>PYHX02000413.1:18100491-18204273 GCA_004302925.2 Cochliomyia hominivorax | reverse complement strand
GATCCATGTATCCCACAACAGCCTCCTCCAAATCATCAAATGAATCCATTTTAACTGAAATATTTTTTTTTTTAATTTTAAAAAAAACGTTATTATTTTTCAAAATGAAAAATAAAAACATAAAACAACAACTTTACCTTTTTTGCAAATATTTTGGGTGAGAAGAAAAACAAAAACAATTAACAGCCTCTGACTAACGACCGCAGCAGTAGCAATGTTTAGATAACAAAACAGGTGTTCTTGTTTTAAATGAAATTTAGTTAATAAATCATCTAGTATTATTATTAAGATATTATATATTTATCTTTTAATTTAACTAACTATTTTATTTACAAATTTTACAATTAAATTCAGCAACTATACCGTTTACTTAACACTATTTAACTATTCACAAAATTAATATAAAGCCAATGTTGGTAATCAAGCGGGTTTTACATACTTTATATTGTAGTTTTAAGCGTTTTTGTTAATAAATATTATAAAAGATATTTTTGACATATTTAATTTACTATTTTAAACTTAAAAATACATATAATTTTAAGATTTATTAAATTTCTTTAGCGAAAATGTCGAAAAATTACATTTTATTTTGTATATAAAAAGCGTTAATTCAGTATTCCAAAATATTTTGTAGTTGTCATTACTGCTTCTCAATTAAGAGAAACTCTAGAACACAGTTGCTAAATTGCGTACTGAAACTAAGAACACAATTTTATACAAACACTGCATTATCTATAAACTGTTAAATATTTAAAAAACAATTGTTACCAAAATTTTAGATTAAATTATATAATGTGTGTTTTATTTAACTTAAAATTTTTAGTTAAAAATTTGGAATTAAAGAAATAAAAATTTAAAATTGTATTTATTATATATAATGAAAATTGTACTTCATAATATTTAAAAATTATATATAAAGAATTATATCGAAAAATTCTAGCTTACGTTTTACATTGACACTTTTAACCCAGGTATTGTATTATTTTTATATAACTAACCTTTGAAAATCATGTTGATTTACGGAATGCAGAAAGATTTAGTTTATTCTTATTTTGTGTAGAATTCAATATATTACGTACTGTTTATTGTTTTTAAGATTAGTCTGTCTTTTTGTTAATTTTGTATTTCCCTTGAAAGGTTTCGAAACATTATAATTCTGGTTTTCCACATTTTTAGAACGTTCAATTTTACATCTAATTTCCTTATTGAAATATCTTTGGTCGAACAGAAAAGTTTCGTTGAGAATCATTAAACGTTATTAAATTTATCAAATAAATTAGAAAATTTTGCAGTAAAATACCGATATTATCGATAGAAACATACATTTATTTATAAGAAACAGAAATTTATAGTGTATAAAAGCATGTATGCGTTTATAGAAATATTCCACATAAATATTCCACAACAAAAATATTTACAAACATTTAAATATATCCATAAAAATGTTAAATTAATATTTATACATTTTTGTACATAAAAACGTTTCCTTAAATTTTATACCCTTTTAAAACGTAGCTTTTGCAGTCTTTTCTTGTCACTTTGGCAGCACTTTCAAAATGTCGTCTTTGACGTTTTTCAATTGCAATTTGACGATTATTTAACGAATTTGTTTGGCAGCACTGTATGCAAGAAACGAAATCTGTCGAAGTAGCAATATTTTTTTAATTAAAATAAGCTGGCCAATTTTCTGCTAGTTTTGTTAATAAAAAACGGCAAAAAATATAAATATTAAAGAAATAAATATATAAAACATTATAATAAATCGAAAAATTATAAAAGTTTTTGGAAGGAAACGTGATTTTCTCAAGAAAATAAACAAAAAGTTTCAGAGAGAAAAAAGTAGGAGCAAAACATACATAATAATTGTTCGAGGTAAGAAAAGAAGTGGTTGTTGGCTTTTCTTTTTTTGTGAAGAAATAAAAAATTTGCATAAAGTTTCTTAAAATAATTGTTAAGAAATTTAAAATGTAAGTTAAAAAAATTTATGAAAAAAATGATGTAATAAATTTTAAAGAAAAAATTTACTAAATGGAGTTGAAAACCCAGAGAAAAATGCTGAATAGAAAAAATTCTTATGATGGTGAAAAAAGAAGAAAAAATTTCTGGGTGTCGTGACGTTTGATGTGTGTGGTTGTGTTCATAAAAATAATAATAAAATCAACAGCAACTATGCAAAATAGAAACATGCATATTGCTTCAGTTCTATAATTGAAATATTCATTAAATAAAATAAAATATATTTGTTTTTAATTAAATTTGTTATAAGGACTAGCTCAAAAAAAGTTAATATAAAAATGTTGGAAAATAAAAATGTTTTGGGTTCTGCTGCGTCAAGCAGTGCTACCAAGTTATAAAAAAATTGATCCAATGTGTGGATTTCATACACACACATACACGTGTGTTCCATATGGGTTTAACTGGAGGTATGAAGTCAGGCTGCTTGAAAAATAAAAATATGTTTGAGCATAAGAACTGCATTGTGAGTCGCCATGTTTGTTTGATCAAGCAGTTTGTTCAAATTCTATAAACACATATTTTCGCAGTCACCGCGCTGTGCTACGTGCAGTGTTGCATTGTCGCAGGTGTTGTCATAGTTGTGATGTTAAAAATTATGAGGTTATGAACGGATTGACAGTGTCATCACAAATCAAACAAAAGTTGGAATAAAAAGTGTTAATTTTTTTGTTTTTATTTAAATAATGATTTATGTGTAATATTTGTGTGAATATTAAATGCGTAGTTCTAATTGTTGTTAACTGTCAAAGTGTGGTGTTTTTGTTGAGTTTTTAAACAACCTTGATTATGAACTGTTTTATCGATTAATAAGTAAATATTTTTATTGTTGTTTTAATTGTTTTTATACAAATTGTTTGTTTTAAATAATTTTTCTTGCTTATGTCTATGGAATTAGGGATTTTTAAAGAAAATTTTAATTATTTCTCAGGACAATGTTTTTACTCTTATAAGTGTTGTATATTCATGTTAGCTTTGCGCAATTTTATAGATGAAAGTACGATGTCTGTTGAAATTGACAATGGTTGGTTAATTATTACAATTAGACCTCATATAAGTGCTCTTTCGGATTTTAACGACATTTAGTTTTTCAATACACTTCTATACAATATCCCTTTTAAATATCACTTTAAATTTTACAAATATCTCATATACGATAGATTCGTAATAATTTATAATAAATATGTACACAGATGGTCAAAAGTCATCGTTATTTGCCTTTATTAAAGTTTAAAGAACCTCTGCGTCCATAAAATAAATTAGATAAAAGTAGTTTAATTCAGCATAAAATATGTTTTATTTACAATGATTCTTAGTTCAAATAATATTTCATTTATTAACTGAAGTTCATATTCTTGTGAACAAAAGTCACTGTCACTGCATTTTAATATTAAAAAACTAAGAAATTTCGCAAATTTCCAAAATTTCTGTAATATGTTAATTTAAAATTTTAACAAATGAAGAAAAAAAAATACAAAATGATAACATTTCACGTATAAAGTATTTTAAACATGACCCCTGCGGGTACTGATCGGGAAAAGAGGGAAATAATAAAAATAATTAAAAAAGAGTCTACAAATTTATCGTTCGAAGTTACTGCATCGTTAAAGGAAAACACTGGTATAGATTTTAGCCCTTATGATGTGCAGAAGAAAACAGATTAGCAAAGCGAAGTTAACACGCTGAAGAAATGGATTACAATATTTATTTGAATATCCTTATGTAAAACTTGCATAAAAGCACTCAATAACTTGGCATTGCATAATGCCAAATATACTTGATTTACTTTTTGTTGATGATGAATACGGGGACTTTTGTTCATGTGTATATATAAAAAATTAGATTTTTTTAAATTGTTATTATTTAGAGCATGTGTAGAACGCGGTAGTCTTAGATTTTTGGGATAAGATAAATGGCCATTTTCCTATTACTCAGATGGACTTGTTTTGATATGAAGAAAGAAGGGAAGGCTTTGCAATAAAAACATTCAGTCGACTGTTAAAAATGCTGACGCTGGTGTAATGGGATATGGTTGTATATCGGAGTCTGGAGTTGGGGAACTGGAATTTATTGATGAAGAAATGGATAAAAATATGTATAAAATTGCTCAAAAACTTGACATTGAATCTGTCTTTTTCTTCCAGCAGGACAATAACGAATAAGTTAGTGCATTCTGTAAAGAAACGTTTGCAAGAAATTTAAAATAATGGCAAACATAACTCATATTAAGGAATTTTAGTAAGCATAAGAAAAAGGGGTTATATTAAAATTTTTATATTGCAATTATGGGAGCATTGGTAGCCTATAAATATTGTACATGATAGACGACAGTGACTTTTGTCCATATGTGTACTTTGAACTAACATGATTAGTCCACTCAATCTTAATAAATAATAAATTAAGCATAAAATTTAACACATTTTTAACCAAATTTCCCACGCGTAACATGTAACAGACATAACGACCGCCCAATCGATTGTTCTTTCGTTTAGTCGACCCTTTGTCATCCAATGCACACATGTGCAATATGCATAAAATTTTACATTTACCGCCAATATCTTTGTAAATTACATTTAAAAATATCATTTCCCAGCCACTTTAGTTAGTTGTGAACATTTTAATGTCACCAATAATCGACTACAACAATATTCTACTTTTAAAGGGCTTCTTTTGCAACAAAACGCACACATCCTTTATGAACGTAAACGAAAAAAATATATAAAATAAAATTAAACACAAAAGAAAATGAAAATAAAAACTTTAAGATTTGTCTGGGAACAAAAATACTATAGAAAAGGAAGATTAACAGGTAGATCAAATATGTTCAAAACAATAATGATATACATATGTATGTACGTAAATGGCTAGAAGTATGATCATGATGATTTGCTGCTATATAGAATAAGTTGATAATTTAAAGATGAACTGCTGCTGTTGCTGTTAGTTGAACTGTTTTTGTATTGTGTTCAAAGTAAAATTTGCTTTCTTCAGTTCAGTGACTGATCTTGAGCATATGAAACCTCACAGGAAACAAGAGAAAAACAGCAGGGTATTTTACCTTGTATATATATTATCATTTACAAACGTGTCTGTGTGTGTGAGTGTCTGTATTGCACACATCTTAAAAAGTAAAATAACAAAAGTAAAATGACAAGAAAGAAAAATAAATATCCTCCTATTCTATCTGCTATATTGCAAAAGATTTATAAAAAGAAAAAAGTATAGAAATGAACGAATAAGATAAAGAAAAGGAACGAATAAAAGAATTGAAAAATTACTGAGTATAAGAGAATATCGGTAACAGCAGCTATGGAATGAATTAAATTTTACGACATCTTTCGTTCGTTGGTTGGTTCATTTACTGTGAATTGGCTGAGTAATGGCATTGAGAAATAATAAAAATTGTTTGTTTGCATTACATGCAGTTTATAAAGGAATAAATTTATTGCTAATTATAATTTTTAAAATTCTAGAAAATTTTTATAAAATCTAGGTTTCCTGAATAAATCTAACTGAACCTGTAAATCTAACTGAACCCGTTTTGAACTACTGCCGCAACAGTAAGTTTACTCTCGCAACAGTAACTTAACATGGACTTTAATAAACTTGTTAAAAATCGTATAATAATATATTATATAAACATATGAACAAAAGTTATCGACATCTTTTATCTATAAAGTTTAAAGGCTTCCTATGCTCAGAAAACAATTATATTTTATTAATTATTATTATTTCCTTAAAAACATATAAAAATATACAAAACTGTTCTTACAATACCAGGACAAAATTCACCGTCTGTTAAAGTTTATCAAAAACTTTTATTATTTTGATGTGAGGAATATTTTTTAATTGTTCATTGTCGAGTTTTTTAAGCGCTTATATGCAAGTTATACATAATGATATTGAAATAAATATTTTCATCCATTATTTCATCAATAAAAGCTAATTCCCCAAGTCTAGCCACTGACATAAAACCCCATATCATAACACCATGTTTTACAGTTGACTGAGCGTGAACTCCCTGTAAAATCATGTTTTCTTTCTCCATATGAAAACAGGAGAGTCTGATTTGTACTTGGAAAAAATGTTTTCATCAGAAGATTACCTTATCTCAAGCATACTTAATTATGTTTAAGATCCTTCACATAGACAGAGACGGCTCAAGTTACCGTATGAATGTCGTGCTTGGAGGACGTTCACCGCCCGTTGTAGGCAATGAAAAAAATTTATGTGGTCAAGAAGAGTAGTTCTGTCACAACTGAGATCGGGATTAAGCAACCTATGTTCTTCAAGTGGCCAAGGACCACATGATACATGACATTTATGCCAATATGACTGCCAGTCCTATCCTTCCTCACTCAGTCCTGAAGATGTATGGACTCATCCAATCGAGGTTGTTCGATATCTCTCCTCTAGTCACAGCAGCGGGCAGTTTGAGGGATTTGATTCTCTTGCTACAAAAACCACATTATTGTTCTTATGCATTATAAAATCTTATGAATGAAGGCAGCCTTTTTGTAAATTTCAATATTTATTCGGTATTGTTTATTTTGTAAATTTCGGTATTTATGGAGTCCATTGTAAAAATGATTCCATTTGCTACAGCTGCATATTGCTTGCCGTTCTAAGAACTCTTTTAGAAATTTTGACTGTCGTTGGGTCCTAAACATTTTTCAATATTCCCTCGAGCATAAGCAACAAAACATTTTAGACCTGTATTTGCTATAACTTTTCGTTCCAAATAGTCCAATTTTCCTACCGGATGTGTTGGGAGTTCCTTTGAAAATGCTTCCTATTTTTTGTCTAAAGATATATTATGTGAACCATTAATTTTACCTGAACCAGTTTTTCTATAAACGGACAAATTTTTCCGGTTGAAAACATTTTGAGGACCGTTTGAATGCTTGGCCAACTTTTTTCTGGCAACACATTTAAATTCATTTGATTGATGAATTTGATAAAAAAAATCAAATAAGAGTTGGATTCAAAGTTTTAATGAAAAATTATTTTAATTATAATCAAATTCCTGCCACGATTGTATTCTTTTATAGATTTTCTTACGATACTCGTTTTCACAATGTGTATTTTATACACATACATTTTTTGTTCAATCAAAACTGAATGAACTGCTGAAAATTTATCCAACAATATTATTGTATTAAATGAGTGATAATAAATGAAAGTGAAGAAGATACAACATTGATGCGTTTTTTACCTAAATCATACACCACCACAGTATTTCTACACTTTTCTCTCAGTTATACACTCTCTATAGAAAAGATTGTGTATTGTTGGATGGCTGACATCGTCATCGTCATGAACATCAGAATGCATTTGGTACAAATTGTACTATGGGAATTTCTTGTTATTTTATTCCTCTAAACAGGAATCTGTTTGCACACATGCAACTTTTATTCTTTATTTTTTTCTCGTTTACACAATTTATAAGAAGAAAAAATAAGGAAGGTAGAGTTTTGAATTAAAGATTTTTTTCATTGATTGCCAATTTGTTATACTTTAGAATTCATTTGAAATTATTTGTTATTTCATGGTATTTTCTTGTTATATTATTTTATTGTTTTAGATTTCTGAGAAAAAAAATACAAAAAGACGAGCGAACTATTTTGTTAAACGAGAGATTATAAAATTCGTCATAGTTAATATTTGATTGCAAACAATATTTGTTGATTTGTTAAAATTTTTGAACTTCATTTCTAAACTATTTTTATATTTTTCCATTGGGCGTAATATTCTTCATGGAATTCAAAGAGTTACTTATTATCTAAAACTTGATATAATATATTCTACGATCATTATTCTGTTCATTGTAGAATATCACCAGATCAAACTTAATAATACGATATTCAATAATTTTACAATATTGTTTGTTCTTTTGTCAAATTAGTAAAATATTCTGAAATATAACATTAGATTTTTCATATACACAGATGGACAAAAGTCACCGTCATTTGCGTTTATGTAAGTTTGAAGGGCCTTTTCGCTCATGAAACAATTGATATAAAAAATAGTTTAATTATGGATAAAATACAAATTTTTTAAATGTCTTTTAAATTAAAAAAAATCGTTGATGAAAGCAAATTGTCCATATAAAAATCATATGGATGTCATATATATGGGGCTGTATGTTGGCGGCTTATATTGGGGAACTTGTAATCGATAAAATCGACATAAAACTGCAAAAAAACTTGGCATTGAATCCGACTATTTCTTCCAACAGGACAATTACCCTAACTGTGCGGCGGAAATTGTTTATGGATCTAATATAACATCCATAACATACTTAAAATTCCTTCTCAAAGAGACGACATCAAATCAATAGAAATTTTATGGGACCACTTGGATAAAGAAATTTTTTGAACATCACATTACTGCCAGGAATTTGCCTTAAAAGAGAAATTAAAAAAAGAATTGTAGAAAAAATCTACAGGGTCAACGCCCTACTCTTGTAAACGTCTGTAGATTCTGTTCAATGACCAAGTGCTACATCCATTGGTAAACGTTCAATTTGAGGCGTCTCTGTGAATGTCATTCAAAAATGCCATTAAAAAATGTTTATATATTCGAATATTTTTTTCTAACATCACTTGGGGGAAACTCCGTGTAATATATAAACTAGGTGTTTCTTAACCGGTTAAATCTTTGCAAATAGAAAACAAAATTGTACAGGGTTCGTTCAAAAATGTTTTGTAATTACAATATATCTTTCCAGTTTATTAATTTTAAAAACCACATAGATCATGTCATAATCATGGATGTTGTTTCAAGAACTATAAAATCTATAATCATTCCGGTTGTAATGCGATATTTTCTATAAATGCTAATTCCATTTAGATTTTTATGTAAATATTATCATACACATTCTTTCTACCTGTAAATGGTGTATTTGCATGAATTTCTTTTATAATCCCATACTCCCCAACATCATCTTGTATATTTTGACTTTAAATATTTTGCAAGGTAATTTAAGAAGGCAAACGTAAAATACATTCATACATATCTTTACCTCCTCCTCTATCATTGACCTTTAATATCCCAGAGAAAAAAGAAGAATATTTCTGTTGATGATTCAAAAAAAAATTGTTGTTTTTATTTTTAAATCTTTTTTTACCCAAATGAAAATCTTCCTCTTTTTATTATTTGCTTCACTTGTAAATTTTTGGTTTGGTTACTTATTGTTGTTTTTATTTTTGCATTTTTTGGAATAAAAACAAAAAAGATATTTCCTCCATTGATGGCTGGCTGGCTGACTGACTGGTTATACATCCAGCCTAGCGGGTTGTTTTCTTAATAACTCAACAACTAGGACCTAAAAGCAAAAAAAATATATATGTTTTTGTTGTATTTTTACACACTGTCTATTGCTTTTGTTGTTGTAATAACTGCCGATGCTGCTGTTGTATTTTTATTTTCAACATCTTCACCTCTGCACAATATGCTCCGATGTGTTTTTGTGTGTGTTTCTTCTCTAAATGTGTGTGTATTTTCCCATCGTTTTATTTGCTTATTTATTTTGTATTTATTATTTCTGTTTTTTTTTATGCATTGGATTTACTGGCACTTCTACGTGAGAATAACAACTGCCGCCTTGTGACTGTGATCTTAAGTTTACTACTTTGTTGTATCGTGAAAGAGAAAAAAATCTCTGGTGTATTTTATGTTTTTTTGTTTTGTTTTCTTAATTCAATTTTTAGTGTAGAGTTGCGAAGTTTTATTTGAAGGTACTAAAGTTTTAATCATAAGGTACTTTTTTAAGTTCTAGAGGAAAGAAACATTAGTGTGGTTAGTAGTCATTCTTCACATACTCTGAAGTCCTAATTAATAATGAGACTTTCATGAAATTTGATTTTTTTTTCAAGTCACGAATTTAGGTATTTTGAATACTTTTCCTCTTGAAAATTATTCCCTAATTTAAGAAATATGAATGTTCAATTTGGCTGTGTCAAGAATGCTAAGAAGTATCAAAAGACATAAGAAATCGCCAATCCGATAACTCTTAAAAATCTTTTGAATTACAACCTAAGACAGCTGCATTCACTAAAAAGCTACAGTGTTCAGATACTGCAAGAATTGTGTCCCTCAAGAGAGTTCTTGAGATCTTGAGTCGGAATAATGTGCTGGCCCATCCAATCTTGGCCATATTATCCTGATAAGCAGAAACAGTCATTTATTTTTTTCATCGTTCTTGCGATATAGCATAGAGCTCATCCTATAGCATAGAGCTCTTACAGGCGGTAAGCGGTAAACCAAACAGACCATCACTGTCCTAATCTGTAAGGTTCTCTATAGCATAGAGCTCATCCTCTTCAAGTAGTAAATCCTCATCCGTGAAGTTCGCTCCTCTTTTCGCCTGCGCATCAGACTCTAGGTTCGTGAACTGAATACTCTGTCATCTCATTTAATTTTGTATTGCATTCTGTTAAAGATCTAATTGCGACTTTTCTGTTGGTAAAAATCATATATCGACAGTAAATCCTATAAAACCACAGCCCATTGATCGCTCTCCGAAAAGCTTCAATCTCAGTCTACAATATAATGAAGTCTGAAGAACATCCGAATATTGAATTTTTGAATGAGGACATTTCCATCAATTTTGTCCTTAGTTTTAGAGTCATTATTGTAGATGTAGTAAACTTTTATGAACGACAGGCAATGACCGCGTTCTTACCATGTGACGAGAAAAGGATGTTAGTTAGCATGAAGAGAAATTAGACTTAAAACATTTCCAATATATAAATATTGCTTTTCCATAATCTAAAAGAAGAAGATACTAAAACATATATGTACACACATTCTCAATAGTTACAGTCATTTGTCATGAGTTTCTTTAATTCCTAAATAAAAACACTTTGGTCAATTTTGTTATGTTTTCTAGAGTCGTTAGTGCAGATGCTACAGTAAACTTTCAAAAGCGGCAGGCAATGGTTATGTTCCTCCCTGAGATGTGTAGAAAAATGTTAGTATGAATAGGAAATGAACTTAATCCATTTTAAATATCAAAAATATTGTTTTTCTTAATATTAAAGGAGAAGATACTAAAATATTTACACACATTGACAAAAGTAAGCATCATCTATCATGAGTTCCTTCTAACTGACAATGGAAAATGATGGTGACTTTTGTTCATCTGTGTATGTATTTAGCAAAATAATGCATCTCTGTTTGTTTTATTCTGTCATTTGTCGATATTGTTGTTGTATTAGTATTTAATATTATTGTTGTAATAGCATCATCATCATCCATCCATCCATTTGCTTCCATAACATTTTATATATCTTTTTTTGTTGTTTGTTTGTATTGTTGTCTGTATTAATAAATTTTTTCATCTTTATTTTTTTTTTGTACACAAACAAATATTCTCCACCACCATCACTATGGGAATTTTGCCATTTTTTGTCCGTTCGTTCATTTATTTTCATTTGCTGTTGTTGTTATTGTTGTGTGGTGTAGATGCCGTTGAAATTCTCTTTTTCTCTCCGATGGTTAATTCATTGCGGAATGTTGGCTGGCAGTATGTGTTGTGAATTTGTGCGATGAGTAGGTAGAGTACAAATAATAAAACTAAATGTATTTTACGGATTGTTTTTCTTTTTTTTTTTGTGTTCTTCCGATAATTGTGAAGATGATGTTGATGGCGTTGTTGAGTTTGTAATCGTGTTTTAGTTGCGTTCTGTTTTTTTGGTCAAAGAGAAGGATTTTGTATTTCGATTGAATATATTATTTTTGTGTTTTCTCAATTTATATTTGTAATTATGATAAATTAATATTATCTTTAATTAAATATTGATTAATTTGTGGTAATTTCAAATTAATTAAAAATTTTCCCTTTTGTGTTAATTAATAATAGAAACACAAAAGAATTCACCAGAATTTAAAACAATAATTATTGCAATAATAATTAAATACATGTGTGTGAAGCAAAAAAGAAAAAAAATATATAAAATAAAAAATAAATGCATTAAAAATAAAAAAGAAGTGTATCGAACTTTAAAAAAAATGAAACAGGTGTTTTCATGTTTTTTATTCGATTTTTTCGTACCGTAAATTAGCCATTTAACCTTTGTTATTGTGGCTTTATGACGTCTGCTCTGACTTACATCGTGCAATATTTCTAAAACTCAGTACCAAAGGAAAAAAGTTTCAAACAGTTAAAAAATGCATTGGAATTCGTAAAATGTTTTCTTGAGAATTTTACTTTTTTTTAACATTAATTTAGAGTTTTAAATATTATTTTTGAATCACTCAGACATTGTTGTTTAAAAAAAAGTTCTGTTATTTCATGTTTATCGATTGGAACAAAATATTAAAAATAAGATTTTACTCGAAATAAAATATTGTAAAAAGTGACATTTTTTATAACGTGACTTTTTTATTGTTTTTGTTTTTATGTGATCTTCTTATCTTGAGTCTTATGTTGAGATTTTGATACAAATTTCGATTTTGTAATTGAATTTTATTAAATGTATATTAAAGAAGTAAGATCAAAAAATTCTTAACATACATATATGTTAATAAAAACGAAACTACTAAATTTACAGTTTTAATTGTTTTTATTTGAGTGAATATATATAGTTTTCATCACTAGTGATGAAATTTTGATTCTTTTTCCAAAACCCTTCCACTAACATTTTTTTAGTACTTTCTATTACTTTGCTCAAACAAGTAGTTCATCTCCGTTTAAAATCTACCACAGTTTTGGGCAAGTTTTTGTGCACTTCAATTCTTCTTTAGAGAGCCCAATATCTCTTCACTGGCCTTAGCTCAAGGGCTTGTTTTCCAATGTGACAGGATGCAAAGTCATGCCGAAAATTAAAAAAAAATTAATGCCCGTTAAAACATAATTTTATTAGGACATTTTGACTGTTTTTGGATCCTGAACTTTTTTCAACATTTCCTCGAGCATAAGCAACATAAAATTTTTAACCAGAAAGTTGCGAAAAATCTGCCATTACATACGTCTCAAAATCTATTATGTAGCAGGAATATTTTTAATTGACTTCAATTTCCGTGTTATGTTTTGGCTTCCGAACTTCTTAGCAGCTTTCCTGTCATGAACTTTTTGAGCTTTGTATGTTTTTAACCCTACATTAACTTTGATTTTTCTCTTCCTCTTCCATTGCTGAGGTGACAGCCCTAGGCCGAATTTCGGGTCATTCCGGTACGAAGAACAGGCTGTCGCGGGAATTTTTTGATTTGATTTTGATGCTTCGCTAAAAATATATTAATTTGTTTGACAAACTGTCATGTATCTGAGGTATCTGATCAAAAAAATCAAATTATATAAATTTTAATAAAAAATTGTGTTAAGAAATTTTCGATCTCACTCCTTATATGAACAGAATTTACTGAAAACCTTTTGATCTGGATGTCTATATGTCAGCCTGCAACGACGTCCAATCGTAGATATTGAATACAATCTACTGTATAAGAGAAGTTCTACCACAACTATGATCGGAAAAGCTTTATGCTTACAGACCATGCTTTCTCCAACATATGTCCAGCATGTGGGCAAGGATCACATGATGCACGACATTTGTATAACTGCAAATCTAATTTTTCTAATGCAAAATTATTATTGTGGGCAAAATGTGATTTAATGTAAAAAAATTATTCTTTTTATTTTTATGGTTTCGGTGAATTTATTGTTTTTGGTGAATTTATTTTTTTTTTATAAAAAATGTCATTTTTATAGAAAATAATTAAGAAAATAACTAATATATCTTTAAAATACAAATATTTTTATTTTTGTGCAAAACTTTTTAATGGTGAAAAAATTTTTCTGTGAAAAATTAAGGTGAAAATTTGTGTCAGTGGTGAATTAATTATGCCATCATATTCAGATTAAATAGGACAATTATTTTTTATATATTTTTTTATAAATTTTTATAAACCTATTTATTTATTTTTGATTTATTTTCAGAACTTCACTTTATAGTCCACAAACGCATCAAATCACATAATTGCATAACTCACAGTAATACAAAGAATAGAAATATAAAAAGATAACCTTAATTTTTTAAGGTGTATTATGGAAGAAAAATGTATCGATCAATTTGAAACGGTTGCATTAAATCTAACAAAATCTTCTTCAACAATTACAACTATAACATCGAGTGATACTTGCTCAGTGAAAACTCCATTTTTCTTATCATCAGCCTCGTCGTCATCATCATCGACGTCTTCAAACTTTTCATCATTATCGTCCACAAAGAGCACAACGAAGACAGGAGTCGATCAAATCTCTTTAAAGTCATTGACAGATAAAGAAGATTTTGATAAGCCCACAACAAGTCGTAGTTCCATGTCGCTATTACAAGAAGAATTTGAGACAAATTCACAACATGATTTTGCTGAAGTTTTGGATGAAGATGATGAGACTACAACATCGGGAGTTTTGGAAGCATATGAGATAAGTTCATCAAATCTTTTGCCTACAACAAATGATGATGTTACTTCAGAGCCAGTGGCGGTGGTAGACGATAGTTCCTCTACAGATGCTATACAAATAATTAAGGTTTCGGATGCATCAACCGAATCATCGGCGGGAAGTAATAATGGTTTTTTCAATTCATCAGAGATTTATGTCATCAACGATGACGATGATGATGAGGATGAAGAAGATATAGACGAAGTTGAAAATGATGATGATGGTGAAGTTATAAATGAAGATGGTGAGGAAGATGATGATGATATTGAAGAAGTTGTTGAGAGCAATTTGATAAGTATAGATGATAACCTTCATATTGAGGAAGAAGATGATGAAGAAGACGTTGACGACGAAGAGGAAGAAGAGGAAATTGTGGAAGATGAGGAAGAATGTGATATGAACACCACAAATCAATCTTCTAAACGCTCCTCACAGAATACCACCTCGCATCAGAACACTTCTAGTTCACAACCCCAAAATAATGGCGTTATAATGAGTACAAATGGTACCATGATATTTTTGGAAACTCCAGTTGTCGAAGAACAACCACATCATCACCATCAATCACAATTTGCAAACGCTACGAAGGGAACATCGCATAATGATTTCATCAATGAGAACAATATGAAACCAAAACGTTTAAGTGATGAATTTTCCAAAAATTCATCAAATAGTAATGAAACTCCCACTTCGTCAACAGCAGTAAGCAGTAAACTCCATCAAGAGACGAATGATATGATTTTCGATTTAACCGAATCTCAACCATGTCCAGAAACACAAGCACATGAACGTATGTCATCACGTTTGAAAAAGATGAACTTGAACCACAACAATAACACAAATAGCAATAGCAATATTAATTCTCAGGATTTACCAACTTCTTCCTCTTTAAATGCATCAAAATCGTCCTTATTAATGCCCACTCTTTCAGATATAGAGTCAATGGATTTAATTGAACGTCGTGATTTTGAACATGAGCAACGTCTTACAGGAGGCATTATATTGAAATCAAGTTCGTTAATTAAAAACAATGTTCTCGATTTGGGTTTAGTTAAATCGCAACAGCAGCAGCAGCAAAATGTGAAAAGTTCAAATGGAAATAGTAACCATAGTGGAGAGGAACAACCTTCTAGTAGCCATTGCAGAGGATTTTCTTCTGATAGCAAGTGTACCTATAAAGATTTGTCAGCAACGCCCACAAGTAGTCGCAAACTAATCGGTCGTCTAACCAAATCTACTGCCAAAATGAATTTGTGCAACACTCTAAGTCATAATCAACCACAACACCAACAGCAACCGCAGGAACTAACAACAAAAACATCACAACGCAGTACTGATCAAATACCAAAATCTCTTAACCTCTCCACCGCCACCTCATCAACAACCTTATCAACATTAACGTTCGCCTCTTCATCCTCCTCATCATCATCATCAATAACACCAGCAGCAATAGCAACAAATTCAACATCGGTTATTGTGGAAGCCGCCTCGACACAAAATTCCGAAATTTATTCAAATTCCAATTCGAACGATAGTCTAACATCACGACCTTCATCAACAAGTTCGGCATTAAATAAACGCTCAGAAGTATTAACACAAGAACATAAAGTTTTTAAGCCTTCAGTGGTCGTTCCATCATCATCTGCATCTTCAACTGCAGTATCAGCATCAAATTCTTCATCATCCACCTCGTCCGCAACCTCATACTCTTCATCTTCTACAGCCACATCATCTTCGTCGGTGGCAGTTTGTATACTCGAAAATGGCTGTAGTCGCACGAGTGCTATCCAACCTATGGTCAGCAATTCTAATCATAATAGTAATTCATCTTCCTCTAATGAAGCCAATGACGATGACGTGCAACCCTCCACTTCATCGGCTCGCTGTCAATATGCTCCGCTACCCCGAACACAAAGACAAGTGAATGCAAGTGCTCAAACAAGTGAACGGTATTTATCACGCTCAAGCGGCATCGCGGGAGGAGCATCAGTTTCTGGAAGTTCCGGAAATGATGTTTGTTTCTCCGGGGCTGCATTACGCGGTAGTGTCAATGGTAACAACAACGCTAATCAACGTCGCTCTGAGATCTCACAAAACCCAATGGATGGCTTTAGAATGCTCAACGATAATTTGGATAATAACTTCACATTCAATCATCAAAACACTTCTTGGATAGATTGTGAAGAAAATAATTCAGATATTGAAGAAATTTGCACGTGTCATCAGAGTTCTATGAGTGATGGTAGCAGTCACGGTGGCAGCATTAGTGATCTAAATGATGTCGATGAGCTGGACAGTGGCCATGTGTATGGCAAAGATGGTGGCGCAGATCTGTCCTACAACATAATGCATAATCTATCCATATCAGAAGATGCAGCAGCCTCTCCCGAATGTGTTGGAACTCGAAAGCGAAAATACACAGATACACGACTGATGGAACATGACTACAACTCTTCGACCACAATTACTGGTAGTGGTGGTGCAGGAGCGAGTTTAGAAAGTAACAGTCGTAAACGTGTTGCTTACGATTACACCTCAACCCCACGTTCCTCACAAATCAATATGGGAGCATTGGTTCATGTCTCCACACCTTCACAACTTTTAGCCACCTCATCCACCGGTTCACCTTTAGGACGACGTACACCCCGATCACTGATACCAACACGAGATAATCCTCCGCCAGAGTTGCAGCAGTGGCTAGCCCAATTTCAACGTTGGTCCCATGCTGAACGTTTGTTAGCTGTTGATCGTTTGATCGAGCATTGTGAGCCAACACAAGTGCGACATATGATGAAAGTGATTGAACCACAATTTCAACGAGACTTTATTTCTTTACTACCTCGAGAGTTGGCATTACAAGTACTTTCCTATTTGGATCCTAAGGATCTATTGAGAGCTGCCCAAACGTGTCGTAGTTGGCGTTTCTTGTGCGATGACAACCTATTGTGGAAGGAGAAATGTCGCCAAGCTCAAATATTGACTGAACCACGGACAGATCGTCCAAAACGTGGTAGAGCGGGTAACATGCCACCAATAGCATCACCTTGGAAGGCAGCCTATATGCGTCAACATATAATTGAAATGAATTGGCGTTCAAGACCTATACGACAACCTAAAGTACTCAAAGGACATGATGAACATGTTATAACATGTTTGCAATTTTCAGGAAATCGTATTGTATCTGGATCAGATGATAATACATTGAAAGTTTGGTCTGCAGTCACAGGAAGAGTAAGTTCTTTAAAAAAATTCTTAAATGCGGTAAATTCAATTTGTATTTTATTTGTTCATTTTTAGTGTTTACGCACTTTGGTGGGTCATACGGGTGGAGTTTGGTCATCGCAAATGTCAGGCAATATCATAATCTCAGGTAGTACTGATCGCACTCTTAAAGTATGGGACATGGAAACAGGTCAATGTGTACATACACTTTTGGGACACACCTCAACTGTGCGTTGTATGCATCTACACGGCAACAAGTAAGTTATTTTTGTGAATTTCGGCAGCATTTAACAAAATTACATTAACATGTTTTTGTTGTTTTTGTTCTTTGAACAGAGTTGTTAGTGGTTCTCGTGATGCTACTTTGCGTGTTTGGGATATTGAACAGGGTATTTGTTTAAGGGTTTTAGTTGGCCATTTAGCGGCCGTACGTTGTGTGCAATATGATGGTAAATTAATTGTATCAGGAGCATATGATTATATGGTTAAAATTTGGCATCCAGAGAGACAAGAATGTCTACATACTCTACAAGGTCACACCAATAGAGTGTATTCATTACAAGTAAGCTTTTTTCGTGGCATTAGTTATATCATGTACATAAATTTAATATTTATTCTAGTTTGATGGTGTTCATGTTGTGAGTGGTTCTCTGGATACATCAATAAGAGTCTGGGACGTTGAGACAGGCAATTGTAAACACACGTTAATGGGTCACCAAAGTTTAACTTCTGGCATGGAATTAAGAGAAAATATTTTAGTATCTGGTAATGCCGATTCAACGGTTAAAGTTTGGGATATTACAACGGGTCAATGTTTACAAACGTTATCCGGTAAGTTCTTTTTCTTAGTTTTTTTATGTTGATTTTATTTTTATGGTTCATATTATGTGTGTTTTATTTTCCTCTTTAGGCTCCAATAAACATCAATCGGCTGTTACATGTTTACAATTCAATTCCCGCTTTGTTGTTACCAGCTCTGATGATGGCACTGTTAAATTATGGGATGTTAAGACTGGTGAATTCATACGCAATTTAGTTTCATTAGATTCAGGTGGTTCTGGTGGTGTTGTCTGGCGTATACGGTAAGTGTGTATGAAAAATTATGAAGACATTTTAGTATCACATCAGTTACAGAGAGTTAAAATTGAAGAGTTCGTTGTTTCAACAGAATTGTTGGGTAAAAACTCTCAGTTAATACATCTGTCTATGAGTTGCACACTTTGGCCCACAGCGATGAGGGCCGTTTCGTTTATTGTGTAATTTTTTTTCGAGCCCTAAATACAATTATTTTAGATATAGATTTGCTTAGACAACTAATCTTATGCAAATATTTCTGGTCTCCGATCACATTTTTGCAGCCTTTCTGCTAGGAAATTTTTGAGCATTTTATGTTCTGAAACCTTTAACTTTTCGTACCAAATAGTCCGAGCACTGAGCTAACTGCTTTCCTACTGAAAGTGTTGGGAGCTCTTTTGAAAATGTTTTTTATTTTGGGCTAAACTAGGATTTGAACAATTTCTCCCAGCACTGTTTTATAACATTGTAAACAGTTTGACGTCAAACCCTTGAATGCATGGTCAACTTTTTATAGAACCAAGTTGGGTTTTGTTGAAAAAATGGAATAATTATAATACGCACTTTTTTCTGATCACTCATTTAAATCAGATTAACAAGAAATTTATTTATTTTTCATTAAACATAATGTCTTACATGTTTTATTTTTTTTAAAGATAATTTGATAAAAAAAATCAAATCGAACTCACTCCTTAGCTAAAGAGATTTTTTAATAATTTTTATTTTTTTATTTTAAGTGAAATTTTTATTTCACTATAATATTTGCTTCTCTAAAAATTATTTTTTTTTAACAATTCTTTGGATTTTTTTAAAATTTTTGGTAAAAAAAATCTGAGAATTTTTTTTTTCAAAAATAAAATTTTTAGTAAACAAATTTTTAAAAATTTATTTTTTTTTTTAGGAAAAATAATTCCGCCATATGGTTATGAATTTGTAAAAATCAAATTAAAAAAATTTTACTCTAAAAATTATTTGTTTAATAATTAAAAAAATATATATTTATTAATACAAAATTAAATTTAATAAAAATTTGAGGGAAAAATGATGTTCATTCCAATAAGTTGCAATTATAATAACAAAATTTTATTTAATTTTTAATTTTTTTATTTTTTTTATTTTATATTTTTTTTTATTTTTTATTTTTATTTTTTTATTTATTTATTTTTTTTTTTATTATTATTTTTTTTTTTTGAGAAGTTTTTTTTAAGTAAACATTATTATTTTTAATTTTTTTATTTTATTTTTTTTTTTTGTTTTTAAAATAAAATAATTTTTAGAAAAAAATTAAAATTTCTTAAAAATTAAAATTGAATTTGAATTGAAAATTTTACATATTTGAGCTTCTGGGTTCCAATTTTGTTCCTTTAAATTTCATTTTATTTCCTAAAATTGTTATTGAACTCTTTTTCTTTTTTTTTCTTTACAGAGCCAATGATACAAAATTAATTTGCGCAGTTGGATCACGCAATGGTACCGAAGAAACGAAACTCATGGTACTGGATTTTGATGTTGAAGGCGCTTGTGTTAAATGTTCATAGGAAATAAAAATAAATTATTTAGAAATAATAATTATAATTATCAAGGAAATTCTTAACTCCAAATTGATTTTAGTTCAACATGTTTATGTTTATAAATATTTCTTAAAAAAGACGCCAAGTTGTAATCTAATCTAATGCCTAAAACACAACAAACAACAACAAAAAAAGGAGAAAAAAAGAAACCTATAAAACAAATTAAATTATTAACATAAATACAACTTTTTTTGTTGTAGAAAAAGTTGTAGAATAGTAAAATGAATGCAAAGATAAAGAAACAAAAAGCTTTATAAGCTTAAAATCATAACTCAAAGGCTATAAATTAAATTAAAAGTAAAATGCATTGTGTTTTTCCAAACTAAATAAAAATTTGTAAAAAAAAGAAGAACGAGAGAAAATTGTAAAGAATTATTAATTGTTTTTCAAGCAAAAACCATTTTTCAATTTATGGTTTTAGTTTAATTTTCTAAACTATTCCAATTTTCATTTTTCCATTAGTTTTCTTTTATGAGAGAAAAAAAAAACACAATTGCTTTTGATTTATTGATTTGAGACAGAACTGATATTTTTTGATAATTTTGTTCTTTGAAAAACAAAATTTATTTACATATTATTATTATTATTAATATTATTTTGTTTGTTAATAGAAAACAAACCAGCAAATTTTAGCTTTATGTTTATGTTTTTTTTAATATAATTAATTTTATTTAACCATTATTAACAAAAATTAATTAAAATAATAATTGCTAAGTTTATGCGAAAAACAAAAAAATTTCTTGTTTTAGACGCCTCCACTTTGCAATCATATCATTTCTGTTACATATGAAAGAAGAAATTCCATCATATATATAAATATAACTATATATTTTATTGTCGTTTATTTTTAAACAATTTACAAATTTTGTTTGTTTAATAATAATAATAATTTTTTAAATGTTTTTGTTTAAACAATTTAAATCAAACGCTTCCAAATGTCCAAAACAAAACACAGTTAACGTTTATTTTTTTAAAAATATAGAAGAATTTGTTTTTTGTTAATTAAATCATTATATTTTCTTTAAATTTGTTTTAAAAATCTCTATTAGTTAAAATTATTACCTTCCCTGCTCCCCCTCCAAAAAGAAAAGAAAAAACTACACAAAATAAAATTCTATTATAAGTATTTTAAGATCTTCCTTAAAAATTTCTGAAGAAAAAAAACATTAAACCAACAAACTTTAAACACTTATAAAACACAACACACCTCCTCTCTCAAGAAGGCGTCCTCCTCAATTTATAAGTTAATATTTAGTAAATAATAAAAAATATATAAAAATAAAATAATTACAAATAAAAATCTGCCCCAAATATTGCCAGTAAACAATATTGTACACATATATAAATATAAATAGAAGTTTAAACAAATATAATAATAATTAACAATAATGAAAATAATATAATTTAAACTTATTTTTTTTAAATTTAAGTTATATAATCTAAAAAATAAAAAACAAAAATAACATAATTCCAATCTAAAATACAAAAACAGCAAAACAAGAAAAACATACAAATTAAACAAAAATATTGTTAATTATATTTACTACCATTTAATTGTGTAATAATTATGATTACAAATTGAAAAAAAAATATTCAAAAAAATTACAAAAAAAAAAAAAAATAACCAAGAGCCACCGAAATAATTAAAAAAAATAATAATAAAAATACTTGTGTCCGTTTTCTAGTTATTTAGAATTTAATACAAACAAAAATATTTCATATATTTCTATTATAAGACTTTAATAATGACGCTTTGTATGCAAAATGTTGCACAAATTTAGAAATTTATAATAAATTTTGAATCAATATTATTTTTATTATTAAAAAATCTAAAATTATGAAAATGTTTTCTTTTTTCAAATAGAAAAAAAATTTAATTAACATTTTTTATATGATTGAAATTATTATTGCGATTTACAAATGAAATATATAATAAGTTGTGCTGAAAGTTGGAACTCCAACTCCGAAAACTCTTCCATTAAAGTTTTTATAGTGCTTTCTGTCACTTTGTTTGAACAGGAAGTCCATCACCATATTAAAATTGAACACAATTTTCTTTTATGTTCTCTTTTATCAAAATCCCTAGATCTCTCCACAAGCCTTAGCTCCGCAGAGTTTTAAGAATTTGCCTCTATTGGTAGAAATACCACTTTATTGTTCTTGTACAACTCAAAGGCTTGTTAACCATAGCGACAGGTTGCCAAGTTACTTGATGTAAATTTCGGTATTTAAGAAATTGTATTGTTTGCCATACGAAAAACGTTTTGGGATATTTTAACTGCTTTGGAGTCCTAATCTTTTCTGGTCTAGGAATTTGAAAAAAAATATGTCAGTTAATATGTTTCCTTTTCCATAACGTAGCAAGAATATTTTTTATTTTAGAAAACTAGACTTCAATATACGTCTCTAAATGTTCAGCAACGTTCAATTTTTCCCTAAACTTGATTTATTTTTAGATTGAACTCTGGTGAAATCAATATGCTGTTGCTTTGAACATTTATTTGTATAAACTGTTCGGGTTGCGTATCCCCACAATTTCGGCATTTGGTTTAAATTTGGCCTGCAAAACCGGCAGACTAACAGAGTTATGCTGTGTTCGTTAAACCATGTTTTAGACGGGTTTGAAACATGTACCGAAGCATTGAGGAGAGCATCTTCCAGCAATACGTTTTGAAAAGTGTTATTCATTTTTGTTGAAACAAAAGAAATTTTAGATAGAAAATGCTGTCCAAAGCATCAAATTAATACCGCCAAAATAACGTATTGATATCCGAATGTAAGATTTCAAATCGTATCAACTATATGAGTCAAGATCGTCTAAATAAATTTATTTTCTTCAGAGAAAATTACCTTTTTCCACTCCTCTGTCCATTTCATGGATTTTCGTGTGAACTTATTTAATTTTAGACAATTTTTTTCATGCTGTTTTTTTTTTTTTAATTTTCTTACACTTTGATTAATGTTTTCATCACTTTGTAAATTTTGATTGTTCATAAGATTCATAAGATTAATCTTTGTTTTTTATTAAATTTGTATTTCCCTTGAAAAGTTTTCGAACATCATAATTTTGTCGTTTCTTACACAAATTGCGCAAAACTTACTAAACAATTAATCTTATGAACAATTTCTCTATTGGATCTTTTCTTAATGGGACAGAAAACTTGTTCTCTTGAATATTTTTAAACGTTATGGAATTTTTCGATTAAATTAGATGATTTTCCAGTAAAATTGAGATATTGTCTTTAATTGGGGTATTTTTTAACAATTTTCACATCTGCGATTATAGAATTATTCCACAACAACAACAACAAGACTAGAAAAGAAATCTTGTTTACTTTAAAAAAAAAGTACAGTTAAGTTGCCCCTCATTAAAAGCTTCAATTTTAGTTTTAAAGGAGAACAACAAAGATAGAGAAAGAAATTAGAGTCGTTTATAGGAATATGCATCAGTGTAAAAATTTCTTACACTCTGTCACAATCGTGTTGCTTCAATAACAAATTAGAAAACAAATATAATGAAAGAACAATTATACAACCGATTTAATTCTTATTAGAGTACAGATGAAAATAATGTTATCACCTTTTTCTTTGTATTCTCCATTATATTTTGCCTCTACAAAGCTGTCATATATATATTTTTCACATTTATTAAAAACTTTAGTATTTTAACTAGAAAGAAAAATCGGACATAAAGATAAAACTAAAATGAATTGTTTTCGGTTTCTAATAATGAAAAAAGGAGAAAATAAAAAACAAAGTCACCGCAAACCATTTATAAATCATAGCTTTCATTAAAAATATTAAATTCTATCTATTAACAAACAGTACAAGCGTACAAAATATATACATAAGTAAAATGTACTAAAAATAAGACAAAAAAAAAAAAAACACTTAAATAAAACAACAACATCTCCTTTAACTGCTACAACAAACGAAAACAATTTCAAAATAATTTTATAAAATAAATATGAAAAAAATGCTCTAAAATGCCGTTAAATTAACATAAATTCCAAAACTAAACAAAACGATATAACATTTTCCATAAGCGAAAAAAATATTTGCAGCTCAGAAATAAAATTGAAATACAAAAATACCAGAAATAAATAAAATAATAGTTATTAATTAAAAATTAAGTTTATAAATGAATATAAACCAACAAAAATACTATAATATAAAATAAACAAACAATATATATATAAATATAGATATATATATTATATATAACAAACACATTTTTAATTATAGACTGATTTATTAGTAACTAATCTATATATTTTAATAATACAAAAAAAATATAATAAAAACTAAATAATAATAAATTCATTTAACTAAAATTTAAATATTTTCTTGTAAACAAATTAATTTTTTTACTTTTGTTTTGTTTTTTTCCAATTAAAAATTGCAAAAATTTCTAAAAAATAATAACTTCTTAAGTGTTAAAAATATATATATATATATAATTTCTTGATCAAAGTGAAGTTAAAGAGAACTTAACAGTTTTGGCTTAAACAACAACAACAGACTTTTAAATTTCCCTTAATCAGCAGCCACTTAATCAATTTATTATTTATTTTTTTATAAAAATTAAATATATTAATTATATAATTAATAAAAATTAAAAATAATTATAAATAAATAATTAATAAGCAACAGCAAACATATTAAGAAACAACCAACAACAAAAAGTAATAAATAAATAAATAAAAATTGCAGGAATTGTAAAAATAATCTAAATAAATAAGTTTTTTTCATTTACAATTAGCTTTTATCCGGTGTGCTTTGCTGCACTGAAATTCGTCTCCATTCTAAAAAAAATGAAAAAAAAAAAATAATTCATAAAGTTTTGACAAAATTGGAAGATTTTCAATGTTATTGATCTTCAGATATTCAATCTATATATAAAATAGGATGTCTGTTTATATGTATGTATGTATTGTATGTATGATTATACGTCCGTTTATATGTAACGTATTGAAACTAAAGTTAATGAAATTTTCACAGAATAATCCCAAAATGTCCGAAATTAAAATAGGCTATAAAAAAATCCGATAGGACCAGGGGGAGAAGTATCCCTCATACAAAGCAAATATTGACTATCGAATATCTAAAGAGATCTCGAATTTGTTCCCAACAACTTTCTCAAGGAACCGTTTTACTGGACAAAACGTAGGATGGATAAGGCAAGGGGGAGGGGTATCGCCCATACAAAGCAAATATTGATTGTCGAATATCTAATGAACTATATAAGCGATAGTTCTCAAGTTTTGTACAAAAAATTTTATCTTAAAGAACTGTTTTACTGGATAAAATGTAGGAATGATTAGACCAGGGGAGGGGTATAGCCCATATAAAGCAACAGTTTTTTGGCAAAACAAAGTCTGCCAGTTATTAAAATTTGCTTTGAATTCAAGATACATTTCCCCACTGGACAGGAGTGAGATCGAAAAATTCTTAACACACGTTTCTCATTAAAACTTGTAATCGTAGTATTATTTGATATTTTTTTAATCAAATTACCTTTGTAAAACATGTCAGTCATGGTGTTCAATGTAAAATAAATGAATAAATTGTTAATCTAATTATATTGAGAGACCAGAAAAAAGTGCGTATTAAAAATTAAATTTTCAACGTCGTCAAATTAATTCCAATGTTATTAAACAGCACCGGGAAAACTTGTCCGTTGAAAGATGTGTTATCTGTCCACATGATGTTTCTTAACACAAAAAAATGAAAGCATTTTCAAAAGTGCCCCCATCACACTGAGCCCAGTTAGCTCAGTGCTCAGACTATTTCGTACGAAAAGTTAAAGCATTAAAAGGCTCAAAAATTTACTGGCAGCAACGCTACTAAAAAATTAGAGACCAAAATCTAAGAACTGAATTTGAAGTCAAGTTTTCTTAAAAAATATTTATTCTTGCTGCATATTGGATGACGAAATGTTTAGAAAAAAGTTTACTTCCATTCATAAGACTTCATAATGTGTTTTGACCTGACCTGATATCCTGTTATTTGTACCATGAAAGTCAAATCTCCCAACGGTGTCTAAACGTGTGGTCGATTTTAAACAGAAATAAGCATTCGTCTTTATAAACATATATGTATGTTAAGAATTTTTCGATCTCACTCATAATGAAATCGAACTTCTTTTAGATTGTCAATTGACAATGCAGTTAAAACAATTAAAAATGCATATTCAAAAGAGCCGAATCTTTAATTACCTCCAATATAAATAATTACCTCCAATATAATAATTTCGTATTTATTGATAATGAGTTACAAAGAGATTGTCTCTGATATCGGGTCTAAATATATGTATTATTTACTGTATTTCGCTTATACTGGTTTTAAATAAGAAACTTTTTAAGACATAAAAAAATCCGAAAAAAAGTTACTGAACTGAGACAGTTTTCGTTGTGATGCAAGAAAATATGTTAAATAATTCCTTCTTGGAATTACACACAAAATGACAAATCTTTTGAGGTGGTAGAGGGAATAATAAAAATGATAACCTTTGATATCTTCAAGTATTAAAATGCGACAACCAAAAGAAATATGAAAAATTAGTGGCAGTTAAACACTTTACTAAGTAAATTAAAAAAAAAAACAAGTAAATAGTTAAAGTCGATCAAGCCCGACTCTTAAATACCCTACACCACACTGTTGTTTATAAATGAACGACACTCTTGCGTTTTTAGAGGATTTTTTTCTGAGGGTTTTTATACGAGATAGAGGGAATTATGGACCGACCACTAATTTGATAATTCATATTATTTGGAAAGGGGTTGTATGGGAAATAAAAAAATCGATTCTCGTATAATTTTGGCACATCGTTTTAGAAGAATATAAGACTTATTTTTGCCCATTTTTTTATTCATTTTATATTAGGATTTTTATGACATTAGAAACATTTGAATGGAAGATAAGTGAAATAATCAACAATTTCAATAAACATCGCCTTTGTGCAAATTCATGGTAAATTTCATCAAGGTATCGCTATTTCGTTCACAAGGTTTACATGGACGGCCAGCCAGAAAGGCGTACAGATGTCCTTAAATCGACTCAGAAAGTGATTCTGAATTAAACGGTATTCTCAAGTGGTGGTAAATTTTCCACTCGTTATTAATTTCTGCTCAAATCACCTGGTGTAGTGTATAATTATATATCAAGGAGTTGCTTAATTGTTTTTCAAAAATCTTTATTTTAGAACACGTTTAAACACTGAAAATCAAATTTCTCTATATTGATGTAAAATATGAACTTTTCAATTGAATTCCAGTTATTGATGTATTTTTTCCTTTCAAAATTTTATTAATTCATTGACCCCCCAAATGAAAAGAATAACACAAAATATTTTATATTTGTAGTTCAATGAAAAATATATTATTTTAATTTATGTTTATCTTTTTTGTTTTTTATTTACTAAATATTCAACCTGATCCCAAGAATAAAGAAAAAAATTATATAAATTGTATACTAAAAAATATAATAATATATAGTTAGAGTTAATACTTTTACAATCAAAACAATTGGTTTAATACGATGATGATAATGATGTTTAAGCGATTTGTTTGTGTGTAACCAATTCGAAAAAAAATGCAAGTAAATCTTACAATATCTTAAGGATTATTAAGCGAATATTCACATTTATATAATTACAAAAAAAAATAAAGAAAGAGAAGTCAATAAAGAAATGAAAAGAAAAGTAATTCATTATTTGAAAAATATATTTTTTTAAAATTCAACTTTGAATAAGTACGAAACCAGAGTTTCAAAATTTAAAAAAACACTGGGAGTAAAAAAAATAAAAAGAATTAGAAAAATAAAAAAATTAGTTTACGAGGAGTTTGTAATAAATGTGAATCGTATAATTCAATAACAAAGATTAAAAGTAAAATACTATTTAAAAAATACATAAGTTTGAAAAAAAATATATATCTATTTGTCTATAATGAGATAGTTTGTAGTCAAAATTGTGGACAGTTAAAAGTTAAGTTTGTAATAATTGCTGGTTCATTTTATGCATTTACATTTAAACTTTTGTACGTTTAACAGTGTGTCCCTCGATGCCAACATTACATCTTGAAGCAATTTCATTGGCAGAATTAATACTAGTTATAGCCGATAGTGCAGATACCGTACTTAGTACACCATTACCACCATTACTGGGCCTTTTGCGATTGGGTGAAGGTACTGGAGATTTTTGTTTTAAACATTCTACATCATCGAAAACAACCTGAGCGCCACCACCACATGTTGGTATAATATTGCCCTTGAAAAGTTTAGTTTCCACATCACCATCGGTATCCGCTTCTTGAGATACCAACATATATTTATTGGCTCTATGTCCTGTTAGATCTTTCATTTCTTGAAGTTTTGTTATCGATTTACGATTTTTTAGATATGGCTGTAGTATTGTACCAAGGGGAACAGGATTGGGTGCACGATGTTCAATCCATTTTTCTCCAGCTGATCGAGAACGACGATGTCTTCTATTAGCCGCTGCCATACCCTAAAGGGAAATTGAGTTGGTTTTATGTTTCAGATGATTATTTATAGAAAAATTAGCATTATCTTCGAACTTCATAAAAATTACTTATTTTCGAAAATATAAAAAAATAAAAGCAATAGGCCTAAATTTAATATCGAATTAAGAACTGTTCGGTTTGATTCAAACTTTTTAAAAGTTTACTTTTATACTAAAATTGATTAAAATAATTTGAAACTTTCGAAATTATTTTAAATTTAAATTTTTTAGAATTTTTATAATGCAAAAAATTACAGTAGAAGAGCATTAATAAAAAATCGCATTTACGAACATTTAAACTATAATTTCTGAAATTAACAAATTTAAAAATTTGTAAATTTTTTATAATTTCAACAAAAATATTCAAAAATTTGAATTTAGTTAAATTCGAAATTAATTTCGAATTATATTTGTTACGAAAAATTATGGAATCAATAAATTATATTCTAAATCTAACATTTGGAAAGAACGAATTAGAACAATCGAATCTTCGAACATTTAAATCTACAATTGTTTAAAATTTACCAAAATTTACATACATTAATTTCGAAATTTAAATATATGAAAATGTTTGATAATTTCAAAAGTTTAATCGAAAAATTCGTTTTCAGAAAGAATCGAAAAATAAAAAATAATAATGAGAAAATCAATAATTAACATTATAATTGTTATTTTGATGACCTGAAATTAACTTTAATACATTTTGTAATAAACACCATGTACACATATGTGTATTACTATTTGTTGTTTATTGGATTTCCCTCTATTTTAAAGGTTTCCTCAAAATAAGCAGGTAAAATATTTTAACAATGAACTATTATCTTCCTAAAATACTCTCTTTTCTTTTATTATCGATTTTTTTTTTTTTTAAATTTCCGATTGTGTTCAATTATTTTTTTAATACAAAAATAGATTACTTACCCTTGGTACTCTTGGTGTACTATATAAATCTGTTCTAGGTGTAGCTGTAGCTGTTGGACCAGTTCTTAATGATTCTGTTGGCTGTGGCACTATTACCTTATCGGATAAATTCTCTGAACTTCTCGATCTTGGTAATTTAGTTATTGCCATTTCATCAGACTGTATAATATTTGATAATAATTTTAATTTTTCATCTTTGCTACGTATTTTATCTTGTAATTTAGCATGTTTGAGATCATGTAACCGATCACGTTTTTCTACTTCTACAGCAAGTTTAGAATCGAATTTCTTTTTCTGATTCTCTTTTTCTTGTTCCTTACGGGTGAGCATATTTTGATGATCTCTTAGTTTACGAGTTAAATCATCAATTTGTCTCTCTCGATTACCCAATTTATTATTCAAAACATCAATGGAACTTTCGTGAACACGAATTTTGTTTTCTAAAGCATAAGAACGATCACGTTCTTGTTTATAAACAGCTTTTAGCGATGCTAATTCTGTACGTAAGGAGAGATTTTCTTTTTCCATTTGCATTAAATGTAAGCGGAAGTTATCAACTAAAAATAAATTATTTCAGGTTTTGTTTTGTTCTCTATAATAATTATTTACTTACATCGTGTTTCAAGGTCACTGCATAAAAGTTTTCTTTTTTCTATACGTTGCATCAGATATTGCATTAAATCTTTAATAGTGCTTTCAGCTTCTGGTCCATCCAATTTATACTCTGGAAAGTTGGGTCCTAAAGTATATACTAAACCTACATCAACATCTAATTTTTTGGCTTCACTATAGCCCAAATCATTAAGATTATTAACCGCAATTTTGAACAGTTTGTTGGCCTTGCGGCGACCAGGAGTTAAACCCAAATCGGTTTTAATAGGAGCGGCTCTTGCTATTTGTACTTCTTGGGTCATTTCGGCAAATTTCATTACTTGCTAAATGTTTAAAATATATTAACATTAATATCCTTACAAATTTCTTAATAAATTACCGTATTTTCATCATAGTCTTCCGCCCGCGGGTTTATGCACACTATCATTGATACTTGCCCTTCGCCATCGAAATAGTTTTTAAACAAATGTGTAATTTTGGAATCACGATATGGCACTTTTTTCGAAGCAGTATTAGGAGTTTGCTGATTTTCTCTTAGATATTCCAAACAAGTACGTAATGTCATTAGGGAATTATTAATATTACCCGCTTCTCTTAAACGCATTCCGGTATTTTTCGTACGAGACGATCTTTCACTGCCAGCCAAATCTACCAGAGACAATTGACTCACGGTTATGGTGCGCTTATCTTGTATAACATTTTCTCCCTGACAATCGGTGGGAGCTTGTACTAAACGTATATTGAAAACAGAATGACTACGACTAGATTCAGCATTTAGTACCGTATGACCCATACGTTTGCGTTTTTGGCCAGTTTGAAAAGCTTCTATGGCTTCCTCTACCGATTTTATTTCAATTTCTGTAACACCATGTACAAACATATTATGATTGGCATCTTCCCGAATAATTTTGCTTTGCAAAGTTCTAAAAATCAATAATTTATTTAATGTATTTTTTTGTAATTGACATAAAATCTGTACTTACTTCTGAATACCACCCTCTTCCAATAAATCATATACACTATTATTGTATACTTCCACATATGTTATGAATACTGCATACATATTATCCTCTTCGATACCCTGTAAAGGAGCCATTTCACACGATGCCTGTGATGCTATTTCAGGATCCGAATCTTTACGTTTTAGGAGCCCCCTGCCAGCAAAACGCTGATTCATTTCTTGTTGTCTCTCCAGCAATGCATCTGTTTCTGATAAAATTTCAAAACCATTTAAACGATCCGGTTTGAATATGTATTTTTTAGTCTGATAATCAGATATGGTACGAAATAGAACATCTAAACATCTAGGCATTATACCACGATGTCTTGTATCACCCGTCATCGTGTAGGTTTTACCACTGCCAGTGACACCATACGTAAACAATAAACTATTACGTCCTCGTATTAAATTTTCCACTAAGGGTTGAGCAACACCCGCAAAAACATCTTGCTGAGTTGCATTGGCTTCGAAAACATGCTTAAAAATATATTGTGTTTCCTTAGACATGCCCTGTTTACAACTCAAGGCATGTTCGGGTGATGTGAGAACAATGGTAGTGGAATTTTTTACTTTTACACAAGATAGATCACCATCTGATGGCAAAGGTCGTACACGACAGAATACATGTACTGGATCCTTTTGTTTGGTAGGTGAATTTTCATTACTATCATTTTCTTGTGATAGTTGTGTACGCAAACGAGTCTCTTTAGCTTGATGTGGCGTTCGCATGGCCCTCATGGGAGTCCTGGCTCTAAAAAAATATTCTTTAAAATGGACCATTTCTATTTATTTCTTATTACTTACGTGGATTTCATGTTTTTTTCTTATAATAATTCTTGCTTAATATTATTCTTTATTTAACTTCTTTATGTGTTCTTCAAATTTATAGTATTTAGTTTTTATTTAGATTTTATACTCAAAAATTGTAAAATTTTCCTTCAGTTATTTTTAAACAAACATGTTTGACAAATGAGACGCGGTAAAATGGCGATCAAAATGAAATTTCATAGCAACTAGCAGCATTATATTTGACAGATTACATGGTTGTATTTTAAGTTAATTAACATAGTTGACAGCTTCAATATATGAGACAGACAGAGATGTTATATAATATATATGGATTTTATATTTGAATTCAATAGGCGGGAAATCTATGTATATAAAATATTGTTGTAAAATCTTATTTAGATGACCTTAAACGTGTGCCATTGAATTTAAACATTTGTTTAAATATTATAAAATTCTTTCGGCAAAACTTAAACCGCCATAAAATCTAAAACCGACGACCAAAGTTTTGGGTTACAGATCGTTTTATCTTTTGATTACCAGAAATATTTTTTTTTAATCTCAGTTTTCATTAGCAATAATTGATAAATTTTAATAATAGATTTTCTCGATAATAAATCGAAATCTACGAAAAATAATTTATTAAGGTAACCGTCATTATCATTATTAATAATAAATATTTTATAATCATTGGATAGGTTTCTTCATTAGTTATTAAACAAGAAAAATGGATCTGTAATCGGGGAGAGGAAAAAGATTTAGGTTACTTATTTTACCCCAAGTAGTTTTCATGTTCAAAAGAAAGATATTTAAATAATTGTTCTTAATTTGTTGCATAATAATTTCTAAAATTATTTGTTTATTACAGGTTTTTAAATAATAAAAAACATTTGTGAACCACTGTGGTCTCTATAATAAAATCTTAATAATAAAATTTAGAAAAAACAAAATAAATCTTATTTATTTACATTAATTAATTAATTAATTAATTAATTAATTAATTAATTAATTAATTAATTAATTAACAATTTTTATTTATTTTATTTTGTGAATTTAATAAAAAAATAAAGTTCCTCTATTTTCCTTAATAAAATTAACAATACATTATGTTTATTGTTTAAATTCCATTCTGTATCAAAATATTAACGGTTTTACACTGTGTAAACTTTTATCTGGCAATACTGTCACTTTACATGTCTCCTCTTCAATTACCATTTTGCTTTGACAGTTTCTCATTTACTTTCTTACAGTGCGGTTTGCTTTCGTAATTGTGTTTTTTATAAGAAGTTTCATTTAAGTTTTAATAAGTTAAATAATTGTTAGTAGTGTAAATAATAAAAAGCAATGGGTACTAGAAAAAAGGGTGCTGAATTTATTAAACACATAACAGATATAATAAAAACATCGACAGGTTTTGAAAAACATTTAGAAAAGGTGAGTAAATTTGCATGGAATTTCATTTTTTCATTCGCATAATCATGTCGCATAAAAACAAAAAGCTACCAGCTGGTTGATTTGTTGTAAGAGAGGGAGAGAGTGAAAATAAGAACAGCTGTTTATTGTTTTGTTTTTGCAAATTAGAAAAATATAACAGGGTGTGTCAGATATGGGAAAAAAGTAAAAATTTCTAATTTAAGAGACTGTTAAATTTAAAAATGAATGCAAATGAAAGGGAGTGAGTTTGTAATTTAAATTTTAGGAAAATACGAAATAAAAATATTAAATTTAAACCATTTTTATATACAATTTGTGGTACAACTTAGGATTTAGAAAGAATTGGAAATATTTTAATAAAAATTATGGATTTTTTTTTTTAATTTTATGAAATGAGTTATGCGTATAGGCAAAAACCATGAGCTGGTTACGTCATAAATTTCCATTTTTTTAATATGTACGTAATGGAAATGTTATATTCAAAGTTATAGATTGTTGGTAAAATTTAGTTGGTGAACCTGCACTCAAATCAAATAAATCGAAAATGATGCTTGAATGCTACAGGCATTAGCTATTTTTACATCGTATTGTTTCTTCCAATGAATCATTGATGTAAAATGATAACTTCAAAAAAGTCATATATTAAGTGGAGTCTATTATAAATATTAATTATGATATGATAATTTTCATCTCTTAAAGATGGGTTCGGTTAAGAAGGGCAGACATTAAGATCCTTGATATTAATAAGATATCTTAACGCCACCACTCAGAGACCCCTATGGTCCATTGTGATGTCTTCAATTTAAATACCTTTAAATAAGAAGAGTAGAAGATAGTGAAGGAAAAAATTAATAGAGAAGATTTTAGGATTTAAACGATAATATTGGAAGAGAGAAAGAAAATCAGAACATATTAAGCCCCCTTGCTAATCGATACTATTTACCAAAACCTATTTGATTATAAACCTATATACATTGAGATCCATCAGTTTCCTAATGTAACGATTACCTAACAACTTTTGCCTACAAGACTGCAGACTTGGACAGTGACACAAAATGTGATTAACTGTCCCCCTTTGCCTCTCCGCTCAACCATCAGAATTCGAGGGCATCTCCTTCCGCTTATAGAAGAGACCATCTTTTACAGATATGCCAAAGAAGCTCTTGGATTATTCATTCTTGTCCCTTTCTTTCTTCGGTCTTTATGGTCAGCAACCTTAACCGTACTTCCAAAAGCTCATCGTCTTTGTCTATCTCCACTACAGAGACAGCAACTGTCCTAGAGTGATCGTCCGATTTAGTATAGCCTCTATGTTTATATTTCCTAAAGTAGTCCTTAATATCAAGCATTTGTATTCGGACTACATCTTCAATTTACTTGTCAACATCCTTATTTTTTAAGTTGTCGTTCTCAATTTTAGTCAAACGAAATCGCCCGCACATAAAAAAGTTGCGCAGTGATGGCTTAAGCGATTAGGCTAATAATTCCATGCTCTGTCATTGGAGAGGAGATGTTTGCGATTAGATTATTTAACACCCTCTTGCCATGCAGGACCATGACACTGCTACCTACCAACATGTGTATCAGATTTTATTTGGTCCGTGAGAACCGAAACTATGTGTGTAGAAATCTACATATATTATAGACACCATGCCACACTTACCCAATTTGCCACATGGGACGTGTCAGATGGGTATAAATTAAGACAGAAAACATCACACGGAAATTTGGAGGTAACAGAGGAGTGTTTTGATTATGATTGGTTAATATTGAGTCAGATGACGTCATGGGACTTGCACCACAGATAATTGATTCATTTCAAAAGATTGATTAAAAATGGCCATAACGTTCGACCTCTAGCATAACAACGCTTATTAAATGATAAGTTTTTAATTATCTGCCTTGTAGCCCAGATCTTGTAACTCCTGATTACCATATTTCGGTTTGAATAACCTTCAAGTCTTGTTAGGTTATCATAAATTGACTTGATTCCATATGGTACCGAAAAAATAAAATAATGTTTAACGATGGACAATTAGGAAGATTCGATTAATTGAAAACCTTATTAATAGGAAATAATGTTAGTCTGTCTCTTAATGACGAATGAAAAGTGTCGTTCAAATCCTTCATTAAAAGCCTACTGATTTAGGTTTCCTATTTCGTAAGAGCTTTCATATAAAAATGATTTTCCGTTATTCTCTTTCTCTATGTTGGACGAAAGCTACCGTTCGCTTGTTTAGCGAAGAAAACTTGTATTTCAAGAGTGAATCTTAAATTAATATACTTTTCTGATAAAAGCCCAATTGCTTTTTCTTATAAATTAAAAAAATTTCTTTTGTTACATTTGCCTGCATCCATTTTCATTTTCTCATTACATCAATGAGCATTAAATTCATAATAATTCATTCATTGTCCAATCATCACATAACGTTTTGCAAAATAATTTTGCTTCCAGACATTTAAACTTAATTTTCGCCTATTTTCCAAATTTTATTTCTTCTTGTGTACAGGTTAAAATCACCAGTGGCGGTGAGGGAAAATGTACAGCTGAATTCACAGTGAGCCAAGAGCATCTCAATCGTATGGGTGGTTTACATGGTGGTTTTACGGCCACGCTTGTTGATATGGTTACCACTTATGCGTTAATGTCGAAACCCTGCCATCCTGGGGTATCGGTTAGTATAAGTGTTGATTACCTAAAGGCGGCCAAAGAAGGTGATGATGTATTGATTGATGCAAATCTCCTTAAGGCGGGTAAAAAACTTGCCTTCTTAGAGTGTGTTTTAAAACATAAGAAAGATAATTCGATAATTGCCAAAGGTAGTCACACAAAATATGTGGATTTTAAGTGAAATAATAAGTGATAAATAAGTGAATTAAATAAAACTCATAAAGGTGGATAAATCAATTTTATATATATATTTTTTTCATTTATTTTAATTTCTTTTTTCATTTTTAATTCATTATTACATTAGGTTGTCTATAATTGTGTGTGTGTGTGAGTGTCTATATATATATACGATACATTTTGTTGTTCATGGTAATTAAGTTTGGCCATTCATTCATTCATTGTGTTTTTTTGGTTTTGGTTTTAATTGATTTCCTTAGAAGAGTTAAAATTTAAACTTAAAATTAATGTTTGTTTATTTATTTTTCTTTCCTTCATACTTTTTGGTTTAATTGGTTTTGAACTAATTTGTTATTGTGCATAAAATTAATTAATTTTTAGAAATTGATTTGTGTGTCAGTGTATTTTTTTTAAGTTTTTCATTATTTCGTTTATTTATTAAAAAAAAATGCCTCAATCTCTTTTTATTCTCAATAAAATGATGCATTTTAATTTTTATTAAAATTGGGAGGACAATGAGGACAACAAGCCATGGGTGGGGTTATGGGTTCTACGCCGGGTAAACAATGTACTTCACCGCATTTCTCTTTTGTACAGGTAACCTGGGCCTTTCGACACTCACACTTGGTGCAATAATCGGGAGTCCATACTTCGTTGTTTAGACGTGTGGTTCCGTTTTCATCCACACAATGGTTACGTTTGTTAGGTTTGGCATTAGAGCTGGTGCTGGAGGCATCACAAGTTTCCTCTAGCTTATGGATTTTCTTGTGTAGTTTTTTCAATTCTTTTTGGAAGCTACTGACCACTTCTTCCAGGCCTCCTACTCTTTCCTCATTAATATCCCACATTTCTTCCAAATGATTGTCGGCTTCCGTTAAAGCTGCAGGTTCTTCTAAATTCACAGATCTCTTATTACGTTTTTGGGGATAAGTTTGTGGTACATAAGTATCGAAAAGTGGTGGTAAACTGCTGCAGGCTCCACAATCTTGCCAGAAGTAAAGATTTATACCAGGAATATCTTCACATTTCTTATAGCCTCCTTGCAACTTAGGTAATATGAAAACATTGTCGGTAACTTCCTCAATTTTGTCACCAGTATCACATAAAACACGTCCCAAATTGGCCTGTTTTATTTGTTCCAATTGTTGTGGCAAGAATACTGAAGGGCTTTCATAATAGAATCTATCACCATCTCGTAAACGTCTAAATTGTTCTACCAACAAACATTGGAATAGAGGACCAACTTTGCCTCCCTCTACTTGTTCCTCCAAAATACCACCTACCCAAACATCTATATTATCGGGATGACCATAAAGCTCTTTCAATTTATCTCTAACATCTTTGCTTATAATCTCGGCAGCCAAGTCATCAAAGGTTTTTGCCACTGTAAGATTACAGAATTTGCGATAGACATTATAGCCAGGTATACCATGATCACGACCTCTTTGTATATTTATAGCAGCCAAATCCAAGGCAACAGCATGAGCGGTCTGGAATAATTTCTCAGTTAATTCAGTATTAAGATTTTGATCGGGTTTTTTCAATTTGGCGGGTACAGCAAACATGCCTCTCATTAAAGCATCTACACCTCCTTCATAAGCCAATCTCCAGGGAGCAAAGAAGGCTTTGTGTAAGGGTAAATGACCTTGGGGTATGGGTTCAAATGAGGCATTCAAACGATGTAATATGGGGTTGATAATAGTGTGGCCAAATCTTAAAGCGGCAGTAGCAAATTCATTAGCAATACTTGGATTTATGTTGGGATTATAACCCTTGTATTCACCCAACATAGCCATACCACTCTCTCCGATAATCAAGGGCAACCAGTGTTTGTAGGTTATATGTTGCATTTCGGCACCTACAATTTTACGGGCTTCATAATAAATGGTATCACCATCCCAATGAGGATTAACATGTCTTAATTCTTTAGCTATGCGATTATGTTCACGCATCCAGATGGTGTGCATGGCCAATAAGCCCACTTGTTCATTGACGCGAATATCACCAGCTACAAAACAATTCATTTGATTCTCATCCAAATTACGACGGCAATCCATGCCATCTTGGGGAGCAGCAAATGGCAACATATCACGTTGATTGGGGAAATGAACACCCACACGCAAAAGACCATCATCTGTTGTAAGGTCCCTAAGTTCAGTGGCAAATTGTTCACTAAAACCATAGACTTGGGAAGCATCTATAAACGAAGTCAATTGATTAATTTGTTCACGATGTTGAATACTATCAAAGAACACTGAAGTCATGCCCGAACCACAAATAGAACTTGAACGTACCACATCTATACAACGTCTATTCTTAATACGGGGATCATTAGGTGGCACCTCAATGGGATAGCAAGGAGGAGCAAAATCGCAAGTCTTTTTACAATCAACGCCATCCCAACTTTCGGAACTGACTGAAGGTATAGCATGATCCAAATCATGATCTAAAAATTGTCCCCATTGCATAACCATATGGGTAATGGTCTCATCAGGTGTAATTTCTTTGGTGGAAATCAATGTAGTAGACACTAAACGTGAACTGGGTTTTGGGAAACCAGCATAAAGTTTATTCTTGGTCCAACCTATAGGCATGCTAAAACCATTCTCATATATAGGTCTTTCAATGCGTCTAAACGATGTCAAAGAGGCACCCCAAGTGGGATGTAATAAATTATTGCAAGTACCATCCAAAGAACGATATTTTGAATGGAAACACATATCGGTACAATTTGGCGTCTCACGATGTTCCATACAGCCGGATAGTTCAGCAACCAAATGTAAATGTTCTCTAGACAATAAATCCTTAAATTTATATTGATCACTTTCAATGGTCAAATTATCACCCTTCAAGACATGTTTCCTGATATTAACCAAAGTTCTTTCATAAATTTCTGCCGCTCGAGCCAATTGTCTGGCCTCGCCCTGAGGGAAACGGAATACTCTCAATAAATCACCATAATTTGGTGGAGCTCTTTCGCCATTGGCCTTAGTACGATTGCGATTTGTGAATAACATATCAATGGTATTATTAATGGCCAAATCAATTTCCTTAGCTGCCTCCTCAAATGCAATACGTACATAACGATCTCCTGGTGCTAGAATTTCATTATGTCTGCAAAATAGAAAGAGAAAAAATATTAAATTTTCATTCAAAATGGAGGAAAATGTAATATAACAAATATTCTATTTTATAAATTTATCTTCCCTTTTATCTAAACAATATTATTATTATTATTATTATTATGGTTGTTTAAAGCCCTTTTGTGTTTGTTGGTCCATTGATAACTCTAACAAAAGAGTCGGTTTAGGTCGATTATTTTTGTAATATTCTTATTGTTGTTCGTTTTGTATGGAGGGATGTTGGATGCTGCTGTAGTTTTGTTACCACATTTTAATTTATACTTAATTAAACAATAACAACAACAATGTCGATCTATTTAAGTTTAAATACCTTTCAAACACATATACACACAATGCATCTGCTGCAAATGCCTCAAAATGCTTTGGTCTTCTATTTTATAAATTTTAAATTCTCTATTAAATATTTTCATTTTAGTCAATTTACAGTTTAAAGGGATAAAAAGAATTTTGTTTTAAAGTTTTTGTGATAAACAAGTTAAAGTGTTAAATTGGGTCATGTCGTGTTTTTTATACCCTTCACCTTTGCTTATATGGCACTTTTTCTTAAGCAACAGACTTAGCAATTAACGTTAAGTCCCTGTTCTAAATTGGCTTTCGTAATATGATCATTTGTAGCTTTTATATGAGTCTACATAGATTCTCTAGAGCACTCAATATTTATGCTAAATTTTTTTCAGATCACAAGTATTTTTCGCTTTCACTGAAATAATACTTGTATAAATATAAAAGAGTAAAAAATAACTCGGCTATTTATGGGCCGGATTCGAAAATTTAAAAAATTCAAAATTAAGAAAAAATTAGCTATTTTTCGGCATTAAAATTTCGACCATAAATCCTATAGGAGGTTCAAAATATTCCAAAATGCGTTTTTGCCTAATAGACCGATTACTGAAAAATTCTCATAATTATTTCCGATCTGCTTATACAAAAATTATGTCTCTAGCTTAAATAGAACGCTAAAAAAGTCAAAAATATTACTTTGCCTTTGTCACAAGGAAAATAAAGAATTGCTGATATCTCAGCTATTTCTGAACTGATTTGAAAATTGGAAAAAAATTTGAAGAAAAAATATATAATTTTTCTAAGTGGCAACTAGGTTCGAAGCGGCTCCAGGAGCGTCAGATTAAGTTTTTGCCCTTATCTCGGAAACTAAAATTTAAATAATAAACCGATTTATCAAAAGATGCACAATACATATTTGGTCAGGGCGTATCGGTGGACCTCCAAATTTAGCCTCCTCGGGAATGTTGATATTTTAAAAATTCGCTTAAAATTAAATTAAAATAATTACAAAATATTATATCTTTAAATCTTATCTTAATGATCAAAGAACTTTAATCTGTGATCAATTCTTTCGAATCTTAAAAAATTAAAATCCATTATAAATTATTTCAATAATTATAAGAAATGCACAGTACAATATTCTGCGATCGCTTATTATTACCTTCTTCGCATAAAAATTAAGTTTTGACATTAATCTGTGATTACTATTGATTTGCTTGATTTTTTTTAATAAAAAAGCGCTTTATGGGAGAAAAGTAAAGGACGAAACTAATCAATCTTTTTTCGCATAACAAATTACTTCGACTTCAATTAGTAAGCGTATCATTCCAAATTTCACCCGGTTTTGATATCTTTGCTGCTTGAGTCTATTGCCTTTCTTAGGTAAATGTGTTTTAAGCGTGTTTTAATAAAAACATTAATCTGTTGGTTGTTTTTCATTGATCCTCCAAATGGACAACTGTTGTCAAATGTAAAGAACACTTTAATCTGAGATCAATATGTTAGAGTTTCTTTAAAAGAAGCATTCAATCAGAAAAGGCATTTAATTTGAGACCTTTTTATTTATTGTTTATTAAAAACATATTTTTGGTGAAAAAATTGGATTTTGTTATGATAAATCAAATTTAATACACTGCAGTTGTTTTTGACTGCTTTAATAAGGTAAATTGAAAAGGACATTTATGTGTGATTGTCTGTTATTTATATTTCAAAAAAATGTTCTGGTTTTAAAATTTAGTTTTTTTTTTTGGTGTAACAAGTTTAAAGCTTCTTTTTTAAATAAAAAATAAAATAAATATAAAAAATAAAAAATAAATATGCTTTAAATAAGCTTCAAATGGCAAATGTAGGTTAGTGTGTGATCACTTTTATTAATCAATTAGAAATCAATTTATTATTAGTTATGAACAACTTTAATCTTTTGTAAATTCTTAAAAAAAATCTGACATGAAAAGATGATAATTCGTGATCACATTTTTACGTCTTTTAAATTTTTTTTCTTTTTAAATAAAATTGTGGTTATTTTCCTTTATCTCTCAATCATTTTTTCTTTAAATCAACTTTTTTGACTTTATTTTCACTGGGGTCAAATTTAGAATTATCTTATTTTGATTTATGTCCTAGACGAGACATAATTTCCTTGAAACTATTTTTCGAAAGAAAAAATCCATGTTTTGAAAATTACCACCCATAGTTTTCACTCTAAATAAAATCTGTCATATCCGACCGAATAAAATGCCTGATATTAGTATTAGAAGAGAAATATTTAAATAATATAATTTTTTTTGTTATTTTATATTTTATTTCTTATAGTTTATCTTATACTGTCATTATCACTATAAATCAGAGTTTGACATTAACAACAATTTGTATATAGAGAAATCTCTAAGGAATAGGAAACTTAAATAAATATATAAATGTCTGCCAAATGTATTATATACACATACACACATATACTAATATACGTATATTTGTCTACTAAACCTTTTTTACTATAAGGAAAAAACTAACAGGTGGTGGCCAATAAAAGTGGGATAAGAAAAAAATTATTTTTTTTCTCATCAATGAATTTAAAAAGGGAAATTTTAATATTTTCAAAAAAGTTGCTTTTTAAATTTATTAAGATTTTTGTTAGTAATTAAGATCTGCCTGTCATCCCTAAATAGGGTTGGTTAATTTTGAAAAAAAAAAAACATCGTAAACTTTTTTGTTCAGTTTATTAATAGTGATGCTGCAATCATTCTTAAATTATCCTCATTAAATAGCTAAATTTATAAGGTAAATATCCTTGAAGTATTATCTGCCAGACACCTTTTACAAAGATCATACTGATCGTGTAATATAAACATTCAAATTATTAAACATGTATTATAAGGATTGGTATTTTGGGTATTTACGTAATGAAAAAAAGAATATTTTAATTCTTATTCCATCAATTCTTTTCATATTTATTATACTTAGATTTCAGAAGAAAAGCTTTAATCGATTAAATTTTTTAAAAGTTCAAATATTTATTTTATTAAAAAAAATCTAAATTTTAAAGTAGATAAATTTTGATTGAGAGGAAGCCAAGTTTGGGTTAGATTTTCAGCTCAATTATAAATTTCCTGCCCAAGAAATTGGTGCCTATGAAAACATTCGAACTTGCAGATTCACAATTTTTAAAGAGAAAATAAGTGAAATGTCATTTAATATTAAAAATTTATGAAGAACTTAAAAATTTTATTTTTTTTATACCCTACACCATCGTTTGTGGTTTTGGTATTATGCGTTTTGCTGATGTTTGTAACATACAGAAAAAATGGTGTTTCAACCACCTTTAAGTATACCGTTCAACTCAGAATCATATTCTGAGTCGATTTAACAATGTCCGTCTGTCTGCCGCTGTCGGCTAACTTTCCATGTACACGTTAAAACAGGTCGCAATTTCTATGATATGATACATGTTATTATTTTTGCCCAAAGACGAAATCTATTGGAATTGACAATGTTCGGAGAAATTTTTCGAGTACCTCCCATACAAATGTCCTACCGGAATAAGGTTTTCAGCTCATTAAAGTCCCAAATATAAAGTGATTTTAACGAAATTCCTTAATAAAGTTATGTGCTTTTAAACGAATATGCAGAAGTGTTTTTATCTGAAATTTCAGATTAATACACTTCTGCATATTCCTACAAAAACACTTTTTAAAAGAATATATGAGAATCATGTACTGTAGCATTATTTTGGTGAAAAATACTTTTTTCATCCATAACAAAGAGAATAGTATCTTCCAGAAATTCGTTATAAATTGTGTTCTAAATTTTTGTTGGAACAAAACAAATTTCAGATTTGTTTAATGCAGAAAATACTGTCCAACATCGTTTGATCTTAATTTGTGCCAATGACATGACTGTCTAAATAATTTTTTTGTGACAATTAACGCAATTATCACGTATGCGTTTAAAGAAATATTCTACATAAAAAAGCATCAAGAAAAATTAATCGCATGAATAAGGCAAACAACAAGATCAAAAAAATCTTGATTACTTTAAAAAAGTACCGTTATGTCGACTCTCATTAACAACAAAGACAAAACAAATATGGAAAAAGGAATTAAATGCGATCATAGGAAAATGCATCAGTGTATAACTTCTTAATAGATTTATATATTGAAATGGTGATAGCAACAGTATAGATAGCATAGGGAATTGGAATTATACTTAAGCTTGATAACTTAAAACAAGCGAAGAAAACAGGAGTATAATGTGGGTTAAATTTCTTTCGATTTGAATATCTTTGGAACTATAAGAGATAACATATACACAAACGTTTGTATAGAGATTTATAAGAACTTCCTACAAACAAATTTTTCTCGAGGTGCCTAATTTTTGAGGTTCACCGGCTTCCTACCTGACCAGATAGGGCCTATAGTCCTCCATGTCGATTTAAAAATATCACAACTATATTCATGTTTAATTTTATTAAGATAAAAAGTTAGATAATTATTTCCAAATAAATCATTTTAGTACCACTGTGTGTGTCCTTAATTAATTGTTCATACACTGTTCTTTAGTATAAAACTTCTATATAAAATAAAGAACACAAATATCTCCAACTGTGTTTATTTAACTCACATTCTCAAGTGCACACAATAAGGAAACAGTAAAAATTTCCCCCTTGACTTTTCTTTATTGTTCAAGAATAAAAAAATAAACAAAATAACTGAGAAAAAAACCTCAAAGAAATTAGAAAAAGAGGAAACGGATATAAGATTGCAGAGACAAAGGACACCCGCCCTGCATTATAATAAGCGAGCATAAATATGAACAACATTGTTATATTGTTGTGGTAAATTTTATTCACTTCTTATTCTACTTTTAGTTGCAGTTTAGTTGCTGCTATTACTGCTATTTCTTTCATAATAAACTTGTATTATGATTATGACAATATTAACAGACGTTACCGCAAAAAAAGACTGTATTTCATAACATACACTAGCACTCAGTAAAAATACATAATAATAATTTATATTTACAACTATTGTGTGTAATAAACGAACATCCTTTTTACGAGTATAAACTACAAATTAAACTTTGATACAGAGACTTACTCCTGGAAGAAATTCAGAAAAAAGGGAGTTTTAAAGGAAATTTTAAAATTCTATTTGATTTATTCCCCTTTTGCACTTTAATTTGCGATACAACTCTGTTAATGATAAACTTTCCATATAAATTATAAATCATTTTAGTTGACTTTTTTATTGTAACTTCTTAAGTTCTTAAGAAAAAGGATATATATAATTTTTAGCATAATAAACAGTTCTAATAGCAAAAAAGGAACTAAAATCACAATTTAGCTAAAATCTCCAAACAATATGTTTCATAGCTATAAATAGACGAATTAGAGGGATTCATATTGGGATTTAGAAAAATTTATTTATTCGAATTAACACTTAAATTAAGACATTCAAATATCTAAAATCACAAATTAGCAGCCTTTTGATAATTTTGGATATTTTCAAAAGTTTTCATAGTTTTTCATGATAAAAATAGATTTTTATAATTAATTTAATACTAGAAAGCTAAATAAACCAGATCACATATTAATGTCATTTTTCCATTAGGACTTCATTTAAAAAAATACTCTTAATTTTCAATTACTCATAATAAAAGTCACTTTTGTTTATCCAATTTCTACGATAAATAAAAGTGATCACGCATTAAAGTGATTTTTCATATGAAGTTTATTCAAAAACAAAGAGCGAATTTAAGTTTTTCATATAAAATGTCAGTTTTTTTAATACAAAATCTCATGATTGAAAATTAAATAAAAATTATCACAAATTGATATTATTTCACTATTTGTCACTATTTATTAGTATTTTTGTTAAATGTTCATAGTTTTTCTTGAGAAAAATTAACTTTTTATAACTAATTCAATGCTTAAAAGGTAAATAAAACAGATCACAGATTAAAGTCATTTTCCAATTTGGAGCTTAATTATGTAAATAACACTAAATTATCAATATATTCATAATAAAAACAAAGTTTTCTTACGCAATTTCTTATATTAATGATAAATAAAAGTGATCACTCATTAAAGTGATTTTTAATTTGGAGTTGATTTAAGAATCTAGTGTGGATTTTAGTTTTTCTAATTAAAAATCAGTTTTTATAACAAAATTTGATAAATGAAAAGTAAATAAGAATGATCGCTAATTATAATTCTTTTTCGATTTGGAGCTCATTAAGAGACATTAGGGTTTTTTATTTTTTTTTTTCGTTTTTCATTTTTTTGTAACAAAGTTTGATATTTGAATGTTAAAGAAAATAACTGTAAAATATAGTATTTGAAAAATCTATAAAATGGATCATAAATAAATGTCCTTTTCATATTTGAAGTTTATTTTAGTAAACTGCAGCGTTTCTAGTTTTTCATAATAAAAAACTAGTTGTTATAACAAAATTCGTTATGTGAAGGCTAATTAAAAGCGATCACAAATTCAAGTCATTTTTATATTTTGAGTACTTTAAAAAATATAAAAATTTAAAATTGGATTCAATACTTCATAACAAAAATTTGTTTTTTAGCTAAATTTGAAATTTTAAGTACAAATTAAAGTGATCACAATTTAATGTCATTTTCCCATTGGAATGCTATTAACGAACGTTTTAGTTGTTTTTATTTAAAATTAGTATTTTTTTAACTAAATTCAATATTTAGACGATGTATGAAAGTGATCACAAAATATATGCCTTTTCCACTTGTAGTTCATTTTAAGCGGTTAATTCTTTTAAATCATTTTTATAGCAAATTTTCTGCTTGAAATTTTCTTAAATAAACTGTACCGATTTTAGTTTTCTAATCAAAGTTTTATATTTAAAGGTTGAAAAAAAGGTGAAGTGAAATTTCACTTTTATTTAAAATATATAAAATTGAAGTAATTTGAGTCGAAATCGAATTTTTTGGAAATAATTCTGTTACTTTTGAAAGGTCGGAGATATTTTAATGAAATTTCACATGATTTGAGCTAAGGTGTTTTTCAGTTTATCTGGAGGAGTATAGATTCCTATATGGGTCGTAATTTGTGTTAAATCATTAAACAAACGCGCAGTGTGTCCAAATCGATTTTTTTCGGGAAATAATTATGTAACTTTTGAACCGTTAGAGATATCATGATGAAATTTCTCATATTTAGAGCTGAGGTTATAGACGTACTCGGTGTCGGTTCAAATTTGGTTATAAGTAAATTTTCGGCGAATTAAAAAAAAAAACAACATAAACAAGGTGGTTCAATTTGGTGGGTTACTGACTACGTCCCTGACCAGATAGGAGCTTGTACTTCTCTAAATGAACTCAAAATTCGCTTAGCTCTAAATATGTGAAATTTCATTTTGAGAACTCTAACGGTTCAAAAGTTACAGAATTATTTCCAAAAACAAAATATTTGGACACACTTTGCGTTTTATGATTTTTTAATAAATTAAGCAGATCCCATATTAACCTTCTTTTATCATTTGTCAAATTATTTCACTTATGTTATAAAAGGAAATCTCTTCGAATCCCCCACAAGAGTGAATTTACTCCCCTCTATTCTTTCAACACAGTCATTCAGTGTTTAAGGAAAATTCTAAAATACTTATTTAAAAATGGATTTTTTTAGATCCCATATCACACCATAATTGTACATTATGCAGTAACCTAAACTAAAAGGAATAGAAGAACACTCAATAAGTAACCATGGAATAGCGCTTTATACACCAACTTAATGAGAAAAGTTACCACAATTTCTGCTTCTTTATTTTTATAGAGCAGAAACGCAAAAAAATTAGCACAAAGAAGCAAAAACTGCTAAAATATTGAAGAAAATGAAAGCAAAATCCATAATATTGTATGTTTAGAAAAAAATGTGCAAAAAAAAGAAATATGAAAAAAATAGAACTTTTACGCTTATGGAGCGTAATTATGTAAGTGCAAAAATAATCTCAAACATAGAAAAACATTAGTTGAGATTTTAACCGCATTTTACCCATCAGACCCATATTGTGTTGTTAGAGAGTTTATTATGTGTGTGTGTGTGCGTGTATGAGTCTATATGTTTGTGTCATATCCGGGATATCACAAGCATAAGTGAGAGAGTGTGTATGTATGTGCATTTCTTTGGTTCTTGTTATTGCATTTTACCGCCATTAAAATAACCACATTTTAACACTTTTTGCCGTATGCGGTTAATTAAATTTTTTTTGCTTCTTTTCTCATTTTTTTACGGTTCCTTCCAAAAAGGATTTTTTTCTAAATTAATATTTCTCTTCCTTTGTTTCTCTCTCGTTTTTTGTATTGCAGTAGAAATATAAATTGCTGCTGTAAAATATCAACTAAGAAAACATTTTAAATACGGGTTTTAGTTGTAATTTTGTCTTTATGACCTGATTATAAAAGTTTTTTCTTGTGTTAAGTAAAAGTTTTTGAGTTTGAGTTTAAGTAAAAATTTAATTCATTAAATTTCATAAACATAAAAAAATTCAATTAGAATTTCAAATAAAAAATAAAATTGTTAATTAAACATTTTCAAGATTTTTAAAAAATCACTTTAATATGTGATCATCACTTTTTTGATCAGGATCTTTATAAAGCTTAAATTAAATTATTAAAAAACTAAAATAAGCCATACATACTTTAAATAGGTAGAAAAGAACTTTAATTTGTGATCCCTTATTTCCTTTAAATATGGAATTTCATTAAAAACATTATTTTTGTTATGAACAATTAGTTTTTAAAAGAAAAATAAACTAATAGTAGCAAAATAAGAAAACGACTCTAATCTGCGATCACTTGTTTTCTTTAAGTAAAAAAATCCATTCAAAAATTATTTTTGTTAATGTTCTTTTTGCTTTAATTCTTAGTGATATTTTTTATGATCATTAATCATCCAAATGACTTTAATTTGTGATCACTTGTTTGATCAAGATAAAGAAAAGAAGAATAAATTTATTTTTTACTAAACAATCAAAATCTGTTTTTTTCTTAAAATTGGTGACGACTTTGATGTGCGATCACATTTTTTCTTTAAATATCGAATTTAATTTGAAAATATTGATTTCACTGTGGAAAATTAATTTAAAAAAAATTTATAAATAAGCCGAAATGGAAATTACGTTTATTTTCCAAATATTAAAAAAAATAACTTAAATTTGGAATACAAAATAAAGTCTTCATTTTAAATAGTTAAAAATGACAAAACGTCTTTAATCTGTGATCACTTTTTTTATCAAATAAAAAATTTCCTTCAAAAATTACTTATGTCAAGAAAATGTATTTTAGATTTTTTAAAACAAAATCTTATATAGTTTCTTCTAATTAATTCCAAAGTGCAAAATCACGTTAATCTGCGATTACATGTATTTATTTTTTTAAATGTTAAATTTTTATGTAAAAAATTATCACGAAAAACTTTAATTACACTCTAAATATCGGATCAGTAGAAAAAGAGTTATAGTCATAAATATAACACACAAATATGACCCGCCAACGTAATTATGTTCGCCACAAGAAGATCTCTGTTCACTTAACTTTGTCATTACGTTTGTAACGCCAATAAGGAATCATCTAAGACTCCTTTTAGAATATATATTCATGCATCAAATGAAAATCTGAATCAATTTAGCTATGTCCGTCCGTCTGTTGAAGGCACGCTCACATACGCAATATTTGACAAAGCTTAATGACATTTTTCTTAAGTATATTTTATTGTCCTCCAAGGTTTCCTCTTTAAAATCGGCTAAATTGGTTTGATAGAAAACAAGTTATAGGCCGATATGTGAATTAATCTGTTTAAGCTGAAAATATTTGAACAACGATTGTGACCGAAAAGGCCTTCTTTAACATTATGAAATTTTACTCGCAAACATTCCCTTTTTTGGGATAGGACAAGGGGAGGGGTATCGCCCTAATATATGAAACATTTAATATCGCATATAATTTATACAGGAATAGTCCTTTGAGAAATATTGCTGTTCCCTACGGATTGGACACAATAATGTAACTTTTAATTTCTCTGGAAATATTATAGAATATATCGGTTAGGGCTAGGGCAAGAATCAATGATGTCTCCTTACAAACTACATTTTTTTGATATGCTCCCACAATTATTTGCAAACTGCTCGTTGTGAAAAGTATGAAAGTTTCGGCATTTCCATATGTTCAATTCAATGTAAGATAATGAGCGTATGATTAATATTTTATTTTAAAAATTACTCATACTCCTGTTTTATATTTAACATTTTAGTGTATTTTTAATCTCAGGCATGTGAAACTGAGATTCACATTTTTATAGGGGCTTTTACCGCATAATCATAGTTTTTGCTTTTTTTGTGATAATTTCTTTGTTGTTGTTCAAATGGAAATTTAAAAAAAAAAAATTCTGTTCTACACGACTTCATGTTCATGTTTCCTTTGTTGGGCGACAAACTGCAGAAAAGGGACAGACGGGTAAAGGCCAAAAAAAAAAAAAGCTCTTAAGTTTGCAATTTTCTGCAAATGAGAAAATCTGCAATTTTCTTTAGTTTAGTGGCTTTTTCTTTTTTACTTCTTTTTTGTTTTTAACTATATTCTGGGTTGTTTAAATGTTATTTCTAATGTTTCTGTTGTTGTTGTTGCTGCTGCTGTTCTTGTTGTTTTATAAGTGGAATGTCATCTCATCGTTTGTTGGGCAAAAGTTAACACTTTTTGTTAACTTGTCTTTGGTGGCTCTTGTTTGTAGCCTTTAAGCAAAAACTGTTACCCGAAAAAGAAACGTGTACTAAAGAAGGAGGATAAAACACAAGACACAATATTAGTTATCTTGGTAAATTTCAGCTCATCTTAATCCCGGTAATAGTGTTGTTGTTGCTGCTGTGAAAAGTATTTAAATTACATTTAATATGCAAAAACTCTTTTAGATTTTATTATTATTATTATTATTTTGTTGTTTTGGTTTCGTTGTCCTAAACTTATTTACACAATTAATTAAGAAAGTTTTTTTGTAAACAACCAACCAACCACAACTGGAATTATGTTCTCACTTGCTAATCATTTCGTTTTTTGGACTTTAATAATAATTTTTGTTAAATCTTTAGTTTTTCTTTCAATTTTAATTTAAATTTGTTTTTATTTAAATTGAATTATTTTCATTATTTTTGTTGTTGTTGTTGTTATTGAACTTCATTTTTATGTTAAATTAATTAAATATATTTTTATTATTTTCCTCTCTTTTCAGGTACGTACTTCAACAATTTTTCGTTGCCATTTTTAATTGGATGCTCTTCAAAATTTTCTAAATAAAAAAAGCGCAATTAATTTTTATTTTCAATAAAAAAGTGTTTTCTGCTGGTAAGAAGTTAAGTTAGGTGAAATGTTTAAAGTGGTTTAAAGGTTAAATGGAATATGCAATATTTTACTAGTTGTTTAAGGGAAAAAATGCTGTTATTTTATGCAGATGGTTTCTAAAACAATTTAATAATTAAATGTAAAGTTTTGTTATTAAAGATGAAGAATTTTAAGTTAAGAATGACCTTGAATAAAGAATGTACTAGAAGTAATTGAACTTATTTCAAAACTGCAGCTAAATGAAGCAGTAATAGATTTCAGTTGAGATAATTTTTTGCTTTTACCCATTCTCCTCAGTTCAAGATCTCGAACTTGAACTGAAAAGTTTTGCCAAATGCCCCTGGACATGTCCGTTGTAAAATTTGATTTAATGTTTGCATTGCATGGAACCTACCTCTTCCCTGATCCTACCCGTCCTAAATTTTGGCCAGCAAAACTCTTTTGAACCAAATTTCGCTGTTATAATCATTCTTTCCTCTATATAATGGGGTATCCCTCCTCCTGGTTTTATGGGTTCTACATTTTGTTCACTAAAATAGTTCCTTGAGAGAGTGACTGGTATAAAGTTTGAAAACGCGTTATTTGTTTTATATGGTGGGATCTCTCCCTCTGGTCCTATCCGTCCTACATTTTGGACAGTAAAAACATCCTTTGGAAAGTAATTAGAACCAATTTGTATATTTCTGCTTTATTTATTTTCTCTATATAGGGGTTATCTCTCCCCTGATCCTAACTGTCGTACATTTTGTCAAGTAAAACTGTTGCTTGAAGAATTGATTGAAAACTAAATTTGAAAGATATTCGATAATCAATATTTGATTTGTATGTACCTCACCCTTATAGCCTATGTTAATTTCGGGTATATTGGGATCATTCTGTAAAAATTTCAGCAAAATCGGTCAATTAGTATAGCATTGTATAAGTCCCAAACAAACAAACCCAGATTCATTTTTATATATGAAGATAAATCTTTAAAATTTTTAAACGCTACAAATAACAGAATTACATCATTCCCACGATAATTGGATCTTCGTTCCAGAACAACCCGAATCATACTCGGTCACAATTTCTCAACCCAGTGACAGCTGTGTCAATCGAAATTTTTATTTTTTTATCATGATAAATTTAGAAATAATCATAGGACCATATTAAAAGTTCCGCTTGTAAGGGAATATCACATCCATTTGACATTTAGTCGCCATTTTATAAGACGTTTTGTTGTAATTCATGTTCAAAAATTTCAGCTTTAAGAGGTTGTCTCAGATATGGGTCTATAACTGAAATGATTTAGATGGTCTTAAATTTGATACTTTTTAGAACAATCAGAAAAAATTCACTCAAATTTCCAATGAGCTCTGTTATATTTTGGATGAGAGCGTGACAATAACAGATAGACTTATAAAAATATATAATACATAATGGGTTCTGATTTCTGCTTGGAATTACTGATTTCTTCCTACGCCCTAATAAAAATTTTATAGCGAAAAATTTTTTTAAAATTAACTAAGCCATTTGATCTCAAGCGTTGTTCAATTTTTGAGGAGATTGTCTCAGATATCGGTATATAACTATATTTTAATTAAAAAAACTTCTTAGGAGAGTTAGAAATATTTAGATAAAATTTTAATGAGCTCTCGCAATTAGACAGACGAACATATTATGATTCTTTCTTAGCGTTACAAACTGAATGACAAAGTTAACATACCCTATTAACCAGCTGTGGTGGTGGAGACTGATGATTTTTTTGAAATAAGTTTTGAAATGAATCCATGATGAATCGAATATTGCTTAGATCGCAAAATCATTTATTCATAACACAGAATTTATTCATAACACATCTATATGTAGTCAACCAACAATTTCAATCGGTTCCGTAGGAAAAAAGTTATCGGCAAAATATGTGATGTTTATATTGGCATTTCGCTTATTTTATTTTACATTAAGATTTCGCTTGAAATTTTATTATAAAAATAATTTTTTAATATTAAATTAAAAAAAAAATCATTAAAATAATTTCTTTATCCTTTTAATAAATCGTATGCAATTGTATATATTTATGCTCTTCTTACCTTATTGTTATGAAGGCTGAAGCAGTGGCACGTCCATATTCATTCTTAATTGAGCATTCATAACGACCATTATCCAAAATTGTTACATTTTTAATAAATAAACTGCCAGTTCCAATAATTTCATATTTATCTGAACCTGAGGCATTTGGATCAATTATACGGCCATCTTTACGCCACACAATCTTTCAAAAAGATGGAGGAAGTAGTGGAAAAGAGAAAATTTAAACAGAATTAAAATAAGTTATTAAAATATTAAAAGAAGATGAAGAAGAAGAAGGGGAAGGAGGAATAAAACATTAAAATAGATTAAATGATAATCTTAATTTTCTTATCATATTTTCTCTTCTCTTCTTCTTTTTGATGTTTTCTTTATGGACAGTTTTTAATAAATGTCAATCACGCTCACCTGTATGCCTTCCGTCTCATCTGGTTTACAGGGCAACTCAATGGAAGTGCCAGTGAAAGCCTCTAAATCATAAGGTTCAATAACCAAATGTGGTGCACTGCGTGTTCTTTCCACTGTGATTTTTGCTGAAGCAGTAGCTTGACCATTCTCATTTTCTGCAATGCAGGTGTAGACGCCTATAAAGTGAGGGGGGAGAAAAATGAAAGGAGTATGAAAATTTTTTTTGTTTAATGAAAAGATTTTTTTTGTTTTCCATTTGCTTTTCGCGGACAATATTTATTCATTTAATATTCTCATTCAATTTCGATTTTATTTCTGTTGCTGGTGCTCGATGCTTGTTGTTATTCTTATTAAATATTCTGTATTGCCCATGATGATGGGCGGTCATGGGGGGGGGGAGGTGTGTGTGCAAAAGTCTACATTTGCTTGTTAAATTTTTATAGAATTTTGCTATTTTTACCTGTATCAGATTCGTGAGCTTTATTTACTATCAATTCAGTGTTTTCATTTTCCAATACCAGATGCTCGTTGGCCGCAATTGCTTCACCATTAAATTGCCACGTTATGGTTGGTATCGGATTACCGTCCGCATCACATTCCAATACAAAGCTTTTACCAACTTTAATTGTTTGATTTTGTGGCGCCATCAGTATTTCAGGTAATTCTGAAAAAAGAAAATCACACAATAACAAAAAAAAAAAACAATTTCTGAATTATTTAAGTTTGAGTATGCGGGTGTCAGTTCGGTGTTTGTCTGTCTTCATGTAAAATTACAACGCATATGTGCGCGTAAGGAAGCGTGTTGGTCAAAAATAAAATAAAATCTGAAAAAAAAAAATATATCAGAATCATTAAAACATAGTAATTGCGTCTGTAAACAATTATGGGTTTATTGTTAAATCTCTCTCTCTCGTTTTCACGTATAAACATTAAAGAACATGAATTTGTATGAATCAAATAATCTATATACGAAGGCAGGCAGAACAGTTTTTTGGGGTTGATAGAGTGTACAAAATTTGAAAAGAAATTTATGGAATTTGGAATTAAATTTTAACGTTTTTGAAAATTTTCATTTTTAGTGAATCTGGCACTTCTTCGAAAATTTTTCGTTATCTCCTCTCGATAATTAAAACGTTTCAAGAATGTTGTGATTTTTGATATTTTGGCGGTTTTAAAGAATTAAGCCGAAAGAATTTCTTTGAATTTTTCCAAATGAGAAAAATTATAGAATTTTTATTTAAGGAGTGAGACCAGAGGATTTGCCTCTCTTGGAACTTAAAACACATTATTGCTCTTGTACCACTCAAGGGCTTATTTGCCATAGTTACAGAATGCCAAATTAAGAAAAAATAGTTGGACACATTGTTGGAGTGTTATGAATGGAAACAGCCTTTTTGTAAGCATTTCTGGAGGTATATTACAGTTTGCATATTACTTGACATACTAAGAACCTTTTGTCAGAAACTTTTTGAGTCTTGTATGTTTTTAAACCTGCATTAGCTTTAACTTTTTGCACCAAATAATCCTAAAACGGAACTGATCGAGTGGTTTTATATTTTTAAGCTTGAGAAACATCATTCTACCTTATTATCTTAATTTGTTTCTATTTGTTCGAGAATAGAAACAATTTTCGAAAATATTTTTTAACTATTTTAACCTTTAACCTTCCTCTCTAAAATTGCCTTCTTCGGAAAACCAACTTGCTGTAAAACATCCCCTGCTTTAAATTTCTTTCAAGTAAGAACTCTTTAAAACTTTGAAATGAATCTAATTAAAGCCTTTTTTGAATTGTCTTTTTTTTCAAAATATGTAATAATTGTGAGGTTAACTATTTAATGGTGTTAAATTGACAAATGAAAATAATGTTCACGGTTTTCTCTTTTACACTTCGTACAACTAAATGCACGAGTGTATCTTTACAAGCGATTGCCATTTTTAATGAATAAAACACAGAACTTCTATAGAATCTTTTAAACGAATTATTTTCTGGGACTTGAATGTCAAGGAAAAACGAGATCAGTGGATATACAGCAAGCGGTTTATTCGTCATCAATATGGGGGATATCGATTTTTAGTCGGAAATTAAGGATATCGATTCTTTTATATTCTATGTTCACAAATTATGTGATGACAATGAAAAATAATGTAGTATGTCGATTAATTCAGAATCATTCCATTGAGTGTCCTTGTAGAACATGTGATGATAGTTAAGATGCAGTTTTTTGTCTTAAGGGCGAAATTGTGTCTTTTTGCTTTCATCTGTTGTGTAATCATATTTTTAACTGAGAGTCAAGTATTAATCATAATCAGTGATCATATCAGTGATCGAATCAGATCCTACAGTATCCTTTTAGTGAAAATTTGAATTTTAGTGAAAATTTGAAGTTTTAGGGAAATATTGAATTTTAAGCGAAATATTGAATTTTTAGTGAAAAATTTGAATTTTTAGTGAGAATTTGAATTTTTTGTGAAAATTTGAATTTTTTGTGAAAATTTGAATTTTTTGTGAAAATTTGAATTTTTTGTGAAAATTTGAATTTTTTGTGAAAATTTGAATTTTTAGTGAAAAATTTGAATTTTTAGTGAAAAATTTGAATTTTTAGTGAAAATTTTGAATTTTAGTGAAAAATTTGAATTTTTAGTGAAAAATTTGAATTTTTAGTGAAAAATTTGAATTTTTAGTGAAAAATTTGAATTTTTAGTGAAAAATTTGAATTTTTAGTGAAAAATTTGAATTTTTAGTGAAAAATTTGAATTTTTAGTGAAAATTTGAATTTTTAGTGAAAATTTGAATTTTTAGTGAAAATTTGAATTTTAGTGAAAATTTGAAGTTTTAGTGAAAATTTGAATTTTTAGTGAAAATTTGAATTTTTAGTGAAAATTTGAATTTTTAGTGAAAATTTGAATTTTTAGTGAAAATTTGAATTTTTAGTGAAAATTTGAATATTTAGTGAAAATTTTAATTTTAGTAAAAATTTAAATTTTTAGTGAAAATTTTGAATTTTTAGTGAAAATTTTGAATTTTTAGTGAAAATTTTGAATTTTTAGTGAAAATTTTGAATTTTTAGTGAAAATTTTGAATTTTTAGTGAAAATTTGATTTTTTAGTGAAAATTTAAATTTTTAGTGAAAAATTTGAATTTTTAGTGAAAATTTGAAGTTTTAGTGAAAATTTGAAGTTTTAGCGAAATATAGTATATTTGGCGAAAAAAAAAATTATTTTCTATAAATTCAATCTTTTAAATTTCCCGCCCATTGTAGAAGGCACGTTTAAATTGTATATTTATTTCACCATGTTGCATGGTAAAAGTAATGTTTGTGTTTTAAGTGAATTTAGTGGTATAATTGAGTCATTCACTGAGTGTGTGTGTGCATATAAGTGTCTGTGTGATATAATCTGTTTGTTAAAGACAAACATCATACAATTTCATTGTTAGATTTAACATCCGTTTAAAAACATATTCACACATACAAAAACAAACACTAACACATACGAATATATACAACCGCCCATCATGAAACTACTTTAATTCAAATGAAAATGAGCAGTAAACACAATAAACCGTTTTAATTGTCAACTTTAAAAACGCCAAAAAAAAAACTAAAAAAACTACAAAGTGTCTATAAGTGAAACAATTTGAATTTATGGTTATTTTGTAAAAAGAGTCAGAAAAAGAGGGAAATTATTTAAATTTAATGTAATAAAAAATTTAATGTAATAAATTAGAACTGAAGTAGAACTGAACTAGAACGGAAATAGAAATGAATAAGAACTGAATTAGGACTGAATTAGAACTAAAATAGAACTGAACTAGAATTGAACTAGAATTGAACTAGAACTGAACTAGAATTGAACTAGAACTGAACTAGAACTGAACTAGAACTGAACTAGAACTGAACTAGAATTGAACTAGAACTGAACTAGAACTGAACTAGAATTGAACTAGAACTGAACTAGAACTGAATTAGAACTGAATTAGTATAGAAATTTTATACCTCCTAAATCCATGTCAATCTACTCTTAAATCATTTTAAATGTAACACATGTTTTACTGCAGCAAAAACTCTGCTTTATGTTCATAAAACCACGAAATCGACTACATTATGCTTTCAAATCCAATAGTTCTATTGCGAAAAAAAATTCAATTAATTAAAAAAATATTTTCAATTTTAAATCTTTCACTCTTGAGCATAAAATAATAATAAAATTGGATTAGATATTTTGTTTTTTTTTAATCTGTCAAAATAGTTTGTAATTAAAATTAAATCATAATAAATTAAAATAAAACATTATAAACGTGAGTGAGTGAAACTAATATTAATTTATGGTTGATGGTTTCAATAACCAGAAGAAAAAATTGTTTAAAATATAAATGTAAATTGAATTTTTTTTGACGAAATTTTTCATGAAACCAATGAAACCGCAACATTGTTACAAGTCAATTAAATGATGCATAATTATTTTTATTATTTTTATTTTCGATTTTTATTTTTATTTTTAATTGAAAAGGCGCAGACACAAGGCTTTGTAATAAATTAAAAGGGATGAGATGGAACTACATGAATGAGGGTAATTATGTTTGTTATTAAATATGTAACATCAAATACGATGATTGTTTAAATACTTAAGCAGAAGTCCAGTTAGTTTGACTTAATTAAAAAAAATATATAAATACCGGTAGCTTATGAATTTGCCCCGCAGAGGAACTGGTTTGTCTCTTTCTAATTGTTCTGAAATGAATTATACACTGGTGTATATTCCTATAAACGCATTTAAGTTTTTTAAGTTAGTCTCTAGAATATTTAATGTTGGTTCAATGATCCTTTGTTCTGGGTTACCTCTAATATTAGGTCTGCCATTGATTCTATTATTTTTTTTACGCAGATCGAAATTTATTTTTAGTTTTAGCTCGTTTAAACTTATTATGTTCGAACTGTAAGCTGGCCAGTTCTCGGAATTATGATTTAGATTGCTTTGAAACATGTACCACAGCAATATCTTGCTGAAATATGCAATTGTCATCCATTGTTTGACCCATAAAAGAGAGAAGATCGTCTACTTACAATTCGTTATAATTTGCGCTGTTCATTTCTGTTGGAACGAAAACAAATTTTAGACTTGCCAAACTTCAGAAAATTCTGTTTTTAAATCGAGTCAATAACACAAGTATGTGTCGGGGCCCAATAATTTGTTTTCGCCAGAAAGCATTTTCAAAAGAGCTCCCCAAAAAGGCTGACTGGTTAGCTCAGTGCTTGGACTATTTAGTAGGAAAAGTTAAAGCTCAAAAATGTTCCTTATGATTTAGAGGTCAAAAGCCGAGTACGGAATAGAAGTACAGTTATTTAATTTTTTTTGCATATTGGATGACGAGTCGTAAACTTCTTGGGCAAAACTTTTATGTTTCTAATGTTCGAGGGAATGTAGAAGAAAAGTTAAGGACCTAAATGTAGTAAAATTTTACCAAAAATTTCTTAGAAATGGAACCGAAATTTATAAAAATTGTTATTTCCATTCGTAAGATTTCATAATGTATTCACTTATTTTTAGCATCCTGTCGCAATGGTCAAGATGCGCTTAAATGGTATAAAAATAAAATAATGTGGTATTTGTGCCAAGAGAGGCAAATCCTCAAATCTGGCCAAAGCTATGGGATGATATTGGGTTTATGTCAAAGAAAATTGAGGAGCACAAAAAATGTGTCCACAAATGTGATAGATTTTAAACGGAGATGGAGCAAAGTGTCAAACTGACCTTAATGAAGTGGTTTCCATTTTTTGTAAATTGTAAAAATAACTTCGAAAATAATTTCGATCTCACTTTTTAGGATTTATAAATGATTTGCGACATTCAAAAAATTTTTTCTTATATTTTTTCGGTCTCAATTCATGTGGAATCCAATTTTCGAAGGATGACTGATAGTATTAATTTGCTAATCACTGAACGGTATTTAAGTTTCGCTTCAATCGCCTAATTCACCAATAATCTGCATATATTTTGCAATCTGCATTATAATTCGCCCTCTATAATTTTACTTAATTTTTAATTGTAGAAAATATTTTATTTTTCATTTATTTTAAATGGCTTATTTTAATTATAACATTTTCTGCATTTTATGTTTTAAATTCATTATTAAGTGTCATTTTAGTTTAGTTCAGTTTATTTAATTGCAAAAACAAAAAAAAATTAAACTTCATTTTCTAATCTCTCTCTTTCGGAATATTCAAATTCAACTGTATTATTACTGTCACTGTTGTAAACATGTCGGTTTCATTAAAATAAATTTATGCAAATGGTATTTTGTACGTCCGTCCATTTATTCATCCATCTGTATGTCATTTATTCACTCATTTATATATTCAATCCCTCTGGAGCATTTGGTGTTTACTTTTGTCTGTGTGTGTGTTTTTTTTCGAAAATATTTTGAAAATAAAAATAATAATAATTGTATTTAGCATCATTATAATCATCATCATGATCATAATTTTTATCATATGTTTTAATTTATTATTATGAAATTTATATTCATAACATACATAACTCCAACTAACATCCATCATATTGATTGTATGAATATTTATTTATATATTTTTAGGGAGGGGGGTTACGGAAAAAAAATCTGCAATATGTCTGCTTAATAGTCTGGTAACTATTTTTCAATTAGTTATTTTAGGGGGGGGGTAAATGGGACCTTAAGGGCATTAAAAACGATTAAACATAAAATTTGATGAAAAAGTTTGTTGCAAAAAATAATTAATTTCAATTTACAGAGATAACAAATGAGTGAAGTGTATGTGATTAAGGCGGACTTGGAGATAAAAATATTTTATTTTTGATTTATCGGTTGAATCACATTCATCCTAGAATGTGATTCAGCAAATTAATCATTTGCGTATTATTAGCGATTAGAGAAATAAAATCAAATCAAAGAAACAAATTAGTATAAAAGAACGAATTAGTTAGTAGAAGCCATAAGTTCCAAGAGGCGCAATGAAAAAGAAAATCTGTCTAAATTGTTGAATCGGCTTTAAAATGACGTATATGAATTCTAATTTTGGTGCAAAATATCAATCAAATTTGTGAAGGAACTCCCTTTATAGAAGATTCCAAAAATAATCTTCTTTTTTACTTCATAAGGTATTCCAGTAAGGGCCTTCTGTACGATCGAAAGCAATAACTGGGCTATAAGGACCATTCACTGTGCCATGCTGAGTATACAAGTTAACAATTGCTTCGATCTACAAGCGAAAAATGAACAGAGTATCAGAAACCAGTTCTGAAGTGGAGTATTTTCTAGGACATTTTGAATCGGTTGTAACAAATAGGATTTAGATGGATCAAAGTCTGGGCTATAAACCAAATAAGCTAAATTTTCCTATAACTAATATAGTTTCCAAGATATATTACATATATTATATGGGATAATACTATTTTTCTTGCGTTTACCACAAAAAATTTTATTAACGAAATAAAAAATATATAATTTCCGAATTATAATTCAGATATTAATGACATTTTGGACTTATTATATTTTAATACTGGAGATGTCTATCTGTAGTCTACAAGATCAATTTCATCCATATTTGTACCATATTCCGATCATGTTTAGATAAATAATTGAAATCTAACATAATTCAATGAAATTGATCATTGTATAGTATAGTTTCCAAGACGTGCAGATGAGTGGTTCCAAAAATACTCAGGGCGGAATCTATGAAAATTCCACAAATAATAAACTTAATGCGGAATCAGTGGAAATTCCACTTGAGTATAAATTCCACCAATTTCGCATTGGGTTTATTAGATTCGTAAAAAATCCTGTTTAACTTCATTACTAAAATGGTCTTTGTGGGAAGGGAAGTTAATGTCATTATGTGAAGCCTGAATTATCACCTCCTTCCTGCATTTATAGACCAGCAACAACGTGATGTTAAAAGTCTTCCCATAAAAATTTCTCTGATTGGAAATTATTTCAGCCTGGAAATTACTGCATTCATGTTGAAGTCGATATATTTATCTCTAATGTATTCTGAAAATACACCAGGACCAACACCAGAACTCATCAACAGGGTTCGATTCTGATGTTATATATCTATGTGAGATTACTCCTCTTCACTCACTTCTAGAGGGAATTCGAATTATAAATCTCCAATTAAAATTCATATGTGGTGTAAAGTAAAATAAAGTAATTTCGATAGGAAAGATGTGGCAAAATCTGGTCAGTGAAAAAATTTGAAGATGACGACTTGGAAGCCTGGAACAACATGCATTATCACATTTTTCCTATATTTAAAAGAAAATCTGTACTGAAATCGTTTTAATAATTTAAGAATTGAAAAAAAAAACCTCCAAATCAGAAACATGACAAAATTATCTTATCATAACAATATTTGGCCATATATTGAAAGGGCGTGAAAAAACAAACCTTGAACCTTTAAATTACCATTTTTTTGATTGATTCTGAACACCCTTAATGGAATACGCTTTACTTTAGAACTGAGAGTCAGAAATTGACTTCATTTATTCTATAACTTAAAATCGGATGAAAGAAGTGAATGTATAATAATTCAGCTAATATATTTTCCTATACTGTGGTGTTAGACACTGAGAAAAATATGGTTGTGGTTACATCTTAATCGAGGAAAAATATTTTGGTTTTGCCTTACAACAACAATAACATTGTTGTTATTCAACCATACTTTTGTGTTTAATTTTAAAATAATAACAGGCTGCATTTTGTCTGGAATAAAATGAGGAAATATTGAAGTTGTAAGCACAAAGTATATATCGGGCTATAACGGTTTTGATTTGTGGATTTTGAAAATTAAAATTTGATTCGTTTAAAAATTCCTTTTCATTTTCTTGATAAACGCAGAGTAACGTCATTTCGCGTTATGTCCATCGCAAACACTAGTAAATGTGTTTGTTAATTGTTGGATTTAACAATTTTTAGTGATGATAACAATATTTTTAGTATCGACAACAATAATTTTCGTTACTGTAACAATATCTTATAACAATAGTTTTTTCGTTTATTGTTACCCCAAACATATTTTTTTTCTGCGTGTACCTCCCTATTTAATATGTATATGTATTTGCATACATATCTTCATATCTACAATGCATTCATCATTTATTTATTGTGTTTGTGTTTTTGACAGAATGTCAAACATAAACTGCACACACACACATACACACACATGTATGAACATAAAAATTGTTTCAATGCTTTTAATCTTCTACACTTTAGGTGTCCTTTTCCATTTTTTTTGATATGTCTGTGAATTTTTGTGTTTTTTATATTTATGAAAGCCTGAGGCAGAGCTTTTAAAGTATAAAAGTTGTAATTAAAGTCTTTTAGAGAAATTGTTTTTTTAAAAATTCATTTAGATTTTATTTTTGCATGACTAAAGAAGGATATTGATTTTTTAATGGCATTTAGAGACGTTTAACTATTTTATGAAGTAGAAAGAATATTTAGAAATGTTTGGTGAAGTTTGGGAAATATTTGGATTATACATATTCTGAAATGCTTGAGGAATGGTTTTCTGGTGGAGTTAATGATAACTTTTATAATGATCTTTGTAAAAAAACAGTGTCAGAATTATTTTTCAATTCTCACCGTCTGAGGGTGAGAATTGAGTATTTTCGGAATTGTTTCTGATGAATTTTTATTATAACGGTATTAGTGTATTAAAAAATCAAAATCGGAAACCGGTTAACCGATTCCTTTGCATTTCAGAAAACCGACCGTTTTCAAATTTGTATATATTCGAATTATTCGTCATGCCGGGTTTTTTTCAGTCGGTTAACCGGTTTTTAATGAAAAGCACTTAAGAGCTTTTCGGTAAAACACTCAGCTTCATTGTGTGCATTCGCTTCAATAAAAATAATTAAATAAGATTCTGCAAGATTTTTTTATTCAGTAATATACATTTTATAAGTACCGGTTAACCGGTTTTCGACATAAAACTTTATTCGAAAACAGTTTTTCTAAAAAGTCCACCTTTCGAATAACTCGAAAACCAGTTATCTAAAATTGTCGGTTTTTTGCATACACTAAACGGTAGAAAAAGACATTTTAAATTTAAATGCAGAACGCTACAGGATCAGAAATCTCAGGGCACAAAATGAGATACTTATGGATATAAACATTTTATTCAGGTGTCAAAATTTTTATTGAGGCAACTAAAACATTGTTTTTATGTGATACATTTAAGTAACTTTTTCGTGTTTTACATTAATCAGATTTGAGCTGTAGAAATTTCGAAAAGAATTTAAATCTATTTGGTGAAATTTTAGTGAAATGTATTTCTTTATATTCGCCCAATTTGCGTTAAGACTTAACCACAGTTTATATTTTTTAATTCACGGGCCTGAGGGCATTTGATTTTTTTGAACAAAAACATGAATGCGGATCTCTAGAAACTTGAAAAAAATGCCGACTCTTAGATCATATCGTATCATGGATTTACAAACCTTAAGGACATGTTAGGATGTTGCGATCCTTATGGCAAATTCGCGAATCAAAAATTAAATATCCCCCAAAATATAGGGACTTATTACATTCAGAAATAATTCCCCAATTTTTATAAAATAAAGTCCTTGTAAAATTAAATAGATCCTCTGTGGAAAACTAATGACTCACCGAAATTGTTTTTTTTTTTGGAAAGCGTTTAAAACAGCACAGAGGTAAAAGTCCTTTGGTATGGCCGATGACCGGTCTCGCCAAAAGATGTCAAAGTGATTTTATTTCAATTGGGAATAATTTTATCAAATTATTTTATAGCGAAATAAACTCCGAATGTTAAAATGAAAAAAAAAAGGAAAAATCCTAATTGATATCGGGTTATTTATTTGGGGTAAGGAGTTATGTACAAGGATCTTTGCAAGCCTGAAGGAAATTCGGAAAGAATGACTTTTAACTCATAAATATATTCCAGTTTAAAAGTGATGAACGATTGGGAAGAGATGAAATGTTATTCCATTCTATTCACCAAAATGACAGTTATTGAAGGAACAACTTTTAAATGTCTGACATTGAATCATTTGCAAAAACAAAAACAAATTTTGATCAAAGAATCAATAAATTAATTGGGATTATATTTGCACATTTAATTTCAAAATATTTGTCAACAACTAATTCCAAAAACATTATGGAGATTATAATTCCATGTGTGGAAGAGAAGAAGAATTCGAATTCTGGCAAGAAGAATTCCAAAGTGTTAATAACGACAAAGTCTCATATATTTCTAAGTTATCAAAACTACCAAATGTTTGACCATTTCAAGAGTATTTTACTGCACCAAACATTCCCTTTCAAATACTTTAAGTCTACACATGACTTTTTTTGTACCGAAATACAATCATTTCTTTTTGGTTTAACACTTAACTTACCTTTTACTTCGATGTTGCCGCTAGACTGTATGGTGCCTAAATGATTTGTGGCCTCACAACGATATACACCTGCCGATAATAATGTAGGCTGGACAATAACTAAACTACCATTTGCTTGTATGCGTAGTTCATCAGTTGATTGTGCAACCAAACGACCATTGAAATACCATTGGATTTCAGGTGTTGGGTTACCGGTTGCCATACAATCCAAAAGTACCGAATCACCATTTAAGCCAACAATACGATCTGAGGGTGTATAAACAAATTTGGGCGGTTGGGGTATTAAACTATTACCACTGGTGAAGGGTGATGCTGTATAGGGTTGTGGATGTAGTCTAGTGTTACTGTTGCTGTTACTGTTACCGTTGCCATTGCCATTGCTATTGCTATTGCCGTTACCATAAATGTTATTTCTGTTGTCAATGTTACGATTTAATTCCAAGTTTTGTCTTGCATTTGAGTTTGAGTTTAGATGAACATTCCGTTGTTGATTATTATCATTGTTGTTACCAACACCATTGTATTCCCCATTTGATGATGTTGCTGTATAATGAATGATGTTATTGTTGTTGTTGGCATTTGTATTCGATATTCTTTGTTCGACCATCATACGAATGGGTTGTGTACGTGTCTCACCAACTTCATTCCTTCCAATACACTCATAAATACCAATATCATTTGAGTCTACCGCACTTATTTTCAGCGTGCCCGAGGACAATATTTGCATTTTAGGTGAATAGTCTGCAGAAACTTCATTTGTATTTTGCATCCAAATTATTTCTGGCTCTGGATCACCCACCATACGACAAGGTAATTCAACTGTTTCACCTGTTGTCAAATGCATGTCATGTGGTGCCTTGATAATTTCAGGTTTTCCTGCAAAATGCAACAGAAGACATATAAACTTTTGTTTGCATATAAAAAAGTCTTAATTATAAAGAATTTCGAATAATTTTGAGTTTTTTTTACATAAAAATAAGAGATGAGATGAATAATGTCCTTTTTGGAGGGGAATTTAAAGGGGTGAATATGTTGTGATGTAAAAATTATGTTATATTAAAATGAGTTTGATTAAATAAAGAAGAGAGAATACTAAAATCGAGAGACCCAAATTCGAAATACTCTCCTGCAGAGACTCTTTAAATGCTATGGGGGATGCTACTGCCATGGACTCTATAAGGATTTTGTATACCTTGAATTTGAAATTTTGGAAAAAAAGTTTGAAAGTCGGTCCAAAAATGTTCCTGTAATGAACCTATGATTCTGGTTTTGAGCCAAATTCGAAATACCCTTCTTCGGGGGGGTCAAGGGGTGTACCCTTGACCCTATCAGAAATATAGCATTCCCTTAAAATATCTCCGAAACCTATTCAAATTTTTGGTAAACACGTATTTTTCAGTGTTTGGAAATTATTTCAAATATCGGTCTATAACTATCATGCTACTAAAGCAATAATTCTGATTTTGGGTGAAAAAATTCGGTGGAAGACTAAAAATATTCAAATCACTGGTTTAGATGTGAGAGACCTAAAAAATAACTGTTTAGTTTTTAATGTAAATAATAAATCCAGCAATTTTTTATTCTAAAGTGAAGCGTATTCCAATAAGGGCATTCGGTATCGATCAAAATAAATAGTAACCAGAAGTGCCAAGGTCTTGGTTATAAGGCGGAGAAGCTGAAACTTTTCACTAATTGTATTAAAATGTAATAAAAATAACAAGTTAAAGTGTGAAATTCGGCCGTGCCGAATTTCCTATATCCTTCACCTTTGCTTATATAGTTAAGCCCTTGTTTGGTACCTTTTTTTTACATCAAAATTTTGTGCATATATCCCAAGGGAGGTTTAACATATCGGAAAATGTGTTTTTTCTTAAAACTCGGAAGCTAATGGACCGATTACAGTGATGTTTTCAATAGAACGCTCAAAAAGTCAAAAACATTACTTTGCCTTTGCCACAGGAAAAATTAAAAAATTGCTAATATCTCAGCTATTTCTGAACCGATTTGAAAATTGGAAAAAAAATCGAAGAAAAAATATGTAATTTTTCTAAGTGGCAATTAGGTTCGAAGCGGCTCCAGGATCGTCAGAATAAGTTTTCGCCCATATCTCTGAAACAAATGGCCCAATCGTGTTTATGTCTTCAAATGAAAATTCCACAAACTAGTGAAACAATTAAATTTTTTTGCATTAATAGAAAGTCCATAATCTCAAAAACATTATTGTTGTCCTGTAGTTATAAACAACAACAACCACATGGGACTAATTTTTTAAGAAAGAATTGACCATATCTTGGTGGTTTATGAACCGATTGTGAAGAATGAAAAATATTAAATTCGGGGTAAAAAAATGCAATCAAACAGTGCCATAACCAAGTTCATAGGTCTCATGGGTGGTTCAAAATATAGCCTATAACTCAGGAACTAATAGACCGATTCATTTCATCCGCTAAATTAATTGAAATTTATTTGTGAAAAAATTAAGTCTCTAACTGTTATAGATTCTTCAAATAGAAAAAAACCGAGAAAAGTTTGAGGTACCTTCAGTCTTTTGCTAATATCTGAGCCATTTAGGAACCAATTTCCCTGGATTTCAAAAGCAAAATTCTCTAAAGCATATCTAATTGTTTGATATACATATGATATATGTTAACTGTAGGTCGGCTTCATAAACTTGAATTCAACCGACACTTAGACGGACGAACAGATGGACATAACTCTATTAATTTCTTTTTTCATACCGATCCAGAATATATATACTTTTATGGAACTAAGTTGAGAATTGTGGAAATTACAAACGAAATGATAAGCTTATATTTGCCCTTCTGACCTAATTAGGCGAAGGTTATAATTTTTGCTAAAATTCTTTAAATTTGAATAGGTCTTGGGGGGTGATTTTCATCCAAATTAAGACAGATTTCCGTTATGATTTCTTTATAAAAAATATTATAAAGTTCAGAGCAAATACATACATTTTTCTTATCGCAATTTATAAATGAAATTTTGGCGAATTTTTCAACTACCAAACATACTTGAGGAGGTAATTTTTGAAGAGTTACCGACCACGCCCCCAATCAGATAAATTGATAACAAGATCAATTCGAAAACTTTAATCATTCAAATATTTCTAACAGTTCTAAATTTCTAACACCCACTGTATGTTACCTAAATCGTCTTTATTATCTTTTATACCCAATATTAGCTTTTTTTATCACCAAAAACAACAACAGCAAAAAACATCTATGATACATTTTATTAGTTACATTGTTTACATTAAATGTATGTAAATATTTTTTTGTCTCTTGTTTGTAATTTCGATGTAAAATTCATGTTTTATTTAGTGTAACGTGTAACAATTTATTTGTATTTTGCGAAATTTTATTATTTTTTCTGGTTTGATTGTGCGGAATAGTTTTTTTTTTTGTTGTATTATTTTTCTATTGATAAAAAAATATTGTTTACCATAAACAACAGCAACAATATGTTGCAATATTTACTCACACATGTTCAATATCGTTTGAATTGTTTCGCTATATTTTTTTTGCATTTTGGATTAAAGGTTTTTATCGCTTTATTGTGATAAAAATAACGTTGATATTTGCAAATACGAATAAAAAAAAGCAGAAACTTTGATGTCATGTTTAACCAAATAACGTTTAGAGAGGGACAATATTTGTTTTATGCAGGTGAATGAGGGGGAAAAAAATAAATAACAATTCTTTTATAAAAATTTACAAAAGAAGAAATAAAAATATGTGAAATGGGATATTTTTGCCACGTTACGTTTTAAGAGTTAATGCTGGACTTTTTTCTCGAAATCACAGAAATTTAAAAATTTAAGTTCCGGATTTATTTAGCATATTTTTATACCCACCACCATCACAAGTGGTGAAGAGTGTATATTAACATTGTTATTTCGTGTGCAACGTTAAGAAGGAATAAATATATATTCTTGCATCACATCAAAATCTGAATCGATTTAGCTATGTCCGTCCGTCTGTCTGTTTTTGGTACATTCAGATCCACAATTATTTACAGAGCTCAATGGCCGTAGTATTTGTTATAGTCCTAAGAAGATTCCTATTTAAAACTAGCAAAATCGCTTCAGTATGTTAAGAGATATACACCGATATCTGAGATAACCTCTAAATTAAAGCGAAGAATTTTGTTTTGGCTTTAATGCATTTAAATTACTGATCCTAATTAACATCATGAGAACTAATACAAACAAAATTTAAAAATTTTGTAAAATTTACAGTTTTTAGTGAAATTTCAATTTATTTAGTAAAATTTCTGATTTTGAGTTAAACTTCAAACTTTTATTAGAATTTAAAATTTGTAGTTGAAAATTTCGATTTCTTAGTGAAAATTCAAATTTTTTTGTTAAATTTTAAATTTTTATTGAAATTTCGATTTTTTAACAAAATTTCATATTTTAAGTGAAATTTCAAGCTGTGTCCGAAATACAGATTTGTAGTGTTATTTCGGTACTTGTTCAGTTCTAGTTCAGTTCTATTTCAGTTTTATTTCTCTCCTAGTTCAGTTCTCGTTCAGTTCTATTTCAGTTCTAGTTCGGTTCTAGTTCAGTTCTAGTTCAGTTCTAGTTCAGTTTTAGTTCAGTTCTAGTTCAGTTCTATTTCAGTTTTATTTCTCTTCTAGTTCAGTTCTATTTCAGTTCTAGTTCGGCTCTAGTTCAGTTCTAGTTCAGTTTTGGTTCAGTTCTAGTTCGGTTCTAGTTCAATTGTGCTTCAATTCTAGTTCAGTTCAATTTCAGTTCTAGTTCGGTTCTAGTTCGGTTCTAGTTCGGTTCTAGTTCGGTTCTAGTTCAGTTTTAGTTCAGTTTTAGTTCAGTTTTAGTTCAGTTCTAGTTCAGTTCTAGTTCGGTTCTAGTTCAGTTCTAGTTCGGTTCTAGTTCAATTGTGCTTCAGTTCTAGTTCAGTTTTATTTCTCTTCTAGTTCAATTCTATTTCATTTCTAGTTCGGTTCTAGTTCAGTTCTAGTTCAGTTCTAGTTCAGTTCTAGTTCAGTTCTAGTTCGGTTCTAGTTCAGTTCTAGTTCAGTTTTAGTTCAGTTTTAGTTCAATTCTAGTTCGGTTCTAGTTCAATTGTGCTTCAGTTCTAGTTCAGTTTTATTTCTCTTCTAGTTCAGTTCTATTTCAGTTCTAGTTCAGTTTTAGTTCAGTTCTATTTCATTTCTAGTTCGGTTCTAGTTCAGTTCTAGTTCAGTTCTAGTTCAGTTCTAGTTCAGTTTTATTTCTGTTCTAGTTCGGTTTTAGTTCAGTTCTAGTTCAGTTCTATTTCAGTTCTAGTTCAATTGTGCTTCAGTTCTAATTTCAGTTTTAGTTCAATTGTGCTTCAGTTCTAGTTCAGTTTTATTTCTCTTCTAGTTCAGTTCTATTTCAGTTTTAGTTCGGTTCTAGTTCAGTTCTACTGTTTACTGTTACAACTTTAGAATTTAAAAATTTTTTTAGCGAAGAATTTATTAAAATGTTGAAGTTTAAACAGGAATTAACAAACTTAAATAAAACCAACAAAATGAATTCTTCAATTTAAATCCTTTTTTATGGTTTTAACTATTTTCTCTAGTTCTCCAAGTCCACCCACAATATTTACAGACTAAAATTTTCTTCGAAAAAAACTTTTTCTTAATATGAAAAATAGAAATGAAACAAAAAGAAAAAAAAGAAATGAAAGTAACAAATGAGAGAAAATAAAAAAGACAATAACTTGAGTATTTTCCAGTTAAGAATTTTAGAATCTAAATAGTTTATTCATTCATTCATTCATTCATTCATTCATTCATTCATTCATTCATTTAGTCATTCATTCATTCATACATTCAGACAGTCACCGTTCAGTAATTTCCCACAGTTTAAATTGGATTTTCAACTGTTTACACTCTAAATACGATACATATTAAACATACATACACCAACACATTTACACAAATACACACATACAAATTTACTTCTATATTAAAGCTACTTTTATACACAAAATGGCTAAAAAGTAAATCATACACAGTTTTTGAGTTTTATATTTAACAAAAACAAAAAGTTTGGAAGGGAAAAAAGTGAAGAAGAGGAAGAGGAAGAAAAACTATCACTTACTGCAATGAAAATGATATTCCTTTAGATTTCCAAATCCATGACGATACAATGTTGCTGGGGTTTCACATGTCAAAGCTATAGTGATGAGTTGTCGTTGGGGATGCTGTTGATAGTGGCGCCACAATGAGTAAATACCACAATTACAATCGATGGGATTGCCATCGAGTCGTAGGCGTTTCAAGCTTGGTAAACGTGTAAATGCATCTGGTGGCAGATTTGTGAGTTTATTATTGAAAAGAAAACTAAATGGTGCAGAAGAAGAAGAAGATTTTATTATTGTTCACAACGAAGTGGAAGACAGAAAAAAATGAAAGAAATGTGAAAAAGACAAGAATTAGTAAACATACGAAAAATTTAATTAGAAATGACTTAAAAACTAGAACACAGGTATTTTTCTACTACTAAAGCTAAATTAAGGTCAAATTTAATCCTATTGAGTATCTAAATTTATGGTCCTTCGAAATTGCTTTAAAATGAAGTTGTTTTTTTTTTGGAGCAATAAATTTATATTTATTTAAAAATGCTAATAACTAAAGTTCATGTTGATCCTTAGAATTCGGTTTGAATTGGAACTAGAACTGGAACTAGAATTAAACTATAATTGAACTGGAACTGAACTAGAACTGAAATAGAACAGAACTAGAACTGAAGTAAAACTGAACTAGAACCAAAACAGAACTGGAACAGAATTAGAACTGAACTAGAACCAAAACGGAACTAGAACAATGCTGGAACTGAACTAGAACTGAACTAGAACTGAACTAGAACTGAACTAAACTGAACTAGAACTGAACTAGAACCAAAACAGAACTAGAACAGAACTAGAACTAGAACTGAACTAGAACTGAACTAGAATAAAAAAAACAGAACTGGAACAGAACTAGAGCTGAACTAAAACTGAACTGGAACTGAATTAGAACTGAACTAGAACTGAACTAGAACTGAATTAGAACTGAACTAGAACTGAACTAGAACTGAACTAGAACTGAATTAGAACTGAACTAGAACTGAACTAGAACTAAAATAGAACTGAACTAGAACTAGAACTGAACTAGAATCAAAACAGAACTAGAACTGAACTAAAACTGAACTAGAACCAAAACAGAACTAGAACTGAACTAGAACTGAACTAGAACTAAAACAGAACTAGAACAGAACTAGAACTGAACTAGAACTAAAACATAACTAGAACTGAATTAGAACTGAACTAGAACAGTGCTGGAACTGAACTAGAACTAAAACAGAACTAGAACTGAACTATAACTGAACTAGAACTAAAACAGAACTAGAACTGAATTAGAACTGAACTAGAACAGTACTGGAACTGAACTAGAACTGAACTAGAACAGTACTGGAACTGAACTAGAATCAGAACTAGAATCTGAACTAAATTTTGAACTGGAATCTGAACGAAAATTTGAATTTGAATCTAACTAAAGTCTGAAAGATATCTGAAATGGAATCTGAGCAAGAATCTGAACTAGAAAAAAACTGAAATCTGAACTAGAACTGCTGAATTGAACTGTAACTGTTCTAGATTATTTCAAAACTAGTTTTTGGTTCGTAGGACCACAAGAAAACATAATTTACAACATATCCGCATCGAAGGACCAGGATATATAAAATAATTCTATTTAAAGTTTATTAAAATTTCTTTTTTAATAATTTTAAATTTTCTTTAAAGCAAAATTTTGATTAAAATTGAAAAACTTAAATTCCAAATACAATTTTCTATATGTTTTTCGTACTCTTGTTTTTGTTGTGTTCTCCTGCAATTGTATTGAATTACAATATGTCTATATTCACATACATACATATATATGATGATGATGATGTAATATGATACTTACATGCGATTTAAACGTGGTAGATTGGCGAAGGTATCAGCATCAATTTGCCAAATATCATTGTTCTCCAGATATCTATTGAATTGTAAGAAGATAAGGAAACAAAACAAAACAAGAAGGGAAGCAAATGGAAAAGAAAACACAATGTAAGAAATTAAATGGCAAAAAAATGGAGGAAGTAAAAGTATCGAACGTTAAAAGTAATAAAAACAACAACAACAATAATAATAAGAATGAAAAATCATGGGAAACTGTAAACGTGATTTTATTACAAAAACTGTAAATTTAGCAATCAAAAAGCAGATATTTGCATTACACTTTTTCCAACTTGAAAATTTTTCATTATTTTCATTCTTTTTGTTGTTGTTGTTGCTTTTGTATTTTTGGCCGTCAAACAATTAGAGAAGACAATAATTATTGATAAAAACTGAGAATATGTGAACAATTAAACGATTTTCCAGTAAATTAAATTTAAAACTAAAAACTTAATTTTGGTGTTAAATTAATGGAGGAGAATTGAAAGGATACAAAATACTTACAGTCCTTCTAAATTTTGTAATTTTTGAAAAATATTCTTTGGTAATTTACTGATGCGATTCGAATTTAAATACAAAAATCGCAATGAGACCAAACCATCAAAAGCTCCTTCCTGTAAATAGGAAATCTCATTTTCATTTAAAAACAACGTAGTCACTTGTGTTAATCCTTCGAAAGCATTTGCTGGTATTTCCTCAAAACGATTGAAACGAAAATCACTGGAATCAGAAAAAAAAAAACGAAAAGAAAGAGAAAACATGTTATAAAATGTTGTTGTATGTAATAAAGTCATGATAAAAAGGAAAAAAAAAAGAAAACAAAAAAGAAAGAAAGAGAGAGGGAGGGAGAGAGAAAATTGTGAACATTATTTTTAATGTAAATAAGTAATCTGAAGTTACTAATGATAAAATCAAACATGAGAACTGAACAGATTGAAAGGACTAAAAAATTATAAAAGAAAAAAAATAGTTGATGATAACTTTGAAGGTTCTTATAAATGTGTATGTATGTGTATGAGCATGTGTAAGTGTAAGTGTTGGAGGATAAAATGTAAAGGAAGATGTAAAAGTTGTCTGTAATGAAGATACTTTTGTAATGAAACTGTTTCTTTTTGAGTTAATGGTCGAAACAAAAAAAAAAATCATGATATAATTGGCTGTAACGACACTTGAGTACTCTGTACCAGTAGAACTCCAAATATATAAATTTTGGATACTTTTCCACATCTAAAAATCTAATCAGTTTCTTTGCGCCTTTTTAATTTCAATTAATTAAATTATTGCTTTACCGTAACAAAGTTCCAGGATAATGCAATTTCCTTTCTGTGTTTGTCTAAAACACCGCCCTCTATGTGTGATAAAGTGGTAAAGAACTTTGCTAATTTTTAATTTTCTCTAGTTTTTCTTAGAATATGAGACGATACTAACTGTTTATCTTCTCGCGTTTCTTAATTGACATTCTCTGTAATCATTCAAGTTCGGATTTGCAGAAGGGGCTCTTTTGATGCTTTTTAAATTTAGCAATATTTTGCCTTTAATCGGGTTCGATCCAGAAATAATTGAGATAATTTTTGTAGACAATCACCTCAACTGCTATATTAGAAGTTCATTTGAAAAAGCTTCAAAAAACCTTCAGTTATCAGTTGACAAATCTACCAACAATTTAAAATAGTCCATGACATATGGAATAATTAACTTAATGTACCTTCAAATGCTACCACTTTACTTTATGTTGATTGCAGAAGAAGAAGAAAAAAAGTTGTTGTTAGTTGGTTATGAACAACAAATATTGAAAGGTACTAACTATTTAAGTTAAGTGCACTTTAAGGTAAATTTTAAAGAAGTTAACTGGGTTTTGCAATTGGTCAAAGTAAATGTGGCTTTAAATTGAAATGAGTTATAAAAGCAAGTTGATTATAAAATGGACGCAGTAATTATTATAATTACTGTTTTATGCACCACAGGATGGATTATAAAAAATAAAATCAGGCTCTTATTCAGTTCTAGTTCAGTTTAAGATCAGTTCGGTTCTAGTTCAGTTCTAATTTAGTTCTAATTCAGTTCTAATTCAGTTCTAGTTCAGTTCTAGTTCATTTCTAATTCAGTTCTAGTTCAGTTCTAGTTCGGTTCTAGTTCAGTTCTAGTTCGGTTCTAGTTCAGTTTTAGTTCGGTTCTAGTTCGGTTCTAGTTCAGTTCTAGTTCAGTTCTAGTTCAGTTCTAGTTCAGTTCTAGTTCAGTTCTAGTTCAGTTCTAGTTAAGTTCCGGTTAAGTTTTAAGTTGAGTTCTAGTTCAGTTCTAGTTCAGTTTTAGTTCAGTTTTAATTCAGTCCCAGTTCAGTTCTAGTTCAGTTCTAGTTCAGTTCTAGTTCGGTTCTAGTTCAGTTCTAGTTCAGTTCTAGCACAGTTCTAGTTCAATTCCAGTTCAGTTCTAGCACAGTTCTAGTTCAATTCCAGTTCAGTTCTAGTTCAGTTCTAGTTCAGTTTTAATTCAGTTCCAGTTCAGTTCTAGTTCAGTTCTAGTTAAGTTCCAGTTTAGTTGTAGTTTATAAACTTTTTGTACAGAAAATTGGTTTGATTGCAAAAATATTCCTCTCAGTGAGCTTTTATTCCTTAACAGGATTTCTGTCTAGAATTTAGTGTTTAGATCTTCAAGTGTTTATTTCGAATAAAATGTGAAAAACGAAGTCCATTTATTCTTTAATTTCAAAATGTGATTCCCTCATTCTTAACATCTTAACTTAAGGATGCTCTTATTACCACAAATAAAAAAACAGTTTCATTTTCTGTTTGTTTTTGTTATTCAAAAATGGATTTTTTTTGAAGCAGCTACCGGGTACTTTAAGCGTTGTCTCAACCACTAAGAGCTCTTATGCTATAAAACACTTTAAACAATTTTACACACTTGTTTCGATCTATTTTGCAAAAATGTATGCATTTACACAGATACAAACACTTACACACACACACATACATACACATACACTTCACACATCAATTTTTAATGTGGCAATGTGTTTATCTATTTAACGTGCAACCAAAATACTTAAATAACCGTGTAGAAACAAAAGGAAAGAAAAGGAAAAAAGGCTGAAGGAGAAAATATCTTAAGTCCCATAAAACGTGTTTGAAATGTCGACACAGTGGATTAAAGCGTGAATGTATAAAGATACTTCGAAATGAAACAGAAAATAATATTTTGAAAAAAATATTTTCATGTTTATTTTTAGTTTTATATAATAAAAATACAAAATGGTGTTGCTTGTGGTGATTATGTTGTTGTTTTTGTTGTTGCAGCTTTCTGAAAGATGTAGCAAGAAAAAAAAACGCTTATACGGGTTTTATAGAGGTACATTTGCCCATAAGCTTTTAGTTGGGCTAAAATGGAAATGATAAATTTTCTTTTTATGGCGGTGAGTTTTTTTTTTTTTTTGTAAGACGACACAGTGGGATGAAAAATGAAATTTTGGGGGAAAATATCTAAAACAAAAAGAGGGATGTCAAAACAAAGCCTTTGAAATGAATTGAATTAATTAATTAAAAAATAATTAATTAAAAATTTTATTTATCTCAGACGTATAAAAATATGTTTGTTCTAACCACTCTTGAGCCTTTAATGACAGCACTTCCATTAGAGTCTGTTTTTTCAGAAGAGTTTGTCGATGTATCTTTAAGATCTCTGATATTTAGGATGTTTTATTTAGAAGGTTCTATGATTACTGGAACCTTAAAACTTCCATACATAAAAATATAGAAATTAAGAAATTGAAAATTTGTTACTTTTTGTAATTTTAAGGGGATAAAATTCTTAATTGTTATTGGTACTTTTTTCTAAAAGAAATATTCTTTACTTGTAAAAAGGAAATAAAGTACTAAAAATTAATTAGAAATGGAAAACTAAATTTTTTCAATTTGCTACATTGGAGGGGCTTTTGCACCAAAACACTAATGGTACCAAATTAGAGTAAATAACCATGGTACTTTTTAAGATTTTTTTTTTTTAGATTTTTAAGAGTATTGGAATTATTTGAAAAATATCTGCAACATTCAGATAAATTATAAATTTTAAAAATTTGGATGACATGTATTTTTATTGGCAGAAATTGGTACTTTTTTTAATAATAGTACTTTTCTAATATTTTTATTTAATGTATAGAAATTTGCTAATATGGTTCTATATAATTTAATAGTTAAAAAAAGGCTTTTCATCAAATGGTATTTTTTTTTACCCCTTTAATTTAGTATACATTTACTTCCATATAGAAAAATAGAAAAGGAGGGTATTTTTGGTACTTTTTTTATTAATTATCTGAAAACATAAAATAATGTGTAATGCAAATATTTGTGGTACTTTTTGAATCTATAAAAATTACTATTAGATGAGAAATATAATGTTGACATTTATGGTTCTTTTTTATTCTAAAGGTACTTTTTGGATTTTATGTAATAATTCATTTAAATGTATGGTTTTTTCAACAGAAGTGAATTTATGGTACTTTTTCTTACATTTTTGCAATTGAACTTTTTGAATGCTGTAATCAATTATCTTAAATTATGAAAATACACATATTTATAGATCCAATTGTATAAAAATATACTGATATATATTGACATTAGTTGGGACTTTTTGCACCTTCAGAAATTGCTGTACATTTTTTCCAAAACAGTTAACCATTGTGGTTCTTTTGAACAATTATGCACAATTTTGGTACTCTTTTTTCAGACACTTATTAATAATTAACTTGAAATGAAGTACTTAAGGACCCAAAATGGATTTTAATGTAAAATAAAATATTGGGATAGAGTAGAGTGGAGATATTGAAATAAGGACTAAAAGACTTTGACACTTTAAAAAAAGGCTTTTAAAAGTACTATTGTAACTGTTGTGAATGCTGTGTGATAAAGAATCCATTTGATGCGTGATCACACTAATTCAACTGTTCAATATGGAGGCCTCCATTTATGATCAGAAGAGATCAAATTTAATCATGGGGCTTTAAATCACTTTTCACTGTATATTAAGGTGCACAAACATGAAAGAAATTCTCCTTTTTAATGATTTCCGTGGAATTTAAGGAAATGGGCAAGAATTGTAGACAATTATACAATTTTCTTATTATTGTCCATTTCTCCTTATTTGAGGGATTAAAATTTGTTAATGTCAATAGGTGATTTCAAATTGATGTCCATTTTTAATTCGTTGAGACGGTTTGTTTCTAACCCGAATCGAAATTTGTAGGCTCCATATAAAGGTTAATACAACAGGATCATCAAGGAAACCAGAACCGAAATTTTTAGGGCGATATAATGGATAATAAAATAGAGCCTGCCCGCTTCTGCTACAACAGTTCGTAGTTTATAGCTTCGGCATTATATAGTTCGTAGGGACATAGTTATCAAATATATCGTTCGACTGTGAATCACTATCTGATTCTATTTAACCTGATGTACGAACATCCGCCTGGCTGTCTATATAAGCTTACGATCAAAGGCACAGTCGCAGTTATGAAGACATTTTAATAAAATTGTTATGTAGTATAATTTTATCCTAAGGTAGCTTCCAATTGAAATTGGATATGATTATTTCATATAGGCCTCACTTAAATGCCCAACCCGAATAGGTTTTCAAAATCGTACAAGTCCAAAATATAAAATGATTTTAACGATTATTTACAGATTTCATTCCAAAATACAATCGATTTGCCCTACTGCGAAATGTGGTGTAGGGTATTTCATAGTCGGAATTGACCGACTAATTATTTTTTTACTTGTTTTAAAAAATAGTCATTTTGATTGGCAATAAATAATGACCTTCTATTTCCAATTATTCCTGATTCAATTCCACTGTAAGTAGCATAAATGTATTAATGCATGTATGTGTATATGTATGTTATATAACATATACATACATATATAAATAATGCCTTTAACATTACCACTACTAATACCACAATGCAGAAATAATAACCTGTGGCAAAGACCGGTTTTTCTTTGCTTCGCTTTTTTGTATCCTTTTAATACACAAACACTCTCTCCTCCTTTCTCTCTCTCTCTCCTGTTCACTGTTTATTGTGGTTATAAGCATAATGCATTTAAGCATGCACATGTGTGTGTGTGTTTAGTTTATTAACATGTATGTGTGTTTGCCCGTTAGTGTTTTGAATAGTTTTTTTTGTTGCATTTTCTTCCTTTTTTCACGAGTAATTGATGTTAGTGGCTGACTGTTGGGCTGGAGGTCTTTCATTTCACCGCTTTTCTTCCTCTTTTTTCTTCCATTTTTCAAAATCATTTTTGCATTTTGAAAATAAATAAAAAACGTTTTTTTATGAAAATCATTACAATACGGAAGTATTTTGCTGCAGATTTTCCTTTTTATTATATTTTTATGATTTTTTTTTTAAATAAAATTTATTAGCTGAAAAGTAGGTTCTTGCCGCTTTTTTCGCTTTTTAGTTAAATGATGTTCAATATTTATGCGGTTTTTTCTTTCGTTTAATATTGAAAAGAGAGATTTTTTTATATTTTAATGAAAAATTTATTAAAGAAAACGAAAGGATTTTTAAGAGGAAAATATAAAAAGGGGTGAAATAAAATGTAATGAAAGGGAAATAAGGAAAACGTTTTTATCTTAATAGAATTAAAGATTTTACACATTAAATGACCCATTTTTATTGGGACTGAGATTGAGAAATTCTAAACACACACAAAACTAAAACCCAAATATTATTTGATATTTTTTGGATCAAGTTAAATTCGTTAACCATGTCACACATCCTATTTTTGTTGCTAAATTTCTAGAGAGGGGGCCAAAATTCAGTTAATTTTGGAAAAGTGGTGTAAAATGTTTACGTAAGTGTTTGGTATCGTTGGAAAGGTAATTACTTGAAAAATAATAATATGAACATAATAAACGATTTAAGCTAAATTTCTTTAACAAAATTTTTCAAAAAATCCAAAAAATTTATTTTCGGTTTAATCTCGTAAAAAGTGGGTAATATTTGAAAATTAAGAATTTTTTAGAGAATTCAGAAAACTTTTTAGAATACGACTAGAGCCCACTAAGTTAAAAAAAAGAAAAAAAGTAAAAAGAACCTGTCCAATAAAGGGTTAAAATTTTACTTTGGTCTAAATATCTCTTCAACAATGAAATATGTGGGTTGTAAGATTAATTGTTAAATGAAATTTGTAATAAATTTTTGCAGAAAAAAAAAAAATATCATCAACTTTAGAAATCCACTTCCCGACCCCATGGACCCACTAGAAATATGCCCTTCTTCAATCAATCACCTTAAGAATGTTCATGTGAAATTTCGTTGAACAATATTCAATACTTCCAAAGTTACAGAATTATTTCCAAAAAGGGTTTTGAGATCACTGTGATTCAGTTATTATGTTTAATGTCAAATATCTGATGTTAATCTGATTAAAATGCGTGACCAGATTAATCAAAATAATTGAAATAAAAATGATTAAATATTTTCAACAAAACCCAGTTTGGTCCTAGAAAAAGTTGGCTAAGAATTCAAAGGTCCAAAATCAAACTGTTTACAATGTTTTTAAACGGTACCAGGAGAACTTTTCCGTTGATAGAAAATCTGGTTCAGGTAGAAGGAATGGTCCAAAAAATATAAAGTATTTTCAAAAGAGTCCCCAACAAATCTGGCAGTCCGTTTAGCTCAGTGCTCAGACTATTTGGTACGAAAAGTTAAGACAAATGCAGGTTTAAAAAGTTCCCTACAGAAATGATAGTAAAAATTAGAGGCCAAAAACTGGACAAGGAAACTTAAGTCATGTTTTCTAAAAAAAATAATCGGAGAAGGGTATTATATGGGAGCTTTATCAAAATATGGACCGATATTGTTCAAATTAATAACATAAATTCAGGAGATTTAGAAAACTAATTGTGTCGAATTTCAATATATTTTGCTTTTATTTAATTCTTTCAATAATTAGCCGTTTTCCCGGAAGGGACATTATATGAACACTATAGCAAAATATGGACCGATATTTATTAAATTATAATTATATTCAAGACGGTTAGGAAATAAATTATGCCAAATTTCAAAAGCATCGGTTCACATTTAAGAGTTTTTTCTTAGCTATAAACTATATGTCGGGAAGGGGCCCTATATGGAAGCTAACGTCAAATGATGACCCCAACACAATCTACTTTCTTTGCGTTATTATTGTATCAAAATAAACTTATTTGATAAATTTCGGAAAATATCTTAATAATTACAACCGATACATCAGACAGATTTTGGGTGTATCAAAATTTTGCCCTTAACGTTTTATCTATTGATGAGATTTTGATGATTTTTTATACGATATTGAAAAATATATAACTGTATATTATTGTTAAATCTCTGTTTCAATCCAGCAACGTTTTGTTAAAAAAGTCCTTTTTCAAAATTTTGAGGTTGTGTCAGATATCAGTCTATATCATTTTTAACCAATGAGTAATAAGAATCAATGTGGCCAAATTTCACTGGATTCGGATAATTATTTAAGGCGTGAGAATGTTTCCTTCAGGCAGATTGACTGACAGACAGACATACAAACAGACAGACGAACATAGCTAAATCGACTCAGATTTTGACTTAGTGCAAGAATATATATGCACTATGGGGTTAAAAATGTTTTCTTCTTTCCACCACTTGTAATGGTGGAGGGTACAAAAATTAAAACTGTACTTTCATTTTTATTAAGATATATGTGTGTTAAGAATTTTTCAATCTCACTCCTTATATACATAACAATTCTATTATGAATCTAAAGAATTGGAGTTTAAAAAAGGTGTCAGATTTAGCAAAAATATCGAATTTAAAAATAAAAAGAAAACCATGTTAGAATGAAATATTCGGCTTTGCCGAATCTTAAGTACCCTCCAACACAATACATGTAAAGAAATACGTTATTTATCGTACATACACACTCACATGCACTCACAGACATATACACCAGATACAAGTTTCTCTTAAATATAACTTAGAGAACTTAATGAGTAAAAAAGTAGTTTATATATTTGGCTATAATTTTTTTGCTACTGAACCGATTTTGATAATTTTTGAAATGGTAATAAAGTATATATAGACTAATGGCAAAATTGTATTCTAATTTGTCGATTTATAAATGACAATTTTAGGAAAAAATTTTGCTTCAATTTAGAAGATGCCTCAGATATCGGTCTATATCTTTTAATATACTAAACCGATTTTATAGCAAATACTCAGACCAAATTTCATTAAGCTCTGTCAATTATTATGGGATGTAAGTGTCCCCACAACAGACAAAGCCAAATCGATATAGATTATGGGGTCTGAGGTAATTTCTTCTAAACGTTACACATGGAATAACAAAGTTAATATACCCTCTTTACCACTTGTGGTGGTGGAGGGTATAAAAATAATTTGTATCTCTGAAAAAATATCCATTTAAATTCATTACCTCACCACGACAATCTCTATCTCTTTAATTTTTTTCTGCTTTCAGTCCGTCCATTTGTCTGTTTTGCTTTTTTTTGTTTTTGTTATTTTTTTTGGAACAAAAACAAATAATTTGCGGTTTCTGAACAAACATTTGTACTAATTAGTTGCACAACTTCCAATGAAAACAACAACAAAATATCAATGAAATAGTAAAATCTCTATTGTTATACCCTACACCACCGTCGGTGGTTGGAGTATTATGCGTTTGTGCTGATGTTTGTAACATGCAGAAAAAATGGTGTTACGACCATTCGACTCAGAATCATTTTCTGTGTCGATTTAACGATGTTCGTCGGTCGGTCTGTCTGTCCGGCTGGTTGTCCATGTAACGTTGTGAGCAGCCTAAAGGTCGCGATTTTTTAGAAAAATTTCTGTGAAATTTGCTTCATATTATTATTTTGACCTAAGAACGAAGCATTTTGTAACTGGTCATATTTGGTCCAATATTTCAGGTAACTCCCATACAAATGTTTCTCCCGAAATGTGGTTTTAAGGTCATAAAAATCCCAAATATAAAGTGATTTTAACGTAATTTGTCATAAGTAAGTCCTATAATATTCTAAAATGATGTGCCCAAATATGCGAGGGTCAGTCCATTATTTCTTTTAACTCTCAGATAACCCTCCAGTAAAAAAAAATTGAAAAACGCAAAAATTTCACATAAATGTTAGTGTAAGAAAAAATTATACGAGGGTCGTTTATTAATTTTTGGTAACTACTATTACTACTATAACCAAAATTGTGGTGTAGGTGTATTAGATAGTCGAGCTTTAACGATTATAATTATTTTTTAATTCTTCTTTTTTCCCAAATTTTTGGGTTTTTTGTTTTTTCTTGTTTCCCAAAAAACCTCATGTGAATGAATTTAAAACTCCTGTCTGTGCAATAATTGTACAATATTTGGATACAAACTGACATGAATTGGTTCGAGAGTAGTCGAAAATAAATACCAGAGTAAAAGTGGAAATTGAAAAAAAGCAATAATTGTGGAAATAAAATCAAATTTAAATACAAACAAATACATGTTTATTTAAACACACACATAAGTAATAATGACCACATAATGGAGAATATTAATTTTTGTGTGAAAATATTGTTTAAAAGAGATTTTTAAATTTGAAAAAATATAGAATGAAATTGATAACTCGGAAGGTATTAATTATAGGGAAATATTACTGAAGAAACTATTTCATCCTCCCCTCCAACAAAATGAACTTAAAATAGGAAATTGTCTAAATTCCTTAATTGAATTTTGGACAAAAATTTTCCTAAAAATTCTCTAAACAAAGAAGAAATTTTATCTTATAACAAATTTTATAAAAAATTAAATTTTCGCTTAAAATTTTAAATTTTCACTAAAAATTCATTTTTAATTTTTTTTTTCAAATTTTAAGAAAAAATTCAATTTTTCAATTAAAAAAATAAAATTTTTATTTAAAATTCAAATTTGTATTGAAAATAAAAATTATCCCAAAAATGAAAATTTTCCCAAAAATTAAAATTTTCCTAAAAAATTTCAATTTTTTCTAAAAAAAAATTAAATTTTTTCTAAAAAATTTAAATTTTCTTCAAAATTTCAGAAAATCTTATAATCTGATTAAAACAAGTTAGAATGTATAATCGATCAAGATCGACTATCTAATACACTACATCAAATCGTCAATTAAAAATGGTGGTTACGAAAAATTAATGAACGATCCTCGTATAATTTGATTTTTTGATTTAAAGTGTGTAATGCACTTTTAGGAGACTTAGATTTATGTTAAATTTATTAGTTTTAAAATAATTTTTCCTAGCGGGGTTATATAGGTGCTACCTGAAATTATGAACCGACCCTCGTATAATTTTTCAACATTTTGAAAATTTGATGATTTCAAAATTATTATAATACCAATGTATATGCGAGATTTTTGCCCTTAAAAGTTATATATGGAAAGGAGTTTGTATGGGACCTATGAGAAATTATCAGCCGACTCTCGCATATTTTGTTACATCATTTTACAATATTATAAGACTTACTTGTGCCAAATTTCGTTTAAATCGCTTTTTATTTAGAACTTTTATGAACTTTCCATTCCGGGAAAAACTTTTGTATGGTACCTTATATATTGGACCGAACATGGCCAATTTGAATAGGCTTCGTCCTTAGACCAAAATAAAAATATAAACCAAATTTTATCGAGATATTAAAAAATTGCGACCTGTAGACTGTTCAAAACATTCACATGGACAGCCAGTTGGACAGACAGACGGACATAGTTAAATCAACTCAAAAAAATAACTCTGAGTCGAGCGGTATACTTAAAGGTGGATGTAACACCATTTAATCTGCATGTAACAAACATCAGCACAAACACATAATACTCCAATCACCTTCGGTGGTGGAGGGTATAATTAAATTCCATTACTTTTTCAAGTTATAATCAAAAATATGTCAATATTTATGACTCCCAAAATCGGAATATATTAATTATTGAATTACTAACAATAATAAAATATAAACTAATTCATATTCATTTAAATACATTAATCATACGCTTCCATATCATACAATTTCATATTACATAACACTTATACGCCTTGAGGTGCAACGAAAAAAATGCAACTTAATAAAATTTCGAGCATAATTTTCTTTATTCCATGGAAACACACTTAAATTAATATTTTATTTCCATTTTAATAAAGATTTTCTTTATTGTTTTTGTTATTTTAATTAAATTTTACACAAGAATTTCCTTTTTTGAAAAATACGGAATAAAAATCCTATTTAACAAACAAAATCCTTGTTGCATTATGCAAATATATGTTTTTACTTTATTTTACATAATTTTCTTGCTGTTGTTGTTGTTGTGCTATTTATTCTATTCTTCTTCTTCTTCTTCATCATCATCATCTTGTTTCCGTTGTTGTAATCAAAATAAAGAAATTATACGTACATTTTATTCTTTCTTTTATTCATCGTTTCTTTCTCTGTAATTGAAACATTTTGTTTTATAATCCTTTTCCACTTTTTTTGCCTTTATTTTTGCATTTTGCAGCAACAACAACAACAACTAAAACCGTTTCCTTTAAATTGCAAAATAAAAAGAAAACTTTAAAAAAAATATAAAAAACACTAAAGCAAAAAGAATAACTAAAATGTGGATAATAAAGAGAGAAGGAGTGAGAGAGAGAGAGGGAAACAAAATATTAAGTATTAAAATTTCAAGTGTAAGAAAAGCAAAGGAAAAACTAAAAACAAACAGGAAATAAATAAACAAACAAACAAACAAACAAACAAACACTACATATGCAAAAAGATCTTAGAGAAAGAAAACTAACAAGTGAAAAAGGACAAAATAAACTGGCCACTCAGAGACTTTTAGCGTCAAGATACTTGAATTGGGTAAGGGAAAAAGTATATTTCTGCTATTTTATTTAAAGCAAGAAAACAATTCTTTTTGTTAGTTAAGACGTAAAGAAATTTCATTACAACTGAAAATGTCCTTTTAAACTTAGACTTAGAGAATACAAATCAACAGACGTACAGTGGGAACAAATAGATTTCTATGGGAAACAATATTGTAACTTTTGAAGTGTTAGGAGTTGTTGGGGACCCTCCAAAAGAGGTCACCCTCAGTTATGTTGATTTTTTAAAAATTCACCAAAAATCTATTTAAATATTGAGACTAAAGAAATTTGTCATAATGAAAGTCCTCTATAAAAATAATATGAGTTATGACTTCAAGTTTCAGAGATCTTCACTTTGGAGTAAATTTTGAAGCCATTTTACTCTTCTTAGCTATTTTGAAAATATGTTTGAGATTCCCGATGAATCTTAAAAAAATATAGATATAGAAATATATGAATCGGTTGAAAAGTTATATTAATCTGATGTTAAGTCAATCAATCTTCAATCATCTGTGAAGTTAATACTTTAGGTTCCTTAGATATACATATACACACACATACACTCAGAAACGTATACATTATATAACGCTTTTCTTTAGAAATAATACAGATACACTTAATGAGTCATAAATTTTTTTATATTTTTTGCTATAACTTTTTTTTAACTGAACCGATTTTAATAAGGTTTGGAATAGTTTTAAGAAGTTTACATCACAAAATATTATGGCAACATTTCCAATTTAACGAGTTATAATAGAACTTAGGGGTTGCATCAGATATCGGTCTATATCCTTAACAATAATGAAACGAGTTCGCTGGTTATAAATAAAAAATTTCTCAGGACTTTAGTGACTTTTTAGGTAAAATTTCTTTGAGTTCTGTAAATTTTTGGGGATGTGAGCGTGCCAACAACAGATAGACTAAGGTTGACAGACTGACGGACGGACAAACATAGCTAAATCGACTAAGATTTTGATTTGATATAAGAATATATATATTCATTGTGGGGTCTGAGATGATTAAGGAAAGAATCATCTTGTGGTGGTGGAGGTTATAAAATTTTCAATTTTTGTGAGTTTTTCCTAAAAGGTGACCATATTTATTCACTGATTAAACCGTTTTTTTTCCGAATTTCATAATTTTTGGTTAAAGAAATCCTAATTCATTCAGATGAATTTAGGCAAAGAATTGAAGAATTTTGTTGAAATTGTTTGTTGAACAGACTTTAAATTATTCTAAGTGTATGGCATAAGTATGGAAAACACGCAAAAAGTATTTTCCGTCATACGGAATTTATAATGACAGAGTGATCTTTTCAGTAAAAAAATCCCAATTTTTAAACCAGATTTTTTTCAAATTGGGATTTTGGGTAATTTCGCGAGAAATAGTGGGAATTTAGTTTTTCTTTGATTCATGGAGAAGTTCATATTATTCATATTGACAATTCATATACATCATAATACCTTGTCGTTAAATATTACCTAAATTAGGCTCTCTCAATTCCTAGTCCAAATTGGAATTTATCAAAGAACATCATCTGCTCGCAGTCAATCCAAAGTTTAACTGCGGAATGATGAACCACTTTTTGTGTAATCAAAAGAAACATCGATCTGACTCGATCAGTTCAAATCCAGAAGTTTCTAGAGACTGACGGAATGTAATTGAAACCTGAAACTCTGTTTCCATTTAAAAGTATCCGTGTGATTATCCCCGATTTTTTTATACCATAATGGGCTAATTGGAATTGAATTAGAAATGATCTTGTTACTTATGATCAGCTAATAAAATCTACATGAAATGGGACTTAATTGCCGATTTTAGAGCGGAATTGTTGTTTTTCAGACTATTTTATTTTTTTAACAGAAACTAACTTGATCAATAAATGTAACACAGAATGTGTCATTACTCAACTGGGTGATAAAAACTTAATAGCGTATACAAGATCAGAGCTATGAGGGTTTATATTCTGGTACATTTAAAATGGAACAATTTAGTTTCTAATGATTTTCATGGGATCAAATAATTCAGAAAATAATTAATCAATTACAACAGCATTAGTTTACTGGAATAGGAAGACCATAATCCACCCCACAGGATTGAGTTCTGTTCCTGTGGGGTGGATTGTGGTCTTTAGGTATTTTAAATGGAAAAAATAGTAAAATGATAAATTTTTGTTTTTAATTTACTTATCAGTTGCTTGATCAATGCTGGAAAAATGTGATCCATAGATATGGTAGGGGAATATATTATTTATGTATAAGTCCTTAGCTTATTTAGGAAAGCGCTAAAAGACTTAAAATGGAGTTCAGCCGATTGATCACTTTTTTATCCAATTTCAAATGGTTTGATTATTTGAAGAAAAACTCGATCAATAGATAAAGCTAAATGTATCATAACTCAACCGAAAGGTGGATTTTATATATCACTAAGGGACAGAATAATGAGTGTTCAAATTGGATCCATTACAAGAAACAAATTAAAGCATATTTTCTTCTTCAATTACAAATAATCACTTGGAAGTGATCGTATGAAAATATAACAAAGAATTGAATCTTTTCCATATTTTAAGGGAGAACTCTAAATAAAATCTGGGAACTGGGCTATAAGACCTCAAAATTGAGCATTTATCTCATAAGACTACTCGAATTTTTCGTTTCTCATCAAAGTTCAAATAGGTCGATCAACAGAGGAAATTGTTAATCACTTCATCTCAAAGTGTAACAAAGAACTATCTCATTATTCTGACAAAAGAAGAACCTCAAAGTCTATTTAACAACGAGGCTATGAGGGCTCAAAGTTAAGAACTTCTGATGGAAAAAAATAGTGAAAAAATTCGTGTTTTTTGTCCACTCGTTTTCGACGAAATTGATGGATTGTATTAGAACTCCATTGGAGGAGGATCTTCATGGAGATTTTAGGAATGAAATTATGAGATTTTTAAGTCGGATATCTGTCTGAACTTTGACATTAAGAACAGTTTTAATTAATTTATATCCTATTTGATTTCCAACTAGTCATTGAAAATAGTTCAGTTTAATAATCTAAATCGGAATTTCTGATAAGAATCGCCATGCTGAAGAGCCAGTAGATGGATTGATGAGAAATATGTTTTTCCTCGAATATATCCAATAAGGTATCAAAAGAAATTCCCTTTTGAATTTTAGGGTACAGTTTTTAAAGAAGCTTTAATAAACTGCCAGAGTTCCAGGCAAAAAACTTAGGAAGCTTGGACAAAAAGATGACACCTCCTAAATCACAGCTTTGCTATGGATAAACTATCTTAGTAAAAGATAGATCTAAGCTATGTGGCAGCCATTTTATAAAAATTTATATTCCCTTCAAAACTATATTTTCCTTGTTCTCGTAAATTCTAATATTTAAAACTTTATAAATTTGTATCTTTGTTTTTACAAAATTTGTTATTTTAAAATCTCTTTCCATATAAAGTACTTCGTAGATGGAAAAATAAAGAAATAAAAAAAATTCTAGGAAAAAAACCCATGTTGTAGCATCTTTTATGCATCTTAAGCTTTAAGTCAAGTGCTTGAATGTACAAATGGCTGAACAGGTCATGAAAAGTTAAACAGAAAAGAAAATGAAGAAAAACAAAATTATTCTAAAAATAAAGTAGAAGAAGAAGAGGAAGAATTCATTCTAACAAGAAGGCAACATGAAACATAAGCCACAATTTTTACATGAAACGTTAAGACTTTAAAAGGCGACAGGGAAGCAAAAAACGACCAGGAAAAAATGTAAGAAAATAAGGATAAGAACAACAACAACAGCAATATGAAATAATTGCAATGGTAGCAAAAACCAAACAGCAACAACTACAACAACGACAACAATATATATAAACAACATACATTATTGTAAGCCACCAAAAAACAACAATAATAACAACATTAACACTAACAAAAACAAGAGCAAGAAGAAGATGAAGAAGAAGCCAGTTTCTTGTGATTTATGTTAGACAAAACCATTCAGTTGCACATTATTTTATCCGCAAGATACATAACAAACATTGTAAAATCATGAACACACACATGCACACACACACACACACATGAATATATGAACATATAATACTAACATAACTAATACATATGCAATTTTATCTACAAATACATAAACATATGAAGAGCAGTTTTGGAAATGAAGTTTTGTAAAGGAGTGTTTTGTTGGAAATCTCAGTGAATTTGTATTGAGAAAATGTAACGGAAAATTTAGATCGCAGCAGTCGATGTACAAATGATTTTAAATTTCGTTGATATACAATTCCTAAAGTTTAATTTCGTTTATTTAAAATTTATACAACCTAATCTTGCCCAGACTGGACCATAATTTTCAATCATCCACTTTTTTAAAATAACTTTTAATACATGAACTTGAACCTGAACTAGAATCTGATCTGGAATCTGAACTTGAATATGAACTAAGAATTTAATCAGAATCTGACTTAGAAAAAGAACTTGTATTTGAATTAGAATCTAAACTAGAATCTGACTTTGAATCTGAACGTGAATATGAATTAGTATTTGAAATAAAATCGAATTTAGAATTCGAATTAAATTTTGAACTTTAATATGAACTAGAATCTCAACTAGAAACTTAGAATTTGAACCAAAAACTGAGCTTAAATCTGACTTAGGATCTGAACTAGAGATTGAACTAGAATCAGACTTTGAAAATAAACTAGAATTTTAATAAAAATCTAAACTTGAACTTGAACTTTAATCTGGAGTAGAATGTGAACTCGAATCTAAACTAGAATGTGAACTGGAATCTCAACTAGAATCTAAAATGGAATCTGAAGTAGAATCTGAATTAAAATCTCAACAAGAATCTAAAATGGAATCTGAACTAGAATCTAAAATGGAATCTGAAGTAGAATCTGAACCAGAATCTGAATTAAAATCTCAACTAGAATCTAAAATGGAATCTGAAGTAGAATCTGAACCAGAATCTGAATTAAAATCTCAACCAGAATCTAAAATGGAATCTGAAGTAGAATCTAAACCAGAATCTGAATTAAAATCTCAACAAGAATCTAAAATGGAATCTGAACTAGAATCTAAAATGGAATCTAAAGTAGAATCTGAACCAGAATCTGAATTAAAATCTCAACCAGAATCTAAAATGGAATCTGAAGTAGAATCTGAACCAGAATCTGAATTAAAATCTCAACCAGAATCTAAAATGGAATCTGAACTAGAATCAATCTTAGAATTTGAAAAAAGAATTTCAATTAGAATCTAAATTGATCTCTGAACTAGAATCTGATTCAGAAAATGAATCAGAATTTAAAATCGAATCTAAACTACAATCTGAAATATAATATGAACTCAAAATTTAACTAGAATCTGATATAAAAATGAACTAGAATATTTATTATAATCTAAGAGGGAATCTGAACTAGAATCTGGATTTAAATCTGAACTAGAACCGAATTAGAATCTCAACTAAAAGTGTGCAAGAATACTCCTACATATTTGAAATACAAATACTTTGACAAAGTGATCGATATAATAAGCGTATGATTAATATTAATTTTCTACATATACATCCGGGCGTATGATTAATATTTAAAACAATGAATAGTAATCATACGCCTTCGTATTTTAATAAAATATATTTAAGAAAATGTTGAAAACATTCTTTACATTACAATTTTCAACTTATAGTAAAAAAACAACAACAACTAGAATGGCCAACATTAATATCAAAATCAGTAAAACACCATCAACAATAGTCTGCTGATATAGTGAAACAAAGCCACACAATCACTTACATTTTTTTTCTCACACTCATTTCTCTTAACTATCACATTGTAGTTGTTATTGTTGTTGTCTGTTTTAACTTCATATGACCAAAATGAATACATTGTCATGGTGTGAGTATGAGATGGTGGTATATGAATTTTTTACTCATCATGTTGTTTATATGTGAAACGTATTTGTTGCATTAATAGCTGTTTGCAACAACTGAACTATTAAAATATATGCAGAAGTCATTTTTTATTTCTCGTTCTCTTTTTCTTTTCTTTTTGTTTTCTTTGCTGTCTTATTTTTGGAGTGTGTTATTTTTGTAACACTTTTATTATGGCAAAACCAAACAACTATTTTTATTGTTGCAGTTGTTGTTGTTGTTACTCGTTAGACAACTAACATTATCATTCTATTGTGCCATCAGTAGTTGAAAGAAATTTTCTTCTTCCTCTTTTGCTGCCACTGCTGCAATTGCTACAGCCAAAAGTAGTTGTTGTTTTTTATTTTTAAAGTAGAAAACTTACAACAAAGACAAAACACCAACAATGGCATCATTATTTGCCACTAACGGTGGCAACAATATTAACAACATGATGCATACAATGTTGTCTCAAAAACTTTGGTTTTGTTGTTATTAAAAAAAAGCAACAGAAGAAAAAACAACAATAAAATATAAACAACAAGAACCAAACAACAGGAATAAATATAGAGAAAAAGCCACTAAAATACTGAAAAACACATGACACACTTTAACCATTTTATGGCAACAACAACAACAACAACGACAACAAATAAACAAACGTTGGAAGGAACAAACTATGATGACACAAACCACTGACTGAAACAATAAACTCCAAAAACTAAATATTTTTTTCTGTTTGTTGTTTTTATGAAATAGAAAACAATAACAACAACAACAGAGAGAAAAAGATCATCCTTAAAAACTCTTAAAATTTTAATGAGTTTTTATTGGCAAATAGTTGTGGAGATTTTTATATGATTTTTTTTGTTGTTTTTGTTTGCTGAAAATATGAGAATTTTTGTCATTTTGTTGTTTTTGTTTCCTGTTGAATTTATGATATCGAATCTTTGATGACATTTTTTTTTGCAGTCATACATATTTAAAGTTACCGGATAATGAAGATGATATTAAAATTTTACTTAAATAAATAAAAAACATTTTTAATGGAATTTGAGAATTTATTTAAGAGATGAATTTAAAAAAAAATAATTTAATTTAAAAAAATCATAAAAATTTGAATATCAAACTGAAATAGAAATATTCCACAATCTGAACGGTATTTTGAACTAGAATCTGAATCTGAGGAACTGAAGGTGAACTACAAGTGAACTAATGTGAAATTGAGCACCATCTGAATAAGAATCTGAACAAGAAGGTTAAGTAGGATCTGAGCTCGCACTGAACAAGAAACTGAATTAGAACCTTAACTGGAATCTCAACTCGAAGTGAATCAGATATAGAATTTGAACGAGAATCTAAACTTGGATCTGAACCTGATCTTGTTCGAACCTGAGCAGTAACGGAACTAGAATCTGTACTTAAACTTGAACTAAACTAGAACTGAACTAAAACTCAACTGAACTTGAACTGAACTTAACTGAACTTGAACAGAACTTGAAATGAACTTGAACAGAACTTGAACAGAACTCGAACTGAACTAGAACTGAACTTGAGCTAAACTTGAAATGAACTTGAACTGAACTTAAATAGAAATTGAACAGAACTTGAACTGAACTTGAAATGAACTTGAAATGAACTTGAACTGAACTTGAACTCAACTAGAACTGAACTTGAACTAAACTTGAACAGAACTTGATCTGAACTAGAACTGAACTAGTTCTGATATAGAACTGAACTAGAACTGAACTAGAACTGAACTTGAACTGAACTTGAACTGAACTTACTTGAACAGCACTTGAACTAAACTTGAAATGAACTTGAACAGAACTTGAAAAGAATTTGAACTGAACTTGAACTCAACCAGAACTGTACTAGAATTGAACTAAAAGTAGAAGTGAACTAGTTCTGAAATATACCTTAATTAGAACTAGTTAAAACTGAACAAGAACTGAACAAGTACTGAACTAGAATTGAACTAGAACCAATTAAAACTGTACTATTTATCTAGTTACATAATGCCTGTTAACCGGTTGGATTATGCACTCTAAGATGTTAAATGTTTTTGTAACTGTATCAAAATAAGTTCCTAAGAATTCCACTTAACACAATTACTCTTTACACCAACTAATAAAAGTAACTAAATAAGAAAAAAATCAAAGTGCTCTTTTTTGTAAATGTCAACAAAAAGTGCACCAAACTGAAAAAAGGATACAAAACAAATGCAATACAACGACAGCTAACTACTACCGTTACACAACACTACTACGAGTTTATATATTAATACTGTTTTGTTTTTTTTTTTTCCTTAACTAGAGTGTCGTTGAATGTGTATTTTACCCTTGAAACTTTTTTTGTTTATTTACAATTCGAAATAATACCAGAGTATAGTTTAGCAAAAGTTGTTGGAGGGACTGGAAAGGAGGATGAGAAAAATGAGAATCATATGGTCAAATGGTATACAATGAATTAAGTTCATAAAAAAATATAGAGAAAATCGCCAACAAGCATTTTGTAATATAGACTTATTTCCATTTATACACTTTATACAGATTTATTCAAGCACATAAGCACACACACACATACACATATTAAATATATACATATATGGAGATATGTATTTATAAATGTATGCGAAATAAGGAGACATATAGGAGTGGGGAATTAAGAGGTCTAGAAATTTTGAGGGAAAATGTGAAATAATTCAAATTTCAAAATCAATGAAAAATCAAATTTGGATCTTAAAATAGAATTTTTTAATTTTTATAGAGAAGAAGCGTTAATCGTGCAAGTATGGACTTTATTCCTGGTTAATCAGTATTTCTTCTACATGTAGCCAGCTTCGGTTTCCAAGAGGGTTTCAGTTTTATGACAAATCTGATATTTTATATGTGACATGGGTATGACCGATCTAGTCAGATTTTTTACATCTTGCGATTTCAGCGTTTGGGGTTCATGTTCTCTGCCATGTTCCCCTGCTATTTTATGCACTTTGAGTGTTTTCTAGTGAAAACAAAAACACAATAAAACACAGGACTTTTTATTCATGTTCATTTCTTGTTTTTATTTCACTGTTGAATTTTTCAATTCTTCTTTTTGTTGCTTCGCAGTTTCCGATTCTGAAAAAAAGGAATCCTTTTTAAAGCAACAACACAATTTTGCTTTATTTTAATTTTAATGTAAATTTTTTTTCGAAAACAGTTGGAATTTCCATCTTGGTTGGACCAAAACAAAAAAAGGAATAAATAATAAAAAAGCAGCAGTCAGAGAAATATGGCTGGTTGGGTGAGAAAATTCTGTATAAGAAAAACAAAAACGAAACTAAATTAAATTTTATCAACTAGGAATTTTTCATTACTCCTTTTTTGAGAAGGTGTATTTTTGTAGTTGTCATAGTAGATGTCCTGATAAAAGTGCTCTTGTTGTTGTTATTGTTACATAAAAAAAGGATCTTAAATTTTATAGAATTTTTATTCATTGTTGCATGACAATAAATTCAAATAAAATAAAATTAAGTATCAGACTGAATCTTTGAATACATTTTCCATTTTATTCATTTATTATTTTATTAATGTTGTTCTCGTTGTTGTTGCCATTGAAATTGGCCAAAAATGCATGCATGAACAATTATTGTTGTTGTATCACTCCAGGCAAAATTTATTTAAACTTATTTTTTATTTTGGATTTAAAATAATAAATTTGACTAAAATGTCTTTAAAATTTTTGGAAGTTAACAGGATTAATTGAACAACAATATCCTTTGAAATAAAATTTTGTTTTAAATTTAATAAAAGTATTTATATGTTTAAAGAAGCGATACAATTTGTTTAAGAACTCCGTTTTTCGAAATTTCTATTTTCGTTTATAAAATTAAGATCTGGACAGAAGGACGGACGCTTTTAAGTTGATTTGTTTTCAAATAGTCAATAGTTATATTTGAAATAGAGTCAATTATCATGTGTTACTTTTCCACAAATACAAAAAATATAAAGAGTTCTGTGTAAAGGATATATTTTTACTAAGCTGTACCCAACGTGTCCAAATCGATGGGAAATAAATCTATAACTTTTAAATCGTTAGAGATATCGACAAGATAAGAGCTTAATTGTTTTCAAGTTGATTTATAAGAATAAAATTTAATATGTGATCACGAGCGTCATCGGTGATCCTCCAAGTTTCGGGTAGGGTTTTTTAATTCACCAAAAAATCCTTGTAAATCTCTTTAACTTTGGAAGATCAAAAGTGCTTACCTAATTCGGATCGTAGTCGGTAATCCTTCAAAGTTGGTCATCTCGGGTATGTTGATTTTCCCTAAAACCAATTTGCGAATAGAGAGGTCCTGAACTTTTTAAAAATACATATCAGATTCGCTATAAAATTATAAAAATATTTCACTTTCAGATTATTATAACCGATAAAAAGTTATAATAATCGGAAATTGAAACTTTGAAAAAAATCGATTTTTTAGAACTTTTTTTTAAAAATATGGCAACATTTTTTCATTGATAAAATTATTTTTTCTGAACTTTACTTAATAAAAAAGAACTTGGAGTGAAGACCTGCCCACAAGCCCTAAACAAAATTGATCGTGTTAAGAATAAATAATTTGTTTCTTTCTGTTAAGTCCTTTAAACACAAAGCTGGAATCATCCTTCAATTATCCTTAATATAAAGCTACTTATATAAGGCAAACACCCAAAAAGTATTTTCTGTCGTTAGGTCCTTATTGGGTCAGGGCGATCGTTTCAGTGAAAGAAGTAAAAAATAAACATAATTTATACGTTTTGGGATTTTGAGTATTTTCGCAAGGAAAAATGGAATTTTAAAAATGACTGCAACGAAAAATTTATGAACAGCCCTCGTATAATTTGTTTTCTTTATGCTTATGTGCAATAGATCATTTGATACCGAATTATCCACAATTTTTACGTTTTAAAAAGGAATTTTTCTGGAGAAGTTAGAAAAATTATCAACTGATCTTCGTATACATTTGCACAGCGATTTTGGCTTTTATTTATCTTTATTTTGCTAAATATTTTTACAATTCCCATATGGAAGGGTAGAAGAAATAATTTACCGATCCTCGTATAAATTACAAAATTGTTTTAGAAACATAATAAAACTAATTTTCGCCAAATTTGAATAAAATCGTTTTATATTTAGGAATTTTATGGATTAAAGACCCAATTCCGGTGGGTCATTTGCACGAGGCCTGTATAAAATTATGGAACGATTACAATCAATTTAAAATGGACATCGTTCTTGGACCAAAAATAATAGTTCGTGCCAAAATTTATTAAAAAATTTTTAAAATTGCGACCTGTATTTTGCGAACAGACTTTACAATGACGGCCGGACGGACGGAAATGCTTAAAACGAAAAGTGATTCTGCTCGTTACAAACTGCATAATACCCCCACCACCTATGATGGTGTAGGGTATAAAAAGTCGATAAAGTTGAGGAGAATTAAAAGCTTTAATTAAACTAAAAGATAAGAGAAGAGACATAGGACCTACATGGGCGGGGCCTGTAGGGGGTGAAAGTTAGGGTATTTCGGGCATTTAATATTTTTACCAAAATGTGCAAAAGACTAGTGGAATTAGGCGCTTCACTTGTCTGAAGATTTACAAAAAAATTGTCTTTCAAAAATTTTAAAGATGAAAATTTAAACTCATATAACTCGTAAACTTAATGACATAAGTAACACTTGCGATCATGTTTCTAAATGTCTTATCATCAGCATCGTAATATAGTGAAATTAAAAGCTGTCACCCCGTTTAATAAAATTAATGTCCGAGGTACTTCATTTTGCATCCTTATTACTCCACCCATGAAATCCCTATGCGGTTCGCAAGTTTATGGAACCCCCAATAGGCGGAGTTATAAGGCCTTTTAACGACTAAATTAATTTTAGCATAAAATCTTATATAAAAACAGCGGATGTATGTCCGAACTCCTAAAGTTATAATTCTACACTCCTTAGTCCTCTTTATGATGGCCGTTCCAAAAAAATTTATTCTGTGCCGCTGTACAATATTGAATCATAATCGTTATAATTAAACTTACATTATTTTTTAGAATCTTCAGGACGATTACAATTCAATAAGCAAAATTAATATAAAATTAACATGATATCATGTTGATTTAACAATTTTTTCACTTTCCTCTTTTTCCCCAAAATCTTCCAGTTTAAAATTCTGCTTGACTTTTGCAATCTTTCCTCCAGTATCCTCTATTAAATGCCTAAATACACTAAACTACAATTTATGTCGGTTTTTTGTCACAAAAACTCCATTTTTACTTAACCTAATTCCAATCTGCATACAAATTCATGGAGAAAAATAGAATAAAAATATGACAGCAAAATACACAAAATAAATCTACTTGAAATAAAGATAATTGAAATTTTTGTCTGTCAGAAATTCTACGAAAAAAAATGAGAGAAAATAAAATAATAAAATGTGCCACCAGAAAATATTAAAAAATTATAGTGAATTCTATATAAAAGGACAATAATAAAAATAAAAGTTTTTTGTTATGGAATACAGAATATTTTAGAGGGATTTTTAAATAACTAAGAAATCTATATTCGGCTATGCCGAATCTTCAATAGCCTCCAACACAAATGCATGTGAAGAAAAAACTTTAGGTTTCGTACATAAAATTATGCAGCGTTAAATTTCTCAAACATTAAAATTCTCAAGAAACTGTATTTACTGTGAAACAATGTTAAATTAACATTTTTAATCTATAAATTGAAATCATAACTGAAAGTTAAATTAATTTCTATCATAATTAAAATTAAATTATTTTTATCATAATTAATTTTACATTGATTTTTTGTCGATATATAATTGACAATTTTACGAAAGTTTACTTGAATTTTGATTTCGGTCTAAATCTTTTGATATGCTGAACTAATTTTGCTGATTTTAAAAAGGGAACTTCTCAGGACTATAACAAATACTTAGTCCAAACAACAGACATACGGACAGCTAGACGAGCAGACAGACGGACATGGCTTAATCGATTCAGATGGGGTCTGAGATGATTCCTTCTTAGCGTTACATACCGGATGACAAAGTTAATCTACCCTCTTCAACATTTTTTGGTGGAGGGTTTAACAACCGAAATACTCATAATTCAGTTTCTAGGTTGCAGCGAATATTTTTGCTACACTGAATCAAAAAAAGGTAGTAAATATAACAAAAATGAGTGTAGAATTGAAGAAAAATTGGTTGTATAGCAGCCAATGAAAGCTTTATTCATCATAATAAAATTTTGTAAAATTTTGCAATTTTTCGTAAATTCTTCAAATTGATGAAAAATTGTCAATATGACTACTTGAATTTGTTAATAAAAATGTGATTACTTTGAATAAATATTATTCAATTTGAATAATACTTTATTCAAATTGAACAAAATATATGTTTATATTGATGAATGTTATTCAATTTTAAATTTACAAAATTTTAGTTAAATTGAGAAAAGAATTTTATTAAATTGTTGTAATAAATTAATACATAAACTATTAAGGACCGAGGGAAGGGGTATTCCCCATACAAAGCAAATATTGATTATAGAATATCTTAAGAGCTGTAATTGGGAGAAATTTAAAATTTGTTCCCAATGACTTCTTCAAGAAACTGTTTTACTTCACAAAATGTAGGACTGATAGGATCAAATAACAATTTGGTCCCAATTTCTTCGTCAAGTATAGGATCAGGGGGAGAAGTAGCACCCATACAAAGCAAATATTGATTATCGAATATAATATAGACCCACTACAGCGAGAATTTGGACCCAATTACTTTTTTTAATACTCGTCGTGATTTAAGAAATTTCTTTCTAGATTTAGGACTGAGGAGAATTTTTCTGCAACAAAGGTCACCAGGTCATATTATATGAAATATGACAAAGAAAATATACAAAATTATTTGATGAAAAAATATTTTTAATTAACAAATATTTTAATCAGTTTAACTTCATTTTAGTACGTTGAATTGAATAATTTTTTTTGTGTTGTTTAACTTGCGATGCGCTACTGCCGATTTAATTTAATATCTGTTGATACAACATATTTTTTTTTACAAAATTTTTTATTAAATTTTTTAGTTTATTTGAAGAAAGTTCATCAATTTGGAGACAAGCTCGGTTAATTACAATAAAAAATTGTTTATTTAACATCTTTTTTTCGTTAAAGTTCTACGAAAATTTTTCGTAAATATGACCTGCAATATTTGGTTCAGTGTACGATGCGTTACTGCCGTTTTTACTTAATATCTGTTGATATAACATATTTTCGTTAATTTTTTAATGAAATTTTATTCAGTTTAACATTTTTAATTAAAAAATTTTTTGATTAAATTTTTTATTATATTTGAAGAAGATTCTTCAATTTGAAGAAAAATTCCATTAATTAGAGTAAAACTTAGTTCATATAACACATTTATTTTCATTAAAGTTCTACGACAATTTTTCGTTAATATTACCTACGATATTTGGTTCAGTCTAGAGAGAGAGAGATGAATGAACTTTTAATTGTGATTCTATTCTGCTCATTGCTGCAGTTATTAAAAGATTAAATATTGAAGATTTCTTCCAGCAGAATTGTGTTAACAAAATTAGAAAACATAAAATGTTTAACATTTATTTTCAGAACTCGAATAATTAGCAATTATTTTATAAAGGAACAAGAAAAAGAGGACAATTACTGAAAGGTCTTAAAGTATTTAATTTGAAATTCTTCCTTATGAGTTGTTTTCTCCAGAAATTCTATTCTAGAAAAATATTTTCGGTCATTTATTTTTGTGTTTTTTTTTTTTTGTTTTCGAAAGGACGATTAAATAAATTGTTCTTTATGTTGAAAACTCCTTACAATTACTTTAATTCCTTTAAGACTATTTTGATTACAATGAATGTGAAAAAGGGTAATGAAAGGAGAGTGCAAGAGGAAAAAAGAGGGAGGGTATAATAACAACAACAAAAAAATTAAAGACATGCAAACTTTTGCCTGCATATTTCTTTTGTTTTTTGTTATTCTCTTCTTAACAATAAACTCATGCAGCAACATCTCTTTAGCCGCAAAGTATGCAGTAAAAAATTTTGTTTTCTTATTATGAAAAATATGCTGCACTTTATTTAATAGTTTTTTTGTTCTCTTTTCTGATTTCTTTTTTGGAACTTTTTCCTTTATTTTTGTTGTAAAAAAAGGCCGAAAATGTTGAAAAGTTTTTTCTTTTCTGTGTTGATTTAAGCATTTAAGAGCCTCCAGGAAAAAAAGTCATTTTATATGCAGTTTATTTGTTTGGGGTAGCGAGTGTAAGAAATTATGAGAGAAAAATAAAAAAGAGTTCTAAATATTTGAAAGAAATTTATTGTGCGAGTTGAAAATTAGGGAAAAAAATTAAAAATATTTTAACTGAATAAAGTAACACCAGAAGCAAGGTAAAGTTATAGACATAAAATGCTTGAAATGGGGTCAAAGGAACTGGAAAATTTATTAACAGTAGTGATTTTTATATAGACATTTTGGTGATTAACTTAGTACAAGCCACTTTACATAAGGGAAGTATGATTTGTTATGCCATATGTAAGTCCAAAAAAATGTCATTTAAAGCGCCTGAAAGTATATATTTATTATTGAAATTTCTTATCAAACAATCCACAACAATAAAACATGTAAATAGATTTTATGTCTTATGTGAAATTTGTCTATATCAGGTGATTTGCTTAAGCGGGAAAACAGTAGACAATTGTAGATCCACTCACAGTGTTTTAAAATCGTTTTTTGAAATAGTTCTATAACTTTTAAACCGTTAGAGATACCTTAATGAAAATTTAAATGGTTATAGCCGAAGTATTTCTGAGTTGATTTGTGGGAGTACAGACATTTTACTGGCCAGGGCATAGTTGACAAGCCTCCAAATTCGGCCACCTCAGTTATGTTAATTTTTTTTAATTTAAAAATTCAAAAAGTCCTTTATGAATTAAGAATTTCAGTCGAAATAAATGTTAAACCATTTGAGTCTTGTCCTTTTTTATTTTTTTTAATTAGCGGACTTAATAAAGGTCCTACTTTTTTAATATGTGGCTGATCCTCATTGAAATTCTTAAATGTTGTTGTAATAATCCTAGAAATATATAAATCCGTTAAAAGGTTACATGAATCTAAATTTGGAACACAAAAAAGTTTTTTTTTTTTTTTTTTTTTTTTAAGTTGGCAACATTTACCATTAATAAAGGCAGTTTTTGCTCTGAAATTTATAATTTTCTGATTGTTTCTTAATGGGAATTCATATAAACTCAATTTGTTTGAACTTAAGGCAAAGGTCTGCCCACAAGCCCTATCCAGAGTTGCTTTACTTAAGAGAGCGAATTAAAATTTCTTTTTTAAGTTCTATGGGGGAATTACGTTTCAATTATCCTTAATATATACCTACATATATAAGGTAAATACCCAAAAAGTATGTTCTGCTGGACGGTCCTTATAATGACAGGGTTATCATTTCAGTGAAAAAAGTAAAATTTCTCATATTGATTTATATGATTTGGGATTTTGGGTATTTCTACATAGAAAAGTGGGAATGTTTTTATTACCCTGATTCATGAACAAATTCATATATATTATAATGAAATTTCAAATAATTATAATCATTCGTTTCTATTTTATTAAAGTTTGAAAATCAATTTTATTTTTCAAAAAAAAAAAAAAAATCATCTCTTTCATAAATTTTTATCGCAAATTACATTCCATTTATTTTTTCTTTAAAAATTGTGAATCTTTAACTTCTAACATTATCTTAGATGCCAAATACTTGGCTGAAAATCCAATCTAAACTAAACTTTCTCTGGTCAAAATTTAGTTATTTTCCTTTTAGTTATTTTCAATATTAAATTCATATGATTTTGTATTAATTTAACATTGTGAAATGTTATTTGTTTTGTATTTTAAAACACTGTTGAATTAATTATTTTCATATATGACATAAAATCATAATTGCAACAATGTTGATTTATATGTATTGGAGGTTATTTTTTGTGTATAAAATTCCATTATGATTTTTTATGTTCTCCTCTGTTAATAGAGAATATATTCGGTTGGTTGTTCTTTTTGTAACGCCAAGAAGAAACTATCTAAGTCCACATAAAGGGAATATGTATTTTTTTCATCATATCAATATCTGTATAGATTTTGTCATGTCATCCAGTACATCTCGGTTAAAAACATTCTCAAGGTCACAATAATAATCCGATTTTAATTAAATTTTATCAAATTGTTTTTTATTGTCCTAAGCAGTTTCTTATTTCGAATCAGCTAAATCGGTTGAGTAAGAAAGTTATATACCGATATCTGAAATAATCTTAAAATCCGGACGAAAAACTTTTGTCAAGTTTTCAAATATAATTCGTCAGATTAAAATAAGTTTATTTATAAAAATCGAATAAGTAGCAAAATTAAAGACAAAAATATGACAATAATGTTGGAGTTTGAATCATAGTGCTGTTGAAAATTCATACATATGACATGCGAATGATGAAGGGTGTTTTTCAGTTAAAATTCTTTAAACTTTCCATTTTTCCCAAAATCCTCTTAATCTGTTTACTTCTACAATCTAAAATTCAACTTAATTTTTATTCGGTCTAATATCTCTTAATAAAATTCTTTTCCATAAAAAGAGGAAAATAATATAAATTTTAAATAATTTCTAAAACTATTTAGTCTAATTTTGTGTAGACAGTTTTACAAGTTTCGAAATTTTAAATACATAAAATTTCATAATAAAAAGATTAATTTTAAATTTTTTACTAAAACATTTTTAAAATAAAAACAACACAAAAAAGAAGAAGAAAAAAAAATAATAATAAAAATGTTATTGTAAGCTTAAGGCAACAAACATGCACAGACACATAAATGCATAT
>PYHX02000413.1:18035491-18095491 GCA_004302925.2 Cochliomyia hominivorax | reverse complement strand
AAAAAGCGTCTTTAGGACCACTGTGACACGCAGATTGATTCATCATTCAGAATTTATATCTTTATAATCCATCCTATTTAAATCCTTCTGGCAACTCTATTTACGCACCAAATAGAATTTTCTTTCTATTGACTGTTTAGGGCTTCATAAAAATATTTAAACAAAAATGGCTTATTTAGAGATCCTAACACCTTTTCTATTGGAATTCCTTAAATGCCTTTAATACAATTAAAAGTTTTTCTATCGTGTTGTTGCTGTTGTTGCCTGCTAAATTTGTATTTTAATCCTTAAACAATTTGAAACAACTGAAAGGAAGAAAAAAACTTAAATTTCATTTTTCTATTCATGTTTAACAAACAAACATGGCGGTACCCCAATATAACCATCATCATATTACCTCTGGCCTAACAAAAAATAGCCTTGTTACTGACTAACTCCCCTACTTAAACAAACTCACGCACACTTGTAAACCAACGTGTGTGCATAAGAGCATGTATAAATGTATTGTAAATCATGTGTGTGTATGTGTGCATGTGTATGTAATCTAAATGTTTCTTTTGTTAAAACATGTTGGCGCTTAAGGATTTCATGCATCAATGGAATGGTGAGTGAGTAAAAGCATGACTGGATAAATATATGAGAGTGTGTGTAAATGTATTAGTGTGCACTTAGGAAATTTTGTATACAATTCCAGTACTTTTCTATATTATAGAGTTTATAAGTGTGTTTACACATTGAAACCCCATGAATATTCTAACATGAAATTCTAAATTTCAACTTTTAGAACATTTCAGTTGTTATGTTTACTGGGTTATGAGAGTGCGTGTGATTATTTTGTGTTTATAGTCTTCACTTCCTATTACGATTTTGCATACATAAACTAAAGATTTTGTAATTGTATTTAGTCCTTCGAATTATAGTAGTGTTTTTGTTGTTAAATGTTATACTTCAGTGTTGTTGTTATTATTATTACTCTTATCATAGCACAGTGGTACAAAAATGTGTTTTTTTTAAATAATTCTGTAACTTTGGGAGCTGTTGCATATTATTGAATGAAATTTCACAAGAACATTCTTGAAGTGTTTTCTTATTCATTTAGGGAAAAACAAGTTTCCAGCCGATCCAGGGGTTGAAAAATAGATCTCCAAATTTGGTCAAATCGAGTACAGAAATTTTTTAATAAATAATTTAAAAAAAAATTCGACCCATTTTTGGACATGCTTTTTTAATTTTTTTGAACCCAGAAAGATTTGCAATTTTCTGGGGAGGGGACCAAGATTGAGTTTAGGAGCGTATTAAAATTTTTCAAAGAAAACTTCAATATCATAATATAAATATATAATATGGACAAAATTGTCCTTAATATGGGATTCCCATTTTCCAATCCAAAAAATTTACTGACTTTTTCAGTAAATTGCTCACTCTGCTGTCATTAGAAGTTATGGCCATTGACAGATTTTTAAGTGAATTAAATAAAGGATCCTATTTATTGTTTTTTTTTTTTGGTTTAAAACTTTTTTTCTTCTGGAAAAAAAACTGAAATTCTTTTATATAAATCGAAATTCCGATAGGGCTAGCGAAAGAGGTGTTTTTTTCAAAACCTTTGGATGTGATTAACAGGACACATTAGGAACATGTTCTTTCTAAATTCAATTGAAAAAACCCTCAAGATTGTCCATGAAAATTTTCAAAGAAATATATTCAATACTTTCAGAGTTATGGTCATATATGAAAAGCGTTTGGGAAATACTGTACATCGTTGATTTCAAAATGTAGAAACTAATGTAAAGGAGAGTCTAAGATTATACACTCTTATGTATATCCTCCCGAATAGAATTTATTTACATATGAATCTGGTTCTTTAACATATAAACATCATCACCACCATCATCTCATCTATACAAACAGAGTTTAACTTGGATTTTTTGTATTCATAGTTTTGTTGTTAATATTACTTTATGCATGTATTCATATCCATGTTACAACAATGATGTGTGTATAAATGTGTGTTCAATATAACAAAAGGTTTATATTTATTCTTGTTTCAACTCTTTTTGCAAATTACCTGGTATTTTTTACTGCCCCCACAAAAAAAAATGAAAACCTCCATCCAATTAGAGTTTTCTGCTTTTTTTGTTGTTTTAATTGTTTATGTCTTTGTTTACACTTAGTTAACTGAAACAAATGAAATATATTTTTTTAATACACATACAAACATTCTCACACAAACACACACACTCTCACATGAATAATTTGTATATCCTGCATAAACAATATGTCTGCCCATTTAACTGTTCACATGCACACACATATAACAAATACAATGAATTTTTTTTAAAGATCTTGAGGACAATTTTTAAAATTTAATTTTTACTTAAAAAGTAAAAGTCGGCCGAGAACGACTATCTAGTACACTAATGTAATTAATAGACTTCATATAGAAGACCAAACCTTGCAGTGATTCCTAAACTTTTCTTTTAAAAATAATTGTGTAATTTGAAAATTTCTAAATATTTTATTTATTAAAAAAATATTAAAAATTTGTTGAAGGGGACCAGGTTTAGGTTAATTTTCAATTGATTTTGAAAGGTATTTATGTATTTGATGTCATTGGAAAGCGAATAACTAAATAAATTTTAATTTGTATAAAACGCAGTATAAAAGTTAAATTACTTTAACAATTTTTTTTTAATAAAAACCTAAAATTGTTATTTTGTATACATATATTTTTCAAAAACATGTTTAATATTGGATCGCTAATAATGGATCGAATATCTGTTAAACCACAAGAGATCTCTTTATGTAGCAACTAAAATGGTTTTCAATTTTAAATTAAATCATGGTGATTTTTTTTAATAAAATTTGTTCCCAAGGTGAAGAAATTTGGAGGTTTACTTCCAATTCCCAATACCAGGAACTAGTAATGTACTCTTCGAAGTCAAAAAGAATAAATTTAAAAAAGTTGCACGTGAAATTTTATTAAAAAATTGTCAGCTCTTCCAAAGTGAAAGAGTTATTTCCTAAAAAAAACGTTTGGGAAATACTGTACGCCGTGTACACTTAATGTATAAGGATTAGTGTGAGTCCCCTTCTTATGCATAAGACATTTTTTGCTTTGAATTTCCATTTTGCACATCCACGTTATTCTGCAGTGGAAAACTTTAAGAAAATGTAGTGTTTCGATTTTTATACCCTTCACCCGATTAGGTCAGAAGGGTATTAGACCCCCAAAAGTATAGCAAACAAGTTTTTGAAATTGAAAGAAAAATACGAATTTGTCACTCGTTTAGAAAAACGAAATGTCCGAGATACTCCTCGGAGCAAACCTATAGCTCAGCCCATAAAGAACCCATGGAATTCTAGCTCTCAAATTTATAATACTTTACTAATACTACTTTTATTATGTTAAATTTCCAGATGATTAAAAGCTAAAAATGTTTTCCCAAACAAAATCGATTCTGTCCCACTGTAAATTTCATTCTCATATTTTTTTTCAGTTTACACTTTTAAATAAATTTTATTTTCTCGAAATAATCTAAAAAATTAATCTCATAAAAATTAAAATATGAAATTATAGTTCATTCTCACATTTTCATTTTAAGTGAATTTAAATTTATTACACTTGAATTCCGAGTTTTTGTTTTTTGTGTAAATATTTTTATACCCTACACCACAACATCTGTGTTTCTGAAGAAGTTTGTAGCGGACAGAAAAATAAATAGTCATAACACAACTTTTATGTTCGACTTAGAATCACTTTCGGAGTCGATTTAAGCATGTCTATCTGTCTGTCCGTCCGTCCGGCTGGCTGTACAAGACGTAGTTTTGAAGGTATTTAAATAAAATTTGGCATTTGAAATTGGTTATGATTGGTATATTTTTTTAAATACACAGAAAAAAACTTGATGCAAATTCAACATCAATTCAATTTTAAATAGTAAAATTTCAAAAATATTTTTGCGAAACTATATTTATTATGAAACAATGTTAAATTAACATTTTTTATCTATGAAGTAAAAAAGTTAAATTATTTCTACCTTAATTAATTTTACATTAATTTTTCTCTGTGTGTATAGGCCCCATACAAATGTCTCCCCGGAATAGGATCTATTGCAAACATAAGCATCAATAAGAAAGAAAAATTATGCGAGGGCGTTCTCACGACAATTGGTTCTCCGTTCCAAAACGACCCGAGTTACATTATGCCAAAGATTGTTAACCCAGCGACAGCAATATCAAACAAAAGTTTTTTTCCCCCAAAGAAAAAACGATCGGGTACAGCCGAACTGTTCATTAACAACAGGGCTGTTCATACATTTTTCGTAGCTGTTATTTACAACCAACAATGTGGCGTAGGGTGTTACATGGTCGAACTTGATCGACTTTAACATTTTTACTTGTTTTCATATATTTTTTTAAGTGGTTTTTGATTGGACTTTACACAAATATTGTTTTACGCTCACATGCTTTTTGCAGGATATTTACATGCTTTTCTCTATCAAGCCCCCCTCATGCCTTTACCCAAAACTGTTATGGACTTTAATAAAAAAGCTAGATTTTTTTATGATGAAAAAATAAAAAAGAGGAACTGTTGTCGGTTTAAAAAAAAAACGGGGGCTAAAAAAAGTCTCTGCAAACAATGATGACCTAAATGTATGTGAACAATTATTATTTGTGTGTGTGTGTGTGTGTGTGAGTTATTGTATGTGTTGTTAACAAACGGAAAATAGATTTAAGAGCTTTATAGCATCCACAAATAACAACAACAACAACAAAAAGTTAAAAAGGAATTTCTAAATACACAAGAATTTTTAGTGAATTGAGAAAAAAATGTTATTTAGAACAGAACAGAAAAATTCGCTATAAAAAAAGTGAATTTTATTTTGTTCACTTTTCAGTGAATAAAATTATAAACTGTTGATCTAATCTATTGGAGGGGAATTATTTTATTATAAAGAGAATTATTTAAAATGAAAAAAGAGTTTATTTGAAAAAAGCAAAAGGGATGAAATTGGCTAAAATGCAACCAAAGACAGTGGGACAGAATCATAATACTTTGAGAAATAAACCTGAAACTTTTAGGAGGCTCACCGACTATGTTTCTAACCACATAATCACTTGAGCTCCTCCAGATCAATTCAAAAATAATTTACCTCTAATCTTAAACACAGAGAAATACATGAAGCAAAATCAACGTCGAACATAGTTGATTTGAGTTTGATTGTGATTGATATGAGAGTGCCTTTTACCTTGATTGGCAGTGCCTTGAGAAAGTGATTGGGGTAGAATTTGATAATTATTGCTCTTATTGTTCTTTAGATATTCGAAAATCAATTTACTTGAAAAATTTATTGGGACCAAATTTTAAAATTCTTGGTGTTGGTCCTTCATTTTGTCTAGTAAAACAGTAACTTGATAAAGTTCATGATCAATATTTGCCTTTTATAAGGGCTGATTCTATCTGTCTCACATTTTTCCTCGTAAAAAAATTCGTTGAAAAAATTATTGGGAACAAATTTGAAAATTCTTGATTTAGTGGTTCTTAAGATATGGTATGGAGGCTACCTCTCTCTACCTCTGATCCTATCCATCCTTCATTAGTGAAACAGAAAGTGATTTAAATGAAATTTGAAACATCTCGCTGTTTTATTGCTTTAGATATTCGATAAACAATATTCGTTTTGTACGAGGGGGTACCTCTCACCCTGGTCCTATCGAAAATTTGTATATATGGAGATCATGAAAATTTCAGCAAAAATCCAGTAGTTTATCTGTCTACAAGTCCCAAACAGTCGCAACACAGATTCATTTTTTTAATAGATTTCATTTTGCCCCATAGTGCAGTGCACAATGATAAATATTGAATTAATTTTTAGATTTTTAATGAAAACTCTTCACTTATTATTTTTATTTAATAAACTCTTTTTAAAACATAATATTTATTTTATAAATAAAATGAAATTTTTAATAAATTTACTTTCAAGTGTTTACACCCTACACCATCATAGATGGTGGGTGTATTATGCGTTTTTGCAGATGTTAGTAACGGACAGAAGAAAATTGTCCTGCCACCATTTTTAAGTACACGATGCGACTTAGAATCACTTCCTGAGTCATTTTAATCATGTCCGTCCGTGTGTCCGTCCGTCTGGCTGTAAATGTAAAGCTAGTTCGCCAAATACAGGTGGCAATTTTCAAGATATCTTAATTAAATTTGTCATGTGGTTTTATTTTGGCCCAAGGACGATGAGTTTTAAGTTATGATCGGTATATTCCATAGTCGAACTTGATCGACTTTAACATTTTTTACTTGTTTTAAATTTTATTTCAATCGCCTTTTTATAATTTTTCAAGTTCTCTTTATTGTTTAATATAAAATTTATTGAAATTCAGTCATCCGTATTAAATTACAAAAATTCAATAACCAATAACAAACAATATTTTGTTTTTATTAAACATTTTTGAAATTTATATATTTTTTTAATTTCGATTCAACATTAAGAATCTTCGATTTTGTTTTTTGTTCAAAAACAAATATTTAAAATCTGAAAATTTTATAAAGAAACTTTTTAGTTTTTAATGTAAAAAAAAAACTTTTTTTCGAACTTTTTGCCAACTCTCAACCATAACAACAATTACAGCAGCAATAATCGTATAATATTTGAAAGGAAAATCATTATAAATTCATAGAAAATCGAATCGAATTGAATCATCGATGCGTATGATAAATATTATACTTGAACTCATGTTTTTTCTCCCTCTCTCTCTCTCTCTCTCTCTTTTGCCAGGAGACGTTTTTGTGCATAAAACTCACATACGCTTTGATGTAACAATTCATAATTTCAAATTGAATTTTTATTTTCGTAAATCTATGAATTTGTTTGCATTTCAGTTTGCCAGTAGGGAGGTACATATTTTAAAAAATAAAGTGAAGAAAAGCATTTAAGTTGTTTTTTATATATATCGAGATTGAGTATTGATGCTTAACGCTCAATGTTTCCAATCAATTAAAAGCGATAAAAAGAAGACTTTATCTAAAAATCTAAACACATCTGGAAACAATATCTTTAGGGGGGTAAATAACTTGACTATAGTTTACTAGGAGGTATTTTAAAACTCCCTTTTCCTGTTATTTATGTGAACCAATTTTTGAATTTAATTCAGACAAATATAGAATTCCCGTTTCTTCTTTTTTCTTCAAAAAAAGTTACCACCCTAATATTTTTTATTTGCTTTTTTTGTAATATGCTGGCAAACATTTTTTATTAAATTTACACATGCTCAAAATCAAAATCAAAACCAAAACCAAAAAAAAAAACTATTTTGTAATAAAAATCTCTTTATGTTTTTTTAGAAAAGAGAAAAAGAAGAAGAAGAAAAGCTTTTTGCATCAAGTTACATTTTAGTTAACATTGAAAACAGATGTATTTTATTGGTTGTCTTTGGTTATGATTTCAGTCAGTAATGCATGATGAATATTTTAACCCATTAAATTGCAATCAAGTGTAAATAACATCAATAAAATATTTAAAGTTTATTTACCATTGAAGGGTAAAAAGTAATATCTGTGAATTTTTTGAGAGATTTCAAATAGATTAAAGCAATTCTAGTAATAACTCTAGAATTTTATAAAAATCTCTCAAGGGAAAATTTTTTATAAAAATTCTCTCAAGAGAAAATTTTTTTATAAAATTCTCTCAAGAGAAATTTTTTTATAAAATTCTCTCAAGAGAAAATTTTTTTATAAAAATTCTCTCAAGAGAAAATTTTTTTATAAAAATTCTCTAAGAGAAAATTTTTTATAAAAATTCTCTTAAGAGAAAATTTTTATAAAAATTCTCTTAAGAGAAAATTTTTATAAAAATTCTCTTAAGAGAAAATTTTTTATAAAAATTCTCTTAAGAGAAATTTTTTTATAAAAATTCTCTTAAGAGATTTTTTTTAATTCTCTCAAGAGAAAATTTTTTATTAAAATTCTCTCAAGAGAAATTTTTTTATAAAAATTCTCTCAAGAGAAATTTTTTTTGTAAAAATTCTCTCAAGAGAAATTTTTTTTATAAAAATTCTCTCAAGAGAAAATTTTTTTATAAAAATTCTCACAAGATAAATTTTTTTTAATAAAAAAGATTTTTTTTATAAAAATTCTCACAAGATAATTTTTTTTTAATAAAAAAGATTTTTTTTTAATAAAAATTCTCTCAAGTGAAAGTTTTTTTAAAAATTTTCTCAAAAGAAAACTTTTTATAAAATTTTTTTACAAAAATTCTCTCAAGAGAAAATTTTTAATAAAAATTCTCTCAAGAGAACATTTTTTATAAAAATTCTCTCAAGTGAAAATTTTTATAAAAATTCTCTCAATGGAATTTCTTTAATTCTCTTAAGAGAAATTTTTTTAAATTCTCTCAAGAAAAAAATTTTGTTACATAAAAATTCTCTCAAGAGAAAATTTTTTATAAAAATTCTCTCAAGACAAAATTTTTTATAAAAATTCTTTCAAGAGAAAAATTTTTATAAAAATTCTTTTAAGATAATTTTTCTTTCATTCTCCCAAGAGAATTTTTTTTAAATTCTTTCAAGAGAACATTTTTTTATAAAAATTCTCTCAAGAGAAAATTCTTTATAAAAATTCTCTCATGAGAAAATTTTTTATAAAAATTATCTCAAGAGAACATTTTTTATAAAAATTATCTCAAGAGAACATTTTTTATAAAAATTCTCTCAAGAGAAAATTTTTATAAAAATTTTCTCAAGTGAAAATTTTTTATAACAAAATTCTCTCAAGTGAAAGTTTTTATAAAAAAAGAAAATTTTTTATAAAAATTCTCTCAAGTGAAAGTTTTTATAAAAAAAAAAAAAAAAATATAAAAATTCTCTCAAGAGAAACCTTTTTATAAAAATTCTCTCATGATAAAATTTTTTATAAAAATTCTCTTAAGAGAAAATTTTTTATAAAAATTCTCTTAAGAGAAAATTTTTTATAAAAATTCTCTTAAGAGAAAATTTTTTATAAAAATTCTCTTAAGAGAAAATTTTCTATAAAAATTCTCTTAAGAGAAATTTTTTTATAAAAATTCTCTTAAGAGAAAATTTTTTATAAAAATTCTCTTAAGAGAAAATTTTTTATAAAAATTCTCTTAAGAGAAAATTTTTTATAAAAATTCTCTTAAGAGAAAATTTTTTATAAAAATTCACTTAAGAGAAAATTTTTTATAAAAATTCTCTTAAGGGAAAATTTCTTATAAAAATTCTCTTAAGAGAAAAATTTTTATAAAAATTCTCTCAAGAGAAAATTTTTTATAAAAATTCTCTCAAGAGAAAATTTTTTATAAAAATTCTCTCAAGAGAAAATTTTTTATAAAAATTCTTTCAAGAGAAAATTTTTTATAAAAATTCTCTCAAGAGAAAATTTTTTATAAAAATTCTCTCAAGAGAAAATTTTTTATAAAAATTCTCTCAAGAGAAAATTTTTTATAAAAATTCTCTCAAGAGAATATTATTTATTAAAATTTTCTCAAGAGAAATCTTTTTATAAAAATTCTCTCAAAGGAATATTATTTATTAAAATTCTTTCAAGGAAAAATTTTTTATAAAAATTCTTTCAAGGAGAAATTTTTTATAAAAGTTCTCTCAAGAGAAAATTATTTATAAAAAATTTCTCAAGAGAAAATGCAAATTAATGAGTAATGAATTTAGAGAAAGTGTAAGTGAAGATCTTCTTTAGAAAAATTGTTGATTTAAAATTTTCTTTATTTCATCACAAACGTAAAAACGTTTGAAAATTTGATATTGGAAAAGTAATTTATTCAATCTCAAATCAACTATGTTCAACGTTGACTGTGTTTCATATTCTTTTTTTCAGTGTTTACTCCTTCCTCGAGCCGTATCCATTTTTTAGTAATGTTAAGTTTTTCTTTAAAGGAAAAGTGTGTGTGTTAAGTTTCATGAAAATTTTTAGGCACAATTTTTCAGTTTTAGAAAGTTGTTTCAGATATCGGTCTATAACTGTTTATCTTCTGAACCCGTTTTGCCAGTTGTAAAAAGGAAGCTTTTTAGAACAAAAACAAATACTTAGGACAAATTTCATTAAGCTTTGTAAAAACGACTCAGGTTTTGATTTGACGTAAGAATATATATCTGAAGGGGTCCTTCTTGGTGTTATAAACGGAATGACGGTTTTTAATTAAAATCAAAAAGTTCTCAATGGTAATTTCTTTTCTGACTTAACTGCTTAAAATCTAGTTTGGACTTACTATTACCTTAAGATTTTCCCTAAAACATCAATGTTTCCAATAAATTCGACCAGAAATTATTTAGTGGGTACCGATTTGAATATTTCACTATTGTTTTGATTCCAAAATCATTATTGTACATCATTAAAGGGTTAACAGTCTTAACAATGATTCCAGCAAAAAAATAGAAAGAAATTTGTAAGAGTATTTGTTTGCATATAAAATACATACAAACTTAATCATAATATGTTTATTTACATGTATTTCATTTCATTCTTTCTTGTTTAATTTCTTTTTGTTTTTGTTATAATTCTCTCTTTTACTTTTGTGTAAAAACTCTCTAGAATAAATCGAGATTTTTCATTTTCCTCTTTTGTGGAAATTTACCCAAAAGATATTTTCTTTTCTATTATTATGCCCTCCATCACCACAAGTGAGGAAGAGGGTATATTAACTTTGTCATTCCGTGTGTAACGCTGAAAAGGCGTTATCTCAGATCACATAATGTATATATTTTCTTGCATCAAAATAAAATCTGATTCGATTTCGGTTTGTATCTGTCTGTGGTTGGCACACACACACATCCACAAAAATTGACAGGGCTCAATGAAATATGGCCTAAGTATTTTTTATAATCCTGAGAAGTTTCCCATTTTAAACCAGCAATATCGGTTTAGTGTTTTAAAATATATATAGACTGATGTCTAAGGCAACCTCTATATAATTTGCAATTATAAGTCGACAAATTAGAAGGAAATTTTGCTATAATATTATGTTATTATAGCAGTTATTCATTACCATTCCAAAAATTATCAAAATCGGTTCAGAGTTACACCCACAAAAATATAACAAATTTTATGACTCATTCAAATATAACACAGGATATTTAACATATATTTTATATATTTGTATGCCTTTTGTGTATATGTGACTGTGTATGTGCGAAACTTCACATGCATTTCTGGTAGAGGGTATAGAAGATTCGGTGTAGCCGATTAAAACATTCTTACTGGTTTTGTCTTTACATTTTTATGCTTAAAAAGGGAGTCAGGAATTCAAATAACAATGAAATAATATAGCGTAGGTTGATCCAGAATATATAGATCTATGAAATTTTATAAGTAAACAGGATTTAAAGGAAAAATCCTGATTCAATAAAATAGTTTGAATTTGATTTTTCCTTTTTCTGTGTGGGTGCTGACGATATGTTTGTTGTAATTTTTCATATTTGATTATTTGTTAATATTTTGAGCTTCGATAGATTCAACACATGTTGTCCTGATACTTACACAGGACTTATTGTAATAATTCCCTTTTGATTATAACTTTATTTTCTAAAGAGTCTCTTTCTCTCTCTTCCTCTTTCTCACTCTCTCTCTCTCTCTCTTTCTATTATTGTGTGTAATCATTTTGTTTTATATTTTCATAATTTTTTTCTTTAATTTTACACTTGAACTTTTATTAAAAAAGAAACTTGTCGATGATGATTATTTTCAGAAATTTGATATAAATATTTTAATATTGGTTGAGGGAAAATGGATTGGGATTCTGATAAAGGACTCTAATTACTTCAAAAGAAAATTAAATGAAAATGAATTAAATGAATTTGTTAATTTAACAGAAAATCAAGTTTTTTTCTTATATTTCAATATAGATTTTTTTCAATTTTAAATCAACATGATTTTTAATTGATTTAACATTGTACAATTTTAATTATTATCTATAATGCCATTTTTAGTCACGAGAAAGTAATTGCTTTAACGGTAAAATAAGTTAAAATACTAAATTCAGCTTTGTCGAGTCTATGCCGGAGGGTATTAATCCCCCACCACGATTAATTTGGAAATGTTTGTAGGAAAATATTAAAAATTCCCTTTGTAAGTGGATCTCACTCTTTGGTATCATATCTCAAAATTTAGTCAAGTAATTGCTTCATCTATGCGCTAAGTTTCTTTTAAAATCCTGACAAAGCGCTATTAAATATTTTGTTTTTAGGGCAACACCACTCCTCCAAGCCCTCTCCAAAATTTTGTTAGTCTTTAATATTTTGTTATTAAGGATTTTTCTAAGTGCCCAAGAAATTAGCTTTACAAATTTCAGAGATATGCCGTTTTGTCATTATTATTGTTAAAATTTTTCAGTTTTAGAAGATTGTCCCAGATATCGGTCTATATAATTTTTTCTACTAAATCAATTTTGCCAATTTTGTATTTAGGGCTACAGAAAACACTTGGATAAAATTTTATTAAGCTCTGCCAATATTGAGCCTGTGAGCGTGCCAACTACAGGCAGTTATACGGACGACTCAGATTTTGATTTGGAGATCATAGATGAGAACTTTGTAGTTTTACAAACTGAAAAACAAACTTGATATACCACTTGTGGTGGGTTTAAAAAGTAAGAGTGTAATAATCGGTAAAGCCCGACTAAATAATAACCTACGTCATGATCCAAATATAAACAATTATGGACCGTCCTTTATAGAATATTATTTTATGATTTTTGCTTTATATAAAATATATTTATTTAAAATATTTTGACGATATCCACCTTAATGAGAGTATTAAGATTATTTTTGTATATGGAAATTAAATGATGGTTTAGGAAATTAATGGTCCAATCCTTAAAAAATTTTATTTGTTGTTTACTGGTTCTATAAATCTTAAAAATACGTTATGGCATTATAATACTAACATGACATTATATTAGACATATGCACTTTAAAGTGATTCTGGGAAGCGGGTCTGTCATTTGTGAAATGATGTTCGGCATGAGGATTTGGAGCGATTTCAAATTTACAACCAACAAATTCCATTTATTCCATAATAAGAGTTTTAATCCCCATGTGGAACCGAATCTGATAAATTCCAATAGTCTTCTTCCATTGTTCAAACTGTCAGACAGACAGACAGACAGACAGACAGACAGACAGACAGACAGACAGACAGACAACTTCAAAAAAAGATACTCCTAGTCGATCGGTGTATAAGTGTAGTATGTTAGAAACATACTGCCATCAATGATTGTTGAATTTATTAATGAAAATATTGCCCAACTTAAGCTCTTCTTTCGCCAGAGGAATTTTTCTGGTTGCTCTATTCAGGAATGATGACAATTTGAGAAGGACCTAAGTTTTAACTTATTCTGAGGCGAGAAATGTAAAACTTTGTTGATCGATATTGCAGTATATGACATAACAAAATCAATAATTGATATCTGGTCAAATTTTCTTTACGTTAATTAAAGTTTAAGTCATTTACCTTCGGTACATGTCGACTGTGATTATCTGAACTGATTTTAAAATATCCCTCTGATGCCAACAAAAAATAGAACATTACTTTGGCATCAAAGATATTTGGCTTTGGCGTTAATTCGGTTGATTACAGAAATCAATATTCTTGTAAATTGATTCACAGTGATAATCTGAATCGATCACAAAGTATTCTTCTGATGTCACCAAATTGTGATCATTGAAGTTACACATGGGATGACATCTGTCACCACTTGTCAATTGAATACACGTAAATGAACTGCTTTTCTAATAAATATAATTTTTGCCTAAAAAACCGGTTAACCGGTTATTTTTAAAAAACCCCAAAACCGACGCCGGTTTATATAAAATTTTATTTTTTCGAAGAGACCGAAAACCGTTTTCTAAAAAATGTCGAAGGATCGTTCACTCTAGTGATAATATAAAAAAGAGGATATTATAATAAACTTAACTGGAATATACTTTTTCCCATCCCCAATAAATATGCTAAATATTCTTTGTTCTCCCATCAAACTCTTACAGTTTACAAAATTATTACAATATTTTTTCTTTCCTGCTTTTTTTTGTTATCTTCAGTTCCTAGAAGTTCATTCTGGTACTTGTCAAGTATCATAAGACTATTTCTTGTTGTTGTTGCTGTTGTTGTAGACAAAAATAAATTTTATTTCAATCATATTCCTCTTCTTTTTCTTTGGTTTATTTTATTCCATGATTATTTTGTTATTATTTTTACTTTTAAAGATACAAATGATACATTTTTTGTTGTTGTTGTTATGTTACTTAACAATAGATTTCTGTTTGTACTCCAGGAAGAAATAAATAAAACAAAACTGAAATAAAATTACGATTCTTATGTTTTGTTGTTGTTGTTATAAGATTTTTCCATTTGAGGTTTTGTAAGGATCTTAATATTCTTATTTTAATAAGGTTATCAGGTATTGAGTATTATGGAAAATATTAAGGATTTTTTCTCGTGAAATAATAATTTGATTTTATTAAAGGACTTTTTAAATAAATTTGAGGAGATAGTTTCATAAAAAAAATATTATGGTCCTTTAAAAAGTCACTTAAAAGCAGAGAAATTTCCAAAATTAATTAATAAATTAATTTAATAAAGAACCCAATAAAATTACATTCACATTAATGTTTTACAATGTTAAATCAACATGATTTGGAATTGTTTCAACATTGTAAAATGTTATTTATCATATGATATGTATTTTTCTGGAAAATGTAATTAACAGAATAATAAAATAAGTAAAAAAATTGCAAAAGTACCCGTTATGTGCTCACGAATGTATTTTGCGAAGAACTCATGTTCATTGAGAGCTGATTTATTCGAAAGTAATAAATTTTAAATTCTTTAATAAATAAATACACAGAAAAACACATTAATCAATATCAACGTTGATTTGACATTTGTGATGAAATAATATTGTACACACTTGAAACTTGAATCATCATTGAAAACATAGTTAATTTAACATTGACTTATGTTCTTTCATTCATTAGAAACTTTCGATATTGATTGATAATTAAATTAATTTATAAAATTAGTAATAAAATTTCAAGGAAGAAAATCTTGCGTTTACTGTACAACAATGTTGAATTAACATTTTTTTATATATGAAGCAATGTCATAACTACTTAAATGTTAAATTAACCTTCGTAGATAAAAAATTTAATTCAACTTTGTAAAATAGTAAAATTTCGTCCTTGAAATTTTACTACTAAAAAGTTATTTTAAAAATTTTATAATTTTATTTACTAAAAAACCGAAAGTTTTTAATATGAAAAATATTTTTTCAATCCAAAAATAAAAACGTTTTCAAAAAGCTTAATTTTAACTGTATGAAAAAAATTAACATTGTATAAAATGAAGTATGTTCGACGTTAATTTACATTTTTTCTGTGTGTACATATTCGAATCTTTCGATATAAATATATAAAGTTAAATTACGATAAATTTTTAAAATTTCTTTTAAGTAGAAAGTAGAAAATTTCAAGTAGCAAAGTTTCAAGACAAATCTTAAGAAACTGTATTTACTGTGAAGCAATGTTAAATTAACATTTTTTATCTATGAAGCAAAATCATTACAAAGAAACAGTTAAATTATTTCTATTTTATCTCATTTTTCATTGATATTTTTCTGTGTGTAGTTTCTTTGTTTGTGAAATACCTCCCCATGCCCTTATCCAACATTGATTTTATAACTGTAATAGTTACTTGATATGTCTTGATCTTTTCCGTACTATATTTCTACGATTTGGAGTTATAAAAAGTAATTATAATAAGTTAATTAATAATTTATTAAACGGGGAGCACCTCGCTCCTTAACCTTACCTATCCTAGACCTTCTCCAGTAAATCAGTTACATAAGACACATATTACACTGAACCAAATGTTGTAGGTAATATTAACGAAAAAATTTTCGAAGAACTTTAACGAAAAAAAGTGTTAAACAGGTTTTTATTCGATTTGAAAAAATGTTCTTTTCTCGAAAGAAATTTCCCAAATCGATGTGTATTAAGAAAAGTAATTGGGAATAATATTTATTCAAGTTATTTATTCGAATAAACAATTGAAAATTTTTCGTCAATTTGAAGAATTTACGAAAAATTTACAAAAATTTTCGTTATGATGAATAAAGTTTTCGTTGGCTGATATTTAACCTTCTTTTCTTCAATGCGACACCCTTTTTTGCTATATTTACTAACTTTTTTCGTTCAGTGTATGTGAATATCAATCCATGAATCAGGGTATTTAAAAGATGCCCACTTTTCCATACGCAAATACCCGAAATCTCAATCTGTGTAAATCATGTTTAAGAATTTGGATTATTTCACTTAAATGGTCGCCCTGTCATTATAAGGGCCTTCCGGCAGAAATACTCTTCGGAAGTTTAGCTTACGCAGGTGGTTATTTTTTAAGAATAATTTTACAGATGATTCCAGTGTTGCAGTTTGAGAACTTAACAAAAAATATTATTTTTTTAACAGAACAATTTTGGGTAGGTCTTGAGGTCAAATCTTTGCCTCCTGTATAAAATTAGAAAAATTAATTTACATATATATCCGACATGATTTATTTATATGAAAATAAAAAACTATAAATTTCGAAACAAAAAATCCAAAAAAAATCGATTTTTTCCAAAGATTCAATTTCAGATTAATATAACTTTTTAACGGACTTGAATATTTTTACAGTTATTTGCTGACATATTTATTAAAACTTTATACAGAGTCTAGAACATGTTCTAAAAAAATTTAAGACTTTGATTAAGACTATAAAATGACAAGAGTAAAAATATATAAAAAATATATTTCGGCATAAATATCTTTGAAGCGATAGGAGATAACCTACACATAGAGGAGCATTTTTTTATTAAGACTAGAAAGGAACAATAATTTTATATCTTTTTTCTCATTTTATAAATTTATTTTTGGCGAATTTTTAAAAAATCAGCATACGTAATAGGCCTAAATTTGGAAGGTCGCACACACACTGTGCTATGCTCCATATAGGAACAGTGGGAAAATAAATAAAACACCCCTTTGGTTCCAACGAATACAACTGTAGTTTATATTTCCTTCCAGGCAGATAGAAATGTAAAGGAAAATAAAGTCACTCTCGGTGTCTAAATATATAAATAGGATTTATAACCCTTGAATAATGTAACCTTGGGTTCACAATGGGTTAAAAAAATATGCATTACACAGTTCTGTTCTGTTAAATGTATTATAAAATTGTCAAGTGTAATTATAACATTTTTTATTATGTTTTGCTTTTATAATAAAATTTATTTATTTAGTTTTCTATTAATTAAAAATTCTATTTGACCTTTAACCTCTTTATTGAATTGATGTTATTTTAAAATTGAATTGAAAGTGATTTTGTTCATAACAAATATTCAATTATTTATTACAATTCAGAGACTTGTAAATGTTAACGAGATAATAAAAAAACATATTAATTTAATTAAATAAAATTACACTGAGAGTTAAAAAAAAATTGAAAGATTTTAAAATAAATTTAAAAAGTGATCACATAAATGAGTTATTATTCCTACAAACAGGATATGGTTAAGGCATAGTTGCAATTGGTGACATAAAAATATTATTATAGTCAGTTTAAAATTTATAATAATATTTTATATGTAAAAAATTACTTTAACTATAATATGGTTGCAATAAATAGTTACATGATTACAGAAATTATAACGTTATTACTTATAACCATGTATTTTAATCATTATTTTATTAATATTTCTTAATTTCTTTAAAATCTCATTTTCATATTTATTTAACTACTTTTCCTCTTCTCTTTTATTCATCATATTATTTTCATCATCATATTATTATTGTTATTGTTACTATTCTTATGTTTTATGTTTGACATAAAATGTTCATATTCAGAAAATGATTTTTGACAATTGATTGTTCATTCATTGTCCACATGTTTCATTGTTATTTTCAATTCTTGTTGTTATTGTCACAATAGATTCAAACAAAAACAACATCGACAATAACAATTGTGTCAAATGTCCATTTAAATATTGCTAAAAATAACACATACATACACATATTTATATTTGTATGTGTACATCTATATTTTATATTGACTTGACTCTCTATGGATTTCTGAGCAAAAACATAAATATTTTAAAATGCAAAACACACACACACATATAAACACTCTGACACACACACACACACACACACACACACATATTAAATATGTTATGATATCTATTGTATTGGATATCCAAAGTTAAGTAATCGTTTAATTGATTATTTTATGCTGAATATATCCTGTAAGAGTATGTGTGTGTGTGAGTGTATGTATGTGTGAGTTTAGACATGTACAAATAAAGTTTCAATTGTTTTAATTGAAAATTTATCAAACACGGGAGTTAAACTAACTGTTTTCAATCAAATGAATTGTCATAGGAATCATGGTCACTAATAAGTTAAAATCTTATAACTGAAACGGAACATTTGAAAAGGGAGATTAAATAAGGAATTTATAATAGTAAATTTGGGGTCCATAAATAAGGATTCTATATAAAAAGTCTATTTCTATAGCATTTTAATATATTTTTCATAAAAATGTGAGTTTTCTTTTAATCAAAAAAAGTAGAAATTAATCCATTATGTTCAATTAATATGAAACAATGTTGATTAAATTAAATACATGTTAAAATAACAATAAAAAACCAGAAGTTCCAAAGCGTTTTTATATATATAATTCTTTGATTTTTAACTGTAAATACATTTCAATAAAATTTTATCTACAGAACTGAGGCATTTTCGAGTCGATTTGAAGGAGTGCAGGTTTCTAACCGGGGCAATTAGCACTAGTTGCCCTGTACAAGTTCTAATTTGTATGTAATTTAATTCTAGTTCAGTTCAGTTCAGTTCTAGTTAAGTGTTTGTTTAGTTCTAGTTCAGCTCTGGTTCAGTTTTAGTTCATTTCTAGTTCAGTTTTAATTTAGTTCTTGTTCAGTTCTGGTTCAGTTCTAATTCAGTTTTAGTTCAGATCTAGTTCATATCTAGTTCAGTTCTAGTTCAGTTCCAGTTCGGTTCTAGTTCATTTCTAGTTCAGTCCTAGTTCGATTATAGCTCAGTCCTAGTTTGGTTTTAATTTAGTTCTAGTTCAGATCAAGTTCGGTTCTAGTTCGGTTCTAGATTAGTTCTAGTTCGGTTCCAGTTCAGTTTTGTTCAGTTCAGTTCTTGTTCAGTTCAGTTCTGGTTCAGTTCTGGTTCAGTTCGTTTAGTTCTAGTTCAGTTCTGGTTCAGTTCTGGTTCAGTTCTGGTTCAGTTCTAGTTCGGTTCCAGTTCAGTTCTAATTCAGTTCTGGTTCAGTTTTAGTTCAGTTCAACCTCAGTTCTAATTCAGTCCGAGTTCTATTGTTCTTCAATTTCATGTTACTTCGGAAGTGTACTTTGTTTTATAAGCTCTTAAAATCCGGTTAGACGATTTCAGGGGACCTGTACCGATGAAAATTGGATTCATGGCAAAGTACAATTACAAGAATGTTCTACCAGACAAGAAGTATTTACCTTCTTTCATGACTAAAAACTATTTAGAAGTCAATGGCTGAGAGATTTGGTTACCAGCTTTATAGCCAACATCCTGCTCAGCCTGACATACATTTGCTTCAGTTCAGAACAGATTCTTGAAAATTGGCTTTATATTACATTTACATCCGTATTAAATTTATATTAAAAATTAACTTTAAGTTTTAATTACTCCCTTCACGAAGTTAAATAATTTTTAAAACAAACTGAAATGTAAACTTTTTATTCATATTTTTTACATTTCAGACACGATTATGTAACATTTCCAAGAAATTGTATTTTTCACATGTTCTACAGCAACAAAATTATAATTAAATGAAATTTAAATATCATTTGTTTTGCTGCAAAATATAGAAAAATGATGAAAAAGAATTCATAAAAAGAATCACTTCATTATAAAATGAATTTTTAATATTTTTTCACATTTCAACTTAAACTCTTAAATATTTTGCCATAATTTATAGCAAAATTTTCAGCGTTTTCCAGTTGTTTAACATTGAAATTAGATAAAAATGTTGCAGCAACATTTTTCACAATTTTATCATTCGAACAGAATAGAAAAAATAATTGAAATACGAAATAGATACACTGAACCAAAAAATGTCGTGAGTAATATTAATGAAAAATTTTCGTAGAACTTTAATTAAAAAAGGTATTAAATTAATAGATTTTTATTCTAGTTAACAGAATTTTTCTTCAAATTGAAGAATTTTCTTCAAAATTTAATTAAAAATAAGTTTTCGTAAAAGATATTAAATTGAATAAAATTTTGTTAAAAAATTAACGAAAAATATATTGTGTCAACAGATATTTAGTAAAAACGGCAGTAACGCATCATAAGTAAAATAACACACAATTGTTCAATTCTACGTACTAAAATGAAGTTAATTTGTATGAAAATTGTTGTTAATTTAACTAATTAACCGCTTGTTATTAAGGTATGAAAATTTTTCGTCAATTTGAAGAATTTACGAAAAATTTACGAAAATTTTCATTATGATGAATAAAGGTTGCGTTGGTTGATATTTAACCTATTTTCTTCAATTCTACAACTTTTTCGTTGTATTTACTACCATATTTGTTTCAGTGTAGAGACAATATAAAAGAGAGGAGAAAATAAAAGCCAGAGTCAATTTCAATAATTCACTTTATTTGTAATGACTAAATAATTAGAGCAGCATTTGTAAAATGAATGATATTATGGTTTCCATTTTAGTTCGTATTTCAGCAAAAAAGGAAGAATTTAGAAAAAACAAAAATACAAAATATAAAAATAGATTTTGACATTGATGGGAAAAATGGTAAAAGTATATTTATATATTTTTTAACAAGGGACTTATTTTCAACACTTTTAATGCTATTAACCCTTAAGATCCTTAATGGGAAAAGTTAGGAAGTTATAATTTGATTATAATGAGGCGAAAAAGAAATTCAGGTTCTTAATGGGACAATTTTATAAAAACTTAAAAAATTTGACCCAATAATGAAGTTATAAATTTTAAAGTTGAATAAAATGAAAAGAATAGAATTTTGGAAAAAAACGCTTAAAGTAATGTAAAGAGTAATGACCCCTCATTACTTTGTAATGTGTATAAAAAGTGTTTGAAATATATGGGATATTTTATATAAAACAAAATACAAACAAAAAATCAATATGCATATGAAATTAATTTTTTTTCATATCGGTTCAGATTTCTTCTAAAATCCCTTCAGGTGCAAAGTATAAGCGATTTTCAAAAAAATATGACATTTATGAAAATCTTACAAGTTTCAAACAAAATTTAAGAGTCTGAGACATACATTTTTAAATACAGTTTTGAAAACCCTAATGAGGAGTGGAATCGAAAAATTCTAAACACACATTTTTAATGTCAAACATAAGAATTGTTAATCTGTTCAAACTGAGTGATCAGACAAAAATGCATTCTAATGTTATTAAATATTTTTAACAAACCCAACTTGGTCCTACAAAATATTGCTATTAAACAGTACCGGTAGAACTTCTTTGTATATAGAAAACCTGTTAAGGTAGATGGAATGATTCAAATGATGTTTCTGAAGCCAAAAGACTGGTTAGATCAGTACTGGGTGTATTTGATATGAAAAGTTTAATCTAATTTAGGTTTAAAAACTAAGAAGGCTCAAAAAGTTCCTGGCAAGAACGCTGCTGAAAATTTTAAGGGGCCAAAAACAGAGGACGAAAATTGAAGTTAAGTTTTCTTAAAAAAATATTCTTGCTGCATAGTGGATGGTGCAACGTGTGATCTGGTGAAAATGTTATGTTGTTTATGCTAAAGGGAATGTTGAGGAAAAATTTAGGACCCAAAAGCAGTCACAATTTTCCGAAAAGTTTTTGATATAGAAAGCAATATGAAGTTGCATCAAAAGATATTACAGCGGGCTCTATACATCAAGGAAAGCTTACAGGAACAGGCTGCTTCCGTTCTAAAGACTTGACAATGTGTTCACTTATGTTTGCTCTGACTTGGCATCCTGACACTACGGTAAACGAAGCCTTGTGTGGTACGAGAATAATAATTTGTTATTTGCAACAAAAGAGGCAAATCCTCTAAACCGCCCGGACCAAAGGAATGTGGATAGATATTGGGCTCTTGTTAAAAATAATTGAAGAGTACAAAAGATGTGTTCAAAATTGTGGTAGATTTAAAATTTAGACTCCCTGTTTGAGACAGAAAGCACCTAAAAAGAGTTTCCGGAAAAGGTTCAACTTTTCATTAATGATTAAAATTATATTTTTTATGAAGCTCTAAATTTAGTGCTTTCATTTTTATTAACACATATATGTATGTTAAGAGTTTTTCAATCTCACTCCTTAGTTCAGTTCCAGTTTATGTCTTCTCAAATTTTCTCTGTTCCTCTTTTCCTTTATTATTTAATATCCTTAAACTTAACCTCTGTTACTAAAATCTAATTTTAACATAAATGAAATTCAAAACCCTCAAATTCCATTTGCTGTATGGAATGTGCCCAACACATACACGGTCACTTTATATATGTATTTGTATTATTAGTAGTATTTTAAGTTAATATAGTTGAAGAGATGCCAAAAATACTTTCCTGAATACAAAATAAATTTCATTTAAATTAAACAAAAAAATATTTAAAATGTTTTTTATGCACCAGAAACAGAGAATGCACAAAAGAGAAATTCTATAGCAATAGAGAGAGAGAGAGAGAAGGGATCAGGGTAGGTGTTGGTAATTTGTAAGTGATAACCCTACAGTTTTGAATTCATTTCGGTGAACAGTTTTGACTTATGGTCCGTTGTCATGTAATATTTATATAATTGATGATAAAAACTACCGGGTTCTCTCTTCACCATGTCACCACACAACTGACTAACTAACTGACATATGCCTTTTGTCCAAACACATCAACACCAAAAATTTACTCTGCCACTGAAAGTAAATTCAATCTGTAGAAAGAACAAATGATTGCAAATGACGGGCGTCATATGTAAATTATATATTTGGGGAGTTGGATGAGGGGTTGGGGGTGTTCTGAAATAATTATGATAATAATGAAACTATAAAAACCACATGTTCTGCTGCCTGCCTGCCTGCCTGAATGACTGACCAGACGACTGATTGCATCTATATTTCTGCCTTAATTCTGCATATAAAATTCATTTCAAAAAATATTTCATAGTTAAGGAAAATATTTTTTCAACGCCCCCACATACATATGTGTACAGTGAATTAAATATGTGATCGGGTCGGGGATGTGGTTGGTCGGTCGCTTGTTTGGTCTTTTGCACATGATTTTTTTTTCTTATCTGAGTTTTTGTATGATAAATGTACAATAAATCTTGTTAAAATGATTTCAATGAAATTTAATAATTTATAAAAAATTGTGTTGTTTTTGTTATTTTTGTTTTGTTCACATTTTATTTACGTTTTCAAGTTCGTCAGATAAATCAAAGTAGAAGATTGAAACAAAAAATCCAATATGAAAATAAAAAATGGAATTAAAAGAATGAAGATGAAAAGAAAGAAATAAAAAATTGTCATTAAATTTAATAAAAATTATTAAAGAATTTTTATACCCTCCACCATCACAAGTGGCGTTGGTGATATGTTAACATTGTCATTCCGCTTGTAACGCCGAGAAGTAGTCATCTAAGACACTGTGAAGTATATATACATTTTTCGATCATTTAAAGTCTGAGTTGAATTAGCTTTATCCTACTGTCCGAGCAGTTTTCTATTTAAAACCTGTTATATCGGTCATAACAAAAAAAGTTATAGGCCGATATCTGAGATAAGCTCAAAATTCTGAAAAAGAACAATTTTTTAAAAAACAAGAATTTCACTGTAGTATAAGTAATGTTTATCATACAAATAATCATAACAATCGGATCAATATAAAAAAGGCTAAAATATGCAAAATTTTGATATACCCCAAATCTGTGGTTCTTATGGTTCACAATTTATGGATAATATTCTGAAATTCTCCATATATATATTTATTTTAACACAATATTCAACCCAAAGAAACTAAATTGTGCTGGAGTCATTTTTTAACATAGCTCTCACATAAGGCCCTTTCCCGGATTATGGTTTATAACTTTAAAAACTCTTAATTCTATTTTAATAAAATTTGGCACAATACATTTTTGAATTCTTTTTTCTTTAATTTCAACAATATCGGTCCATATTTTGCTATAGCTCCCATATGAGGACCCTTTCCGTAAAACAGATTTGAGCTTATAAAATAAGTAAATCAAGTCCAATTCCATAGAAATTTGGCACAATGATTTTGCTAACTATTTCTAAATATGTCTTATGAATTTTTATAATTTCGGTCCATAATTTGATAAAGTTTTCATATAATGAACTTTCCCGAAAACATGTTTGAGTTTATAAAACTCTTAACTTAACCTCAATTCTATTGAAATTCGGTACAATTATTTTTCTAACTACCTTCAATATATGTTATCAATTTGATCAATATCGGTTCAGTTTTTACTTCCATATAACAAACCTTCCCGGAAAATGGGTTTAAATTTACAAAAACTCTTTTATAGAAATTCGGTATTATTTTTTCTTATCAACTTTAGACCAATCTCGTTTTGGGCTTATAAAACTAGTCAATATGCATAAGAACCAATTTTGTTTAAAATCATCACGATTATTTTTCTGACTGTATTGATTAAATTGCTATAGTCTTGTTCCTACACGCAGAGAAACATCATGTCGCAATGTGGTCATCGTAAACACTAATATGTTCGCCGCAAACATTTATTGTTATCACCAACATGCTAATTGTTAAATTTACTATATTTTGATAACAATTTTGTTGCAGTAATAAAATTATTTTCATTATGGTGCAATATGTTTCGAAATATATTTGACTGATCACAATTTTATTGTTTTTATACAGCCCGTTATAAAAAAACTATTGTCATTAGTAAAAAATATTATTTTCAGTTAACTGACAACTGAATATGAACAAATTTCAATTTGTTTTAATTTTATAACACATATTTCAATTAATATTAATATTTGAAAATAAAAAATAAGAAAATTAAAATAAATAAAATTATATGACGACAGCAATATATTTAGTTCCGACAACAATAATCTTAGTGGCGCTAACAATAACTATTGTTATCAATTCAAAATAAAAATGCAAATAAATACATTTTTTACTGTAATAACAATGTATTTAGTGGCGCTAACAATATAAGTTTTTATTAATAAACAAACTTTTTATTAAAATAACAATATTTTTTATTGAAATAACAATATTATTAGTGGTGATAACAATAACTGTTGTTATGAATGCAAAATCAAATTGCGAATAAATAAATTTTGTAACAATATCAAATAACAATAGTATGTTGCTTCGCGTTTATGGTTACCGCAAACATATTTTGTCTAAAGTCTCGTTCCCGGAAAAAATGTTTATTAATTATAAGAATTTTGAATATGAAACAATGCTAATGAAAATTGACACAATTATATCACTAACTATCGTAAATATATTTGTTGGAGGGCATTTAAGATTTGGCACAGCCGAAATATAGCATTCATCTACTTTTAAATTTAAATTTGCTTTGACGTAGCAAAATTTTAGTTTGCAACTAAATATTAATTTTAATTAAAATTAGTTTTTTTTTCTTCCATAAAAACTTTTATTTGTTTCCCAAATTTCTAAAGTTTTCATTTGCACATTTGTTATCCATATGGCGGACACTTTTTTCATTTAAATCCAAATGATTTAAGAAAAAAATATATTTAAAAAGAGAATTTTAGTCATTTTTTGAAAATAACGCATTTGCTTATATTTATTTAAATGACTTTTTTTTATTTTCTTAATATTTTCCAACCAAAATACATTTTTGCATGACTAAAATTCTGTTTAAATTTATTTTTAATAAAAATTTGTCAGATTTGTTTATATAAAAAATCTGATTATAAAATAAAAAAATCATTTAAATTGAAATAAATCATAATTAAAATTATTATTTATATTAAAAATATATTTTGTATAAATTTATAATAAAATGAACAAATAAATTATGATTAAAAACTAAAAATTAAATAAATAAAAAATAACTTAAATGCATATGTTATATGATAAAGAATCATTTATCAAAAGACTATAAATCTGCAGTACAAATTATAGAACATTGAAAAGACCATAAGTTAAAGACTTCGATATATTTCAAACCAAATGTTATCTATTTCAGATTATAATTAAAATGAACTATAAACTACTGTTATATTAGAAAAAAAATAATTAAGAATTCTATAGTCAGCTATGTCGAATCTTAAATACCCTCCACCACTTGCATTTATCATAACATACACTTTAACCCTCCTCATACACATACACATTAATAACAACAAAGTGATATATATACAACTAAATTACATATATGTGTATATTGAGAGCCAAAAAATTCGATATATTTTTGACTATATCCTTTTTCTATATATCCGATTTTGATGACTCTTGGTGCCCTATTAACTATATTTATATTAACTATAATTATAGTCATCTGACAACTAGTTTTTGTAAAAATGTCTAAATTTTTTATGTTAATATCGAGATTGTCTTAGATATCGATCTATAACTTCTTGAATACAGTACCACTTTTGCTGATATTAAATATCATTATAAAGTTGAACAATTTTAAACAATCTGGTCAAAATTTTAAGAATTTTTATTGTGGACGCAACTTAATCGATACAAATATGATGTTAGAATATATATACTATATGGGGTCTAAGATAAGACCACTTGTGATGGTAAAGACTATTAAAATATAGAGGATAAACTAGACTGGACTATAAACTATTTTTTGGTTACATAAAACTTATAAATACAGTAGCAACTCTGCTAAATAATTAGCATTACAAAATAAATGAAAGGCTCAAATAAACGACAATCTGTAGTCTTAGACTATAAACTATAGCTTATATTTAACTATAAACTTCACTAAATATGTTTATTAAGTAGAGTCTAAATTGAGCTATAAACTGTAGTCTAAATTAATCTTTAAACAGGTCTAAATAAATTATGTTCTAAATTAATAAATAAGAGTGAAAGTTAAACTTTTATCAATTTTTGACTATAAACGGTAGTCGATTCTTAACTATAAATTAAAGTTGAAATTTAATTCTAAACTACAGTTGAAATTACACTACAATTACAGTGCGACAATAAATAGTTTAGACTATAAATTAGAGTCTAAATTGAACTATAAATTATAATTGAAATTATACTATTAAATAAAGTCAAAATTAGATAATAATTATAGTAGAAAATTGACTATAAATTATGTTCAAAATTAGACTATATATAGTTATTTATAATATATTATTTAAAGTATATAGTGTATAATATAAATAAGTCTAAATAAATTATGTTCTAAATTAATAAATAAAAGTGAAAGTTAAACTTTTATCAATTTTCGACTATAAACAGTAGTCGATTCTTAACTATAAATTATAGTTGAGATTTAATTCTAAACTACAGTTGAAATTACACTACAATTACAGTACGACAATAAATAGTTTAGACTATAGGTTATAGTCCAAATTGAACTATAAATTATAGTTGAAATAAGACTACAATTGTAGTCGAAATTATACTATTAAATATAGTCAAAATTAGATAATAAATATAGTTGAAAATTGACTATAAATTATGTTCGAAATTAGTTATTTTTTAATTTATAATATATAACTTAAAGTATATAATATAGAATATGTAATATACTATAGTCGAAATTAGGCCACCTATTGGTATCTAAATAAGAATACAAATTATATTATGAATTACGTCAAAAATTATAATCTAAGACTATAATTATGTCTCCGAATTAGTTTATAAATTGTAATTGAAGTTAGACTCAAATCTAAACCTGACTTGACGACAGCTTTAATCGGTTATTATATATACTTTAATTAGACTATAAACTATATTTTCTAATAGATAATCTAATTAACTAAGAAATGTAGTTTAAAATAGACTATAAACTACAGTCTAAATTATAATATTCAGTAGATTATAGACAATATTTTAAAGTAGTCCAAACATGATAAAAAACTATAGCCTAACCAGATTTTATAATAAGTCTTTAAATTATAGTCTAAGACTATTTTATAAACTAAAGTCTAAAACTAATTTTCCACCATAAAATTATGAACTATAGTTTAAACCATATAATGCATTAAAGTCTAGACTTTATTTTAAGCTATAGATAAAAATAGACTTCAAGAAATAGGACTGTAGTCCAAATGAAACTATTAATTATATTCAAAATTAACTGAGTTAATGAACATTTAATTTATAGTCTAATGAGACTGTAGTTTAAAGTCTTACTTATACTGTCTAATCTAATTTAGACTATAGTTTAAAGTCTATTTTGTGCTATAGTTTAAAGACAAATCTATATTATATCTAATTTATATAATAGTTCATAGCTTTAATTAGATTATTTGAACCAGTTTGAAACAGATTTTAAAATATCACCTTAACCAGATTATAGATTTTAGTATAAAGTAAACGTTTAACTATAATTTAATCTAGATTAAAAATTAAAGATTTAATTAAAGATTAAATTACAAAGCAAACTCTATTATAAACTACAGTCTAAATGAACATATAAACTATAGTTTTTAACAGATTTTGAACAAGCTTAAAACCAATAGTCTAATCAAGATTGTAAACGAGATTTCAAGCTTAACTACAAGGTTTAGTCTAAACTTTATTAAAACTTTAGTCTAAATTAGTGTATAGTCTAAACTAAATTAGAAACTATAATCTGAATGAGATTTTTATTGATTATAGTGTGATAAGTCCTAAGTTTATAGTCGAATTAAAATGTAGCTTTAAGTCTAATTTAAGCGATAGTTTAAGCCTAATTAAGACAATAGTTGATTTTCGGTTATAGTTTAAAGTCTAATTTAAGCAATAGTTTAAGCTTAATGAAGACAAAAAATTTTAGTCTAAAGTCTATTAAAGCTAAATTTGAACTATATTTTATAGTTCATTTCTATTTATAGTTTAAAATCTAATTTAGTTTATATATTATAGTCTAATTTATATTATAGCTTAATTGAGACTAAATTAATAATTTAATTCATTTTATAGTCTAATTTAGAAACGAGTCTTAATTAGACTATAAATTATAGCTTAAATTAGAGTATAGAGTATATTCCAGATTAGACTACAATCTATAGTCTTCTTTTAGTTAAACTGCTGCATTTTTCTTTTAATTTGCTTTCTAATTTTATTATTTTCTCTTTGATCCTTAAAATTTATGCATTTTATTGCATTTTAACTTTACAAATATTTTTTAAAGCATATAAAAATATACATAAATATGCTTTTTAAAATAATCTATGATTGTTTGGGGAATAGTTTATCTGCTAAAAAAAAGTAGAAGAAGAAACTATTTGAAAATAGAAAAAAAAAGAAACTACGAATTTATTGTAGTTTAACTTTATTTGAAATATTTATGTATGAAAACTCTTCTTTTTTTAATCTAAAAAGAGAAAAAAGCATATATTTCTACTGACATTAGTTCATGCTGAACCATAAATAACTTTATTATCTTGTTTTTTTTTATTCTTTTTATTATTATTTTTATTTTCATTTTACATTTCATTTTTAGTTATATTTTTCGATTTATTTGAATTAACATTTTTCAGTATTTTAGATTTAAGTTTTTATATTAATTTTCATGCTAAAACTCCATATGAATTTTTTACTAGAGTTTCCCTATTTCCGGGGTTTTTTCTTGTTCCCGTTTATTTAAGAGAAAAAAATTGTTACTCCTGGGAATAAATTAGAATATCATATTTACATATATATAAATGAATCTGTGTTTGTTTGTTTGTTTATTTGCTTGGGACTTATAGACAGTTTAACTACTGAACCGATTTAGCTGAAATTTTTTCAAAATGAAGACCATATAACCGAAGTAAGATACCATAAGGATTTTTAAATTTGGTCCCAATAATTTTTTCAAGGAACTTTTTTACAAGACAAAATGTGGGGCGGATAGAATCATGGGGAGGGGTTGCCTCTATAAAAAGGAAATGTTGATAACCGAATATCTAAAAAATCACTACACCGAGGGTTTTAAAACTTGTTCCAAATAAATTTTTCATGTAACTGTTTTACTGGATAGAATCAAGGGCGGACAGGATCATGGGGAGAGGTGTCCTTCATACAAAGAAAATGGCAAGCATCGAATTTCTAAAGAACTATCATAGGAAAAGTTCTCAATTTCGACCCCAATCATTTTCTCAAGTATTTGTTTTACTGATCAAAATATAGGACGGGCAGGATCAAGGGGAAATGTACTCCCATACAAAGTAAATAATAATTATTGAATATGTAAGAACTGTAAAAGCGGTAGAATTCAAAATGATTTCAATTACTTTCCCAAGGATCTTTTTTAGTGGCCATAAAGTGGGACGAATAGGAGCAGGGAAAGAGAACTCCCCATATTAAGCAAATAATGATCATCAAATATCTAAAGAATTATAATCCCAATTAATCCCAATCGCTTTCTCAAGGAACTATTTTAGTAAACAAAATATAGAACCGATAGGACCAGGGGGAATATACCTCCCATCGAAAATCTAAGCAACAAAAATTTGGTTCCAAACACTTTCACTGGACAAAATGTAGAACGCAAAGCATATATTAAATTAAAATTTAGAACGAACAGGCCCAGTGGCATTGTCCATTGCATAATTTTTTTTTAACACACGTTATAATTTGTGAAATTTCTTTCGAGATTTTGGACTGAGGACAATTATTTTATTGTAAAAAATTTGGAAAAATGTATGCTAATGGATGGTAAAACGTTAATTTAAATAAAACTATTCCATATATAAGAGTTTTATATACATAGAGAACAATCAATGTAGAATTAATTAAAATATAAATAATTTAACTTTTTTTCAGTTATGATTTTGCTTCATAGACAAAAAAATTTTAATTTAACATTGTTTCACAGTAAATACAGTTTCTGAAGAATATTCATGTTTAAAAATCATTTTTAAAATGTATCGTTGCATAATTTTATATATCAATATCGAAAGAATCTAAAATTATTTCACCATAAACTAAATGAAAAACAATTTACTCAATCTCAAATCAACTATGTTCAACGTTGATTTTTGTTTAAGTATTTTTCTGTGTGTCTGTTTAAAAGCTTATTCTGAATACGGTCTTTGTAGCGGAGTTACAAAAACTGTTTGTATGAGGAAAAATTCAGAAAATCGCCTTTCAAATATGTCGGTTAATTTAAGTCTCAGATATCAGTCTATAACTATTTTTCCCATAAAGCAAAATAGCAGGTTTAAAATTCGAACACTTTTTTTACTTAAATTACTTCCCGAAAATTCCCATTACAAATTTTTCGGGATTTAGAAAAGTGAACTTCCCGGGTGAAACCCTAATTTTTTAACCAAAAAAAGGACATTAAATATTAATAACTTTTGAAGTTTTTATTCAAACGAACAATTCAACAAACAATTCATAGAAGAAAATTAGGATTTAAAAAAAATTAAAAATTTATTTAATTAATTTTATGAACTGAGATTAGAAAGGATTTTAAGGATTTTCAAACAGTTAAATAAAAACGGAAAACATTTAATATTATTTAATTAAGATTTTGTTTGAAAGGAAGAAATTGTGAATGTTTTATTTTTAATTAAATTTATTTGTTTTAAATATTTGTTTATTTTTATACTAGATTTAAACAGAAATTTAAATATATATAGTTATATATCTTCATTATCGTACAAAAACTCATCAAAATCGGATCAATAGAAAAATAGTTTTAGGCTAAAATAAGCAAAATTTTTGATACACCCCAAAATCTGTGTGCTATATGGATCGTAGGTTTTAAGATAATTAATTTGCATTAAATATTTAATTTACACAATAATAACCCAAATTTACTCGATTTTACATAACTCCCATATAAGGCCCCTTCCCGGAATATGGTTTAAGGCTTAAAAAACTCTTAAATATGAAGCGATTCTAATGAAATTTTGGCATAATTAATTTTTTAACCGTCTTGATAGGATGTTATTAACTTTATTATTATCGGTCCATATTTTTCTAAATCTCTGATATAATGCCACTTCTGTGGAAACTGGTTTGAACTTATAGGAGTCCTAAATAAACCCGAATTGTATCGAAATTTGCTACAAATAGTTTTGTAACTGTCTTAAATATGTATTATTAATTTGGCTGATCTCGGTCCCAAAAACAGTTTTGGGTTAATAAAACCAATAAATTATGATCAAATAAAATTTGGGTCAATTATATATTTTTTTAACTGTTTTCTATGCATCTGACCAATATCGGTTCATAATTTACGTATTAAGTTTTTTTCCTTAATATTATTATTGGGTCATAAGATCTATAACTCGGTACCAATATTTCTTGGTCGTTTCAAGAATATGTTGCCATATTTCATTGTAGTTTTTATAAGGGACCTTTTTCCGAAAACGGCGTTCAAGCTGATGAAGGAATAAGGGTGGAGGGTATTTAAGATTCGGCACAGTCGAATTATAGCATTCGTACTGGTTACATTTAACCACAACAATTAACAAATATTTTTAATATAAAAATTATTAAATTAACCATATTTTTTTATCACTTTAACTTGACATTTTAATTTAACAAAAAATATTTAAATCAGTTTTTTTTTAATTGCTTAATGCAAAAATGCTATTATTTCAGAGTTTTGCCGTTAATTATATTAATTGATTTATTATAATCAAGTCATTTTATTTAAAACCAATAAATGTTACGAATTAAATTTATTGATTTATTATACTTTAATTGGAATAAAGTAAATAATGTCAGGATGTGTTAAAAATAGCAATAATTGACATTTGGAAATATTAACTAAAATTACATTTTTATAAAAGTATTTGCTATTAATTATTAATTGTTATAGCATAATAAGACCATTAATATTATTATAATATGAAATATATTCAAAATTGGACTATCAACTGTAATCAAAACTTGTTTCTATAAACTATAATCTGAACTAGACCACCAATTGTAGTCGAAACTGGTAGATGTATTATGTTGTAAATTATACTAAAAATTATAATTTAAGACTATATACTAAAGTCTAAATAAGTTTTTAAATTATAACTTAAATAAGACTATAATTTAAACTAGACTAAAATAATAGTTTTAACAGACTATTTTTAAATTGACTATAAACTATTTTTCTAATAGATTCTAGACTATTTTCTAAATTAACTATAAATTGTTGTATAAATTAGACTTTTAACTTTAATATATTGAAATAGACTATATATAGTTAAATTAGCAACTACTGTCTAATTGAACTATAAACTGCAGTTTAAATAAGAAAAAACTACAAATCATATTCTTAAACCAGAAAAATTAGACTATAAACTTTAATCCTTTTTATAGTCTTAATTAAAAGACTATAGTTTATTATCAAATTGGGTCCGGACTACTTAACAACATTTTTAACTTTAATCTTAACCAGTTTATTGAATAAAATTAACTAAATTAGATCATAAATTATAATCTTGAGTAGATTAAACATTAATTCAACTACATTCAAAAATTATATTTTAATAGTAGTAGCGGTTAAACTATAGTCTAACTCAGGTTGTAATCTATATTATAAACCAGATTTTAAGTTAAACTCTAAATTGGATTTTAAACTTAAGCCTAAAGTGAAATAATTAGCTATGGCCCAAGTCAGATTATAAACTGTATGCTAAACTTGATAATAATTTTAATCTAAAGGTTATTTATTAAATATAGTCAAAAACTACTTTGAAAGGTATATTTTAAACTATGGTCTGAAGCAAATTTTAGCTGTATTCGGTATAAGATTTAAAACTATAATTTACCTCATATTTGAAACCAGACTTTAAAGTGTAGTCTCAACTAGATTATTAATTGTTGTTTTAACTAGTTTATAACTTAGATTTTAAACTAAAGTCTAAAGTGGATTTAAAACAAAAATCTAAACGAGACTTTTAACTATAACTTAAATCCGATTATTAACTGTATCCTTAACTAGATTATAAACTTTAATCTAAACGATTTATTAAAGTCTTAACTAAATTGTAAGTTATATTTCAAACCATATTTTAAACTTAAGTATAAAGCGAAATTTGACTATAATTAAAAATAGTTTATAAACTGTAGTTTACACTAGATTTTAAACCAGATATTAAACTGTAGTATAAATTAGATTGTTAACTTAAATCAAAAACAGATTATTCGCTTTTATCTAAATTAGATGGATGGAAAACTATAATCGTAACCAGATTTTAAACTGTAGTCTAAACCATAGATTAATTAATTATCGCCCAAACCCGATTTAATACTGTACTCTAAACTTTTAAACTTTAATCTAAACTAGATTATTATCTGTGATCAAAACTGGATCATTATATATATTTTTAACTGAAGTTTAAAGTTGTAATCGTAATTATGTTACCAGATATTAAAAATAATGCCTTTGTTACATTCTAAAATCTAAATTATATTATTAAGTTTAAATCCGATTTTAAACTTTAAAGAAATTTTAAATTTATAATCTAAACTCGATAATAAACCGTTATCTTGACCAGATTTAAAACTGTAGTTCAAAGTAATCTATTAATTATTGTCTGAACTCAGTTGTAAAGTATAGTAAAATGTTAATCTAAAATAAATTATAATCTCTAGTTAAAAACTATATTTTAAATCATTTCCTTAACTATAGTCTGAACTAGATTAAAGTCTATAGTTTAAATCAGATTTTAAACCACAACTAAACTTTCGTATAATCTGTATTTAAGGAATTTATAAACTTTAGTTTTACTATTACTTTAAACTATAGTTTAAACTAGATTATTAAAAGTAGTCTACTCTGATATATAGCGCTACAGTTTAAACTTCACTACGAGCTATAATCTAAACTTGATTATAAACATTAGTTAAATCGTTGTTATAAATCATTAACATTAACTAAATTTTGAACTGTAATCTGAACTACATTTTTAACTTATAGGACCAGATATGTCAGATTAAATATTATCTAATTTATTTTTTCTTTCCTCTTAAGTTTAAATAAATAAAAAGTATTTGTTACTTTTTATGCTAAAAGTCATTCGAAAAATCTGTTTGAAATTTAGTTTCTTTCACCAGAAAAAAAAGATACAAATTATTTAAACTTTTTCTCCCAAAAAAAAAAAAAAAACTAACAAAAACAAAAACAAAAACAAATATTTAAACGCACATATGTACATTAGGGCAGTCCATCCCCTAGGATGAAAGATTGTTACACGCAGAGAAAAAATATGTTTGCGGTAACCATAAAAAAGTAGTAACATACTATTGTTATTAGATATTGTTACCGTAACTAAAAAAATGTTTTTTTCGCATTTTGATTTTGCATTAATAACAATAGTTATTGTTATCGTCACTAAAAATATTGTTATTGCCACTAAAAATATTATTGTTACAATATAAATATTGTTACTTTAATAGTAAATTTGTTTGAGCGCATTAAAAAAACTTTTGTTCTTTTTTAATTCTTGAATTCGTTGTCAATTTATAGAATTCACTTTTGGTACTTCGATTTCACCCCCCTTTAGGAGCTTCTATTTTTATAGAAAGAAATTTTACCCAAAATCTGAATCACCTTTAATGGGTATAAACCCAAGTACCAAAAGTGAATACCATATAAGATTGATAAAGAATTCAAAAATTACCAAAGACCAAAATTGAGCTCATTTAAACCCTTAACAGCGATGTACAATTTCATTCGATCGGACTTAAGGTGGCGACATTATAAATAACTTTTTGTTTTTTTCATTTTTGCTGCATTTAAGGGCGTGGCAAAAATGCATTTTTGCATTTCTGTAAACAGTATCAGCTAATAAATTCATTCTAGGGGGATTTTAGGTACAAATTTTTATCTTGAGATACAAAATAAATTATTTCAAAAATGTTTCATATGCTATAATGAATGAACATTCCCCAAATGATCGGAAAAAACTGAATGTTTATAGTACTTATCTTACTATGTCCTGAAATGCGATTCTCCCTTTACATAAATAGTAGAACCTTAGGGAGGAAGGATCCAAAGTGCCAGATGTGAATACTAGAAGATGATAGAAGAACCTTAGGGAGGACGGATCCAAAGTGCCAGATGTGAATACTAGAAGATGATGTCGGTTTCAAAAATTAACAAGGGACCAAATGTAGCTGCTTTAAAATCTCGAACAACAATAAATAATTTGTTCCGATCAGACTTAGAATGGCGGAGTTATATATAAAAAAAGAAAAAGGGCTGCATTTTAAGGCGTGGCAAACAAAATATTTGTTTTTGTTCTATTTTTGAAAACAGCATCAACTATTCTTTCATTCTGGGGACTAACTGACACAATACTATTTCGAGCCACCCTAATGTACATATGTATATGTATATGTATATGTATATGTATATGTATATGTATATGTATATGTATATGTATATGTATATGTATATGTATATGTATATATATGTTTTTTTTATACTCCTCCCAAATGGAAACATTTATTCACAAACAAAAGGAAGAAATAATTTCTTTTGTTGTTGTTGTTGTTGTTGGAATTTGTTAATTAAAAGTTAAATATCATAAACAAATTAGTAATTAAAAGTAAATATAAATAAAATGTGAATGAAAATGTATATGAAATAAAGTTGTCCTTTCCAACATCCAACATCCGATGAAGCTTCTTATTTTATTTTAATGTCATCACTACACATTCAAAATGCTAAAGGTGTGTTTGCGTGTTGGTAGTGGTAGGTAGATGAGAGAAAGTTCAAGGTTGTAGTTTTATATTAATATATAGTTTAATTGAAAGACATTTATATTCTAATATAATTTTCTAGAGGTTTATTTTGTTTAAAGGAGAAAACTACGAAAAATACTAATAATTAATGGTAAAAAAAGTGGATTTGAAAAAAATTAGATGATTTTAAAATGAAGGTTGCAGTTTATAAATATTATATAAGAGAATCTATGTATGTGTGTGTATGTATGTATGTATGTATGTATGTATGTATGTATGTATGTATGTATGTATGTATGTAATGCAGAGATTCTAAAACAGCTTGGCCATTTTTTTATCTATTAGGAATATAGTGAAGAATTCTAAACGATCAAGTTTTTTCTGATTAAAAAGAAAAAGATTATAAACTATTTGTATAATAAAGTTGTTATGTGTCCCCATGTCTATAATATTCAGCTAATACGTTACCATTTTTTGGACTTTTTATAGCTTAGTTGTAGTACATAGGTGATCTAATAAAATTACCTATGTTATCAATAGAAGATTGATTCTTTTTTGGTGATAATAAAATTCCCTTTGGATCGGATAACACAGCCTAATACATTCAATCATTTCAACTTCATTAGAGCCACGTAAGAAGTCAGTGATCAAGTCAGTCCTTCAAGACCCCAAAATAGGTCTTGAGTTTAATCACTTGATCGCCACAATATGTATCGTGGGTTGACATTAAATGCATATAAATGACTCTATTGACACAAAAATCACCAAAACTTGTTGGTAAAATGGAACCTACCTGATCGTCATCACAAGAATAAGTTTATAATCTTCTTTATATTATAGTTTAAACTCTTGTCTCGACAATCTCGACAATCTAGCTTAAAATAAGTTAATCATATAATTTAGAATACATCTCAAATTCTGGTTTAAACATTAGCACACTGAGGCATACTCCAATAAATGCATTTAATTAATTTATTTTTTCTCTATTTTCGCTTTATCTCTGTTCTCATTCAAAAGTAAAGTTGAAGTTTTTTTGTACTGAGAGACAAGATTTTTTCTTTTATCTATTGTTTGCCTTATTCAGGCAATCAAATGGTTTTGACAATATTTCATGTGGAATATTTCTATAAACGCACACGTAAAAATTGCTTTAAAAGAATATTAAAAATAAAATATAATAAATTTCTGTTTTAATGACAATATCGCAATTTTACTCCAAAACCAATATATTTTACTCCAAACCACCAAAACTCATATATGTATATATAGAACAAACCAAATCCAATCTAATCCAAACACGTTGCCCACATTTTTCGAAGTGATGAAAACATAAAATGGAAGAAGTCAAAGTGTAAGCAAAGCTAAAATAAACATCATTAATGAAATGAAGAAAGAAGTGAAAAAAGGTAATTTTTTCCTGATGAAAAAAAATAATTTTACTTTCCTGAATATAATTATTGGCACGATTTGAGATCACACAATGTTCGTATGTACAAGCGTTATACTGGCGGTGGTAATGTTTTGATTTGGTCAGCATTGTCTGCAGTTGGCAAATCTAAAGTTCCAACAAAAATGAATAGCACGATTCATATTGAATTGCTGGAAGATGCTCTTTTCTTTTTTATGGATGAAAAGATGGATGAAGATTTCATATTCCAGCAAGATAATGCTGTGGATCATGTTTCAAAGCAGTCTAAATCATGGTTTAACAAACGCAGCATTACTCTGTTGAACTGAAGTGGCCGGCTTGCAGTTGGACTTAAATTTGAGGGGATACATGGTTCGTAAAGTTTATACAAATAATGGCCAAAACGTAGAGATAAGAACTTGAACAGATTCCGATGTTCTTAAGAAATTGGTAGAATCAATGAGGTGATCCGCAACAAAGTATCACTCACCCATTATTAATAATGATATAAAGACTGATTGACTTAAGTGCGTTTAGAGAAAAATAACTATTAAAAATGGCAATAAAACTATAAAATTAAGGTAAAAAGTAAAGACAAAAGAAGTTTTTAGTTAACAAATTTTAAATATTTTCAGTTTCTTTAATAAAAATATTAATTTCCCTCTATAATTAAATTCTATCTAATTAAATATTTTTGTGTTTATTGGAAAATGCCCCAGTGTAGTTTATTATATTGTATACACTATTTGCCTTACATTGAATTAAGAACTTCAAATGGAAGATTATAATCAAGTTTAGACTTTAGTTTAACATATTAAGAGTCTTTTTTCCCGAGTTCAAAATAAACATTTCCAAACTTTTTAAACTTTTAAATTTGATTAATTTTATTTAAAATTTCTCTTTTTAGAATTAAATTTATTAAAATTTTATTTTTGTATCAAAAAGAAAAATAAAATTTTTAATAAATTAAATGAAATAAAGTTAATTGTAAACTTTTATGCAATTAAATTTTACAAATACTTTAAATAAATAAAAGTTTTTTTCTCCGCTTTATAGTTTCAAAAAAGGGTTATCAGTAAAAATTGAGAATTAACTTAAAATAATAGAACTAAAATCAAAATAAGCTTTATAAAGCATGTTATGGCATATTATTGCTCTTAAGGTGATAATCAGTTCAAAAAAGCATATATTCTTGAGTGTGTAGATATAGTTGCCTGATCCCAAATTTGAAATCATCAAAAAATTGTCAACATTAAAAATTTATCAATATAGCTGTTTTTCAAAAATGACGAAATTTTAAGAGTTTTGATTAGCTTCAAACAAAATCCGGCAAATTTCGGTATTAATAAAGTTGTTATATTTTCCCATGTCTATAATATTCAGCTAAAATATTTTACCATTTTTGGACTTTTTATAGCTTTGTTGTAGTACATAGGTGATCTAATAAAGATTACCTATGTGTGTGTCAAATGGAAGATTGATTCTTTTTTGGTGATAATAAAATTTCCTTCAGATCGGATAACACAGCCTAAAACATTCAATCATTTTAACTTAATTAGAACCACGTAAGAAGTCAGTGATCAAGTCAGTCCTTCAAGACCCCAAAATAGGTCTTGAGTTTAATCACTTGATCGCCACAATATGTATCGTGTGTTGACATTAAATGCATATAAATGACTCTATTGACACAAAAAATCACCATAAATTGTTGGTAGCATGGTCGTCATCACAAGAAAAATGCCAATTTAAACATGCTACCACAAAAGCAGTTTTATAACTTGAACAAATTTTGGACTGAACTGATCATAAAAATATGCGTATGTATTTAACAAAAGTGTAAAAGTTGTTCGCTACTTAAAGATATCGGTAGTAAAATTAAAAAAGTTACGGAATTGCGGTATTGAAGTATCCGTAGAAACCGATATGTAAATTGATTGCTATTAAAACGATTTTATTGATTTTTATATCAAATTCATTATAACATGGACTTTGGATTATGGATTATTATTGAATTGAGTTTATCAGAGACGGGCAGAAACACAAAATCGAAGTCGAAGTTTTGGTGATCTTGAATAACAAATATAAAAGCCAAAATATTAATGCTTAAGAAAAATCATCAAAATGCCTTTTTGGCCTCTTAAAATCGCCAAAAGACGTTAAATCATTAAATCTGGCAACTGTGTGTGTAGATCAGTGGTGCCCACCCATACTACTGTACATTTTCCTTTGTGTGAGTGCAGCAGCAAAACAGTAACATTGAATAATTGAAATCACTGCTCAAATTGTAAAGATAGCAGAAGTCGTGTACAGTGTACGCCTGAAGTAAGCAGAATTCGTAGTCTCTCGAGACGGAAAATATGGGTTTTGTACGTCACTCGTGTTTTGAGATTCGAATTAGATTAAAATAAAGTCCAGTTTATATATAAAATGAATCAGAGTTTGTTTGTTTGGGACTTATAAACAGCTAAACTACTGGACCGATAATGCTAAATTTTCACAGAATGACACCCATATACTCGAAAGTAACATGAGCTATATAAATTTTGATAGCACCAGGAGGAGAGGTACCCTCCATACAAAGCAAATATTGATATCGAATATCTAAAAAAATTAAACAGCGAGAATTTTCGAATTAAGTCCCAACCACTATATCAAGGTACCGTTTGTACTAGACAAAATGAAGGACGGTTAGAATCAGGGGGAGTAGTAGCCTCCATACAAAAAAAATTTTAATAATTGAATGTCAAAAGAACCACTACACAGAGATTCATTTCAAATTTGGTCCCAAAATTTTTTTCAACTAACTGTTATACTGGATAGATCTAAGATCGGATAGGGTCATGGGGTGAAGTGTTCCCCATACAATGAAAATGTTGATTATCGAATATCTAAAGTACTATAACAGCAATAGTTCTTCAAACCCAATCACTTGCTCAGGAAAAAAGGTAGGATCACTAGGAAAGAAGAATAATACATTAATGGAAAGCTCATTAAACTTATTTTAAAATTATTTTTAAAGTATTACAAAATTCTTAACTCCAATTGTTGGGGAACTCCCTAAAACTTATTATTTCAACCACTTTTTTATGCTTTAATTTATAAATATATTTTAATTAATTATATAAATATAAATAATATATATGTAAAAAAAGATAAAGGTATAATTATAATAATTACCAGAATAATGGAAAATTGCATTTATTTTATTATTAAATTTAATTTATTACTGTCAGATTAAATTTTAATAACAAATATTAATATTTACTATTGAAAATTCACATAAAATAATTTAATTTTATAATAAATTTATTATACAATTTTTTTATATTTTATAATTATTATGTTATAACAAACAATATATCAATTATTGTTATTTTGTTGGGAGAAAAATTTTTATTCTTTGTTTTATTCAAATATTAATAATGATGATAATGATAATTTAATGGTGTTAATGATAATAAATTATCTTCTTTATTTACATTTAAATTATAATTAAATATATATAATACATACATATATATATTTATTATTGTAATATATTTATACATAAGTATTTATTACATTTATATTATTTATTTAAATAATACAAAATGTATCAAATATTTTCATTTTATTGGTTGAGGGCAAAAGTCGAATGTAAACATTAAAAGATTAAAAGCAAAAAATAAAATAATTTAAATCAGAAATGAGTAGAGAGTGAGATTGAAAAATTCTTAACACATGGATTTCATTAATGCCATACAAATTATTATTGTTAATCTGATTAAAATGAGTGACCAGAAGAAATTTTTGCAGAAAACTTTACCCGGGTCCCAAAAAGCATTCAAAAGTCTGTCGTCAAACAGTACTGGAAGAACTTGTTTATTAATTAAACAAGTTAAAATGTTATAGTTATTAAGTCCGACGACTATGTAATTCCCTACACCACATTGTTGGTTGTAAATGACAGTTTAAAAAAAAATTATGAACAACCCTCGTATAACTTGCTTTTCTGATTTGTATTTAAGTGTTGAAGCACGTTGTTATGATACCAACATTTATGTGAAATTTATGTGTTTGAAAAGGATTTCTTCTGGGGGGTTATAACGGAGCTAGAAGAAAAGATGGACCCAGCCTTGTATTATTTCGAACAGCGACTTTAGATTACACATTTATCTTAATTTGACCAGTTGTTATTACAATACCAACGTATATGTGTGGGGACCTGTATGGGACCTATGAGAAGTAATGGACCGACCCTCGCATAATTTGGCAATAATTTTGAAACTATAAGACTAAGTTTTATTGAATTTCCTTGAAATCGCTTTACCTTTTTAATATTAAACCCCCAGGGAGGATTTTTGTATGGGACCTACCTGAAATATAAGATATTTCAATAAGCTTCGTCCTTAAGACAAAAAATAACTATTACCGAATTTCACCAAAATTTCTCAAAAATCGCGACCTGTAAAGTGTTCAAAACATTTAAACGGACAGACAGACAGACGGACGTACATCCTTAAATTGACTCAAAAAGTTATTCTGATTCGAACGAAATACTTAAAAGTGTTACACCATTTTGTTACAAACATCTACCCAAACGCATAATACCTATGGTGGTGTAGGGTATAAAAAAATGGTTCAGATAAAAGGAATAGTCCACATGATATTTCTAAAGTCAAAAGATAGAAAACATTTTCAAAAAAGCTTCCAACACACCCGGTAGAAAGTAGATCTGTTTATTCAGTACCCAGACTTTTTAGTACGAAAAGACTCGAAAAGTACCTGACGAAACGTATGTTTTGACAGATTTTTTGTTGCTGATACTCGAAGGAATGTTGAAGTTGAAAAAGTTTGCGACCCAATAGGAGCCAAAATTTCCCAAAATGTTTTTGATGTGGCAAGCAATATGGAGTTGCGGCGAAGGAGGCCAATCATTTTTTCAAACGAAATACCGAAATTAACATTAAAAAACTTTACATAAGACTTTATTAGGTGTCCACTTATTTTTTGGCCTGACTTGGCATCCAGACACTATGGTAAACAATCCCTTGAATGGTACAAGAACAATAATGCGGTATTTTTAGCAAGAGAGGCAAATCGTCTAAGCTGCCCGGAGCTTAGGCCAGTGGAGAGATACGTGGCTTTTGTTAAAAGAGAATTGAATTGCACAACAAAGGTTCAAAAGTGTGATAGATTTTAAATAGGGATGGACTACCTGTGGTGTTTCCGAAAACTTCATCTCTAGTGATCAAAACTATGAAAGAGATATATTTTTGGTAAATTGGGATCAAATAAAGAAAAGTTTAACCATAAGTTTAGTGGTTTCGTATTTATTAACATTTATGTATGTTTAGAATTTTTCGATCTCACTCCTCATTTTTATTATTTTCATTTTTTCCATATCTAATAATTTTTATTGTTTTAAAATTAATAAGAGATTTTATCCACACAAGACTTCATTTTGTATTTAAATTGTTGATTTCTACAATAAAAAAAACTTTATTAAATTTCCACAAAAGTATTTCCGTCAAATGTTATGTCACATAAATTATTTAAACAATAATAAAGTGAACTAAAGTGAAGTGAAGTGAAGTAAAGGATTTATAAAGTATCATTGTTCTTTAATTAATGTCAAGATAACAAAGCCAATTTGTTATTTACATAAGGACATGTATATGTATATATGTAGATACGTGGTGGGATTTACAATTTTGATAGATTAAAGACATTAACTATAAAATCCGAAATTTAATTCAAAAGAATATATCCAGATTTTCAGGTGTTTTCTGTCAAAGTTTGCCAATAAAATGGTTCATTAGCAAAATAGTTATAGAACGATATTTGAAAATATACTAAAATACTTATTTACTCATATTTCAAGAATTATAATTCTTTTTCAAAATTTTCCATATTTTTTGGGAATCACATTCTCATCTCTTCTTTCTTCTTTTTCAAAATTTGTAATTAAAAATTGTTATTTTCATACCCTTCACCTGAGTAGGTCCGAAGGGTGTATATAAGTTTGTCATTATGTTTGTAATTGCCACAATTTTCGAGGCCCCCAAATATATATCGTATATATTGCAAATGCTTTCGAGAATTGAAAAATAACTTTTCAATTTTTTTCTATTCCGAATCTACAAAAGCAAACATCACAGTAATCGGTATTAGTTTCGTTGGCAAATCCATCCGATATTTTGAACATCTATGTATATGAACATATTTGATATGTAAAACGATAGCAAATTTTTCTAGAATTTACCTATTGAAATCCATAAATAGGCGAGTTTTAATTACTCTTATATTTCTTTTAAGAATCTACAAAAGCAACATCACAGTAATCGGTTCATTAGTTTCCTAGTTTAAGGCAATGGCTGTCATTTTCTCCATCTTCTACAAGTGATGATATTATAAAAGCCCATTTATAACAAGGACTTAACGTTGAATGTTAAGTCCATTGCTCAAAAAAAAACAAAAATTCCATAAAAGCAAAGGCGAAAGGTATTGAAAATTCAGCACGGCCGAATTTAACACTTTTACTTTTTTTAAATTACTTACTGTTTTAAGAATAAATCCGATTTGACAAATTGAGTGGACCTCGTGGAAATCCGCTTCTATTTCATAAATTTACACAAATTAATTTATAGAAAAAAATTGTGTATGTTTAACAGTACCGATGTGAAAAATATCGGGCTATAATTGTCCCTTAATTTAATACATTTTATACCCTCCATCATCACAAGTGGTGATGAGGGTGTATTAATATTACGTATCTCTAAAACTGTTAGAGTAAAATCAATGAAAATTGACTCAGAAAAAAATCCATATTAGTGAAATTTTAAGAAATAGACAATTTTTGAATAGGACACGTGAACTGATTTCATCTTCTAAGCCGAATTTTGTGTATGTATATGTGCATGGTGAAGGGTATTAAAGATTAGGCATAGCCGAATATAGCAATATTACTTGTTTTCCAAATATAAACATTTTCCATAACGAAAGTCCAAGTTATCTTTTCTATTTCGTATAAAGGGAAATTTTGATTTTCAGATGGGTAGATAAAAAGTCTAGACAAGAACCATTGAAGCAAATTATTGTCATTTCTATAACAATAAAAAAGTTACAGAATCGACCCACAGTTATCGAGAGCATTACTTTAAATGTAATTGGTATTATGACCAGTTATCAAGGACATTGAGGAGATCTAAATGATCTTATAAATAAAGATTTAAACGCAAAGATAACTGTTTTATTCTATAGTCATCCCAGAATCGGGTAATATAGCAACTGACGTGCTTATAAAGTGTTTCAAACGTTAATTTTAGTTAAATAAATCCACGCACAATAAAATTATTTATTAACAAGTTTTAATAAATTATTTAACGATTAAAATTTATATCACATATATAATAAGTGTATAAACACACACACACATTCATATGTACATATATACATTACATGATTTTAGTATATGTATTATATACATCAATTTGTACAAGTTGTATAAATATCGTTTTAAATTCTCTTTAGTATTTTTTTATTGTTTATTGACCCAATTATTTCAACTAAAGTTACTTGAAAATTACTGATATAAAATCCATTCCATCCATACACGGATACACGTCTCTATGTAAGCGATAATGAATAAAATTAACTTTCTGACACTAAAAATGACTTAAATTATTCGAGAAAAACAATTTTAAAAATTTACTACATTAAAAAGAAAAGAGGAAAATTAAATTTGTGATCTCTTTTTAAAGGATTTAAAAGTTGAACTTTTAAAAAAATTAAGTAATAAAAGCGAAAATGCTCTAATATTAAAATGTATATTAAATATTAGTATATAAATTAATTCATTATCATTAATAGAACTTAAATTGTTATTTTTAATGAAAATTAAACAAATTATCTATATAAATCTATAAAATTATATATAAATGAATCTGTGTTTGTTTGTTGGGGACTATGAGACAGCTAAACTAGTGAATCGATTTATCCTAATATAACCGTAGTAAAAAGTAGATTCCGACAGGAGCAGGGGTAATGGTACCTCCCGTGAATAACAATTATTTATTATCGAATATATAAATTACTGTAACTACCACAGTCAGGGATACGTTTTACTGGAAAATGGAAGATCAGATAGGACCAGAGGGTGGGGTACCCCCATAAAAGACAAATATTGATTATCGTATATATAAAAAACTGTTAGTGCTGTAGTAATCAAATTAAGTCCAATTCTGTTTAACTAGAAAAAATAAAGGACAGATAGGACAATGGGGAAAGGTACCCCCCATACAAAGGAAATATTGCTTTGTATGGGAGTGCAAGAATTTTTGACAAAAAAAAAGTAGGACAAAATATAGTACGGATTGAATCCGGTGGGAGATGTAACCCCATACAAATATCATATATCTAAAGAACTACTAAAGCGACCATTTTTAAAATTTCATTCCAATTACTTTCTCAAAGAGTTCTTTTACTGCACAAAATGTAGGACGTTTAGGATCAAAGCAAATTTTCGTTATCGAATTTTGAAAGAACCGCCATTTACTTTGACAAGGTACAGTTTTACTGGACAAACTGTAGAACGAATAGGATCAAGGGCAGAGATAGCCACCATATAAATCAAATATTAGTTAACGTATATCCAAGACACTATCGAAGTGAGAGTACATAAGAACTCAAGAAAAATGTTTAACTGGACAAAATTTAGGACAGTTAGAACCATAGAAATTGGTAGCCCCAATGCAAATATTGATTATCTATTAACTGTGAGGTTAAAAAAAAATATATTTCAATCGCTTGGTTAAAGAATTGCTATAATGAAAAAAATGTAGAACAGATAGGACCATGGTACTGTTCATATAACTGGTACTGTTCATATTCAAATTTAGCCCCAATAAATTTCCTGTAAAACAGTCTTACATGAGAAAATGGATGGTAGATGTGATCAAACAAAGACAAAGGGGAAGCCAAATCTATTATACCAGTTATTAATTATCGAATATTTGGAGTACTATTTCACATTTATTAAAACATTTTATAACGGCCAAACTCAGGGGGATTTTTCAAAATCCCCGTTAAATATTGTTTTTTAAATGCGTCATGATTTGTGAAATTATTTTTTCGAGTTCTAAGACTGAAGGGGGAGCCAAACGCTCCGGGTAAAAGCTAGTTTATTACAAATTGTATTTATTTAAAGTCCTTTCTTTGTGAGGGGGACGGGGAGGGATGGAAGTGTTAATAATATTTTCATTAGATTAAATCTTCTTTGAACAATTTGAGCTATAAATTTTATAAAATATTTATTTATTTATTTATAGTTTAATACTCATTTTATACATATGTATACATATAAAATTACATTGTGTAAATTAAACATAATTGTTTACATACTCGCACACACTCATACAAATACAATTATTATAAAAGAATAATAACTGTATTATTCTTTAATTTGATGAATGAATGAATGAATGAATGAATGAATGAATGAAAGAAAAATATTCTTAAATGTTTTTCTTAATAATTTTTATTTTAATGTTTTTTTTATAGAAAATTAATTAAAATTACAATTAAGTGTAAAGTAATTGTTTTACATGTTTAATTAGAATTTTAATTAAACGGTTGTTTAATTAAATTGATAAAAATATTTAAAGAAAGGGAAACGTTTAATAATAATAATAATTGTATTTTTAATAAATGTTCTATTTAAGTAAAAAGTAAAGTTTAAAAAGTAAAATAATCATACATTTCACAATGGGGCAGATTTGCTTATTTTTGGTATAAATATTTAACTTTTGATTGGCTAAATTGCACGAAATTTGTCATCATGTTAACAAAGAAGATAATAAATAGGGATACAAAATTTTATCCCTTTTCAAGTTGTCCAGAAATTTTTATAACTTTTTATGAATTTTTGGGTGAAATCAATATTTTTTTGAAAATTTCTGGAAATATGGATCTCATAATTCTAAATTAAAGTGTGGAAAAAATTCAGATTTGATAAAACAAAAATCCCTGTATTCTCAAGAAGTGAGGGGAAATCCCAAAATTTTTGTCCTCGAGAAAGCCATCACCATTTGAATCAACAGTCATTTAAGTTTCCAAAACAGCATTCTGTTATAAGATTCTAATATTGGGATTTTAGAACTTATAGGTTCAGAAGTTTGATGAAAAGTGTCTGGTCTTAGCCCTATAAAATTTTTAGATACAAAATTGAATATTAATATTGTCCTCAATCTATTTTATTTTAATAATTTTATTACTTTTAACTGAATAAAAAATTATTAAAATCCTTCTAAAAAATTTCAGATATGTAAGGACTAAGATCGAAAAAAATTTGAACTTTTCGGAAATCCTTCCATTAACGTTTTTATAGTGTTTTCTGTCACTTTTGTCTCGAACAGTTAGTCCCCGTTTAAAATCTTCCACACTTTTAGCTTTTCAATTCTCTTTTAATTAAAGCTCGATATCACTTCACTAGGCTAAGCTCCGGTTAGTTTGGTGGATTTGCCTCTCAAATTAATGTTCTTGTAGTACTCAACGGCTTATTTACTACAATGAAAGAACGCCAAGTCAGGCCAAATATAAGTGGACATGTTCCCTTTTAGAGAGCCCATTGCAACAAATTATTGGCTTTATAAGCCGCAACCATCAAACTGCTTTTGGGTCCTAAACTTGTCTTCAACATACTCTCGAACTTCAACAACATAAAATTTTTAAACAGGAAATTTCGAAAATTCTGTCAGAACATATGTTTCGTCAACTTGACTCCAATTTTCGTGCTCTGTTTGTGACCTCTAAATTTCTAGCAGCGTTCCTGTTAGGAACGCCTTGCCTTGTATGTTTTAACCTACATTAGCGTTAACTTTAACCAAATGGTCCTGAGCTAACCGGTAGCTCTTTTGAAAATTTTTTCAATTTCTTTTTAGCTTTAGAATGAATTATCAGGTGGACCATTCCTTTTACCTAAAATAGATTTTCTCTCAGTGAACAAGTCCTCTTGGTACTGTTTAATCAACTTCTTGTTGATCAAGCATTGGATCATTGGTTGGGTTTCATTGAAAATGTTGAATAATTTCAGTGTGAAACTAAACCAAAAAGTGTACCCAAATTAGCAACTTTAAGATGCCCAACCCATCTATATGGTCTTTGTAATAAACTTTGAATTATATTTATTATTAATTAATTGAAATTTTTTTTTTATTTCAGTTCTCGAGAATTTTTCAAATTTCGGTAAGTTAAATTTTGATTTAAGATTTCATTTTTATACCCTACACCACGCAGGTGGTTGAGGTATTATGCATTTGTGTTGTATGTGTATGATATAACATATAGAAAAAAAGTCGATTTGACATTATTCATCGTTAAATCGGTCGCTCTATTTGTCTGTCACTGTGGCTGTCCATGTAAACATTGTGAACACTCTATAGATGGCCATTTTTGTGATAAATTTGGTACATAATATATTAAGGTCATCAAATTCGTATATATAGAGCGATTTTAAGAAAATTCAACAAAAAAGTGGCAAGTAATGCGATGGGACGGTCCACTTCTCAAAGGTCCTGTACAAGCCTCCTTGAAGCGTACAAATCTCTCATATAATTTTGTATTTTAATAATAATTGGTTAAATTTAAAAAATATATAATCTAAATTAAATGTTTAAACCTTTTCAAGAATTGGTCTATCATTTCTTCTAGCTCCGATATAAAAAAAAAACCCTCCCCCTCCCAAAAAAAAATAACCTTTTCAAACTCATAAATTTCATATAAATGTATGTAATATAATAATGTACTGCTTAATTAATGATAAATCAGAAAGACAAATGATACGAGGGTCGCTCATAAATTTTGTGAAGGGTACTACATAGTCGGGTTTGGCGGACTTGAAAAATTTTACTTGATAATTTTATATTAAATTCCCAAATTTCCGTTATAATGAAATTAACTTCATTTTGACCTAAATTGATAAAATCCATTATGAAATTTTGCCCGTAAAATAAAACTTAAAGTAAATATTTTTTTTTGAAGTACGAAGAAATTAAGTAAGAAACTGCAAGTTTGGCAAATTAAAAAACTTTTAATAAACGATTTCTTTTTTCTGAAACACAAATGATCATTAACTTCCTAAACAGCGTTAAATCATAAACAATTTTTCTTCTTTTCTTTAAATTTTTTGTTTTTGTTTTTCTTTTCAATTTAAAAGTTCATTTTCATTTCCACATATTTAGTTCATTAAGTTTTTTTCTAAGTTTTTTTCTTCTAAAGAAGAAAATAAAAAGAAAGAAAACAGGAAGAAAAGAACTTAAACTTAAAACTATTAACAACAGATGTTAGAATGACAATTTTTACACCAACAAATTTTTTTCAAAAAATAAAATATTATTTAAATTGGAAATTTTTGAAGAAAAGCGAAAATAATACAGAACAAAATAAACCTCTAACCTCAACTTCAAAAACAAAAGCAACTAAAATAATTAAGAAATAACAGGTAAAGGGGAATCGTAAATACCCTTCACTAGAAAACATTTTCAAAATAACTTTAGGCAAAAAAATTTGCTCTTAAGCATCGCAAGCAAGATAAATTTGGACAAAATTTGTTAAATTTTTCCGAAATCTTCAACATAAAAAATGACTTATCATTATAGTTGTTATACCAAAAAGGGATTAAATTTTAACAATTGTAACAAAGATTTTAAGAGTTTCAATAGCTTTAAACATGATCCGGGAAATTTTCCCAAAACTCGTTTCTATTTCGCTAAAATAGTAAAAATTTTGAAGAAGTTTGTCTTCATTTCATAAAGTTTATATACACTCAAAAAAATTAATGTAAAATTACTTTAATACAATGTGTAAGCTCTTTATCGTTTACACATAAAATACGTAAAAATTTGAAACTAAAATCAATATGTAATTTTACACTATTTAATGTAGAAGTCCAGTTACTTACTAAAAATAGAGTAAATTTACATGAAATTTTTTGGAGTGTACGTTTTTCGATCCTTTTAAATGGCTTTAGCTAAACATATTTACACATTGAAGATACTCTTCCATAACTTTTAAAGGTAGCGAAATGGCATAGTATAGTTCGAAAGGTCTTATTTTGCTACAGTCTTTAAAATCAATTAACATCGTTTTAAAGTTATTTTCCCAAAATATATTATTTTAACTGAAACAATTTTATTGATTTTATATCCAAGTAATCATGAAAAGGACTTTAGTGATGGATTATTTATGAACCCTGGATAACAAATTTAAAATTCAGCATTTTCAATGCTTAAGAAAAATTGTCAAATTTGAGATATAAAATCGTTAAAATGCCATTTTGGACTCATAAAATCGTAAGAATGACCATAAATCGTCAAATCTGGCAAAAGTGTCTATAAGACCTTTTTATATTCCTGATTGCCCTTCATTTCTTTATGAGAAAAATCATTGTTATAAATATACTGTTGTAATATTGATATATAACTTCTGATCTTTTGATTTTTCCAAGTTCTAAATTATTTTACAAAACCTTGTTCAAAGCCTTCAGTACCACAAACAGTGAATGAGGATCTATTCACATATCGGATTGGATTTATTTATATCTATCAATCTGTCCATCATAAAAAAAATCAATTTGAAAATTCGAAAAGTAAAAGTCCAAATGTTAACTTTAACCAAGATGATCTAAAATTCCAAAATCTGAACCTAAAAAAATAGTTTTGAAAATTCTAATAAGTTTCTCAGAATACAGTTGCTGTTGTTGTAACAGCTGTAAGGGATTTAGAAAATTTATCAATTTTAGTTCATGTTATTGTTCAACTGCAGGCCAAAGAATCTGGTAACCTCTATAGGTTGGATCCATATTTCTTCTTGAACGAGTGAGGTTGGATTGGACTAGCAGTTGCAGGATATAGATTTGGAATTTGGCAAGGTCAATACGTGACCAATAGGCATTGAGCCTGTTGCTCGATACCGATCTACTCTTGTTGACCGCAGCAAAATCTGTTCATTGTCTGCATTGGGCGGTAGGCAGCCTCCAAGCATGAATATGTCTACGTGCATGCTTGTACTGTACTCTTGATATACAGTTACGGCTTTTGAAGAACCTCCAATAAATGTGCACTCTATTGTCTAAAAACAAATAATCCTTATAATGGATTTTTGCCTCACACGTTTGATCAAAACTATATTTTTTCAAAACTTAAGCTCAGATCCATAAGATCCATATTTTCTTAAAATTTCACAAAGATATTTGTAAAAAAAAACATTTTACTGTAATTCAAGAATATGGAGACTAACTTTTTAAAGGTTGTTATATCGGTTTAGTAGTAAATAAATTATAGGCCGATTCTAGATTTTTAAAGTCTTAATCAGATCAGTAAAAATATAAGTTATAGACAAAATATGAAAATTAAAGATGAACAAATTTGCGAAATATTTTTGGCAAATTTCCACCATTTTGATATTAAAAATATGCTGAAAACTTGTTTTTGTAAATACCATTATTTCATCAAAATTCCAATTATAACAGACTTTCGGAAAAGGATTTTTATGGTAATAAAATTTTAAATATTAAATTATTCCTTTGAAACTGATTAAAAATAAGTGAAAATCGGTCCATTAATGTCTATAGCTTTCATATAAGTAACTTTGTCGGATTTGGGTTTCATGTTAGCTTCCGATTTCTAAAATATATCCAATAATATGCTATGAATAAATTCTTTTTTAGTAAATACAATGTGTGATTAATTTTAAAAACAGTGATGTATAAGGATCCTTATTGGAATCAGGTTTTATGCTGCATAGTGTTTCATAAGAAATATTATATGGAAATAAATCTTTAACTTCCGAATAACTTTTATAGACTTTAATAGAAGTAAATGTTGCTACTGAAAATCTATAAAAAAAAAACCCGCACTGGCGGTTCCCAATTTTATCAGATTTCAAATTTCAAAATATCTTTAATGAGTCAAAAGTTATAGATTTTAAAACTGAAATTTTCAAATATATCGATTTTTGGCGAATTTTTGCACGTGTTTGAGTTAAACTTTTTTGAGTTAAAAAAGTCGCAGTTACACTTTTGTGGAGAATTACTTTATGGACTTTTGTTTTATGTCAAAAAGATTTACAAAACGCTAAAATATTGGAAGAATCGGGTTACTCAAATTCGACGTATTATTTTTTTATAACATTCCAATTTCGGCTTAAAATCTCAAATCGTAAAGTTTATATTTTTAAAAAGTTGTATATTTTGCAAAGCTTGATATGTTTATATAAAAATTTTTGTTCCCCGATATCGTTTGGAGAGATATAGTAAAAAATACTAATTTTTTGGAAATGTTTGGGTTTATTATATGCAGCTGGACACTCAATAACAGACATTAAAATCAACTCAGAATTTCTTTTATGGTCCACTATATAAGTTCTACGGGATCTTAAGTTACATTTTGTCGGTGTCACATACGGAAATGTAAACTGATTATATCCTCTTTCACCATTGTCGTTGGTGAAAGATTAAAGAAAAAAACGTTAAAAAATAACATGAACATGAGATGAACCTTATGGCAAAAAACTCCAAATATTTTCACAGTAATAGATAAAAAACAACAAAAACAACGGGAAAAAACCCACGAAAAAAGAAGTTTACAAACAAAAATTCCCTGTTAAGGTTACGAAAAAAAAATTTTGTTGAAAATAAAAATAAAAATAAAGTAAAATGAAAATAAATGAGGAAATGAAAAACAAAAAAACAGAATCGAAAAACTACGAAAAAATTGGGGGGGGGGAAAGTAGTAAAATTGAAGAAATACTTACAGAACTGTGGTATCTTGTGGTACTTTTGGTATGACAGTTAAATGTGTACGCAAACAGCGAACAGTACGTTGAAAACAATTGCAACCAGTGGGACAATAAACAGCCAATGTGGGAGCTGTCAACACCGACAGCAACCACAAGCTAACAAACATTTGCACGATAGTAATGCGAGTCATTTTATTTTATTTTATTTAAAAAGAAAACTCAAATTTACACGATTTCTTTATATTCTTTTTGCACTTTCTAAATGGTAAAGAGAGAGAAAAAAGAAAGGTGTTGACTAACTTTTAACACATACTATACACCAAATGGAAGGAAAATAAAACACAACTTCAAATAACTGTAGGATTTCGGTTTTTGTTTTTTTTTTTTTTTACAAACGTACAATTTCGCGTTAAAACTTTAACGGACACGTTTACGTGAAATGTCTGTTTTTTTATTTTACCCCTCAAAATAAAGCAAAAAACGCTTTTAAAAATATTTTAGTTGTTTTTTTTCCTTTTATTTCTTGTGTGCGCTTTGAACTTTGTGCAGTTTTTCATGCACTTTTTTGTCGGTTTTTTTCTATTTAATTGAAAATTATTCACAGACAGTCGAGAGTTTAAGTTTTATTTTTATATTTTTGTTCTTCTTTTTATTTTCCACAATTTTTCGTTTTTGTTTTTGTTTTGCGTTTTTATGAGTATTTAGCTGGAAATTAAATCACTTTTAATTAATTACGCCTCTGTTTTGTGATGTATCACTTTAATTTGGATTCTTATGTTTTTTACTCAAATTTTGTTTATTAAAAAAAAAAAGTTGAAAATGAATTTATTCCTGCCGCCGCGTCAAGCAACTTTATAGTTTGACTTACGCACTGCAACTGAATTTTGAGATTTTGTTAAAAAAAACATTAAATTTTTTTGAAAATTTTTGCTTTTTTAAATTTTAATATTTATATTTTGAGAGGAAATAAAATAAAAAATTTAAAAACCGCATAATAATAAACATATGAAGTAGAATATTTTAGATATCAATTTATTTTTTAAAAAGATCTTTAAAGGAATGAATTCATTAGTTCTTAAGGCATTTAGCATAAATTCCTCTTCACCTTTAGTTGGGTATTACAATCGACTTGGTACGAATATAACGATTACCGTCAGTCCGCAAGTTGTCGTCTGTGGTCCGGCTGTTGTCTGCCATAATTTTTGTGACATGCTGTTGACATTGGATATTATATTAAAGTCAAAGACTATTGAAACTGGTCATGTGCGGTCCAATATTACTGATAGGTTCCATTAATTGTCCTCCCGAAATTTAAACTCTTATAACTCAAATTTTGAAATTATTTTAAACTAAATTCTTTCAAATAACTTTTATTAGTCCATCATAATTTCAATAGTTTAAAATTTTACAAGAATCGGTTCATAATTCACTAAAGACCTCATATAATCCTCACAAGGAATGCAAATAGAGTAATTTCAAGTATTCTCTGAGGAAGATTCATGGCAAACGCAAAAACAACAGCAGTTTCAGGTGTAATAAAAACATAAAAATCTGGAATACTTTTAAGAGCAAAAAATCTCATTACATGGTTACTAAAGCCAGGAAACGTTAAAAGGTGATTTTAAAATCAAATCGGATATCGTTGCATAAGTCAAAATAATGATCTGAATTAACTTTGGCATCTGAAGGCTGTTTTGCATATTTAACTGTTTAATTTTGAAACGGTAAAGACCAGAGTGTTTGACCATAATCATCGACTAGATGCTGCAAGGTAATAAATAACTATTGGAAATAGTCACTGGAAAATTTTGGTTCACCCTACTTATAGGCCAGACTATTATTGAATTCAATCGGCGTAGAACTGAAATTACATTCATCTCAGAATTGGATATAAAAAGTGGTTTAATTCATTCTTTATCTCAAACCTGAAGCAGATCTATCGACACAAAATACATATGCTAACAGAGAGATTGTAATAAGTAATGGCTAATGATGAACAATAATCTGAATAATTTATCAAATTATTTTGCTACTTTAAAAATTGAAAACTACTAAACTACTTTTAATATTAAGAGCCTTTTTGTACATTTCTTAAAACGATTAGGTTGTGATAATTTGGGTCTTTATGTCACATCGAATATAATTATTCCGGTAATGCAAAACATCGCTCTGATTTCAGACATCTGGTTCTTTGAAGTCTATTATGAATTCTTCATAAAACTTAATTTCTGATCATTTTTGGACGATTTTAAAATTTGCATGGATTTTCATATGCCGATCTCACTTTCATAAAATATCTTGACTATAATGGAGACCGTATTCTAGCCTATAGTAAGTATTAATTGGATGCAATTATATGATGAAGTCTAAATCCCAGTTTAAAATCTTGTTCATATTTTAACTGTAATTCAGTCCATAATCAAAACTTCTTCTCTCATCTATGGCTGACACTGTAATACACTGTAGAATTATTTGTTATAATCGAGTCCATGAGAAATTTAATGATATTTTTAAAAAATGACGCAGACAAAAATCAAGTTATTCCTTTTAGTCTAGACTATAATCTTATTTATATAAATAAGTTTTAAAATCAAATAAATAACATATATTATAATCTGGTTTATAGACTAAACGGTAATTTATTTTATACTCCAGTCTTTTGAAAATCTAATGTGATCGCTTAGCGGATAATAGTTATTATAATTATTATAATAATTATTATATTCCTGTATATAAAAGGACTATATTGGCGGTACTTTATCTAAAATGTATAGAATAAATTTTTTCTGGAGAAGGAACTGTTACTCTGTTTTTCGCCGAGATTATAACCCTGTTTATAGTGAAATCTTCTTTAAAGTGGGATACACAGAACTCCAAAAAATTGTATTAAAAAGGAAATATTAATCACATTAGTCAAGCTTTATTCAAGACTATAATGTAGTTTATAGTTGAGAATACAATTTAGTCCATAATCGAGTCTTTTTTGTGAACTAAATTGGAAAATATAATATAAAAACTCGAGACGTTGTGATAAACTAGTATAAGTTTTTTAGTAAGACTTTAGTAGAGGCCATTATCTACTCTTCAGTAAACGTATTGATTTCATTAAAAATTTAAAAATTTTTCCGGTATCGAATATGAATATCTTTTTTCATTATTATTTTCTTTTTTCATTTCAGTAAATTTCAACAAAATCAAATATTTCGAATTATAATTTAAATATATTTATCGGAAAGATTCTTCAATAAAATATTCACTTAAATTCTCAAATTCTTTTAACCAAAAGAATATTCATCCTTAAAAATCTGCATATTATATTTCTATATATATATATATATATTTTTTTTTTGTTTATTTTAGATTTTTAATTTTTTTTTTATTTTTTTGGTTCTCCTGTTCTTATTATTGTTTTTATACCACGATAATAAAGTTTTAGACTTCCACTAGTTATAATAAAAACGATTTATGTTACTAAGGGGGGATATCAAAATTCACATTAATATTTATTTCTTTAAATTCAAAAGAAAAAAGTTGGCGTTTTTATTTAAAACTTTATTTTTATTATTATTATTATTATTTTTAATTTAAAAATTTTTAAAATTTTATCACAAAATTTCGCATTTTATTTGAAATATTTTTATTTATTCAAAATTTTCTAGAAAAACTTTTATAAATTTTTTTTTAAAATTTTAAAATTCAAAATTTCCATTTAAAATTCCTTTAATTTTTATGAAATTTTATAAACCAAATGAGAGAACACACCGTTTAATCAAACCGTTCTCGACGACCAACAATATAAATCTGACATTATGCATTTGAATTTCCATAACAATATTTTGCCTGTTCGTTCGTATTTCAATGCGTTGCATAGATATCTGGGTGGTGTAAGGGGGTTTTACAGTTATTCACTCACATAGATTGCATCTTCGTCTGCAGTCGTTTGTTTAACTTCATCATCATCATCGCCATCGTCATGTTAGACATTATTATCGGCGCCATCATTATCATCATTCTTACATTCTTTCAGTCAGTCTGTCATTTCTTTTTGGTTAAAAAAACATGAAAACTTCATTATTATGTTGCTGTTTGCTTGAGGTTGCATGCAACATGACTGCTATCGAACAACCGGATGTAAATGTTTGATAACAGCAACACATGCATTCGAATCGAATATGAATGACTTGAAATAATTTTGTTCGAAAAGTACATCTCGTATTAGAGTTACTTTTTATAATATTTATCTTCCCTTTTATGTGTGGTGTAAGCGTGTCATTCCTATTTTGATATCAGCAACAGTTTTTCATTTTTATTTTGTTCGAAATATAGAAATAAAATTAAAAATAAAAAAACAAAAACAAAAACAATTGAGACCAGCTTGAGTCTATTGCGGATATCTTGAATATGACACAGTGTTTCGGAAATGCTTTCAAATTATGGGGCATTTTTGGTAATAACGAGAATAATATATATACAATGCACTGTGGAGTAAAATGAGTAAAAATTTTTGCAATTTTTTACAATTAAAAAAGTCCTGCAAACAGAGGTTCTATAATCCAGAGTAGAGATCATAATGTAGCCAATAGTCGAGACTATTAACTAGTTTACAGTCGGGACAATAGTCTGCAAACTATAATCTAGTCCACATTAGTCTATAATCAACTAAGTCCAGATTATAGTCTTAACTATTGTATAGTCCACATATGACTATAGAGCACTCCATAGTTGAGATTATAACCAAAGAATTATATAAATATGAATAATATGATTTACATTCTCTGCTATAACATAGTCTATAATAGTTGCTATAACATCGTAGATTCTAGTTTATAGTAAAGACTATAATCTAGTATTAATAGCCGAGACTCAACCACTCAAATCTGTAGTCATTACTATATGTGTTATCACGATTTAAATGTGGCTTTGATCTATTCTAGAATATAATCTTGTTTATAGTAGTAAATTTTATTAAGACTACAGTCGAGTCTGTAATCGAGTCTATAGACGAGATAATAATTTGGACTATAAACGCAACAATTACCTAATGAAAGATAACTCTCTGGTTTATAGACGAGGTACTTATTTACTTTAAAGTCGAAATATATATCGAGCATCACATAGACGATATAATTCTTTTGTCTATATTTATCTGGTCTATAATGGAGACAAAAATGTATTCTACACAGTCGAGACTATAATCAAGTATATAATAAAAATAAAGATCCAGTCTAGAGTACAATCTAGTAATATAGTCTGGACTGTAATTTATGCTATCGTCGAGACTATAATCAAGAATACATACGAAACTATAGTCTACTTTGTGGTCGAGACTAAATCTAATTTATGCCGAGACTGTTTGGTACTCCAAACTCTCAATACTAAATCTTATCAAATCGAATGTATAATCCAGTTTATAGTGAAGACTAAAACTTTCCTCATAATTGAGATTATAATGTATAATATTTCACTGTAGCTCCAAATTCATAATTTTTTTATTTTCTCTTTCTCTATTTTTTTGTTCACATATTTAATACAATATCTTTTTGTTTTTGGTTTTTGTAGATTTCTTAAAACAATTGGGTTGCGATAATTGTGGGTCTTTATTTTATAATGTAGAAAAATGATTGTACCAAAAATGACTATTATTTTCGAACACATACAAAATGCTATTGCTCAGCATTTGTCATATACAATCACAGTCTTAAAGTTTTATTTCAGAAAAATTCCATTTATTTTAGGCAAAGTAAAGAGAGATATAATGGTTTTGGAAAAAAGTACACATGTATAGATGTTAATTTTTATGTATGTGTCACATATATGTTGCTGACATTAAAAAAAGTTTAACTAAAAACTGTAGCAGCGTATCACCACTTGTAACCTCAAAAAGGATGTTAAAGAAAAAACTATAAA
>PYHX02000413.1:18017115-18035391 GCA_004302925.2 Cochliomyia hominivorax | reverse complement strand
AAAATTTAGGACAGTTAGAACCATAGAAATTGGTAGCTCCAATGCAAATACTGATTATCTATTAACTGTGGAGTTAGAAAAAATATTTCAATCGCTTGGTTAAAGAATTGCTATAATGAAAAAATAGTAGAACAAATAGGACCATGTTACTGTTCATACAACTGGTACTGGTACTGTTCATATTCAAATTTAGCCCCAATAAATTTCCTGTAAACAGTCTTACATGAGAAAATGGATGGTAGATGTGATCAAACAAAGAAAAATGGGAAGCCAAATCTATTATACCAGTTATTAATGATCGAATATTTGGAGTACTATTTCACATTTATTAAAACATTTTAAAACGGCCAGACTCAGGGGGATTTTTCAAAATCCCCGTTAAATATTGTTTTTTAAATGCGTCGTGATTTGTGAAACTTTTTTTCGAGATCTAAGACTGAAGGGGGAGCCAAACGCTCCGGGTAAAAGCTAATTTATTACAATTTGTATTCATTTAAATCAATATTTATTTAAAGTCCTTTCTTTGTGAGGGGGACGGGGAGGGATGGAAGTGTTAATAATATTTTCATTAGATTAAATCTTCTTTGAACAATTTGAGCTATAAATTTTATAAAATATTTATTTATTTATTTATTTATTATTTATTTATTTATTTATTTATTTATAGTTTAATACTCATTTAATACATATGTATACATATAAAATTACATTGTGTAAATTAAACATAATTGTTTACATACTCGCACACACTCATACAAATACAATTATTATAAAAGAATAATAATTGTATTATTCTTTAATTTAATGAATGAATGAATGAATGAATGAATGAATGAATGAAAGAAAAACATTCTTAAATGTTTTTCTTAATAATTTTTATTTTAATGTTTTCTTTTTATAGAAAATTAATTAAAATTATAATTAAGTGTTAAAATAATTGTTTTACATGTTTAATTAGAATTTTAATTAAACGGTCGTTTAATTAAATTGATAAAAATATTTAAAGAAAGGGAAACGTTTAATAGATAAAATAATTGTATTTTATAAATGTTCTATTTTAGTAATTATAAATTTACTAAGTTTAAAAAGTAAAATAATCATACATTTCACAGTGGGGCAGATTTCATTATTTTTGGTATAAATATTTAACTTTTGATCGGCTAAATTGCATGAAATTTGTCATCATGTTAACAAAGAAGATAACAAATAGGGATACAAAATTTTATCCCTTTTCAAGTTATCAAGAAATTTTTATCACTTTTTATGAATTTTGTGTGAAATTAGTATTTTTTGAAAATTTTCTGGAAATATGGATCTCATGATTCTTAATGAAGTGTGGAAAAAACTCAGATTTGATAAAACAAAAATCCCTGTATTCTCAAGAAAGTGGGGGAAAATCCCAAAATTTTTGTCCTCGATAAAGCCATTACCATTTGAATTAAAAAACATTTAAGTTTCCAAAATAGCATTCTGTTATAAGATTCTAATATTATACAAAATAGAATATTCATATTGTCCTGAATCTATTTTATTTTAATATATTTTATTAATTTTAACTGAATAAAAAAATTATTAAAATCTTTCTAAAATATTTATGTTATTTATGTTATGTTAGGACTAAGACCGACAAAAAAAATTGAATTTTTCGGAAATCCTGCCATTAACGTTTCTGTCACTTTTGTCTCGAAGAGGTTCCACAGTTTTGGACACTTTGTAAGCTTGTCAATTCTCTTTTAATTAAAGCTCGATATCACTTCACTAGGCTAAGCTCCGGTTAGTTTGGTGGATTTCCTCTCAAATTAATGTTCTTGTACCACTCACCGGCTTATTTACTATTAGTGAAAGAATGCCAAGTCAGCCCAAATATAAGTGGACACATTATAAATTCCTATAAATGGAAGTAGCATTTTTTGATGTTCCTTTTTAGAGAGCCCATTGCAACAAATTATTGGTTTTATTAGCCGCAACCATCAAACTGCTTTTGGGTCCTAAACTTGTCTTCAACATACTCTCCGAACTTCAACAACATAAATTTTCAAACCGGAAATTTCGAAAATTCTGTCAGAACATATGTTTCGTCATCTTGTCTCCAATTTTCGTGCTCTGTTTGTGTCCTCATAAATTTTTTAGCAGCGTTCCTGTCAGGAACTTTTTAAAGCCTTTTATGTTTCAACCTGCATTAGCGTTAACTTTTGTACCAAATGGTCCTGAGCTAACTGGAAGGTCTTTTGAAAATGAAATTAGAATGAATCATCATGTGGACCATTTCTTTTATCTAAAATAGATTTTCTCTCAGTGAACAAGTCCTCTTGGTACTGTTTAATTAAATTGGAATCAGATTTTTTGGGAGACTTTGAATGCTTGCTCAACTTCTTGTTGGTCAAGCATTAGATCATTGGTTGAGTTTCATTGAAAATATTGTACAATTTTAGTGTGCACACTTTAGTATATTAATTAGAATCAGAAAAGTTCGAGACCCATGAAACTAAACCTAAAGTGTACCCAAATTAGCAACTTTAAGATGCCCAACCCATCTATATGGTCTTTGTAATAAACTTTGAATTATATTTATTATTAATTAATTGAAGTATTTTTTTTTTTTATTTCAGTTCTCCAGAATTTTTCAAATTTCGGTAAGTTAAATTTTGATTTAAGATTTCATTTTTATACCCTACACCAAGTAGGTGGTTGAGTTATTATGCGTTTGTGTTGTATGTGTATGATGCAACATATAGAAAAAAAAGTCGATTTGACATTATTCATCGTTAAATCGGTGGCTCTATCTGTCTGTCCCTGTGGCTGTCCATGTAAACATTGTGAACACCCTAGAGATCGCAATTTTTGTGATACCATGATGAAATTTGTTACATAATATGTTAAGATCATCAAATTTTGTATGTATATAGCGATTTTAAGAAAATTTAACAAAAATAAGTCTTATGATATTTTAAATCGATGTGACAAGTTATGCTATTCTCAAAGACTCTATACAAGCCCCTTCCAAATATCACTTTGAAGGGCACGAATCTCTCATAATAATTTTGTATTTTAATAATAATTGGTTAAATTTAAGAAAAATATAATCTAAATTAAATGTTTAAACCTTTTCAAGAATTGGTCTATCATTTCTTCTAGCTCCGATATAAAAAAACCCCTCCCCCTCCCAAAAAAAAAATAAATATCCTTTCCAAACGCATAAATTTCATATAAATCTATGTAATATAATCATGTACTTCTTAATTAATGATAAAAAGACAGAAAGGCAAATGATACGAGGGTCGTTCATAAAATTTGTGAAGGGTACTACATAGTCGGGTTTGGCCGACTTGAAAAATTTTACTTGACAATTTATATATTAAATTCCCAAATTTCCGTTATAATGAAATTAACTTCATTTTGACCTAAATTGATAAAATCCATTATGAAATTTTGCCCGTAAAATAAAACTTAAAGTAAATATTTTTTTTTTTGAAGTACGAAGAAATTAAGTAAGAAACTGCAAGTTTGGCAAATTAAAAAACTTTTAATAAACGATTTCTTTTTTCTGAAACACAAATGATCATTAACTTCCTAAACAGCGTTAAATCATAAACAATTTTTCTTCTTTTCTTTAAATTTTTTTGTTTTTCTTTCAATTTAAAAGTTCATTTTCATTTCCACATATTTAATTCATTAAGTTATTTTTTTTTTAAGTTTTTTTTTCTTCTAAAGAAGAAAATAAAAAGAAAGAAAACAGGAAGAAAAGAACTTAAACTTAAAACTATTAAAAACAGATGTTAGAATGACAATTTTTACACCAACAAATTTTTTTCAAAAAATAAAATATTATTTAAATTGGAAATTTTTGAAGAAAAGCGAAAATAATACAGAACAAAATAAACCTCTAACCTCAACTTCAAAAACAAAAGCAACTAAAATAATAAAGAAATAACAGGTGAAGGGGAATCGTAAATACCCTTCACTAGAAAACATTTTCAAAATAACTTTAGGCAAAAAAATTTGCTCTTAAGCATCGCAAACAAGATAAATTTGGACAAAATTTGTTAAATTTTTCCGAAATCTTCAACATAAAAAATGACTTATCATTATAGTTGTTATACCAAAAAGGGATTAAATTTAAACAATTGTAACAAAGATTTTAAGAGTTTCAGTAGCTGTAAACATGATCCGGGAAATTTTCCCAAAACTCGTTTCTGTTTCGCTAAAGCAGTAAAAATTTTGAAGAATTTTTTTATTCATTTCATAAAGTTTATATACACTCTAAAAAATGTATGTAAAATTACTCTAATACAATGTGATTACACATTGTTTATCGTTTACATATAAAATACGTAAAAATTTGAAACAAAAATCAATATGTAATTTTACACTATTTAATTTTGGAGTCAAGTTACTTACTGAAAATAGAGTAAATTTACATGAAATTTTTTAGAGTGTACGATTTTTGAGTCATTTAAATGGCTTTAGCTAGAAATCTTTACACACACATTGAAGATACTCTTCCATAACTTTTAAAGGTAGCGAAATGGCACAGTACAGTTCGAAAGGTCTTATTTTGCTACAGTCTTTCAAATCAATTAACATTAAAGTTATTTTCCCAAAATATATTATTTTAACTGAAACAATTTTATTGGTTTTATACCCAAATCATCATAAAAAGGACCTTAGTGATGGATTATTTATGAACAAATTTAAAATTCAGCATTTTTAATGCTTAAGAAAAATCAAATCAAATTTGAGATATAAAATCGTCAAAATGCCATTTCGGGCTCATAAAATCGTAAGAATGACCATAAATCGTCAAATCTGGCAACAATGTCTATATGATCTTTTTATATTCCTGATTGCCCTTCATTTTTTTATGGGAAAAATCATTGTTATAATTATACTGTTATATTATTGATATATAACTTCTGATCTCTTGATTTTCCCAAGTTCTAAATTATTTTACAAAACCTTGTTCAAAACCTTCAGTACCAAAAACAGTGAATGAGGATCTATTCACATATCCAAATTTTAACTTAAACCAAGATGATCTAAAATTCCAAAGCCTGAACCAAAAAAATAGTTTTGAAAATTCTAATAAGTTTCTCAGAATACAGTTGCTGTTGTTGTAACAGCTGTAAGGGATTTAGAAAATTTATCAATTTTAGTTCATGTTATTGTTCAACTGCAGGCCAAAGAATCTGGTAACCTCTATAGGTTGGATCCATATTTCTTCTTGAACGAGTGTGGTTGGATTGGACTAGCAGTTGCAGGATATAGATTTGGAATTTGGCAAGGTCAATACGTGACCAATAGGCATTGAGCCTGTTGCTCGATACCGATCTACTCTTGTTGACCGCAGCAAAATCTGTTCATTGTCTGCAATGGGCGGTAGGTGGCCTCCAAGCATGAATATGTCTATGTGCATGCTTGTACTGTACTCTTGATATACAGTAACGGCTTTTGAAGAACCTCCAATAAATGTGGACTCTATAGTCTAAAAACAAATAATCCTTATAATGGATTTTTGCCTCACACGTTTGATCAAAACTATATTTTTTAAAACTTAAGCTCAGATCCATAAGATCCATATTTTCTTAAAATTTCACAAAGATATTTGTAAAAAAAAAACATTTTACTGTAATTCAAGAATATGGAGACTAACTTTTTTTAAAATTTACTATATCGGTTTAGTAGTAAATAAATTATAGGCCGATTCTAGATTTTTAAAGTCTTAATCAGATCAGTAAAAATCTAAGTTATAGACAAAAATATGAAAATTTTATTACTCCTCGAGTTTAAAGTTTTATAAAAGTTTGCAATTTTGAAGATGAACAAATTTGCGAAATATTTTTGCAATTTCGATATTAAAAAAATGCTGAAAACTTGTTTTTATGGATACCGTTATTTCACCAAGTTCCCAATTATAACAGACTTTCGAAAAAAGGATTTTTATGGTAATAAAAATTTTAAATATTAAATTATTCCTTTGAAAGCGACTAAAAATAAGTGAAAATCGGTCCATTAATGACTATAACTTTCATATAAGTAACTTTGTCGGATTTGGGTTTCATGTTAGCTTCCGATTTCTAAAATATATCCAATAATATGATATGAATAAATTCTTATTTAGTAAATAATATGTGTGATTAATTTTAAAAACAGTGATGTATAAGGATCCCTGAAAACCTATAAAAGAACCTCGTTTTCTTTTAAAAATTTAACATTTAATTTTTTTGACCGATTTTTACCAAGTTTTTGCCAGTGTGGGTTCCAATTTTATCAGATTTCAAATTTCAAAATATCTTTAAGGAATCAAAAGTTATAGACCTTTAAACTGAAATTTTCAAAAATGTCGATTTTTTGTTTCAGTTCAAAAAGTCATAGTTACACTTTTGTGGAGAATTACTTAATGGACTTTTGTTTTATGTCAAAAAAAATTTTCAAAACGCTAAAATATTGGAAGAATCGGGTTACTCAAATTCGACGTATTATTTTTTATAACATTCCAATTTTCGGCTTAAAATCTCAAATCGTAAAGCTTGAATTTTTAAAAAGTTGTATTTTTTGCAAAGCTTGATATGTTTTAACATTTTTAATAAAAATGTTTGTTCCCCGATATCGTTTGGAGAGATATAGTAAAAAAAAAAAAAAAAAAAAAAAAAAAAAAACTCATTTTTGGAAATGTTTGGGTTTATTATATGCAGCTAGACACTCTATAACAGACATTTAAAACAACTCAGATTTTTTTATGGTCCACTATATAAGTTCTACGGGATCTTAAAGTACATTTTGTCGGTGTCACATACCGAACTATAAACTGATTATATCCTCTATCACCATTGTCGTTTGTAAAATATTAAAGAAAAAACGTTAAAAAATAACATGAACATGAGATGAATCTTAATGGCAAAAAACTCCAAATATTTTCACAGTAATAGATAAAAAACAACAAAAACAACGGGGAAAAACCCACGGAAAAAGAAGTTTACAAACAAAAATTCCCTGTTAAGGTTACGAGAAAAAAGAAATTTTTGTTGAAAATAAAAATAAAATAAAATGAAAATAAATGAGGAAATGAAGAACAAAAAAACAGAAGCGAAAAACTACGAAAAAATGCGGTTGGGGGGTGGAAAGTAGTAAAATTGAAGAAATACTTACAGAACTGTGGTATCTTGTGGTACTTTTGGTATGACAGTTAAATGTGTACGCAAACAGCGAACAGTACGTTGAAAACAATTGCAACCAGTGGGACAATAAACAGCCAATGTGGGAGCTGTCAACACCGACAGCAACCACAAGCTAACAAACATTTGCACGATAGTAATGCGAGTCATTTTATTTTATTTTATTTAAAAAGAAAACTCAAATTTACACGATTTCTTTATATTCTTTTTGCACTTTCTAAATGGTAAAGGGAGAGAAAAAAGAAAGGTGTTGACTAACTTTTAACACATACTATACAGCAAATGGAAGGGAAATAAAACACAACTTCAAATAACTGTAGGATTTCGGTTTTTGTTTTTTTTTTTTTACAAACGTACAATTTCGCGTTAAAACTTTAACGGACACGTTTACGTGAAATGTCTGTTTTTTTATTTTACCCCTCAAAATAAAGCAAAAAACGCTTTTAAAAAATATTTTAGTTGTTTTTTTTTTCCTTTTATTTCTTGTGTGCGCTTTGAACTTTGTGCAGTTTTTCATGCACTTTTTTTTGCCGTTTTTTGTCGGTTTTTTCTATTTAATTGAAAATTATTCACAGACAGTCGAGAGTTTAAGTTTTATTTTTATATTTTTGTTCTTCTTTTTTATTTTCCACAATTTTTTTTCGTTTTTGTTTTGCGTTTTTATGAGTATTTAGCTGGAAATTAAATCACTTTTAATTAATTACGCCTCTGTTTTGTGATGTATCACTTTAATTTGGATTCTTATATTTTTTACTCAAATTTTGTTTATTTAAAAAAAAAAGTTGAAAATGAATTTATTCCTGCCGCCGCGTCAAGCAACTTTATAGTTTGACTTACGCACTGCAACTGAATTTTCAGATTTTGTTAAAAAATCCATTAAATTTTTTTGAAAATTTTTGCTTTTTTTAATTTTAATATTTATATTTTGGGAGGAAATAAAATAAAAAAATTTAAAACCGCATAATAATAAACATGTGAAGTAGAACATTTAGATATCAATTTATTTTTTAAAAAGTTCTTTAAAGGAATGAATTCATTAGTTTCTTAAAGCATTTAGCATAAATTCCCCTACACCTTTAGTTGGGTATTACAATCGACTTGGAATCGATATAACGATTACCGTCAGTCCGCAAGTTTGTCCGACTGTTGTCTGCCATAATTTTTGCGACATCTTGTTGATATTATATTAAAGTCAAAGACTATTGAAACTGGTCATGTGCGGTCCAATATTACTGATAGGTTCCATTAATTGTCCTCCCGAAATTTAAAACTCTTATAACTCAAAGATTTGAAATTATTTAAACTAAATTCTTTCGAAATAACCTTTTATTAGTCCACCATAATTTCAAAAATTTAATTTTACAAGAATCGGTTCATAATTCACTAAAGACCTCATATAATCCTCACAAGGAATGCAAATAGAGTAATAGAGTAGTTTTAGGTGTAATAAAAACATATAAAATTCTGGAATACTTTTAAGAGCAAAAAATCTCGTTTCATGGTTACTAAAGCCAGGAAATGTTAAAGGGTGATTTTAAAATCAAATCGGATTTAATTGCATAAGTCAAAATAATGCTCTGAATTAACTTTGGCATCTGAAGGCTGTTTTGCATATTTAAATGTTTAATTTTGAAACGGTAAAGACCAGAGTGTTTGACCATAATCATCGACTAGATGCTGCAAGGTAATAAATAACTATTGGAAATAATCGCTGGAAAATTTTGGTTCACCCTACTTATAGGCCAGACTATTATTGAATTCAATCGGCATAGAACTGAAATTAGATTCATTTCAGAATTGGATATAAAGTAGTAGTTTGATTCATTCTTTATCTCAAACCTGAAGCAGATCTATCGACACAAAATACATATGCTAACAGAGAGATTGTAATAAGTAATGGCTAATGATGAACAATAATCTGAATAATTTATCAAATTATTTTGCTACTTTAAAAAGTGAAACTTATTAACTTGTGTACCCAATAAAGTACTTTTAATACTAAGAGCCTTTTTGTAAATTTCTTAAAACGATTAGGTTGTGATAATTGTGGGTCTTTATTGTCACATCGAATATAATTGTTCCGGTAATGCAAAACATCCCTCTGATTTCTGATATCTGGTTCTTTGAAGTCTAATAAAACATAATTTCTGATCGTTTTTTTTTTTTGTTTTTTGACGATTTTAAAATTTGCATGGGTTTTCATATGCCGATCTCTCTTTCAAAAAATATCTTGACTATAGTGGAGACCGTATTCTAGCCTATAGTAAGTATCAATGGTCGATGCAATTATATGATGAAGTCTAAATCCCAGTTTAAAATCTTGTTCATATTTTAACTGTAATTCAGTCCATAATTAAAACTTCTTCTCTCATCTATGGCTGACACTGTAATACACTGTAGAATTATTTGTTTGTAGTCGAGACTAGTCCACTGTAGTGAGTAAGTGTTAGGACTATAATCTTATTTATAGCAGGGAATACAATCGAGTCCATGAAAAAACAAATGACGCAGACAAAAATCAAGTTATTGCTTTTAGTCTAGATTATAATCTTATTTATATAAATAATTTTAAAATCAAGTAAATAATATATATTATAATCTGGTTTATAGACAAAACTGTAATTTATTTTATACTCCAGTCTTTTGAAAATCTAATGTGATCGCTTATCGGATAATAGTTATTATAATTATTATAATAATTATTATATTCCTGTATAAATAAGGGACTATATTCTAGGCTATTGGCGATACTATTATCTAAAATATATAAAATAAATTTTTTCTAGCTGAGGAACTGTTACTCTGTCTATAGCCGAGAATACAACCCTGTTTATAGTGAAATCTTCTTTAAAGTGGGATACATAGGACTCCAATTAAATTGTATTAAAAAGGAAATATTAATCACATTAGTCAAGCTATATTCAAGACTATAATGTAGTTTATAGTTGAGAATATAATTTAGTCCATAATCGAGTCTTTTTTGTGAACTAAATTGGAAATATAATATATAACATCTCGAGACGTTGTGATAAACTAGTATAAATTTTTAATAAGCCATTATCTACTCTGTTGTGTATTGTGTGATCAATATCCATATTTTATTCCATGATCAATATTATGAAATAACTTCACTTCGAAAAGACAAAAATTGAAAAGGATTTTTGAATGGGATATAATTATATATATTGCATGTTAATGCGAGAAAGTCCAAAGCTTGTAAAATACAAGGACTAACCAAATTTTCACATCTTATTTTTTTCGATTTTAAAAAATTCAATAAACGTATTGATTTCAATTTAATTTTTTTTTATCGGAAAGATTCTTCAATAAAATATTCACTTAAATTCTTAAAATTTTTTTAACCCAAAGAATTCATTCCTTTAAAAATCTGCATATTATATTTCTATATTTTTTTTTGTTTATTTTATTTTAGTTTTTTATTTTTTTGGTTCTCCTGTTCTTATTATTGTTTTCTTATACCACGATAATAAAGTTTTAGACTTCCACTAGTTATAATAAAAACGATTTATGTTACTAAGGGGGAATATCAAAATTCACATTAATATTTATTTCTTTAAATTAAAAGAAGAAAGTTGGCGTTTTTATTTAAAACTTTATTTTTATTTCTTTTTTTTTTAATTTAAAAAATTTTAAAATTTTATCACAAAATTTCGCATTTTATTTGAAATATTTTTATTTATTCAAAATTTTCTAGAAAAAACTTTTAATAAATTTTTTTTATAAAATTTTAAAACTCAAAATTTCCATTTAAAATTCCTTTAATTTTTATAAAATTGTATAAACCAAAAGAGAGAACACACCGTTTAATCAAACCGTTCTCGACGACCAACAATATAAATCTGACATTATGCATTTGAATTTCCATAACAATATTTTGCCTGTTCGTTCGTATTTTCAATGCGTTGCATAGATATCTGGGTGGTGAAAGGGGGTTTTACAGTTATTCACTCACATAGATTGCATCTTCGTCTGCAGTCGTTTGTTTAACTTCATCATCATCATCGCCATCGTCATGTTAGACATTATTATCGGCGCCATCATTATCATCATTCTTACATTCCTTCAGTCAGTCTGTCATTCCTTTTTGGTTGAAAAACATAAAAACTTCATTATTATGTTGCTGTTTGCTTGAGGTTGCATGCAACATGACTGCTATCGAACAACCGGATGTAAATGTTTGATAACAGCAACACATGCATTCGAATCGAATATGAATGACTTGAAATAATTTTGTTCGAAAAGTACATCTCGTATTAGAGTTACTTTTTATAATATTTATCTTCCCTTTTATGTGTGTGTGAGCGTTTCATTCCTATTTTGATATCAGCAACAGTTTTTTATTTTTATTTTGTTCGAAATATAGAAATAAAATTAAAAAAATATAACAAAAACAAAAACAATTGAGACCAGCTTGAGTCTATTGCGGATATCTTGAATATGACACAGTGTTTCGGAAATGCTTTCAAAATTATGGGGCATTTTTGGTAATAACGAGAATAATATATATACAATGCACTGTGGAGTAAAATGAGTAAAAATTTATGCAATTTTTTACAATTAAAAAAGTGCTGCACACAGAGGTTCTATAATCCAGAGTAGAGATCATAATGTAGCCAATAGTCGAGACTATTAACTAGTTTACAGTCGGGACTATAGTCTGCAAACTATAATCTAGTCCACATTAGTCTATAATCAACTTAGTCCAGATTATAGTCTTAACTATTGTATAGTCCACATATGACTATAGAGCACTCCATAGTTGAGACTATAACCAAAGAATTATATAAATATGAATAATATGATTTACATTCTCTGCTATAACATAGTCTATAATAGTTGCTATAACATCGTAGATTCTAGTTTATAGTAAAGACTATAATCTAGTAATAATAGCCGAGACTCAACCACTCAAGTCTGTAGTCATTACTATATGTGTTATCACGATTTAAATGTGGCTTTGATCTATTCTAGAATATAATCTTGTTTATAGTAGTAAATTTTATTAAGACTACAGTCGAGTCTGTAATCGAGTCTATAGACGAGATAATAATTTGGACTATAAACGCAACAATTACCTAATGAAAGACAACTATCTGGTTTATAGACGAGGTACTTATATACTTTAAAGTCGAAATATATATCGAGCATCACATAGACGATATAATTATTTTGTCTATATTTATCTAGTCTATAATGGAGACAAAAATGTATTCTACAGTCGAGACTATAATCAAGTATATAATCAAGATCCAGTCTAGAGTACAATCTAGTATATAGTCTATACTGTAATTTATGCTATCGTCGAGACTATAATCAAGAATACATACGAAACTATAGTCTACTTTGTGGTCGAGACTAAATCTAATTTATTATCGAGACTGTTTGGTACTCCACAGTCGTTACAATAATTCTCAATACTTAAATCTTATCAAATCGAATGTATAATCCAGTTTCTTCATAATTAAGATTATATGTATAAATATTTTCACTGTGGCTCCAAATTCATAATTTTTTTTATTTTCTCTTTCTCTACATTTTGGTTCACATATTTAATACAAATATTTTTTTTGTTTTTGGTTTTTGTAGATTTCTTAAATCAATTGGGTTGTGATAATTGTGGGTCTTTATTTTATAATGTAGAAAAATGACTATTATTTTCGAACACATACAAAATGCTATTGCTCAGCATTTGTCATATACAATCACCGTCTTAAAGTTTTATTTCAGAAAAATTCCATTTATTTTAGGCAAAGTAAAGAGAGATATAATGGTTTTGAAAAAAAGTACACATGTATAGATGTTAATTTTTATGTATGTGTCACATATATGTTGCTGACATAAAAAAAGTTTAACTAAAAACTGTAGCAGCAGTATCACTACTTGTAACCTCAAAAAGGATGTTAAAGAAAAAACTATAAAAAAAGCTTTAAATGAAACCGCAAGTTGTTTCTAGTACGATTTTGATTTCTAATTTAAAAATATTAAAAAAAATATATAAATCAGAACATAATAAGTAGAATTAACCTTGAGAGATTTGCAAATTATTATCGCTTATTTAAGTTGTTTAACAAATTTCTTTTTTTATATGCACAATTAAACTGCTGCACAATGGGAAGAAAATAACGAAATATTTTAATGAATATTATTTCATGAAGTAGACAATAATTTTTTATAGTAAGGAGTATAAACTAGTACATATTCGGGACTACAATTTATAGTTAAGGTGTAGTCAAAACATAGACGAGACTATAATCTAGTCTATAGACAAGAGTATAATCTAGTCTAATAGACAAGAGTATAATCTAGTCTAATAGACAAGAGCATAATCTAGTCTAATAGACAAGAGTATAATCTAGTCTAATAGACAAGAGTATAATCTAGTCTAATAGACAAGAGTATAATCTAGTCTAATAGACAAGAGTATAATCTAGTCTAATAGACAAGAGTATAATCTAGTCTAATAGACAAGAGTATAATCTAGTCTAATAGACAAGAGTATAATCTAGTCTATAGACGAGAGTATAATCTTAGTCTATAGACGAGAGTATAATCTTAGTCTATAGACGAGAGTATAATCTAGTCTATAGACGAGAGTATAATCTAGTCTATAGAGGAGACTAAAACTAGACTACATATATCAAACTATAAATAGTTACTTGTTTTCAAAACTTATCATATTTCAAACCTCACCTCGTTCGGTTTATCCTTTAAACTTTTTCTGACTTCTTCCTGTTAAAATAATGATAATATTTAAAATATTTATAAAAAATAATTATCCTAAATTTAAAATATGTTCTAAATAATGATCTTAACTACTCAAAATGTACAAGTGAATTTGTATATTTAAGTTAAAAATTTTTCTTTTAAAATGAAAATATTACAAATTCTTATCACAAAACTAAATACAAATACACCTTTACATATACACATACACATAGTTATATGCATAAATATATTATTATATGTGATTACATATGTAATTTAACATATATTTAGTTTTTGTTGTAAAATACATGTTATACTTAATGTAAGTATTTTCTAGTGAAAAAGACTCGTAAAAAAACCTAAAGTTTTAAAAATAACTTTAAACGGATTTTTCTTATTTATTTTTTAAACAAAATATTCTGAAATTTTTACCTTAAAATTATTACAATTTACTCGTCTGTTTGCCACAAATGTAATTGTGAAACAAAAAATGTAAGAAAATAAGAAAGAAAAAATATATAAAAGAGAGAAACGAATATATTCCCTAAGAAAATACATCTTGTGATTTGAAATCGTTAACCCTTTAAAGACAGAAGGATTATCGAAATTTTGTGGTTGTTATGATCTCTATAATAAAACTTATTTTCCAGGTTTTATAGGTTTCTTTTTTTATTTTTTCAGATGAGATAAAATAATTGTTCTTGATCTCTTAATGGGTTAATTAAATATGTGTATATTTGAAAATAAGATAAAACACATAACTTCAAGTGAAAATCGAATTGTAAAAATATTACTACTGATGTTCGAAATATTGTAATAGAAAAACTTCTGCAACACATTTACGTCCAAAAAAAAGTAGGAAAAAGTCAAATAAAAAAATGCATCTAAGAGAAAATATGTTTGAGTGTTAGAACCGACATTAAGAATTTAGTCGTAAAACATGTATTCGATACGGAAACACAAAATATTTTCATGGCTAAAAGTTACGTTTTTGTTGTGAAGAAAAATACATTTTGGGACAAATTAAAATTAAGAAAAAAATTCTTGAAGTCTAGACTATAATCTATGGACAAGAGTGTAGTCTTGAGTATAAACTAGACTATAGTCTTGATTATAGACTAGACTATAGTCTTGATTGTAGACTAGACTATAGTCTTGATAACAGACAAGACTATAGTCTTGATTACAGACAAGCCTATAGTCTTGATTATAGACTAAACTATAGTCTTGATTATAGACTAGACTATAGTCTTGATAACAGACAAGACTATAGTCTTGATTACAAACAAGACTATAGTCTTGATTATAGACTAAACTATAGTCTTGACTAAAGACCAGACTATAGTCTTGATAACAGACAAGACTATAGTCTTGATTACAGACAAGCCTATAGTCTTGATTATAGACTAAACTATAGTATAGATTATAGACTAGACTATAGTCTTGATAACAGACAAGACTATAGTCTTGATAACAGACAAGACTATAGTCTTGATTATAGACTAAACTATAGTCTTGACTAAAGACCAGACTATAGTCTTGATTATAGATTAGACTATAGTCTTGATTATAGATTAGACTATAGTCTTTATTATAGACTAGACTATAATCTTTATTATAGACTAGACTATAATCTTTATTATAGACTAGACTATAATCTTTATTATAGACTAGACTATAATCTTTATTATAGACTAGACTATAATCTTTATTATAGACTAGACTATAATCTTTATTATAGACTAGACTATAGTCTTGAGTATAAACTAGACTATAGTCTTGATTATAGACTAGACTATAGTCTTGATTATAGACTAGACTATAGTCTTGATTATAGACTAGACTATAGTCTTGATTATAGACTAGACTATAGTCTTGATTATGGACTAGACTATAGTCTTGATTATAGACTAGACTATAGTCTTGATTATAGACTAGACTATAGTCTTGATTATAGACTAGACTATAGTCTTGATTATAGACTAGACTATAGTCTTGATTATAGACTAGACTATAGTCTTTATTATAGACTAGACTATAATCTTGATTGTAGACTAGAGTATAGTCTTAAGTATAAACTAGACTATAGTCTTTATTATAGACTAGACTATAGTATATAGTATAGACTATAAAAGTTTATTTTATTAATTGGAGCCCTATTTAAGGACTTAGAGCCAGTTTTAGGTTTCGATAGAAAATTTCAGAATGATTCCAAATTAGCCTAATTTTCTTAATTCTAGCTTTAATAAAGGAAATAAATACAATTTTAAGTTTCCAAATGAAATTTTTAAAATTATTACTAATTAAACTTATACTTTTAATTGTAGCATTATTTAAGGAACTAGAGCTCATTTTTATCACAACATTTAAAATTTATCACAGAATTTGGTTAATTTTTAAAATACTTTTAATTCTGCCTTCATTTTATGTTCATTTTTAATGCATGAATTCTAAGAAAAAAATGCTGATATTTTAAACAAATACAGGCTTTTTTCTTTGTAGATACATTTATCGAACTTGAGTTTCTAAGCTCACACACACACACACATTTCCATAGATACTTCTATGTATACCACTACACTCAAGTTTCAATAAATATTTTTCTATAACACAAATTTTTGCACTCTAACACACACTCATACAAACACATACTTTTACATTTTAGTAAAAAAAATTTCATATGTGTAACATTGAAAATAAATAGTTTCTGGAACCGACCAAAAAAATCTTACTCTTCTTTTTCTATTTTATAAATATTATGTGGTACCATGATGAGTTTTTATAAAAAGGAAATAAAGCAAAAAGAGAAAAAAAAATCCCAAAATATGGTTCATAAAATTGGTCTTCAATTTATAGCACGAGACACTCTACTCTCTATGTATGTATCAATATAATCATGTAAGTGTGAAAATGTGTTTGTGTGTGTGTGTGTGTGTGTAAGCATGTATGTTAGTGTATATTGACTTATGAAAAATATTTGTAAATTGCTACATGATGATAAGAAAAACGGAATCAAATTTAAAAACTATCAATATGATATTTTAAGGAGGGAAAGCAAAAAATAACTTAAATAAAGAAAATCATAATAAAAAGTGCAATAAAATTTCACAACAACAAATTTAGATTTTTTTTATTAAAAAACATATAACAACAGTTTGCTTCATAAATTTAAATGAAGTGAAAAAATCTTATTTTTTAAAATCCTTAAATAAGTCTCCAATCAAGAAAATAAGCTTAATTTGTAATCATTTTGAAAATATCAAATTTTAAACCTAAAATTGGCTCTAGTTCCTTAATTAAGCCTCCAATCAAGAAAATAAGCTTAATTTGTAATCATTTTGAAAATTTCAAATTTAAAACCTAAATTTGGCTCTAGTTCCTAAATTAAGCCTCCAATCAAGAAAATAAGCTTAATTTGTAATCATTTTGAAAATTTCAAATTCAAAATCTAAAATTGGCTCTAGTTCCTTAAATAAGCCTCCAATCAAGAAAATAAGCTTAATTTGTAATCATTTTGAAAATTTCAAATTCAAAATCTAAAATTGGCTCTAGTTCCTTGAATAAGCCTCCAATCAAGAAAATAAGCTTAATTTGTAATCATTTTGAAAATTTCGAAATCAAAATCTAAAATTGGCTCTAGTTTCTTAATTAAGCCTCCAATCAAGAAAATAAGCTTATTTTGTAATCATTTTGAAAATTTCAAATTCAAAACCTAAAATTGGCTCTAGTTCCTTAAATAAGCCTCCAATCAAGAAAATAAGCTTAATTTGTAATCATTTTGAAAATTTCAAAATCAAAATCTAAAATTGGCTCTAGTTCCTTAATTAAGCCTCCAATCAAGAAAATAAGCTTAATTTGTAATCATTTGGAAAATTTCAAATTTTAACCTAAAATTGGCTCTAGTTCCTTAATTAAGCCTCCAATCAAGAAAATAAGCTTAATTTGTAATCATTTGGAAAATTTCAAATTTTAAACCTAAAATTGGCTCTAGTTCCTTGAATAAGCCTCCAATCAAGAAAATAAGCTTAATTTGTAATCATTTGAAAATTTCGAAATCAAAATCTAAAATTGGCTCTAGTTTCTTAATTAAGCCTCCAATCAAGAAAATAAGCTTATTTTGTAATCATTTGAAAATTTCAAATTCAAAACCTAAAATTGGCTCTAGTTCCTTAAATAAGCCTCCAATCAAGAAAATAAGCTTAATTTGTAATCATTTTGAAAATTTCAAAAAAAATCTAAAATTGGCTCTAGTTCCTTAAATAAGCCTCCAATCAAGAAATAAGCTTAATTTGTAATCATTTTGAAAAATTTCAAATTTTAAAACCTAAAATTGGCTCTAGTTCCTTAAATAAGCCTCCAATCAAGAAAATAAGCTTAA
>PYHX02000413.1:17989558-18017015 GCA_004302925.2 Cochliomyia hominivorax | reverse complement strand
ACTGTGAGGTTAAAAAAAAAATATATTTCAATCGCTTGGTTAAAGAATTGCTTAAATGAAAAAAATGTAGAACAGATAGGACCATGGTACTGTTCATATAACTGGTACTGTTCATATTCAAATTTAGCCCAATAAATTTCCTGTAAAACAGTCTTACATGAGAAAATGGATGGTAGATGTGATCAAACAAAGACAAAGGGGAAGCCAAATCTATTATACCAGTTATTAATTATCGAATATTTGGAGTACTATTTCACATTTATTAAAACATTTTAAACGGCCAAACTCAGGGGGATTTTTCAAAATCCCCGTTAAATATTGTTTTTTAAATGCGTCATGATTTGTGAAATTATTTTTTCGAGTTCTAAGACTGAAGGGGAGCCAAACGCTCCGGGTAAAAGCTAGTTTATTACAAATTGTATTTATTTAAAGTCCTTTCTTTGTGAGGGGGACGGGGAGGGATGGAAGTGTTAATAATATTTCATTAGATTAAATCTTCTTTGAACAATTTGAGCTATAAATTTTATAAAATATTTATTTATTTATTTATAGTTTAATACTCATTTTATACATATGTATACATATAAAATTACATTGTGTAAATTAAACATAATTGTTTACATACTCGCACACACTCATACAAATACAATTATTATAAAAGAATAATAACTGTATTATTCTTTAATTTGATGAATGAATGAATGAATGAATGAATGAATGAATGAAAGAAAAATATTCTTAAATGTTTTTCTTAATAATTTTTATTTTAATGTTTTTTTATAGAAAATTAATTAAAATTACAATTAAGTGTAAAGTAATTGTTTTACATGTTTAATTAGAATTTTAATTAAACGGTTGTTTAATTAAATTGATAAAAATATTTAAAGAAAGGGAAACGTTTAATAATAATAATAATTGTATTTTAATAAATGTTCTATTTAAGTAAAAGTAAAGTTTAAAAAGTAAAATAATCATACATTTCACAATGGGCAGATTTGCTTATTTTTGGTATAAATATTTAACTTTGATTGGCTAAATTGCACGAAATTTGTCATCATGTTAACAAAGAAGATAATAAATAGGGATACAAAATTTTATCCCTTTTCAAGTTGTCCCAGAAATTTTATAACTTTTTATGAATTTTTGGGTGAAATCAATATTTTTTGAAAATTTCTGGAAATATGGATCTCATAATTCTAAATTAAAGTGTGGAAAAATTCAGATTGATAAAACAAAATCCCTGTATTCTCAAGAAGTGAGGGGAAATCCCAAAATTTTTGTCCTCGAGAAAGCCATCACCATTTGAATCAACAGTCATTTAAGTTTTCCAAAACAGCATTCTGTTATAAGATTCTAATATTGGGATTTTAGAACTTATAGGTTCAGAAGTTTGATGAAAAGTGTCTGGTCTTAGCCCTATAAAATTTTTAGATACAAAATTGAATATTAATATTGTCCTCAATCTATTTTATTTTAATAATTTTATTACTTTTAACTGAATAAAAAATTATTAAAATCCTTCTAAAAATTTCAGATATGTAAGGACTAAGATCGAAAAAATTTGAACTTTTCGGAAATCCTTCCATTAACGTTTTTATAGTGTTTTCTGTCACTTTTGTCTCGAACAGTTAGTCCCCCGTTTAAAATCTTCCACACTTTTAGCTTTTCAATTCTCTTTAATTAAAGCTCGATATCACTTCACTAGGCTAAGCTCCGGTTAGTTTGGTGGATTTGCCTCTCAAATTAATGTTCTTGTAGTACTCAACGGCTTATTTACTACAATGAAAGAACGCCAAGTCAGGCCAAATATAAGTGGACATGTTTCCCTTTTAGAGAGCCCATTGCAACAAATTATTGGCTTTATAAGCCGCAACCATCAAACTGCTTTTGGCGTCCTAAACTTGTCTTCAACATACTCTCGAACTTCAACAACATAAAATTTTTAAACAGGAAATTTCGAAAATTCTGTCAGAACATATGTTTCGTCAACTTGACTCCAATTTTCGTGCTCTGTTTGTGACCTCTAAATTTCTAGGCAGCGTTCCTGTTAGGAACGCCTTGCCTTGTATGTTTTAACCTACATTAGCGTTAACTTTAACCAAATGGTCCTGAGCTAACCGGTAGCTCTTTTGAAAATTTTTTCAATTTCTTTTTAGCTTTAGAATGAATTATCAGGTGGACCATTCCTTTTACCTAAAATAGATTTTCTCTCAGTGAACAAGTCCTCTTGGTACTGTTTAATCAACTTCTTGTTGATCAAGCATTGGATCATTGGTTGGGTTTCATTGAAATGTTGAATAATTTCAGTGTGAAACTAAACCAAAAAGTGTACCCAAATTAGCAACTTTAAGATGCCCAACCCATCTATATGGTCTTTGTAATAAACTTTGAATTATATTTATTATTAATTAATTGAAATTTTTTTTTTTATTTCAGTTCTCGAGAATTTTTCAAATTTCGGTAAGTTAAATTTTGATTTAAGATTTCATTTTTATACCCTACACCACGCAGGTGGTTGAGGTATTATGCATTTGTGTTGTATGTGTATGATATAACATATAGAAAAAAGTCGATTTGACATTATTCATCGTTAAATCGGTCGCTCTATTTGTCTGTCACTGTGGCTGTCCATGTAAACATTGTGAACACTCTATAGATGGCCATTTTTGTGATAAATTTGGTACATAATATATTAAGGTCATCAAATTCGTATATATAGAGCGATTTAAGAAAATTCAACAAAAAAGTGGCAAGTAATGCGATGGGACGGTCCACTTCTCAAAGGTCCTGTACAAGCCTCCTTGAAGCGTACAAATCTCTCATATAATTTTGTATTTTAATAATAATTGGTTAAATTTAAAAAATATATAATCTAAATTAAATGTTTAAACCTTTTCAAGAATTGGTCTATCATTTCTTCTAGCTCCGATATAAAAAAAAACCCTCCCCCTCCCAAAAAAAAATAACCTTTTCAAACTCATAAATTTCATATAAATGTATGTAATATAATAATGTACTGCTTAATTAATGATAAATCAGAAAGACAAATGATACGAGGGTCGCTCATAAATTTTGTGAAGGGTACTACATAGTCGGGTTTGGCGGACTTGAAAAATTTTACTTGATAATTTTATATTAAATTCCCAAATTTCCGTTATAATGAAATTAACTTCATTTTGACCTAAATTGATAAAATCCATTATGAAATTTTGCCCGTAAAATAAAACTTAAAGTAAATATTTTTTTTTGAAGTACGAAGAAATTAAGTAAGAAACTGCAAGTTTGGCAAATTAAAAAACTTTTAATAAACGATTTCTTTTTTCTGAAACACAAATGATCATTAACTTCCTAAACAGCGTTAAATCATAAACAATTTTTCTTCTTTTCTTTAAATTTTTTTGTTTTTGTTTTTCTTTTCAATTTAAAAGTTCATTTTCATTTCCACATATTTAGTTCATTAAGTTTTTTTCTAAGTTTTTTTCTTCTAAAGAAGAAAATAAAAAGAAAGAAAACAGGAAGAAAAGAACTTAAACTTAAAACTATTAACAACAGATGTTAGAATGACAATTTTTACACCAACAAATTTTTTCAAAAAATAAAATATTATTTAAATTGGAAATTTTTGAAGAAAAGCGAAAATAATACAGAACAAAATAAACCTCTAACCTCAACTTCAAAAACAAAAGCAACTAAAATAATTAAGAAATAACAGGTAAAGGGGAATCGTAAATACCCTTCACTAGAAAACATTTTCAAAATAACTTTAGGCAAAAAAATTTGCTCTTAAGCATCGCAAGCAAGATAAATTTGGACAAAATTTGTTAAATTTTTCCGAAATCTTCAACATAAAAAATGACTTATCATTATAGTTGTTATACCAAAAAGGGATTAAATTTTAACAATTGTAACAAAGATTTTAAGAGTTTCAATAGCTTTAAACATGATCCGGGAAATTTTCCCAAAACTCGTTTCTATTTCGCTAAAATAGTAAAAATTTTGAAGAAGTTTGTCTTCATTTCATAAAGTTTATATACACTCAAAAAAATTAATGTAAAATTACTTTAATACAATGTGTAAGCTCTTTATCGTTTACACATAAAATACGTAAAAATTTGAAACTAAAATCAATATGTAATTTTACACTATTTAATGTAGAAGTCCAGTTACTTACTAAAAATAGAGTAAATTTACATGAAATTTTTTGGAGTGTACGTTTTTCGATCCTTTTAAATGGCTTTAGCTAAACATATTTACACATTGAAGATACTCTTCCATAACTTTTAAAGGTAGCGAAATGGCATAGTATAGTTCGAAAGGTCTTATTTTGCTACAGTCTTTAAAATCAATTAACATCGTTTTAAAGTTATTTTCCCAAAATATATTATTTTAACTGAAACAATTTTATTGATTTTATATCCAAGTAATCATGAAAAGGACTTTAGTGATGGATTATTTATGAACCCTGGATAACAAATTTAAAATTCAGCATTTTCAATGCTTAAGAAAAATTGTCAAATTTGAGATATAAAATCGTTAAAATGCCATTTTGGACTCATAAAATCGTAAGAATGACCATAAATCGTCAAATCTGGCAAAAGTGTCTATAAGACCTTTTTATATTCCTGATTGCCCTTCATTTCTTTATGAGAAAAATCATTGTTATAAATATACTGTTGTAATATTGATATATAACTTCTGATCTTTTGATTTTTCCAAGTTCTAAATTATTTTACAAAAACCTTGTTCAAAGCCTTCAGTACCACAAACAGTGAATGAGGATCTATTCACATATCGGATTGGATTTATTTATATCTATCAATCTGTCCATCATAAAAAAAATCAATTTGAAAATTCGAAAAGTAAAAGTCCAAATGTTAACTTTAACCAAGATGATCTAAAATTCCAAAATCTGAACCTAAAAAATAGTTTTGAAAATTCTAATAAGTTTCTCAGAATACAGTTGCTGTTGTTGTAACAGCTGTAAGGGATTTAGAAAATTTATCAATTTTAGTTCATGTTATTGTTCAACTGCAGGCCAAAGAATCTGGTAACCTCTATAGGTTGGATCCATATTTCTTCTTGAACGAGTGAGGTTGGATTGGACTAGCAGTTGCAGGATATAGATTTGGAATTTGGCAAGGTCAATACGTGACCAATAGGCATTGAGCCTGTTGCTCGATACCGATCTACTCTTGTTGACCGCAGCAAAATCTGTTCATTGTCTGCATTGGGCGGTAGGCAGCCTCCAAGCATGAATATGTCTACGTGCATGCTTGTACTGTACTCTTGATATACAGTTACGGCTTTTGAAGAACCTCCAATAAATGTGCACTCTATTGTCTAAAAACAAATAATCCTTATAATGGATTTTTGCCTCACACGTTTGATCAAAACTATATTTTTTCAAAACTTAAGCTCAGATCCATAAGATCCATATTTTCTTAAAATTTCACAAAGATATTTGTAAAAAAAAACATTTTACTGTAATTCAAGAATATGGAGACTAACTTTTTTAAAGGTTGTTATATCGGTTTAGTAGTAAATAAATTATAGGCCGATTCTAGATTTTTAAAGTCTTAATCAGATCAGTAAAAATATAAGTTATAGACAAAAATATGAAAATTAAAGATGAACAAATTTGCGAAATATTTTTGCAAATTTCCACCATTTTGATATTAAAAATATGCTGAAAACTTGTTTTTGTAAATACCATTATTTCATCAAAATTCCAATTATAACAGACTTTCGGAAAAAGGATTTTTATGGTAATAAAAATTTTAAATATTAAATTATTCCTTTGAAACTGATTAAAAATAAGTGAAAATCGGTCCATTAATGTCTATAGCTTTCATATAAGTAACTTTGTCGGATTTGGGTTTCATGTTAGCTTCCGATTTCTAAAATATATCCAATAATATGCTATGAATAAATTCTTTTTTAGTAAATACAATGTGTGATTAATTTTAAAAACAGTGATGTATAAGGATCCTTATTGGAATCAGGTTTTATGCTGCATAGTGTTTCATAAGAAATATTATATGGAAATAAATCTTTAACTTCCGAATAACTTTTATAGACTTTAATAGAAGTAAATGTTGCTACTGAAAATCTATAAAAAAAAAACCCGCACTGGCGGTTCCCAATTTTATCAGATTTCAAATTTCAAAATATCTTTAATGAGTCAAAAGTTATAGATTTTAAAACTGAAATTTTCAAATATATCGATTTTTGGCGAATTTTTGCACGTGTTTGAGTTAAACTTTTTTGAGTTAAAAAAGTCGCAGTTACACTTTTGTGGAGAATTACTTTATGGACTTTTGTTTTATGTCAAAAGATTTACAAAACGCTAAAATATTGGAAGAATCGGGTTACTCAAATTCGACGTATTATTTTTTTATAACATTCCAATTTTCGGCTTAAAATCTCAAATCGTAAAGTTTATATTTTTAAAAAGTTGTATATTTTGCAAAGCTTGATATGTTTATATAAAAATTTTTGTTCCCCGATATCGTTTGGAGAGATATAGTAAAAAATACTAATTTTTTGGAAATGTTTGGGTTTATTATATGCAGCTGGACACTCAATAACAGACATTAAAATCAACTCAGAATTTCTTTTATGGTCCACTATATAAGTTCTACGGGATCTTAAGTTACATTTTGTCGGTGTCACATACGGAAATGTAAACTGATTATATCCTCTTTCACCATTGTCGTTGGTGAAAGATTAAAGAAAAAAACGTTAAAAAATAACATGAACATGAGATGAACCTTATGGCAAAAAACTCCAAATATTTTCACAGTAATAGATAAAAAACAACAAAAACAACGGGAAAAAACCCACGAAAAAAGAAGTTTACAAACAAAAATTCCCTGTTAAGGTTACGAAAAAAAAATTTTGTTGAAAATAAAAATAAAAATAAAGTAAAATGAAAATAAATGAGGAAATGAAAAACAAAAAAACAGAATCGAAAAACTACGAAAAAAATTGGGGGGGGGGGAAAGTAGTAAAATTGAAGAAATACTTACAGAACTGTGGTATCTTGTGGTACTTTTGGTATGACAGTTAAATGTGTACGCAAACAGCGAACAGTACGTTGAAAACAATTGCAACCAGTGGGACAATAAACAGCCAATGTGGGAGCTGTCAACACCGACAGCAACCACAAGCTAACAAACATTTGCACGATAGTAATGCGAGTCATTTTATTTTATTTTATTTAAAAAGAAAACTCAAATTTACACGATTTCTTTATATTCTTTTTGCACTTTCTAAATGGTAAAGAGAGAGAAAAAAGAAAGGTGTTGACTAACTTTTAACACATACTATACACCAAATGGAAGGAAAATAAAACACAACTTCAAATAACTGTAGGATTTCGGTTTTTGTTTTTTTTTTTTTTTACAAACGTACAATTTCGCGTTAAAACTTTAACGGACACGTTTACGTGAAATGTCTGTTTTTTTATTTTACCCCTCAAAATAAAGCAAAAAACGCTTTTAAAAATATTTTAGTTGTTTTTTTCCTTTTATTTCTTGTGTGCGCTTTGAACTTTGTGCAGTTTTTCATGCACTTTTTTTGTCGGTTTTTTTCTATTTAATTGAAAATTATTCACAGACAGTCGAGAGTTTAAGTTTTATTTTTATATTTTTGTTCTTCTTTTTTATTTTCCACAATTTTTCGTTTTTGTTTTTGTTTTGCGTTTTTATGAGTATTTAGCTGGAAATTAAATCACTTTTAATTAATTACGCCTCTGTTTTGTGATGTATCACTTTAATTTGGATTCTTATGTTTTTTACTCAAATTTTGTTTATTAAAAAAAAAAAGTTGAAAATGAATTTATTCCTGCCGCCGCGTCAAGCAACTTTATAGTTTGACTTACGCACTGCAACTGAATTTTGAGATTTTGTTAAAAAAAAACATTAAATTTTTTTGAAAATTTTTGCTTTTTTAAATTTTAATATTTATATTTTGAGAGGAAATAAAATAAAAAAATTTAAAACCGCATAATAATAAACATATGAAGTAGAATATTTAGATATCAATTTATTTTTTAAAAAGATCTTTAAAGGAATGAATTCATTAGTTTCTTAAGGCATTTAGCATAAATTCCTCTTCACCTTTAGTTGGGTATTACAATCGACTTGGTATCGATATAACGATTACCGTCAGTCCGCAAGTTTGTCTGTCTGTTGGTCCGGCTAGTTGTCTGCCATAATTTTTGTGACAGCTTGTTGACATTTGGCATATTATATTAAAGTCAAAGACTATTGAAACTGGTCATGTGCGGTCCAATATTACTGATAGGTTCCATTAATTGTCCTCCCGAAATTTAAAACTCTTATAACTCAAATATTTGAAATTATTTAAACTAAATTCTTTCAAAATAACTTTTTTATTAGTCCATCATAATTTCAATAGTTTAAAATTTTACAAGAATCGGTTCATAATTCACTAAAGACCTCATATAATCCTCACAAGGAATGCAAATAGAGTAATTTCAAGTATTCTCTGAGGAAGATTCATGGCAAACGCAAAAACAACAGCAGTTTCAGGTGTAATAAAAACATAAAAAAATCTGGAATACTTTTAAGAGCAAAAAATCTCATTACATGGTTACTAAAGCCAGGAAACGTTAAAAGGTGATTTTAAAATCAAATCGGATATCGTTGCATAAGTCAAAATAATGATCTGAATTAACTTTGGCATCTGAAGGCTGTTTTGCATATTTAACTGTTTAATTTTGAAACGGTAAAGACCAGAGTGTTTGACCATAATCATCGACTAGATGCTGCAAGGTAATAAATAACTATTGGAAATAGTCACTGGAAAATTTTGGTTCACCCTACTTATAGGCCAGACTATTTTTGAATTCAATCGGCGTAGAACTGAAATTACATTCATCTCAGAATTGGATATAAAAAAGTGGTTTAATTCATTCTTTATCTCAAACCTGAAGCAGATCTATCGACACAAAATACATATGCTAACAGAGAGATTGTAATAAGTAATGGCTAATGATGAACAATAATCTGAATAATTTATCAAATTATTTTGCTACTTTAAAAATTGAAAACTACTAAACTACTTTTAATATTAAGAGCCTTTTTGTACATTTCTTAAAACGATTAGGTTGTGATAATTTTGGGTCTTTATGTCACATCGAATATAATTATTCCGGTAATGCAAAACATCGCTCTGATTTCAGACATCTGGTTCTTTGAAGTCTATTATGAATTCTTCATAAAACTTAATTTCTGATCATTTTTTTGGACGATTTTAAAATTTGCATGGATTTTCATATGCCGATCTCACTTTCATAAAATATCTTGACTATAATGGAGACCGTATTCTAGCCTATAGTAAGTATTAATAATGGATGCAATTATATGATGAAGTCTAAATCCCAGTTTAAAATCTTGTTCATATTTTAACTGTAATTCAGTCCATAATCAAAACTTCTTCTCTCATCTATGGCTGACACTGTAATACACTGTAGAATTATTTGGTTATAATCGAGTCCATGAGAAATTTAATGATATTTTCAAAAAATGACGCAGACAAAAATCAAGTTATTCCTTTTAGTCTAGACTATAATCTTATTTATATAAATAAGTTTAAAATCAAATAAATAACATATATTATAATCTGGTTTATAGACTAAACGGTAATTTATTTTATACTCCAGTCTTTTGAAAATCTAATGTGATCGCTTAGCGGATAATAGTTATTATAATTATTATAATAATTATTATATTCCTGTATATAAAAGAGACTATATTGGCGGTACTTTTATCTAAAATGTATAGAATAAATTTTTTCTGGAGAAGGAACTGTTACTCTGTTTTTCGCCGAGATTATAACCCTGTTTATAGTGAAATCTTCTTTAAAGTGGGATACACAGAACTCCAATAAAATTGTATTAAAAAGGAAATATTAATCACATTAGTCAAGCTTTATTCAAGACTATAATGTAGTTTATAGTTGAGAATACAATTTAGTCCATAATCGAGTCTTTTTTGTGAACTAAATTGGACAATATAATATAAAAACTCGAGACGTTGTGATAAACTAGTATAAGTTTTTAGTAAGACTTTAGTAGAGGCCATTATCTACTCTTCAGTAAACGTATTGATTTCATTAAAATTTAAAAATTTTTCCGGTATCGAATATGAATTATCTTTTTTCATTATTATTTTCTTTTTTCATTTCAGTAAATTTCAACAAAATCAAATATTTCGAATTATAATTTAAATATATTTATCGGAAAGATTCTTCAATAAAATATTCACTTAAATTCTCAAAATTCTTTTAACCAAAAGAATTCATTCCTTTAAAAATCTGCATATTATATTTCTATATATATATATATATATTTTTTTTTGTTTATTTTAGATTTTTATTTTTTTTTTTATTTTTTTGGTTCTCCTGTTCTTATTATTGTTTTCTTATACCACGATAATAAAGTTTTAGACTTCCACTAGTTATAATAAAAACGATTTATGTTACTAAGGGGGGATATCAAAATTCACATTAATATTTATTTCTTTAAATCAAAAGAAAAAAGTTGGCGTTTTTATTTAAAACTTTATTTTTATTATTATTATTATTATTTTTAATTTAAAAATTTTTAAAATTTTATCACAAAATTTCGCATTTTATTTGAAATATTTTTATTTATTCAAAATTTTCTAGAAAAACTTTTATAAATTTTTTTATAAAATTTTAAAATTCAAAATTTCCATTTAAAATTCCTTTAATTTTTATGAAATTTTATAAACCAAATGAGAGAACACACCGTTTAATCAAACCGTTCTCGACGACCAACAATATAAATCTGACATTATGCATTTGAATTTCCATAACAATATTTTGCCTGTTCGTTCGTACTTTCAATGCGTTGCATAGATATCTGGGTGGTGTAAGGGGGTTTTACAGTTATTCACTCACATAGATTGCATCTTCGTCTGCAGTCGTTTGTTTAACTTCATCATCATCATCGCCATCGTCATGTTAGACATTATTATCGGCGCCATCATTATCATCATTCTTACATTCTTTCAGTCAGTCTGTCATTTCTTTTTGGTTAAAAAAACATGAAAACTTCATTATTATGTTGCTGTTTGCTTGAGGTTGCATGCAACATGACTGCTATCGAACAACCGGATGTAAATGTTTGATAACAGCAACACATGCATTCGAATCGAATATGAATGACTTGAAATAATTTTGTTCGAAAAGTACATCTCGTATTAGAGTTACTTTTTATAATATTTATCTTCCCTTTTGTGTGAGTGTAAGCGTGTCATTCCTATTTTGATATCAGCAACAGTTTTTCATTTTTATTTTGTTCGAAATATAGAAATAAAATTAAAAATAAAAAAACAAAAACAAAAACAATTGAGACCAGCTTGAGTCTATTGCGGATATCTTGAATATGACACAGTGTTTCGGAAATGCTTTCAAAATTATGGGGCATTTTTGGTAATAACGAGAATAATATATATACAATGCACTGTGGAGTAAAATGAGTAAAAATTTTTGCAATTTTTTACAATTAAAAAAGTCCTGCAAACAGAGGTTCTATAATCCAGAGTAGAGATCATAATGTAGCCAATAGTCGAGACTATTAACTAGTTTACAGTCGGGACAATAGTCTGCAAACTATAATCTAGTCCACATTAGTCTATAATCAACTAAGTCCAGATTATAGTCTTAACTATTGTATAGTCCACATATGACTATAGAGCACTCCATAGTTGAGATTATAACCAAAGAATTATATAAATATGAATAATATGATTTACATTCTCTGCTATAACATAGTCTATAATAGTTGCTATAACATCGTAGATTCTAGTTTATAGTAAAGACTATAATCTAGTATTAATAGCCGAGACTCAACCACTCAAATCTGTAGTCATTACTATATGTGTTATCACGATTTAAATGTGGCTTTGATCTATTCTAGAATATAATCTTGTTTATAGTAGTAAATTTTATTAAGACTACAGTCGAGTCTGTAATCGAGTCTATAGACGAGATAATAATTTGGACTATAAACGCAACAATTACCTAATGAAAGATAACTCTCTGGTTTATAGACGAGGTACTTATTTACTTTAAAGTCGAAATATATATCGAGCATCACATAGACGATATAATTCTTTTGTCTATATTTATCTGGTCTATAATGGAGACAAAAATGTATTCTACAGTCGAGACTATAATCAAGTATATAATAAAAATAAAGATCCAGTCTAGAGTACAATCTAGTATATAGTCTGGACTGTAATTTATGCTATCGTCGAGACTATAATCAAGAATACATACGAAACTATAGTCTACTTTGTGGTCGAGACTAAATCTAATTTATTGCCGAGACTGTTTGGTACTCCAAACTCTCAATACTAAAATCTTATCAAATCGAATGTATAATCCAGTTTATAGTGAAGACTAAAACTTTCCTCATAATTGAGATTATATGTATCAATATTTTCACTGTAGCTCCAAATTCATAATTTTTTTATTTTCTCTTTCTCTATTTTTTTGTTCACATATTTAATACAAATATCTTTTTGTTTTTGGTTTTTGTAGATTTCTTAAAACAATTGGGTTGCGATAATTGTGGGTCTTTATTTTATAATGTAGAAAAATGATTGTACCAAAAATGACTATTATTTTCGAACACATACAAAATGCTATTGCTCAGCATTTGTCATATACAATCACAGTCTTAAAGTTTTATTTCAGAAAAATTCCATTTATTTTAGGCAAAGTAAAGAGAGATATAATGGTTTTGGAAAAAAGTACACATGTATAGATGTTAATTTTTATGTATGTGTCACATATATGTTGCTGACATAAAAAAAGTTTAACTAAAAACTGTAGCAGCAGTATCACCACTTGTAACCTCAAAAAGGATGTTAAAGAAAAAACTATAAAAAAAGCTTTAAATGAAACCGCAAGTTGTTTCTAGTATGATTTTGATTTCTAATTTAAAAATATTAAAAAAATATATATATAAATCAGAACATAATAAGTAGAATTAACCTTGAAAGATTTGCAAATTATTATCGCTTATTTAAGTTGTTTAACATATTTCTTTTTTATATACAATTAAACTGTTGCACAATGGGAAGAAAATAACGAAATATTTTAATGAAGATTATTTCATGAAGTAGACAATAATTTTTTATAGTATAAACTAGTACATATTCGGGACTACAATATATAGTTTAAGTGTAGTCAATACATAAACTATAATCTTAGTCTATAGACGAGAGTATAATCTAGTCTATAGACGAGAGTATAATCTAGTCTATAGACGAGAGTATAATCTAGTCTATAGACGAGAGTATAATCTAGTCTATAGACGAGAGTATAATCTAGTCTATAGACGAGAGTATAATCTAGTCTATAGACGAGAGTATAATCTAGTCTATAGACGAGAGTATAATCTAGTCTATAGACGAGAGTATAATCTAGTCTATAGACGAGAGTATAATCTAGTCTATAGACGAGAGTATAATCTAGTCTATAGACGAGAGTATAATCTAGTCTATAGACGAGAGTATAATCTAGTCTATAGACGAGAGTATAATCTAGTCTATAGACGAGAGTATAATCTAGTCTATAGACGAGATTATAATCTAGTCTATAGACGAGACTATAATCTAGTCTATAGACGAGACTATAATCTAGTCTATAGACGAGAGTATAATCTAGTCTATAGACGAGAGTATAATCTAGTCTATAGACGAGAGTATAATCTAGTCTATAGACGAGAGTATAATCTTAGTCTATAGACGAGAGTATAATCTTAGTCTATAGACGAGAGTATAATCTTAGTCTATAGACGAGAGTATAATCTTAGTCTATAGACGAGAGTATAATCTTAGTCTATAGACGAGAGTATAATCTTAGTCTATAGACGAGAGTATAATCTTAGTCTATAGACGAGAGTATAATCTTAGTCTATAGACGAGAGTATAATCTTAGTCTATAGACGAGAGTATAATCTTAGTCTATAGACGAGAGTATAATCTTAGTCTATAGACGAGAGTATAATCTTAGTCTATAGACGAGAGTATAATCTTAGTCTATAGACGAGAGTATAATCTTAGTCTATAGACGAGAGTATAATCTTAGTCTATAGACGAGAGTATAATCTTAGTCTATAGACGAGAGTATAATCTTAGTCTATAGACGAGAGTATAATCTTAGTCTATAGACGAGAGTATAATCTTAGTCTATAGACGAGAGTATAATCTTAGTCTATAGACGAGAGTATAATCTTAGTCTATAGACGAGAGTATAATCTTAGTCTATAGACGAGAGTATAATCTTAGTCTATAGACGAGAGTATAATCTTAGTCTATAGACGAGAGTATAATCTTAGTCTATAGACGAGAGTATAATCTTAGTCTATAGACGAGAGTATAATCTTAGTCTATAGACGAGAGTATAATCTTAGTCTATAGACGAGAGTATAATCTTAGTCTATAGACGAGAGTATAATCTTAGTCTATAGACGAGAGTATAATCTTAGTCTATAGACGAGAGTATAATCTTAGTCTATAGACGAGAGTATAATCTTAGTCTATAGACGAGAGTATAATCTTAGTCTATAGACGAGAGTATAATCTAGTCTATAGACGAGAGTATAATCTTAGTCTATAGACGAGAGTATAATCTTAGTCTATAGACGAGAGTATAATCTAGTCTATAGACGAGAGTATAATCTTAGTCTATAGACGAGAGTATAATCTAGTCTATAGACGAGAGTATAATCTAGTCTATAGACGAGAGTATAATCTAGTCTATAGACGAGAGTATAATCTAGTCTATAGACGAGAGTATAATCTAGTCTATAGACGAGAGTATAATCTAGTCTATAGACGAGAGTATAATCTAGTCTATAGACGAGAGTATAATCTAGTCTATAGACGAGAGTATAATCTAGTCTATAGACGAGAGTATAATCTAGTCTATAGACGAGAGTATAATCTAGTCTATAGACGAGAGTATAATCTAGTCTATAGACGAGAGTATAATCTAGTCTATAGACGAGAGTATAATCTAGTCTATAGACGAGAGTATAATCTAGTCTATAGACGAGAGTATAATCTAGTTTATAGACGAGAGTATAATCTAGTCTATAGACGAGAGTATAATCTAGTCTATAGACGAGAGTATAATCTAGTCTATAGAGGAGACTAAAACTAGACTACATATATCAAACTATAAATAGTTACTTGTTTTCAAAACTTATCATATTTCAAATCTCACCTCGTTCGGTTTATCCTTTAAACTTTTTCTGACTTCTTACTGTCAAAATAATGATAATATTTAAAATATTTATAAAACATAATTATCCTAAATTTAAAATATGTTCAAAATAATGATCTTAACTACTCAAAATGTACAAGTGAATTTGTATATTTAAGTTAAAAATTTTTCTTTTAAAATGAAAATATTACAAATTCTTATCACAAAACTAAATACAAATACACCTTTACATATACACATACACATAGTTATATACACAAATATATTATTATATGTGATTACATATGTAATTAAACATATATTTAGTTTTTGTTGTAAAATACATGTTATACTTAATGTAAGTATTTTCTAGTGAAAAAGACTCGTAAAAAAACCTAAAGTTTTAAAAATAACTTTAAACGGATTTTTTCTTATTTATTTTTTAAACAAAATATTCTGAAATTTTTACCTTAAAATTATTACAATTTACTCGTCTGTTTGCCACAAATGTAATTGTGAAACAAAAAATGTAAGAAAATAAGAAAGAAAAAATATATAAAAGAGAGAAACGAATATATTCCCTAAGAAAATACATCTTGTGAATTGAAATCGTTAACCCTTTAAAGGCAGAAGGATTATCAAAATTTTGTGGTTGTTATGATCTCTAAAATAAAACTTATTTTCTAGGTTTTATAGGTTTTTTTTATTTTTAAAGTTGAGATAAAATAATTTTCCTTGATCTCTTAATGGGTTAATTAAATATGTGTATATTTGAAAATAAGATAAAACACATAACTTCAAGTGAAAATCGAATTGTAAAAATATTACTACTGATGTTCGAAATATTGTAATAGAAAAACTTCTGCAACACATTTACGTCCAAAAAAAGTAGGAAAAAGTCAAATAAAAAAATGCATCTAACAGAAAATATGTTTGAGTGTTAGAACCGACATTAAGAATTTAGTCGTAAAACATGTATTCGATACGGAAACACAAAATATTTTCATGGCTAAAAGTTACGTTTTTCTTGTGAAAAAAAATAAATTTTGGGACAAATTAAAATTAAGAAAAAAATTCTTGAAGTCTAGACTATAATCTATGGACAAAAGTGTAGTCTTGAGTATAAACTAGACTATAGTCTTGATTATAGACTAGACTATAGTCTTGGCTATAGACTAGACTATAGTCTTGATTATAGATTAGACTATAGTCTTGATTATAGACTAGACTGTAGTCTTGATTATAGACTAAACTGTAGTCTTGATTATAGACTAGACTATAGTCTTGATTATAGACTAGACTATAGTCTCGATTATAGACTAGACTATAGTCTCGATTATAGACTAGACTATAGTCATGATTATAGACTAGACTATAGACTTGATTATAGACTAGGCTATAGTCTTGATTATAGGCAAGACTATAGTTTTGATTATAGACAAGACTATAGTCTTGATTATAGATTATAGACTAGACTATAGTCTTGGTTATAGACTACACTATAGTCTTGATTATAGACTAGACTATAGTCTTCATTATAGATTATAGACTAGACTATAGTCTTCATTATAGATTATAGACTAGACCATAGTCTTGATTATAGACTAGACTATAGTCTTGAATATAGATTATAGACTAGACTATAGTCGTGATTATATATTATAGACTAGACTATAGTCTTGATTATAGATTATAGACTAGACTATAGTCTTGATTATAGATTATAGACTAGACTATAGTCTTGATTATAGGCTAGACTATAGTCTTGATTATAGACTAGACTATAGTCTTGATTATAGATTATAGACTAGACTATAGTCTTGATTATAGATTATAGACTAGACTATAGTCGTGATTATAGATTATAGACTAAACTATAGTCTTGATTATAGATTATAGACTAGACTATAGTCTTAATTATAGATTATAGACTAGACTATAGTCTTGATTATAGATTAGACTATAGTCTTGATTATAGACTAGACTATAGTCTTGATTATAGATTATAGACTAGACTATAGTCTTGATTATAGATTATAGACTAGACTATAGTCGTGATTATAAATTATAGACTAGACTATAGTCTGATTATAGACTAGACTATAAAAAGCTTATTTTCTTAATTGGAGCCCTATTTAAGGACTTAGAGCCAGTTTTAGGTTTCGATAGAAAATTTCAGAATGATTCCAAATTAGCCTAATTTTCTTAATTTTAGCTTTAATAAAGGAAATAAATACAATTTTAAGTTTCCAAATGAAATTTTTAAAATTATTACTAATTAAACTTATACTTTTAATTGTAGCATTATTTAAAATTTATCACAGAATTTGGTTAATTTCTAAAATACTTTTAATTCTGCCTTCATTTTATGTTCATTTTTAATGCATGAATTCTAAGAAAAAAATGCTGATATTTTAAACAAATACAGGCTTTTTTCTTTGTAGATACATTTATCGAACTTGAGTTTCTAAGCTCACACACACACACATACATATATGTATTTCCATAGATACTTCTATATATACCACTACACTCAAGTTTCAATAAATATTTTTCTATAACACAAATTTTTGCACTCTAACACACACTCATACAAACGCATACTTTTACATTTTAGTAAAAAAGTTTCATATGTGTAACATTGAAAATAAATAGTTTCTGGAACCGACCAAAAAATCTTACTCTTCTTCTTCTATTTTATAAATATTATGTGGTACCATGATGAGTTTTATAAAAAGGAAATAAAGCAAAAAGAGAAAAAAAAATCCCAAAATATGGTTCATAAAATTGGTCTTCACTTTATAGCACGAGACACTCTACTCTCTATGTATGTATTAATATAATCATGTAAGTGTGAAAATGTGTGTGTGTGTGTGTGTAAGCATGTATGTTAGTGTATATTGACTTATGAAAAATATTTGTAAATTGCTACATGATGATAAGAAAAACGGAATCAAATTTAAAAACTATCAATATGATATTTTAAGGAGGGAAAGCAAAAAATAACTTAAATAAAGAAAATCATAATAAAAAGTGCAATAAAATTTCACAACAAATTTAGATTTTTTTTATTAAAAAACATATGACAACATAGTAACAACAGTATGTTTCATAAATTTAAATGAAGTGAAAAAATCTTATTTTTTAAAATCCTTAAACAAGTCTCCAATCAAGAAAATAAGCTTAATTTGTAATCATTTTGAAAATTTCAAATTCAAAATCTAAAATTGGCTCTAGTTCCTTAATTAAGCCTCCAATCAAGAAATAAGCTTAATTTGTAATCATTTTGAAAATTTCAAATTCAAAACCTAAAATTGGCTCTAGTTCCTTAATTAAGCCTCCAATCAAGAAAATAAGCTTAATTTGTAATCACTTTGAAAATTTCAACTTTTAAATCTAAAATTGGCTCTAGTTCCTTAATTAAGCCTCCAATCAAGAAAATAAGTTTATTTTGTAATTATTTTGAAAATTTCAAATTCAAAACCTAAAATTGGCTCCAGTTCCTTAAATAAGCCTCCAATCAAGAAAATAAAATAAATCTAAAATTGGCTCTAGTTCCTTAATAAAGCCTCCAATCAAGAAAATAATCTTAATTTGTAATCATTTTGAAAATTTCAAATTTTAAACCTAAAATTGGCTCTAGTTCCTTAATTAAGCCTCCAATCAAGAAAATAAGCTTAATTTGTAATCATTTTGAAAATTTCAAAATCAAAATCTAAAGTTGGCTCCAGTTCCTTAATAAAGCCTCCAATCAAGAAAATAATCTTAATTTGTAATCATTTTGAAAATTTCAAATTCAAAACCTAAAATTTGCTCTAGTTCCTTAATAAAGCCTCCAATCAAGAAAATAAGCTTAATTTGTAATCATTTTAAAAATTTCAAATTCAAAACCTAAAATTGGCTCTAGTTCCTTAAATAAGCCTCCAATCAAGAAAATAAGCTTAATTTGTAATCATTTTGAAAATTTCAAATTCAAAACCTAAAATTGGCTCTAGTTCCTTAATTAAGCCTCCAATCAAGAAAATAAGCTTAATTTGTAATCATTTTGAAAATTTCAAATTCAAAACCTAAAATTGGCTCTAGTTCCTTAAATAAGCCTCCAATCAAGAAAATAAGCTTAATTTGTAATCATTTTAAAAATTTCAAATTCAAAACCTAAAATTGGCTCTAGTTCCTTAATTAAGCCTCCAATCAAGAAAATAAGCTTAATTTGTAATCATTTTGAAAATTTCAAATTCAAAACCTAAAATTGGCTCTAGTTCCTTAAATAAGCCTCCAATCAAGAAAATAAGCTTAATTTGTAATCATTTTGAAAATTTCAAAATAAAATCTAAAGTTGGCTCTAGTTTCTTAATTAAGCCTCCAATCAAGAAAATAAGCTTAATTTGTAATCATTTTGAAAATTTCAAATTCAAAACCTAAAATTGGCTCTAGTTCCTTAATTAAGCCTCCAATCAAGAAAATAAGCTTAATTTGTAATCATTTTAAAAATTTCAAATTCAAAACCTAAAATTGGCTCTAGTTCCTTAATTAAGCCTCCAATCAAGAAAATAAGCTTAATTTGTAATCATTTTGAAAATTTCAAATTTTAAACTTAAAATTGGCTCTAGTTTCTTAAATAAGCCTCCAATCAAGAAAATAAGCTTAATTTGTAATCATTTTGAATTTTCAAATTTTAAACCTAAAATTGGCTCTAGTTCCTTAAATAAGCCTCCAATCAAGAAAATAAGCTTAATTTGTAATCATTTTGAAAATTTCAAATTTTAAACCTAAAATTGGCTCTAGTTTCTTAAATAAGCCTCCAATCAAGAAAATAAGCTTAATTTGTAATCATTTTGAAAATTTCAAATTCAAAACCTAAAATTGGCTCTAGTTCCTTAAATAAGCCTCCAATCAAGAAAATAAGCTTAATTTGTAATCATTTTGAACATTTCAAATTTTAAACTTAAAATTGGCTCTAGTTCCTTAAATAAGCCTCCAATCAAGAAAATAAGCTTAATTTGTAATCATTTTGAAAATTTCAAATTCAAAACCTAAAATTGGCTCTAGTTCCTTAAATAAGCCTCCAATCAAGAAAATAAGCTTAATTTGTAATAATTTTGAAAATTTCAAATTTTAAACCTAAAATTGGCTCTAGTTCCTTAAATAAGCCTCCAATCAAGAAAATAAGCTTATTTTGTAATCATTTTGAAAATTTCAAATTCAAATCCTAAAATTGGCTCTAGTTCCTTAATTAAGCCTCCAATCAAGAAAATAAACTTAATTTGTAATCATTTTGAAAATTTCAAATTTTAAACCTAAAATTGGCTCTAGTTCCTTAATTAAGCCTCCAATCAAGAAAATAAGCTTAATTTGTAATCATTTTGAAGATTTCAAATTCAAAATCTAAAATTGGCTCTAGTTCCTTAAATAAGCCTCCAATCAAGAAAATAAGCTTAATTTGTAATCATTTTGAAAATTTCAAATTTTAAACCTAAAATTGGCTCTAGTTCCTTAAATAAGCCTCCAATCAAGAAAATAAGCTTAATTTGTAATCATTTTGAAAATTTCTAATTCAAAACCTAAAATTGGCTCTAGTTCCTTAAATAAGCCTCCAATCAAGAAAATAAGCTTAATTTGTAATCATTTTGAAAATTTCAAATTTTAAACTTTTTTTGAAAATTTCAAAATCAAAATCTAAAATTGGCTCTAGTTCCTTAAATAAGCCTCCAATCAAGAAAATAAGCTTAATTTGTAATCATTTTGAAAATTTCAAATTTTAAACCTAAAATTGGCTCTAGTTCCTTAAATAAGCCTCCAATCAAGAAAATAAGCTTAATTTGTAATCATTTTGAAAATTTCTAATTCAAAACCTAAAATTGGCTCTAGTTCCTTAAATAAGCCTCCAATCAAGAAAATAAGCTTAATTTGTAATCATTTTGAAAATTTCAAATTCAAAACCTAAAATTGGCTCTAGTTCCATAATTAAGCCTCCAATCAAGAAAATAAGCTTAATTTGTAATCATTTTGAAAATTTCAAATTTTAAACCTAAAATTGGCTCTAGTTCCTTAATTAAGCCTCCAGTCAAGAAAATAAGCTTAATTTGTAATCATTTTGAAAATTTCAAATTTTAAACCTAAAATTGGCTCTAGTTCCTTAAATAAGCCTCCAATCAAGAAAATAAGCTTAATTTGTAATCATTTTGAAAATTTCAAATTTTAAACCTAAAATTGGCTCTAGTTCCTTAAATAAGCCTCCAATCAAGAAAATAAGCTTAATTTGTAATCATTTTGAAAATTTAAATTTTAAACCTAAAATTGGCTCTAGTTCCTTAAATAAGCCTCCAATCAAGGAAATAAGCTTAATTTGTAATCATTTTGAAAATTTCAAATTTTAAACTTAAAATTGGCTCTAGTTTCTTAAATAAGCCTCCAGTCAAGAAAATGAACTTAATTTGTAATCATTTTGAAAATTTCAAATTCAAAACCTAAAATTGGCTCTAGTTCCTTAAATAAGCCTCCAATCAAGAAAATAAGCATAATTTGTAATCATTTTGAAGATTTCAAATTCAAAATCTAAAATTGGCTCTAGTTCCTTAATTAAGCCTCCAATCAAGAAAATAAGCTTAATTTGTAATCATTTTGAAAATTTCAAATTCAAAACCTAAAATTGGCTCTAGTTCCTTAATTAAGCCTCCAATCAAGAAAATAAGCTTATTTGTAATCATTTTGAAAATTTCAAATTCAAAACCTAAAATTGGCTCTAGTTCCTTAAATAAGCCTCCAATCAAGAAAATAAGCTTAATTTGTAATCATTTTGAAAATTTAAAATTTTAAACCTAAAATTGGCTCTAGTTCCTTAAATAAGCCTCCAATCAAGGAAATAAGCTTAATTTGTAATCATTTTGAAAATTTCAAATTTTAAACTTAAAATTGGCTCTAGTTTCTTAAATAAGCCTCCAGTCAAGAAAATGAACTTAATTTGTAATCATTTTGAAAATTTCAAATTCAAAACCTAAAATTGGCTCTAGTTCCTTAAATAAGCCTCCAATCAAGAAAATAAGCATAATTTGTAATCATTTTGAATTTTCAAATTTTAAACCTAAAATTGGCTCTAGTTCCTTAAATAAGCCTCCAATCAAGAAAATAAGCTTAATTTGTAATCATTTTGAAAATTTCAAATTTTAAACCTAAAATTGGCTCTAGTTTCTTAAATAAGCCTCCAATCAAGAAAATAAGCTTAATTTGTAATCATTTTGAAAATTTCAAATTCAAAACCTAAAATTGGCTCTAGTTCCTTAAATAAGCCTCCAATCAAGAAAATAAGCTTAATTTGTAATCATTTTGAAAATTTCAAATTTTAAACCTAAAATTGGCTCTAGTTCCTTAAATAAGCCTCCAATCAAGAAAATAAGCTTAATTTGTAATCATTTTGAAAATTTCAAATTCAAATCCTAAAATTGGCTCTAGTTCCTTAATTAAGCCTCCAATCAAGAAAATAAACTTAATTTGTAATCATTTTGAAAATTTCAAATTTTAAACCTAAAATTGGCTCTAGTTCCTTAATTAAGCCTCCAATCAAGAAAATAAGCTTAATTTGTAATCATTTTGAAGATTTCAAATTCAAAATCTAAAATTGGCTCTAGTTCCTTAAATAAGCCTCCAATCAAGAAAATAAGCTTAATTTGTAATCATTTTGAAAATTTCAAATTTAAACCTAAAATTGGCTCTAGTTCCTTAAATAAGCCTCCAATCAAGAAAATAAGCTTAATTTGTAATCATTTTGAAAATTTCAAATTCAAAACCTAAAATTGGCTCTAGTTCCTTAAATAAGCCTCCAATCAAGAAAATAAGCTTAATTTGTAATCATTTTGAAAATTTCAAATTTTAAACTTTTTTTTGAAAATTTCAAAATCAAAATCTAAAATTGGCGTCTAGTCCATAATTTAAGCCTCCAATCAAGAAAATAAGCTTAATTTGTAATCATTTTGAAAATTCAAATTCAAAACCTAAAATTGGCTCTAGTTCCTTAAATAAGCCTCCAATCAAGAAAATAAGCTTAATTTGTAATCATTTTGAAAATTTCAAATTTTAAACTTTTTTTTTGAAAATTTCAAAATCAAAATCTAAAATTGGCTCTAGTTCCATAATTAAGCTCCAATCAAGAAAATAAGCTTAATTTGTAATCATTTTGAAAATTTCAAATTCAAAACCTAAAATTGGCTCTAGTTCCTTAAATAAGCCTCCAATCAAGAAAATAAGCTTAATTTGTAATCATTTTGAAAATTTCAAATTCAAAATCTAAAATTGGCTCTAGTTCCTTAAATAAGCCTCCAATCAAGAAAATAAGCTTAATTTGTAGTCATTTTGAAAATTTCAAATTTTAAACCTAAAATTGGCTCTAGTTCCTTAAATAAGCCTCCAATCAAGAAAATAAGCTTAATTTGTAGTCACTTTGAAAATTTCAAATTTTAAACTAAAATTGGCTCTAGTTTCTTAATAAGCCTCCAATCAAGAAAATAAGCTTAATTTGTAATCATTTTGAAAATTTCAACTTTAAAATCTAAAATTGGCTCTAGTTCCTTAATTAAGCCTCCAATCAAGAAAATGGGCTTAATTTGTAATCATTTTGAAAATTTCAAAATCAAAATCTAAAATTGGCTCTAGTTCCTTAAATAAGCCTCCAATCAAGAAAATAAGCTTAATTTATAATCATTTTGAAGATTTCATATTCAAAATCTAAAATTGGCTCTAGTTCCTTAATTAAGCCTCCAATCAATCACTTTGAAAATTTCAAATTTTAAACCTAAAATTGGCTCTAGTTCCTTAAATAAGCCTCCAATCAAGAAAATAAGCTTAATTTGTAATCATTTTGAAAATTTTAAAATCAAAACCTAAAATTGGCTCTAGTTCCTTAAATAAGCCTCCAATCAAGAAAATAAGCTTAATTTGTAGTCACTTTGAAAATTTCAAATTTTAAACTTAAAATTGGCTCTAGTTTCTTAAATAAGCCTCCAATCAAGAAAATAAGCTTAATTTGTAATCATTTTGAAAAATTTCAACTTTAAAATCTAAAATTGGCTCTAGTTCCTTAATTAAGCCTCCAATCAAGAAAATGGGCTTAATTTGTAATCATTTTGAAAATTTCAAAATCAAAACCTTAAAATTGGCTCTAGTTCCTTAAATAAGCCTCCAATCAAGAAAATAAGCTTAATTTGTAGTCACTTTGAAAATTTCAAATTTTAAACTTAAAATTGGCTCTAGTTTCTTAAATAAGCCTCCAATCAAGAAAATAAGCTTAATTTGTAATCATTTTGAAAATTTCAACTTTAAAATCTAAAATTGGCTCTAGTTTCTTAAATAAGCCTCCAATCAAGAAAATAAGCTTAATTTGTAATCATTTTGAAAATTTCAACTTTAAAATCTAAAATTGGCTCTAGTTCCTTAAATAAGCCTCCAATCAAGAAAATAAGCTTAATTTATAATCATTTTGAAGATTTCATATTCAAAATCTAAAATTGGCTCTAGTTCCTTAATTAAGCCTCCAATCAATCATTTTGAAAATTTCAAATTCAAAATCTAAAATTGCTCTAGTTCCTTAATTAAGCCTCCAATCAAGAAAATAAGCTTAATTTGTAATCATTTTGAAAATTTTAAAATCAAAACCTAAAATTGGCTCTAGTTTCTTAATTAAGCCTCCAATCAAGAAAATAAGCTTAATTTGTTATCATTTTGAAAATTTCAAAATCAAAATCTAAAATTGGCTCTAGTCCTTAAATAAGCCTCCAATCAAGAAAATAAGCTTAATTTATAATCATTTTGAAGATTCATATTCAAAATCTAAAATTGGCTCTAGTTCCTTAATTAAGCCTCCAATCAATCACTTTGAAAATTTCAACTTTTAAAATCTAAAATTGGCTCTAGTTCCTTAAATAAGCCTCCAATCAAGAAAATAAGCTTAATTTGTAATCATTTTGAAAATTTTAAAATCAAAACCTAAAATTGGCTCTAGTTTCTTAATTAAGCCTCCAATCAAGAAAATAAGCTTAATTTGTTATCATTTTGAAAATTTCAAATTCAAAATCTAAAATTGGCTCTAGTACCTTAAATAAGTCTCCAATCAAGAAAATAAGGCTTAATTTGTTATCATTTTGAAAATTTCAAATTTTAAACCTAAAATTGGCTCTAGTTCCTTAAATAAGTCTCCAATCAAGAAAATAAGCTTAATTTGTAATCATTTTGAAAATTTCAAATTCAAAACCTTAAATTGGCTCTAGTTCCTTAATTAAGCCTCCAATCAAGAAAATAAGCTTAATTTGTAATCATTTTTGAAAATTTTAAAATCAAACCTAAAATTGGCTCTAGTTCCTTAAATAAGCCTCCAATCAAGAAAATAAGCTTAATTTGTAATCATTTTGAAAATTTCAAATTCAAAACCTTAAATTGGCTCTAGTTCCTTAAATAAGCCTCCAATCAAGAAATAAGCTTAATTTGTAATCATTTTGAAAATTTCAAAATCAAAATTGGCTCTAGTTCCTTAATTAAGCCTCCAATCAAGAAAATAAGCTTAATTTGTAATCATTTTTGAAATTTAAAATTCAAAATCTTTTGAAAATTTCAAAATCAAAATCTAAAGTTGGCTCTAGTTCCTAAATTAAGCCTCCAATCAAGAAAATAAGCTTAATTTGTAATCATTTTGAAAATTTCAAATTTTAAACTTCAAAATTGGCTCTAGTTTCTTAAATAAGCCATCAATCAAGAAATAAGCTTAATTTGTAATCATTTTGAAAATTTCAAATTTTAAACCTAAAATTGGCTCTAGTTCCTTAAATAAGCCTCCAATCCAAGAAAATAAGCTTAATTTGTAATCATTTTGAAAATTTCAAATTCAAACCTAAAATTGGCTCTAGTTCCTTAAATAAGCCTCCAATCAAGAAAATAAGCTTAATTTGTAATCATTTTGAAATTTCAAATTTTAAACTTAAAAATTGGCTCTAGTTTCTTAAATAAGCCATCAATCAAGAAAATAAGCTTAATTTGTAATCATTTTGAAAATTTCAAATTTTAAACTTAAAATTGGCTCTAGTTTCTTAAATAAGCCTCCAATCAAGAAAATAAGCTTAATTTGTAGTCATTTGAAATTTCAAATTTTAAACTAAAAATTGGCTCTAGTTTCTTAAATAAGCCTCCAATCAAGAAAAATAAGCTTAATTTGAATCATTTTTAAAAATTTCAAATTCAAAATCTAAAATTGGCTCTAGTTCCTTAAATAAGCCTCCAATCAAGAAAATAAGCTTAATTTGTAATCATTTTGAAAATTTTCAAATTTAAACCTAAAATTGGCTCTAGTCCTTAAATAAGCCTCCAATCAGAAAATAAGCTTAATTTGTAATCATTTTGAAAATTTCAAATTATTAAACCTAAAATTGGCTCTAGTTCCTTAAATAAGCCTCCAATCAAGAAGAAAAGCTTAATTTGTAATCATTTTGAAAATTTCAAATTTTAAACCTAAAATTAGCTCTAGTTCCTTAAATAAGCCTCCAATCAAGAAAATAAGCTTAATTGTAATCATTTTGAAAATTTCAAATTTTAAACCTAAAATGGCTCTAGTTTCTTAAATAAGCCTCCAATCAAGAAAATAAGCATTAATTTGTAATCATTTTGAAAATTCAAATCAAAATATGGCTCTAGTTCCTTAATTAAGCCTCCAATCAAGAAAATAAGCTTAATTTGTAATCATTTTGAAATTTTAAAATTCAAAATTTTAAATTCTCAAAATCTAAAGTTGCTCTAGTTCCTAAATAAGCCTCCAATCAAGAAAATAAGCTTAATTTGTAATCATTTTGAAAATTTCATTTTAAAACTTAAAATTGGCTCTAGTTCCTTAAATAAGCCTCCAATCAAGAAAATAAGCTTAATTTGTAATCATTTTGAAAATTTCAATTTTAAACCTAAAATTGGCTCTAGTTCCTTAAATAAGCCTCCAATCAAGAAAATAAGCTTAATTTGTAATCATTTTGAAAATTTCAAATTTTAAAACCTAAAATTGGCTCTAGTTCCTTAAATAAGCCTCCAATCAAGAAAATAAGCTTAATTTGTAATCATTTTGAAAATTTCAATTTTAAACTTAAAATTGGCTCTAGTTCCTTAAATAAGCCTCCAATCAAGAAAATAAGCTTAATTTGTAATCATTTTGAAATTTTCGAAA
>PYHX02000413.1:17932607-17989458 GCA_004302925.2 Cochliomyia hominivorax | reverse complement strand
GTTTCATATTCCACCAAATTAACTGCAACAACTACGCAGTTTAAATATTCAATAAGCGATCTATGCAACCTAAGAACAAGACTGGGTTTAGGTTTGAGAGAAAGTGAAGAAAGAAACATGTTTTGTCAACCTCATTTCATCTGGGACTCAAGGGTTTGAAGTCAATTTTTACGAGGTTTCGGTCTTTCTCAGTGAACGTCAACATTAAAATCTCCAGGGAAGCAAAATTGGGATTAAAAAAATAGTAAAGAAACTCTCTTGAATATTCTAACGAAGCCAGACAATGTGAACATGATGGTATTTGGATTTGTGAGACAATGAAGAAAGGATCGATTTCAATATTTACGAAACTTTAGGTCTCCTTTCATTGCATGACTGAAAACATCGAAATTTCCATAGAAGTAAATTTGAAAAATCGAACAGAGAGGAACAAGCCAAATCCAACAAGCAAAGTGGAAACAACTGGTTTTGGGTTTGTGAGACGGTGAAGACAGAATGATGTTTGCCAATCTCACACTATTTGGGTATTTAGCGATTCCCCTTCGACATCGAAATCTTCATGGAAGCATTACCGGTTCCAAAAGGAATAAATTTCACAAAATAAACCATGCTTGAATATTAAAACGCAGCCAAACAATATGAAAACACAATCGCGTTTGAGTTTGCAGAGGATGAAGGATATTCGTCAACCAATTTACGAAAAGATGTGCTCTTTTTTCAATAAAGCAACGAAATCGCAATGGAAACAGAACCGGATTTGCGAAACAGCTAGGACATTGGCACTTGTCGTGTTTTTAAATTGCTTGAAGAATAACTATTAACCCTTAACCAAGGAGCACAAGATGTATGTATCTTCTCATCGTAAAATATGAAAGCAAGACTTGAACTAGGTTTTCGAAAAGATGAACTAAACTTCTCTTTATCGCTAATTCACGGAAGGAACATTGATATTCAATGTCTTTTAACGTTGAGGCAACTCCTTTTTTCGACCTGTATGGGAATCAGCGATGTAATTCAATATTTGCAAGGGTTTTGGCCTCTCTTCGCCACAAATCTGTCAACGAATCGACGTATTTCGTGTATAATTCCGTTAAAATATGTGAAAAAAATCTTTTCGAAAATGCCCTTAGACTTCGTAACGAACTGGCGAATTATATAGATACTGTTTTTCGTTCAAGGTGGAATAAATAACAAAATGTTAGATTCTCTATCCTGATGTCCATTAACAATAAATCAATGTCTTTGAAGAGGTGGATCCAATTAACTTTACGTCCAACGAAGAACTATTTCGTACTGTTAGCAGTGAAAATTTAATAGGCCGCCTTTATGGTTTCCTTCATATCATATATTCCCTTCACTTTTTCAAATTTTTAGGAAATTCGATTTCTGATTTCTGGAATTGTTTTAATTTCGAAAAATTTTCCCCAATTCGTTACACACTGTATTTTTTTACTTAAATTTAAAATCATATTGTCTTGTTTAATTTTTTTTATTTATTTTTATTTTTTGCTTTTATCTCCAACAACATAAATCTTTATATGGTCCGTTTGTTTTTGCTGCAGTTGTAGCTCTTCAAGTGCTAATGAACTTTTTTCCTTGAACTCTACATTTCACCGCTATTTTTATTCTCCGTTTTGTTTGTTAATGTCTCAGCCCAGTTGTTTTTCTCTTCTTCCATTTTCTATTGTTTCATGGTGTCAAACCGCAAATGATCTTTTAAATTTGTCAAAAAGTTTTAGACAAAAACCAAAAAGAAATATAAAGAAAAAAAATATATTCAAAGAAATAAGAAATAAATTGTCATTAAACTATTGATCTTCATGGAGAAATTATTACAAAACAAATTTGTAGAAAATATTATGAAAAATTTGTATTTATTACAAAATCCCCTTTTTCCCCATTGATGTACTCAAGTACATTAATTCCGAGAAAATATTTAAAGGAAAAAAGTGTGTTTTAGAGGAAAGAAAAATGGATTTACTTAGTTTCGGTTATGATTTCTTATGAGTTGTTTTCGTTGTTTTTGGAGATTATTTTTGCCCGCGTAGACAATTTAATTTTGTATGTTAATTTTTTGGATCGCTTGATCTTTAGCGCGAAACATTTCTTAATTTTAATTACACTTTTTGAAAAAAGAAAAATGGGGAATGAATTCTAACATTTGTGTTGAAAAGGGGGAAGGATCTTTCATATTTGTAATAAGATAAAAATAAACTTTTTCGAATGAGAAGATAGTGAGAAAGAGTTTCGATCGCCAAAGATTCTATAAACGGTTATCAATACTGATCTTCGGTGGTAACTTGACTGTGAAATAAACGTATAAATTGAAGGAGAAAAGGATCTTTTATATTTGAGAATTTTTCTAATCAGATTAAAAGTAAACTTTTTCGAATGAGAAGATAATGAGAAAGAGTTTTCAATCGATCGACAAAAGTTCTATTAATGATTATCAATACTGATCTTCGGTTGATAACTAGACATTTAAGTTGAAGAAGGGAAGAACCTTTCAATTTGAAGATTTTTCCAAAAAGTTTAAAAATGAACTTTTTCCAATGAGAAGAGTAAAGTTTCCAAACAATCGACAAATGTTGTATAAACAGTGATCAATACTGATCTTCAGTTGATAACTAGACAGTGAATTAAATGGGATTTTTATGGAAGCTTTCAATTATGTTCTTTTTTTCTTAAGAACTCCGAAATCCTTCTTTCAAGCATTTGAACGTAATACACGATTATGAAGTTTAAAACAAGTTTTCATTATATTCAATTATCAAATGTGGATCCTTGTTATTTTGGAATATATGACATAGACTGGACAAGATCAAAAAGTCAGCATGCATTGAAAGTGTTTCAAATACTCCGAACATTTAAAAGATGTAAATTTGGATGAAATGTTTAATGTAGAAAACGAACAGATTTTTTTATCTGTGAGACAAATGCCCAGGTTTTATGTCCAACAGATCTGTGTATATCAAGCCAACACTCTATGCATTACTCCACTAAGCTTATTCTTCATCAATTCCAAAAATGTTTTCACACCGAGAAAACGATTCGTATGGAGGGCTTTGAGAAGAAATGGAGTTTCCGATTATACGAATTATCTACAACTCTACATATATTAGAGTTGTGGATGATTCGTATTCGTATATTCGTGATATGTTTTACATAAATCACCTCAGCTTATCATAATAGTGACGTATGATATAATGAGTGAAGACTGTTCGGAGAGAAGAGGAATAGAGCCTTTCATGTCAAAAATTTTGATTATGTTGGTGTTATGATATAAATTTTCTTGCATACAAACTAAAGGACTTAGAAAAGCAAGCCTTATTACTAAGACCATTTCGTAAAAACTACCAGTATTCATCAGCAAGTTCCTAAGAATCACATGCGGAAATTTTAGTCTATTAATTATAACAGCATGGGACTCGAGAAGTTAAATCAAGAGACAGGATATTAGGAGATGCTGTGGAGGGCATATGAAGTTACTGGAGGAAAAAATATTACAATAGCGGAATGAAAAGCTGCAATCGACTAAGGAACATCTGGATTCGGTGTCTCAAGATCTAGAACATTACAGTTTTATATGAAACTATTGAAGGAAAAACATTTCGAACATAGAAACTCCCTAATTCCAACCAAAATCCGGTCATACAGAATATCTAACCTGTGCAAGAGTAACAAGTCATATTAAAATGGGGTGTTATTTCATTTTCCATTGGGGATTTATTTCGGAAGTTACTTTCATTTTACTGGGTTTTTTTATATAAAAAAATTGGAAAATGATTTCGTAATGAAATAACTTCCGGATTTGGAAGTCGTTAAAGTTCAAGAAACAGCTGCCGGCTGGATACATTCGATATCTAAAGATTTAGATCAATACAGTCTCATATGGAAAGATAATATGCTGTGGAAGCCATAGGGAGTTACTGGAGGGAAAATTTCGAAAAATATGGAAAGTTTTTGATGGGATTTTTGCAAAATTGCTTGTACTGTACTATTCCTAATACTGGAATTACATTCTTTTCACGATTTAGAAACATTGTAGTCATAAGTGCCAAATTGTCTACGGAGTAAGGAATAGCAATTATGTTACCTGGTCATATATAGAATCGCCAAAAACTTTCACTAAAAGTTCATCTTTTAGAATGTTATATATATAAAATTTCGCTAAGTGTAAATTATAAACTCTCACTTGTTTCCATTTTCCGCCATTTCTTTCACTCATGCTTCCATCTGTTTATAATTTTAGTTCAAATCATAACAAAACCGACTTTTTACAAAAATCTATTTTTATTTTTCAGTTTTTTTTTTTTCGCAAAAAATAAAACAGAACTATTTTGTTTTGGATCTTTTAAGAACAGGGGCGTTACCTCTACTAATGTTAATGGAAAACATTATGATTTGGGAGCATTTAAAAAATGTTCACTTTAATTAAATTCATGTCAGCTAAAGAATTGCGAATGATATAAGGAAATTCACTACGTATCTGGATATTAGACATGGTGTAGATAGATTTATGGAGTTTTCTTTATGTTTATTATTTGTTTAGGGGATTTTTGTACTGTTTTGCACTATAAATGTTTGAAACCAAAATCCACTTGAAATTGATGTTTAAAGAAATAAGAATAAATTTAGCTGTGGAAGAGAAATTTGCCAAAGTCCAAAATGTCAATAATTCTTTCGATTTCATTTTATTAATTTGTCAGTTATTAGATTTATGGCAAATAAATTGTATACACTAATGCATATTTCTATAAGCGCACACAACAATTTTTGAAAAAAAATTAGAAAAATTAAACAAGAAAATATTAAGTGGGCAAATAAATTTTTTATTAAATCAATTAAGAATTTATTTAAAATATTGTTAGTTGTTATTTTTAATGTCGTTTTTAATGGTATTTTTCCTATAAAAGCACTTAAGTTTATCGGTATTATAGTATTATTTATATTGGGAGAATGATCCTTTGTTTTGGATTACTTCATAAATACGGTCTGGCATGGATTCCACTAATTCTTTAAGCAGATTGAAGTGAATTTTCTCCCAAAATTGGTTTATTTTCATTTAAAGCTCTGTTTAAGTTATTATGCCTATCGTTTTGAGCATTATTTGAAAAATCTTTGCCGTCTATGTATTCGGCCAGTCCAACCGACATATGCTGTGTTCGTAAAACCATAATTTTGACTGTTTTGAAACATGTGCCGCAGCATTATATTGCTGGAATTTTCGTCTAGCAATTCGTTATTCATTTTTGTTGGAATAAAACAAATATCTTCTTCATATATATCAAATAGCTTCCCGAAATATAACCACTAAAATGCCAAAACTACGTTCTGACATCTGAACAGAATTTGATCTTAAATTGTGCCAATAACATGAATATATGTTAGGACCATTCAAACTAAATTTTTTCGTCACAGAAATTTACCCTTTTCTACTCCTTCGCCTATTTCATGCATTTTCGTGCGAATTTCAGACGATTTTCTTAAGGCTGTTTTTCTTAGCATTTTGGCTTCTTGTATTATACGTTTTCACTGGCAGATTTAGTTTGTTAATTACTTGTGTTTGTATTTCCCTTAAAAGGTTTCTGGAACCTTTAATTTTACAACCATTTTCTCTATCGGAGCATCCTTGAATAAATTTAACTGGGATATTCCAATGATCGGATAGAAAACTTCTCTTCAACATCTTTAATCGTTATGAAATTTATGAATTAAATAGAATATATTATTCCAATTTAGCGACTTATAACAGACAATTTTACGGAAGTTCATTATTAAGAGGTTGCATCAGATATCGGTCTATATCTTTTAATTTACTGAACCGATTTGCTGATTTTAAATAAAAAATAGTTCTAAGAAATAAAAAAATACTCAGGCAAAATTTCATTGACCTCTTTCAATTTTTGTCGATGTGAGCGTGCCAACAACAGACAGACGGACATAGCATAATCGATTCCAAATTTAATTTGATGGTAGAATATATATACATTATGGGGTCTGAGATGATATCTTCCTAGCGTTATACACGGAATGACAAAGTTAATATATCCTCTACACCACTTGTGATGGTGGAGGGTATAAAAATTTAATGCGTTTATAGGAATATTCATCTATGCTCATACGTTTTCTGATATTAATAGAAAACATCCCCTTTTTAAGTCAAAATTGATGAGTAATTCCAAACATCCAAATTCAACAATTAAATTACTCATCTCTCTAATTCAATTGACGAAATTTTACTAAAAATAAATTTTCAATAAAAAAATGACGTAGCAAATTGCAATTTGTTGTTATTTAAATAGTTTGACTAATTGAAAAGTTATTTATCTCCAATTATTGTCACATTCAATTTAATTAGTTTTTTTTTTGGAAAAAAAGAAGCCAAAATTCGATCTCATATTCTCAAAACATCAGCAACAATTGTCACATAACCTCTAAATTGAAGGCAATTATTTCCGCATGATTTCATGAGAATTTCAAATATTTCAAGTTCAATTACACAACAAATGTCAACCAAAAAAAAATGACAACAACTAAAATAACAATAATTTTAAGTAAATAAATCTAAAATCGATTTTATTTAAAATAAAAAATTTTAAATAAATTTATTTGAACAAAAAATAATAAAAATAAATTGAAATTCATTTATTTTAAAATGTTTTAAATTGTGAAAATTTCGAAAAATATTTTGAATGATGACAGGCAGGTTGACATTTTGGTTTTTTCTGCCTCTCTCTCTCTCTCTCTCTCTCTCACAAAATTTAATCTAAAAAATATGTTTGTTTTGTTGTGGTTTTCGATTATTTCCAGCCGCATGTTTTTTTGTAGATTTAAATATTGTAAATTTTTATGTAGAGACATGTGTCACAAATTTAAATGAATTTATTGTAAGATTTTTTCCATTTTGGTGGAGAGAAGGAAAAATACAAAAAAAGTGTAGACTGGACCTTAACAGTGGTTACCACAAACACTATTTCAGAGATGTATATGTGAATGAATCGAATCATTAGAGAATAATAAGATGCCGATATCTTAATTTGTTAAGTACTGTGATCACATATAATATTTGGGACTTTCCAACAATATATAATTTTAGGTCTTAAAAGACTTATTCTTGTATCCCTTTGAACATTAAATATTGTAAATTATATTCGATCTTAACTGGTCTTAGGTCCAGTTAAGATTGATTTCAGAATTGAACATTTGCATTTTCTATGATTCGCTAAAAGAAACAAAGAATTATAATCTTTTATTAATGATGATATAGGAAGAGATGAGACCAGATTTTCGGAGTAATAAATAAGTTCCCTTTAGTTCAAACGCCGCTCCAATAAATCTATGGACAAAATTTCTTTAAAATTCCTGCAGATGAATAAAATGCACACGATTTATCTCACTAATCTAAATCTGATTGCATGGGAATTTCACCAATCATTGTCTCCTTTTCGCCTGTGTTTTTGCGTTGATTGAATCGCGCTCATTTCGTCAATTCTGTTGCCTCATTGATTCCTAGTCCGTCATTTCTTTATTTTGAAGAATCTGTCAACATTAAATATAAAATACTGTTAGCATGATCTGGGAGTCTTCTTTTATGTAACATCAATTTCAGAACTGCTAACCACATTATGGATCATATCATGACCAAATGAAAAAAGAATTTTTTTATTGAAGTTTTCAATAATTAAAAATAAATTTTAGTTCAAGCGCAAATTTTCATTTAAGAGAAATTTTTGAATAAATTTTCATTTAAGAGAAAATTTTGGATAAATTTTCAAGCAAATTTTTCATAAAATTTCATTTAAGAGAAAAATTTCCATTATGAGAAAAGATATAAGATTTTCTTATAGAGAGAAATTTATACAAAATCTGATTAAGAGAATATATTCAAACAAATTTTGTTGAAGAAAAATTTTTCGATAAAATTTTGTGAACAGAAAATTATTGAAAAAATTTTGTGAAAAGAAAAAATTTTCAATACAATTTTATGCAATAAAAATTTATGAGAAAATTATTTATGACATTTTCATCAAATGAAAATTATAAATTTGACAAAGAGATTTGTTGTTCACTTTTCGATCAATTTTCATTTAAGATAAAAATTTAAGAAAATGTTTTCAGTAAAAAAAAGAAAAGAAAATTTTCGATAAAATTTAAGAGAAAATTTTTTTATAAAATTTAACAGAAAATTATGATAAAATTATGTTGAAGAGAAAATTTTCGATAAAATAAATTTTGTTCAACAGAAATATTTTGAAGAAATTTTGTTAAGTGAAAATTTTCGATAAAATTTTGTTGAAGAGAAAATTGTTCAAAAAAATTTCATAAAAGGGAAAATTATCCATAAAATTTAATTTAGGAGAAAATTATACATAAAATTTCATTTAAGAGAAAACATTTGCAACATTATTTTGAGGAGTAAATTTTCTTAAAAAATTTTGTTGAAGAGAAGAATGTAGATAAATTATGTAATAGAAAATTTTCCATAAATAAAATTAAAGATAAAATTTGTGAAATTTATTCGATTAAATTTGATTTAAGAGAAAATTTTTTAAAACATATTTTTAAGAGAAAATTATTGAGAAAGTTTTTGATATATTTTGTTAAAGAGAAAGTCATACAATAAAACTGCTGAAAAGAGAATTTTTGATTTTGTTAAAGAGAAAATCATAGAAAAAATATGTTAAAGAGAAACTTTTCCATAAATTTTCCATTTAAGAGAAGATTTTATTAATAAGAAAATTTTTGATATTTTTTAGTGTGACTTTCGTCATAAAATTAGGTTGTAATAATATATATAATTATAATTATAATAATTATTATAATTATAATTATAATTGTAATTATAATTATAATTATAATAATTATTATAATAATTATATATTGAACTATTATATTAATTTCATATATATTAAATACAATTTCTTTTAACAAAATTTTGTGTTTTCTCTAAAAGGGATTTGTTGGAAAGACACATGAAATCTTTATCCAATAAATTGTCCAAAGATTAGCAAAAATTATTCTCACTTTAACAAAAAAACTAAAAACAAATGAAGAAACGTCTTGTTTTGCTTTTAATACCTTCGATTTAAGTGAAATTAATGTTAAACTAAAGAACAACATGATGTTGATGACAAAAATGAGACAGACAAACAAACAGACAGACTGAAAGACAGCAAAATGGAACGATAGACAGAAAGATGGACAGACAAACTGTAAGAAGGAAAAAGTTCATTAGTTGAAGAACAAGAAAAGAACCAGACAGTAAAAGTTTAAAACAATTTAATGCATCATGAAATAAAGTGTTTTTTTACATTTTTGCTCATTTCTCCGCTTTTTCTTGAAAGGAAAACAAATGTTTTAAAGATTTTGAAAACAATAATGACGAGAATTAGTGACTGACTGACTGAGTGACTAAGTGACTAACTGACTACTCACTATTAAATGAAATAATGACATTTTGATATTTATAATTTTATTAATTGAATTAAGCTTATTTTTAACACAACATGATTTAAGATGAAGATAATGATTATGAAGTGCAATTAACGTTTAATTACCTTGAACCTTTTAATCCCTCTTAAGGAAGTTTAATTAATTAATTAATCTATGTATGATTTATTTTGTTGTTGTTGTTAAAATAATTAACTTATTTTTATTTTATTTACCTGAGATAATTTGAATATTTGCATTAATGCCAGTAACTTCAATATTAACTGCCAGTTCATGTTATAATACTGCTACGGACTGATGTCAATCAATCAACTTTAAATAATTAATTTTTTATAGCACTTTTTTATTAAAATCAACCAGTCATTAGCCATCACCAAAAAAGAGATAACTAAATGATGTAATTAATTAACAGATCTGTAAAAGAATTGGAAAATGGAATAGAATCATTAATAAAATACAATAGAAAAACATTAATTAAATAATTTATTGAAAATGAACAAAACTTATTAAATTTAATCAAATCAAAATTTTCACTATTTTTCAATAGAAAACTTTATTAAAATTTTTTTGTCAAAGTTTCTTTTTAGAGAAAATTTTTGTCAATTTTATTTTAGAGAAAAATTTTTCTCAAATTTTCTTTAAAGGCAAAATGTTTGTCAAATTTTCTTTATAGAGAAAATTTTTGTCAAATTTTCTTTATGGAGAAAATTTTTATAAAATTTTTTTATAGAGAAAAATTTTCTCAGATTTTCTTTCTAGAATGAATTTTCTTTATAGAGATTTTTTTTGTCAAATTTCTTTATAGATAAATTTTTGTCTTATTATTTTTAGAGAAATTTTTTATAAAATTTTCTTTCTAAAGAAAATTTTAGTATAATTTTTTTCTAAGAGAAAATTTCTGTCAAATTTTTATAGCGAAAATAAACAAAATTACTGTTTTCAAAAAAAGTTTAAAAAAAGTTATGATAAAATTTTCTTTATAGAGAAAATTTATGATCAAATTGCTTAGTAGAAAAAAATTCCGATAAATTTTCCTTTTAGAAAAGTTTGATTTTTTTTTTTTTGGAAAATTTGCAATAAATTCCTTCATATAGAAAATATTCAAGAACTTTTTCTCTATTGAGAAAAATTTCAATACATTTAATGATAACTTTTGATTTTAGAGAAATTTTCAACATAGAGAATTTTATAATTTTCTTTATAGAAAATAACGATAAATTTTATTTCTTGAGAAAGTCTACATGTTTTTGTTTCCATTTCCTACGGAGAAAAATTTACTAATTTTTCTGAATAGAGAAAAATTTCGATAAAGTTTTCCTTGTAGAAATAAGTCACGATAAATTTTCTTTATAAGAAAAACTTATGATAAATTTCCTTTATAGAGAAAATATTCTATGAATTTTCTTTATAGAAAAATTTTCTATAATTTTTTTATAGAGAAAATTTTCGATAAAATCAACTCTCGATAAATTCACGATTTATATAACATTTTCGATAAAATCACGATTTATAGAACTTTTCGATAAATTCACGAGTCATATAACATTTTCGATAAATTTACGATTTATATAACATTTTCGATAAATTCACGATTTATAGAACATTTTCGATAAAATCACGATTTATAGAATATTTTCGATAAATTCACGAGTTATAGAACATTTCCGATAAATTCACGATTTATAGAAAATTTTCGATAAATTCACGATTTATTGAAAATTTTCGATAAATTCACGATTTATAGAACATTTTCGATAAATTCACGATTTATAGAACATTTTAGATAAATTCATGAATTATGGAACATTATCGATAAATTCACGATTTATAGAACATTTTCGATAAATTCACGAGTTATAGAACATTTTCGATAAATTCACGATTTATAGAACATTTTCGATAAATTCACTATTTATAGAACATTTTCAATAAATTCACGATTTATAGAACATTTTCGATAAATTCACGATTTATAGAACATTTTCGATAAATTCACGATTTATAGAACTTTTCGATAAATTCACGATTTATAGAACATTTTCGATAAATTCACGATTTATTGAAAATTTTCGATAAATTCACGATTTATTGAAAATTTTCGATAAATTCACGATTTATTGAAAATTTTCGATAAATTCACGATTTATTGAAAATTTTCGATAAATTCACGATTTATAGAATATTTTCGATAAATTCACGATTTATAGAAAATTTTCGATAAATTCACGATTTATAGAAAATTTTCAATAAATTCACGATTTATAGAACATTTTCGATAAATTCACGATTTATTTTTGGTTTTATCAATTTTTTTCAGACTTTTAAATAAGAATGAAGGATGTGTTTTTTCACTTTTATTTTAATTTAATTAATTTATTTAATAACAAAAATAAAATAAAAACACTCAACACTCTGCCATTTAATAAATTAAACTGATCTATAATTTTTATTTATTTCTTAATTTCTTTCATCAAAATTTTTTTCTTCAGAAACGAAATTTTTATCAAAAAATTTTGTATATTTTGTAATACAAAAAAAGAGATATTTAATGCAGATTTCAATTTTCATTCATTCTTTTGAATCTTTTGATGTTGATAATTAGTAAAAAAGAGCAAAAAGAACTAAAATTCTTTAATTAAAATTTTATTTAAAATATTGAAAAATGTATGAAGGAAAAATAATTGTTTGAAACAAATTGAATTGAACATGATCATGTTTAAGTAAATGATCATAAATATGATCCACAACAACAATAATTGTTGTTGTTGTATTGAATGAATGATGATTTATGTGATCTTTCATCTGTATTTAATAATATTCAAATATAAATGAAATCCATACAAAATATAGCGCCAACTTTAATTATAATAATTTACATGTGTTTTAATTTTAATTCAATATTTCTATTGGTTTACAAGATCATTTCATGGATCCTAAATAACTGTTATTTTATTTTTTACTTAAAATATTTATTTTGTTAATTTCTTGTTCCGTATTAATTTCAATTTCGAAATTCTTGTTTATTTAATTATTGTTATAATGAAAATATAACTGAACAGATCTGTTTTTCTATTCCAAGAGAATTTTGTTTACATAAAGTATTTGATCGCAAATTATACCTCTTTTCATATTTCAATTAAATTACAAACATTTTCATTCAACAATTTTTATTTCTTTAAAAATTTTAATTGAAAAAAATATTAAATTTCCACAAAAATTTTAGGGTTTTCCTCATTTTAAAGAAAAATGTTCAATAGAAAATGTTCGATAAATTCACAATTTATAGAAAATTTTCGATAAATTCACGATTTATAGAAAATTTTCGATTAATTGACATTTTATAGAAAATTTTCGATAAATTCACGATTTCTAGAAAATTTTCGATAAATTCACGATTTATAGACAATTTTCGATAAATTCACGATTTCTAGAAAATTTTCGATAAATTCACGATTTCTAGAAAATTTTCGATAAATTCACGATTTCTAGAAAATTTTCGATAAATTCACGATTTCTAGAAAATTTTCGATAAATTCACGATTTCTAGAAAATTTTCGATAAATTCACGATTTATAGAAAATTTTCGATAAATTCACGATTTATAGAAAATTTTCGATAAATTCACGATTTATAGAAAATTTTCGATAAATTCACGATTTATAGAAAATTTTCGATAAATTCACGATTTATAGAAAATTTTCGATAAATTCACGATTTATAGAAAATTTTCGATAAATTCACGATTTATAGAAAATTTTCGATAAATTCACGATTTAAAGAAAATCTTCGATAAATTCACGATTTAAAGAAAATCTTCGATAAATTTTCTATTAAAAAAAAATTTTAATAAATTTACGGTTAATAGAAAATTTCGATAAATTCTCTATTTATATAAATTTATAAATTCTTCATTTATAAAATTTCGATAAATCCATCTTTTGTAGAAAATTTTAGATAAATGTTTCATTTATAGAAAAATTTCGATAATAAAAAGATATCGATTTCAAAATTTTTCGATAAATTCCTTATTAAAAAATTGTTTTTCGTTCACCCTAAAATCTTTTGCTTTGATAATATTTTATCTCTAATTTAGTCTTTTTTAAATATAAATAATTTTCTTTTTTTGTTGTTATTTGCTAAATAATTTATGTTTTTGTGTTTTTAATTTTAACCACTTGCAACATTGAATTATTTAACTTAAGATAAAATAAATTAAATGTTTTTTTCTAAAATTTCATTATTCATGGTAAAATAAGTAGACAAATTCATTTAATTTATCTTAAAATTAATGAATGAAAAACCCCCCAGAAAAATAAATAATTGAAAGTAATTGAAAACGCACAATTGCGTCAAATTAAATGAACAATATTTTTTTTAACAAAATAAAATTTTAAATATGAAATTTAAAAAAAGAACATAAATTCAATATTTTCATCTTGCAATAGAGAACATTTTATTTCAGAATAAAAAGTGGTAATAAATAAAATTTTCAAAAATAAACTCAAAAAATCATTTATTCAAGTAGATTTTTTGATATGAAATTTATTTCAAATGTTTATTTTTTCCTTGTTATTTATGACTAAAAATATTCTCCTTTTTTCAATTTTAAGAATATTTTTTCCGACAACTATGAGATGAGATGTAATAATTTCTTTTGAAAAATTGTATCGCTTTTTTAGTCTCTGTACCCTGAATTTTATACTTTTTCTTGTTGTTTTTGTTGTAAATACAGTACATTTGAATTACCTAATGTACACTCTTTTTCTGCTTATGTCTGGTCTGGGTGGGTGCAATTACTTTTTGGTTCTGTTCTGTTCCGTTTCGAAAATTCTAATTTTATCTTAAAATTTATTTCGTATTTATGTTGAAGTTTTTAGTTCATCTTTTTTAATTTTTTATTGTAATTTTAGATTTTGCTTTAAAATTGTTGCAACAACAAGAAACAAATTACACGAGCAGCTGTAATAATTGATATATAATTTCCTCGTTACAATCAATTAATTTTTTCTACTTTAATCCCCCTCGATTTATTTTAATGTTTTGAAGGAATTTTTATTTGAAAATATTAATTTTAGTTTTTTTCTAAAGATTTTTGAAATTTATTATTGAAGATAATTTCAATTGAAATCAAAAGTAATTAATGTCCAAAACTTTACAAATTGTTTAGACGAGACTTTTGATAATTAAGAGAAAATTTTCGACAAATTTTCTATTCAGAGAAAATTTTCGTTAAATTTTAATTTTAAAGAAATTTTCGATAAATTCCCTATTTAGAGGAAATTTTCGATAAATTTTCTATTTAGAGAAAATTTTCGATAAATTTTCTATTTAGAGAAAATTTTCGATAAATTTTCTATTTAGAGAAAATTTTCGATAAATTTTCTATTTAGAGGAAATTTTCAATTTAGAGAAAATTTTCGATAAATTTTCAATTTAGAGAAATTTTACATAAATTTTCAATTTAGAGAAAATTTTCGATAAATTTTCAATTTAGAGAAAATTTTCGATAAATTTTCAATTTAGAGAAAATTTTCGATAAATTTTTTATTTAGAGAAAATTTCGATAAATTTTCTATTTAGAGAAAATTTTCGATAAATTTTCTATTTAGTGAAAATTTTCGATAAATTTTCTATTTAGTGAAAATTTTCGATAAATTTTCTATTTAGTGAAAATTTTCGATAAATTTTCTATTTAGTGAAAATTTTCGATAAATTTTCTATTTAGTGAAAATTTTCGATAAATTTTCTATTTAGTGAAAATTTTCGATAAATTTTCTATTTAGTGAAAATTTTCGATAAATTTTCTATTTAGTGAAAATTTTCGATAAATTTTCTATTTAGTGAAAATTTTCGATAAATTTTCTATTTAGTGAAAATTTTCGATAAATTTTCTATTTAGTGAAAATTTTCGATAAATTTTCTATTTAGTGAAAATTTTCGATAAATCTGCTATTGAGAGAAAATTTTCGATAAATCTCCTATTGAGAGAAAATTTTCGATAAATCTCCTATTGAGAGAAAATTTTCGATAAATTTTTTATTTAGTGAAAATTTTCGATAAATTTTCTATTTAGTGAAAATTTTCGATAAATTTTCTATTTAGTGAAAATTTTCGATAAATTTTCTATTTAGTGAAAATTTTCGATAAATTTTCTATTTAGAGAAAATTTTCGATAAATTTTCTAATAAGAGAAAATTTTCGATAAATTTTCTATTTAGTGAAAATTTTCGAAAAATTTTCTATTTAGAGAAAATTTTCGATAAATTTTCTATTTAGTGAAAATTTTCGATAAATTTTCTATTTAGTGAAAATTTCCGATAAATTTTCTATTTAGAGAAAATTTTCGATAAATTTTTTATTTAGTGAAAATTTTCGATAAATTTTTTATTTAGTGAAAATTTTCGATAAATTTTTCTATTTAGAGAAAATTTTCGATAAATTTTTCTATTTAGAGAAAATTTTCGATAAATTTTTCTATTTAGAGAAAATTTTCGATAAATTTTTCTATTTAGAGAAAATCTTCGATAAATTTTTCTATTTAGAAAAAATTTCCGATAAATTTTCTATTTAGAGAAAATTTTCGATAAATTTTCTATTTAGAGAAAATTTTCGATAAATTTTCTATTTAGATAAATTTTCGATAAATTTTCTATTTAGAGAAATCTCCTATTGAGAGAAAATTTTCGATAAATCTCCTATTGAGAGAAAATTTTCGATTTATTTTAATGTTTTGAAGGAATTTTTATTTGAAAATATTAATTTTAGTTTTTTTTTTCTAAAGATTTTGAAATTTATTATTGAAGATAATTTCAATTGAAATAAAAAGTAATTAATGTCCAAAACTTTACAAATTGTTTAGACGAGACTTTTGATAATTAAGAGAAAATTTTCGACAAATTTTCTATTCAGAGAAAATTTTCGTTAAATTTTAATTTTATAGAAATTTTCGATAAATTCCCTATTTAGAGGAAATTTTCGATAAATTCCCTATTTAGAGGAAATTTTCGATAAATTTTCTATTTAGAGGAAATTTTCGATAAATTTTCTATTTAGAGGAAATTTTCGATAAGTTTTCTATTTAGAGGAAATTTTCAATTTAGAGAAAATTTTCGATAAATTTTCAATTTAGAGAAAATTTTACATAAATTTTCAATTTAGAGAAAATTTTCGATAAATTTTCAATTTAGAGAAAATTTTCGATAAATTTTCAATTTAGAGAAAATTTTCGATAAATTTTCAATTTAGAGAAAATTTTCGATAAATTTTCAATTTAGAGAAAATTTTCGATAAATTTTCTATTTAGAGAAAATTTTCGATAAATTTTCTATTTAGTGAAAATTTTCGATAAATTTTCTATTTAGTGAAAATTTTCGATAAATTTTCTATTTAGTGAAAATTTTCGATAAATTTTCTATTTAGTGAAAATTTTCGATAAATTTTCTATTTAGTGAAAATTTTCGATAAATTTTCTATTTAGTGAAAATTTTCGATAAATTTTCTATTTAGTGAAAATTTTCGATAAATTTTCTATTTAGTGAAAATTTTCGATAAATTTTCTATTTAGTGAAAATTTTCGATAAATTTTCTATTTAGTGAAAATTTTCGATAAATTTTCTATTTAGTGAAAATTTTCGATAAATTTTCTATTTAGTGAAAATTTTCGATAAATTTTCTATTTAGTGAAAATTTTCGATAAATCTGCTATTGAGAGAAAATTTTCGATAAATCTCCTATTGAGAGAAAATTTTCGATAAATCTCCTATTGAGAGAAAATTTTCGATAAATTTTTTATTTAGTGAAAATTTTCGATAAATTTTCTATTTAGTGAAAATTTTCGATAAATTTTCTATTTAGTGAAAATTTTCGATAAATTTTCTATTTAGTGAAAATTTTCGATAAATTTTCTATTTAGTGAAAATTTTCGATAAATTTTCTATTTAGAGAAAATTTTCGATAAATTTTCTAATAAGAGAAAATTTTCGATAAATTTTCTATTTAGTGAAAATTTTCGAAAAATTTTCTATTTAGAGAAAATTTTCGATAAATTTTCTATTTAGTGAAAATTTTCGATAAATTTTCTATTTAGTGAAAATTTCCGATAAATTTTCTATTTAGAGAAAATTTTCGATAAATTTTTTATTTAGTGAAAATTTTCGATAAATTTTTTATTTAGTGAAAATTTTCGATAAATTTTTCTATTTAGAGAAAATTTTCGATAAATTTTTCTATTTAGAGAAAATTTTCGATAAATTTTTCTATTTAGAGAAAATTTTCGATAAATTTTTCTATTTAGAGAAAATTTTCGATAAATTTTTCTATTTAGAAAAAATTTCCGATAAATTTTCTATTTAGAGAAAATTTTCGATAAATTTTCTATTTAGAGAAAATTTTCGATAAATTTTCTATTTAGATAAATTTTCGATAAATTTTCTATTTAGAGAAATCTCCTATTGAGAGAAAATTTTCGATAAATCTCCTATTGAGAGAAAATTTTCGATAAATCTCCTATTGAGAGAAAATTTTCGATAAATCTCCTATTGAGAGAAAATTTTCGATAAATCTCCAATTGGGAGGAAATTTTCGATAAATTTTCTATTTAGAGAAAATTTTCGATAAATCTCCTATTTAGAGAAAATTTTCGATAAATTTTCTATTTAGAGAAAATTTTTTATAATCGCGTATTTATGGAAAATTATTCTTTTTTAAAGAAAATCTTCAATAAAATCGCGATTTAGTGAACATTTTCGATAAATTAAGAATAAGTTTAAGAATTTGCCAACAAAAATAAAAATTCTATAAAAAAAATTCAGATACAGATCAATATTAATCACACTTTTCCCCCCAAAAATCAAGCAACCAAATCTAAGGTCGTTTAATAAAAAATCACTATTTTTTAACTGAAATTCTCTTTCTGATATAAATTTATAGTTAAAAATTTTGTATTTTAATAATTTATAAATTATTGTTATTTAATATTTTATTTATACAAAAACAAAAAAATAATCCTACATTATTGTTTATTTCCAAAATAGACGGAAGTTGTTCATTATTGATTGAGCCAAAAGAAGTTCAATAAAAAACAGAAGAACAGTAAGAATGCTATATTCGGCAATGCTGAGTCTTCAGTAACATTGACCACAAATGCGTAAGAAGTAAATACGTTATGTTTCGCACATACACACTCACACATACACTCACAGACGTTTACATAATATAAACGTTTTTCTTAAATATAACACTGGAACACTTAATGAGTCATACAATTAGTTATATTTGTGGCTATAACTTTTTTTCAACTGAACCGATATGTAATGGTAATGAAGAATATATAACTTAATAGTTTGTCAAAATTTCATTCTGAATTGTCGATTTATAATTGACAATTTCACGTAAGTTTTTTCTTTAACTTAGAGGTTGCCTCAGATATCGGTGTATATCTTTTAATATAATTTCACTTTCACAATAATTGGCAGAGCACAATAAAATTTATTCTGAGTATTTTTTATAGTCCTGAAAAGATATATACCGATATCTGGGACAACCTCTAAATTTAAGCGAAGAAATTACGTAAAATAATCAATTTTAAATCGTCAAATCAAAAAATATTATATACTTCTGTGAGAGTATGTGTGAGTGTGTATGTCCGAAACATTTACGTCACACGCAGTTGTAGTGGAGGGTATTGGAGATTCGGCATAGCCGTATAAGGCATTCTTACTTATTTTTTTGTTAAACAAAATTAACATATTACAAGATTTTTGTTCGACAAACACTTGAAATCTACAGAAAAGTGATCTTTTATTAACATTAATTATAGATTGTTTTTTATAAAAAAAAAACATTTTATTATAAAACTTGTCTCATTAGTTTTTATTTAAAATGACCAAATTGACGCCAAAAACATTTGATATCAAATTGAGAAAATAATTTATATTCAAAATTCACTATCAACGTGAAACGAAACGTTTAAAATTTAAGATCTCAAGTTTAAGATAAATTCCTAAAACTGAAAAAAAACCTACAATAATTTTTCTCTTAATTTGTTTATTGTTTTCTTGTGAATATTTTTTATATTTTTTAAAAAATTTTATTTAAAAAAAAAATTGCTTTATTTATGATTTTTATCTTTTTAATTCACTCTTGAGTCAAAAAAGTGTGTAAATTTGTGTGACAGCTGGTTGTTGGCGTTTATTTCATTCATTCATTCATTCATTCATTCAGACGTTACGATCAGTTGGTCATTAATTTTTATTTTATTTGATATTTTTTTTTTATTATTATTTTTTAAATTGATAAATTTAAAAATCGTTAAATATTTGTTTTAATATTTCAGATTCTCAATGAATTTTTTGTTGGTATAAACGAGTAATTATGTAAATTGATTTACACTCTAAAGGTGTTTATCAATGAATTAATGAATGAACTTTAATATTGAATGGGTTTTTAATGAAATGTTTATGAACGATGATCGACTAACCAACTGATCATTTGTTTCGCTCCGTGATTTGATAAACGATTCACTTATTAATGTTTGTGTGAGCGTGTCGTGATTTAATTTAAATATATTTTCAATATTTATATTTTTTTTAAATTTAGTCTTCAATTAATGACAGTATTATAATGCAAATAATTAGTAGAAGTGATGTGTTTTTTTAAACACCTACCATTCGAAATTAGGGTTGCCATATTAAAATTTTATTATGAAAAAAATAGAGAATTTATCGAAAATTTTTTATAAATCGAAAATTTATTGAAAAGTTCTTCAAATCGGGAATTTATTTCATTCATTTGTCTATTAATTTTTAACAAATAGTCTATTCTAATAACATTTCCGACTAATTATCTATTTGAGAAAATTTTTAAAACATTTTCTTTTAATACCGAATTATCACACATTTTTTATTAATAGGAAATTTAAAAAATTTTCTCTAGATCAAGAATTTATCTTTTCTTATTCCTCTAAATTGAGAACTTATTGACAATTTTCCATTAATAGGAATTTGTCGAAAATTTCCTCTTTATTAAGAATTTATCGAAAATTTTCTAAATTTCCTCTAAAATGCGAATCTATCAAAAATTTCCTCTTAATTGAGAATTTATCGAAAATTTTCTCTCAATTAAGAATTTATAGAAAATTTCCTCTAAATTGAGAATTTATCGAAAATTTCCTCTCAATTAAGAATTTATCAAAAGTTTCCTCTTTATTAAGAATTTATCGAAAATTTCCTCTAAAATGGGAATTTATCAAAAATTTCCTCTTAATTGAGAATTTATCGAAAATTTTCTCTCAATTAAGAATTTATAGAAAATTTCCTCTAAATTGAGAATTTATCGAAAATTTCCTCTCAATTAAAAATTTATCAAAAATTTCCTCTTAATTAAGAATTTATCGAAAATTTCCTCTAAAATGGGAATTTATCGAAAATTTCCTCTAAAATGGAAATTTATCAAAAATTTTCTCTAAATTGAGAATTTATCGAAAATTTCCTCTTAATTAAGAATTTATCGAAAATTTCCTCTCAATTGAGAACTTATCGAAAATCTCCTCCAGATTGAGAATTTATCGAAAATTTCTTCTTAATTAAGAATTTATAGAAAATTTCCTCTAAATTGAGAATTTATCCAAAATTTTCTCTTAATTGAGAATTTATTGAAAATTTTCTCTAAGTTGAGAATTTATCGAAAATTTCCTCTTAAATTAGAATTTATCGAAAATTTCCTCTCAATTGAGAATTTATCGAAAATCTCCTCCAAATTGAGAATTTATCGAAAATATCCTTTTAATTAAGAATTTATAGAAAATTTCCTCTAAATTGAGAATTTATCGAAAATTTCCTCTTAATTAGGAATTTATCGAAAATTTTCTCTCAATTGAGAATTTATCGAAAATTTCCTCTTAATTAAGAATTTATAGAAAATTTTCTCTAAATTGAGAATTTATCGCAAATTTCCTCTAAATTGAGTATTTATCGAAAATTTCCTCCCAATTGAGAACTTATCGCAAATCTCCTCCAAATTGAGAATTTATCGAAAATATTTACTAAATTGAGAATTTATCGCAAATTTCTTCTAAATTGAGAATTTATCGAAGATTTCCTCTAAATTGAGAATTTATCGAAAATTTCCTCTAAATTAAAAATTTATCGAAAATTTTCTCTAAATTGAGTATTTATCGAAAATTTCCCCTTAATTGAAAAATTATCGAAATTTCCTTTAAATTACGAATCTATTGAAACTTTTGAATATTTTTCGAAAATTAAGAATTTATTGCAAATTTTTCCCTAAATTGAAAGTTTATCTAAAATTTCCCATAAATTAGAATTTATTAAATATTTTCTTCAAATTGAGAATTGAAGAAAATGTTCTCTTAAATGAGAATTTATTGAAATTTTTCTTTAGTTTCAGAATTTATCAAATATTTCATATAAATAGAAAGTTTTGTCGAATATTCCCTCTAAATGGGGAAATTAATACCTCCTCAGTCCTCTAAACGGAAAATTAATATTAAATATAATTTAAATAGGAAATTTTCATTCTATCTGATCTTATGGTAGAGAGTTTGAAATTTATACCCATAAGTTTAGACTTTTTAGACGTTTTTGCTTACGCTTTTCTAAGATCGGAACCAAAAATATGACTAAAAAATATATTTAATATTTATTATGTATATAAATTTTATAAATTTAGGGTTAAGTTTAATTTCCAAACAAGCTACGATCGTAACAAAAAAGATCAGTTGTCTCTCAACGATCTAGCAACACATAATAATAACTTAATTCTCTATAATGTATATATTATGTAATTATTTGATCTTGGTTTTTAAGATCATATCAAAACTGAATAGATCACTTATCTTTAATGGATCTCAAAACAGAAAAGATCGTTTTTAAAATGTAAAATTTTTGCTAAATTAATTGAGAAATTTTCATAAAATTTTGCATTCGATCAGTTAATTCACTCTCCAAATAATTTAATTAAATCTTAGTTTTTTTATGATCAGTAATTTTGAAGTTAATGTGAATTTTAAAAATATTCGAAAAATTCGTCTCGTACTTTATTTCAATTTTATTTTGTATCCAAAACTAATTTGAAATAAAAAAATGCAATTTGAACAAAATAACATTTGCATTTAATGAATTCGAGCGATCAACCAACTAATTCCTTATTTCTATTCCCTCCACCATCATAAGTAGTGCAGGGGGTATATTAACTTTGTCATTACGTGTGTAACGCTAAGAAGGAATCATCTCAGACCCCATAATGTCTGAGTCGATTTAGCTGTGTCTGTACGTATGTGTGTATGTGTGTATGTATGTATGTATGTATGTATGTATGTATGTATGTATGTATGTATGTATGTATGTATGTCCGTCTGTCTGTATTCAAATTAAAATCTGAGTCGATTTAGCTGTGTCTGTATGTATGTATGTATGTATGTATGTATGTATGTATGTATGTATGTATGTATGTATGTATGTATGTATATATGTATGTATATATGTATGTATGTATGTATGTATGTATGTATGTATGTATGTATGTATGTATGTATGTATGTATGTATGTATGTATGTATGTCCGTCTGTATTCAAATTAAAATCTGAGTCAATTTAGCTGTGTCTGTATGTCTGTATGTATGTATGTATGTATGTATGTATGTATGTATGTATGTATGTATGTATGTATGTCCGTCTGTATATCTGGATATCTGTATATCCGTCTGTCTATCCGTCTCTTGTCTGTCCGTCTGTTATTGGCACGCTCACATCCACAATAATTAACAGAGCTCAATGAAATTTGGTCTGAGTATTTGTTAAAGCCCTAAGAAGTTTCCTACTCAAAACCAGCAAAATCTGTCCAATATATTAAAAGATATATACCGATATCTGAGGTAACCGCTAAGTTTAATTTTATGACCATTTAAGTGCTCTGTGTTATATTATGGAAAATATTTTCATTTGCGCTGAAGGGTATTAAAGATTCGGCATAGCCGAATATAGAATTCTTTTTTGATTTTCTTATTAACGCTAAAATTGAAAACATTATCAATTCAAATTAACCTAAATTCGCTTAAAACCAAATCAACTTAAATTTAAACAATTCGTTTAAGAAAAAAATCCAAAAATGTTTTGTTTATACAAAAAATAAGTAAATAAATACTTAAATATTTAAATCTTGAATAAAAATTATTTTTATTTGTTTTTAATCGAGTGCAATGTCATTAACATTTTATCGCTCGTTTTAAAATTCCCCCCCCCCCCCCCCCCTTTAAATTTTGAAACGATCACCAGCAAAGAGTTTAGAGGAAGGAAACACACCTATTTTTTTTTTTTTTTTGTTATTTTTGTTATTTTATTTTTAACAACATTTCAATAAAATACAAACTAAACAGATCAATTGATCGATCTCTCATTTATTCAATCATGACAACTACTGTTTGTCACTATAGTCAATTATTCAGTCAGTCGAACATATAGCGATCATGTCATGGTTGCTGTTGTTTTTATTTTACTTATTATTCAGACTCATTCAAGTGTTTTTTGTTTTTCGCCAAGATTGTAAATATTTGATAGCCTTAAAGTAACAATATTCGTAATTGAGACTTAAAATGTGGAAAGAAAATTGTATTAAGTTGTTTTTTATGGTTTAATCTCTGATAAAAGAGTTTAGTTTTTTAGGTGACTCTGTCGTATAAAGGCAATTTGGCAATGAGATTTATTGAAATGTATTTAGGTAAAAAATAGGATTATAAAAAAAATCTATATGTATTTACAAGATATTTTGTTAAACTAGAGGATTAAATTTTGAAACTTTGAATTAAGGCAGACCGATTGTTACAGATCGCGTGGAAATATTTTTAAATATTTCCGCAGATATTTCATTTTTATCAAAAATTCTACTAAAGTATCATAAAAAAATATTGACATTTTTTAAATATCGATCTTAACTGATCGAACATAAATTCCTGAAGAAGTCTATATTCGTAGAAAAAGAAGAAAACAACCATAAAAATAAAATCTGAACTTGTTTTTGTTTTCAGTTATTAGATTAAAGAGTATTCATCATCTTGGTTACGATCATAACACACTGAATGACAAATCTTGATCTTAACTGATCGATGATAAAGTCTTGAAAAAGTCTATGAAAAAATACTAAACATCTCTTTTGTTTTCAGTTATTGCATCTGTTAGAGAGTTTTGATCTTTTTGATTTTGATCTTGATCTTTACTGATCGTACATGAACTCTTGAAGAAGTTTTCGATCTTCCGCACTGAATGCTATTGATCGAACATACCATAAAACCATAAACCATAAAATTAAAATTTGAACTTCTTTTCTGCTTTCGGTTATTTGATCAGTTAGAAAGTATAAATCTTCTTGATTTCGATTTTAGGTCATCAAATGCCAAAATTTGATCTTAAATGATCGATCATTGCTCATTTAATGCAAAATTTTAAAATTGAAAATTTTAGTTAAAGAAGAAAATATACTTCTTTAATATGCAATCAATTAAAGAGTGCTCTGATGTTTGATTCCGATCTTAGGTGATCTATTGTAAAATCAAACTTAATTCTACAATTCTATTTTTAGTTCTAATCTAAGTTACAGATTGGATGCATTTTAAACTCCTTTCTTGTGCTGATATTTTTGATATTTTTGGACATAAAATAATTCTGTATCAATCTTAATATTGGATGAAATCAGTTTAGGAATAGATCAGTTTAGGAGCATTGATCTTGTAAAACAGTTGTTTTGTTTTCTAATAAGCATTTTCCTCTCTTAAAGATCAGCACTTTTTGATTCAGATCTTTGCTACTTATGGCTCAGATTATAAACGATCGTATTCAAAGACTTATTAAGTTAAGCAAATTTTTTAAATATCTATATTTAAGAGATATTTTCTGTATTTGTATTTTTATCAGTTTTTCCTCGATATAAGATCAATTATAGATCAGAACTTTTTCTTTTTGATTTTTGCTAATAAATTGAAAAATTAAAATTAACTCTATGAAGTAATAAATATTGTTAACTTAAATCTTTCTACTCTCACTGTTGGACAGTACTGATCTTAAAGGTTCTGATCTCCGATGATCGAAAACAAAATGTTACTAAACTTAGCGTCTTTGTTATATTTGGATATTAAAGTGATATTTTGTGTAATTGGTCCATTACATTTTAAACTCGTTATGTGATCTACTATAAAGTTTTTCTGATCTCATCGAGAGTAAAATCAAGCAAAATTGAAATAGATCTATTAATATTAAACATTATGGTTTAGATTATTTACTTAATGAATGTCAAGCACGAAATTTTGTTAAATATATTTTGTAACAGTTGAATTAAAATATACATTTTTCCCTGTTACAAGATCAATTATAGAGTGCTGATATTTTTTTACTGATCTTAATCGATCTTTTCTCTCATCTCTCTATTTCTAGATCAATTATTGAAAGTTGATCTTATTTAGACTGAGCTTAGCTAATCAAAAGCTATTTTTAGGTATCTTTTTGCTTCCGTTTCTTTTTTTAACTGATCGCAAGGTCTCTTAGTTTAAAATATATATGTATCTAAAAGAAACTATAAGATTATCTACCTCCTCCTCTCTAACCTTATTAAATCAGTTAGATTTTGATCTTTTTGGTTCCGATCTTAACTGATCGTGTGCAAAACCTGGCTAACCGCGTTCATTAATCATTAAAATTATATTCTATGAATTTCTTTCTGACACTATTTTTTATTTTTATATTTATAGTTTTTTTTTTGTGATCGCTGAAAAATTATATATTTAAAATCATCATCACATTAAACAAATAGTTCTAATTTTCCTAAATGAAAGTCCATTAACTAAAATGTATTTTTTATTTGTTTGAAAAGATAAAATAATAAAAATATTTAAATAAAAATATATTGCGTCAATAGATAATATTTCATTTGTGCGTGAGTAACAGATCAAATAATTTTTCTTAATATAAATCTTTCAAGAAATATTCATATGATTTTCCTAAGAAACATTTCTTTTAAAAAAATATAATTTATAAACAATTCATTAATTTAATTTTTATGATTCTTATTTTTTGGTGCCAACTAAAATTTAGTCAATTTAGCATAAAAAACTATTATAATAAGAAAACAAGGAACAATTTTCAACTCTTTGTAAGATTGGATCTTTTAAAGAGTTTAATTTTAATTAAAAAAAGAAAAAGAGTCTTATTTTATATCGCTCTTTGAAAAGAGTTCAATTCTCAAAAATAATAAAGATCAAAAAAGATAGAAAAAAGAGCGAAATCGAAAAAAGAGTTTAAAAATGAATAATTCGCACAGACTGTAGCAGTCAAAAATGTTCATTTTAAAGCTGGAAAAGGGATGTTTTATTTCGTCAAGAAATTTGTTTTTGTACTTGTATTTGTAGAAGAATATTTTTGTATTTTTTTAATGTTTAAATGGACAGTCTGGCGGACAGAAAGATGGACGGACGTCGTTAAATCGACTCAGAAATTGGCTACGTTCGGTCAAATATTTCAGGTACCTTCCATACAAATGTCCTTTCCAGAATGAAGTTTAAAGGTCATAAAAGGTCCTAAATACAAAAAGTTTTAAAATATGCAAGGGCCGGTCCATTATTTCTCATTGGTCCCATACAAACCCCCTCCAAATATCTCTTTTAAAGGCAAAAATCTCACATATACGTTGGTATTATAATAATAATTGGTCCAATTAAGATAATTATGAGCAAAAATCGATGAGTGAAATTGTACGAGAGTCAGTTCAAAATTTCATGTAACTCCCTTATAAGCCATCCCACCAGAAAAATTCATTTTAAAACGCATAAATTTAACATAAATCTTAGTGTCACAATAATGTACTACAAACTTAAGAATAAATAAGAAAAATGAAATTATACGAGGGGGTCGTACATAAATTTTTAACCAAGGATATGGTTTAGGGTTCTAGATAGTCGGTCTTGATCGACTATACATTTTTACTTGCTTTTTTCAACCATTTCGCAATTTTGAGCGAATTAAAAATTAATCCTCTTTTTTACTCTTAACTGAAAGAAGAGTAAAATTAGTTTATTTTTTGCAAAATCAAAAAAAAAAAAAAAAAAAATATAATATTTTTTAATCTTCGCAAAGAAGAGTAAAAATTAACATCATTTGAAAATAAAGATTTTTCTTGAATTTAGAATAAAATTGAAATTATTAAATTAAATTTAAGAAAAAAATAAAATAATAATAATAATAATAATAATAATAATAATAATACACCAACCTGAAAAGAATATTCCAAAAAAATTACCTATAAATTGGAAATAAAAATAAATCTTTTCCATGGATCAACAAAATCATTCGTTCCATTATTCAGATATCTTTTTGGTGTCTAATGAACTCTTGTATTATTCAAATGAGCCACCCACTAATGAAAAAAACTGCCAAAATATCACAGAGAATAGACAGTGATTGGCATCCCACAGAAAAAAAATATTGAAAGAATTTAACAAAAAAATGTATAAATTTTAAATAAAAATGTAAAAAATTGATAAATGAAAATTTAAAAATATAAATTTCGGATTTAATAAAGTAAACAAAAGAAATTAAGGAGATTTTATTGCGATTATAGTTTAAATCCCATGATGGACTATATATCTTTTTTGCAGTAAACTTTTTGCTCTTTATATCTTTCACCATAAATTTATTTGGATAGAATTTTTTATTATTCGATTTAGAAAGTATATTAATAACGATATATATATATATAAGGCATATACTTATCTGAAAAGATCTTGCTAAGTGAGATAATAACTATCAGGCCCTAATATTTATTTAGTATATCAGACTTTACCAGCTCTCTTGATATCTTGTGAAATAATGATATACAAAATTGTCTGGAATCGTTAGGATTTCTATACGTAGCTCCTCTGGTTCTTTCGTTTTCTTCTGTTTTTCTTGGACCACAATGGACCGCCTAAATTAATTCTTCTAAAGCAATGAATTTGTATGCACTTGATTTAAAAGATCCAAAATTATTCATTTGTTCTGCTATTTTCAGATTCCGGCCGATCTTTTTTGATATCTTCTGAATAAAAGTTAAACCAAATTGTGTTGATTCGTTAGGATTTTAATGTGTATCTTCCTAGTTTTCCTGGGCCCATAATGACCCTGCTTGAAACTGGTAGCTAATTGATCTAAAATTGCAATCAGTGAACTTCCGTCCACATAAAAAATTTGTAACGGAACAAATATATATACTTTGATAGTTAGAACTTCAATAATTGTATATATATATATATATATATATATATATATATATATATATATATATATATATATATATATATATATATATATATATATCGTTATATATATATATATATATATATATATATATATATATATATATATATATATATATATATATATATATATATATATATATATATATATATATATATATATATATAATAACTATCAGGCCCTAATATTCATTTAGTATATCAGACTTTAGCACATCTTTCTTGATATCTTGTGAAATAATGATATACAAAATTGTCTGGAATCGTTAGGATTTCTATACGTAGCTCCTCTGGTTCTTTCGTTTTCTTCTGTTTTTCTTGGACCACAATGGACCGGCTAAATTAATTCTTCTAAAGCAATGAAACTGTATGCACTTCATTTAAAAGATCCAAAAATATTTATTTGGTCTGCTATTTTCAGATTCCGGCCGATCTTTTTTGATATCTTCTGAATAAAAGTTAAACCAAATTGTGTTGATTCATTAGGATTTTAATGTGTATCTTCCTAGTTTTCCTGGGCCCATAATGACCCTGCTTGAAACTGGTAGCTAATTGATCTAAAATTGCAATCAGTGAACTTCCGTCCACATAAAAAATTTGTAACGGAACAAATATATATACTTTGATAGTTAGAACTATCAAATATATATATATATATATATATATATATATATATATATATATATATATATATATATATATATATATATATATATATATATATATATATATATATATATATATATATATATATATATATATATATCGTTATATATATATATATATATATATATATATATATATATATATATATATATATATATATATATATATATATATATATATATATATATATATATATATATATATATATATATATAATAACTATCAGGCCCTAATATTCATTTAGTATATCAGACTTTAGCACATCTTTCTTGATATCTTGTGAAATAATGATATACAAAATTGTCTGGAATCGTTAGGATTTCTATACGTAGCTCCTCTGGTTCTTTCGTTTTCTTCTGTTTTTCTTGGACCACAATGGACCGGCTAAATTAATTCTTCTAAAGCAATGAAACTGTATGCACTTCATTTAAAAGATCCAAAAATATTTATTTGGTCTGCTATTTTCAGATTCCGGCCGATCTTTTTTGATATCTTCTGAATAAAAGTTAAACCAAATTGTGTTGATTCGTTAGGATTTTAATGTGTATCTTCCTAGTTTTCCTGGGCCCATAATGACCCTGCTTGAAACTGGTAGCTAATTGATCTAAAATCGCAATCAGTGAACTTCCGCCTACATCAAAAATTTGTAATGGAACAAATATATATATTTTGATAGTGAGAACTTCAATAATTGAAACATTTAATTTTTGATTGACTGGAGGTCTATGACAAGCCGATTACCAAGTGTTTTCATTGCAAATGTCTGGTCACAAAACCTTCTACCACCGCAACAAATGATGGAACAGAGTTTGTTTTGTTTAATGTAAAAAAATCATCAAAGACCCCATAAAGTATATATTCTTTGACCACAATATCTGACTCGATTTAGCAATATCCGTTTGTTATTTTGCTGGAGACGTTCTCAATTCCACATGAAAAAAGTAAGAATATAATAGTCGGTCAAACCCGACTATGTAATATGGAATGTCCCCCGTATTTATGAGAATTATGTAATTGTGGTGATTTCCGGACGTGAGCCTCCATATAGGCTTTGGGATATTGTTTGGTATGTTTTGGTTGTAAAAATCTACACAAAATTTTATCACAATATTAATATTTTTTGAGACTTATATACTTTAAAGTATTCTTTTTGGAATTGAGCCCATATTGGAGCTAAGATCATTTGTGGGCCGATGTGGTTTTGTGAACCATACAAAACTTATTTGTGATAAATTTACTTAAAATTTATACATATTTGTGAGTTTAATAAGCTTAGAATCCTTTTACAAGAGAACCTTTGTATGGGAGCTATTTGAAATATTGGGGCTTACGTGACTAATTTTGATAGGTCTCGTCCTTGACTAAAAAAAAATAAACTGTTAATTTTTTTTTAATCATTGAAATATCTCTTTAATTAGCTTGAATATCACAATGTTAACATTGATGGCCAACCGGACATACAGAAAGATGGACATCATCAAATCGGATAAGAAAATGATTTTTAATCAAACGGTATATTTATAGATTGTTAGTAATAGCACCTTTCTGTATGTTACAAACATTAGCACAAATACATAGTACCAATAGTGGTGTAGAGTATAAACATCTGTTTGCTCTTTTAGTACGAAATTATCGCTTTTTCTAAAAAATAAGTTAAATAACGGATTTGAAATCTTGAAACCCTTTTTAAACATGTACCATATCCATTTCACTAGTCACTTGTCACTTATCGTTTCACTAGAAATCAAGTAAGAAGCAAAAATATGGACAATTTTGATACTCCTTCAAAATTCGTTATTTTACCGGTCGAAATTTAAAGATAATTCAAGGGGCCATTTATTATAGTAACGCGCTCGTCCGAATATAACATTTTTACTTTTAATATTATACGTGTTTGATCCAAACATATTTTATGATCGCTGTTAATATAATATGATTATAGGGAATTTTATGACCATAATATAATTAGTTCTAATATCAAGCATCTAGAATGGGCAAAAATATATTTCGACTATAAATTACAAAAAAAACACGTTTGTTTCTGATTTTTAAGTAGGTGTTCTTTTATACCCTACACCACTGCAGGTGGTTGTAGTGTTATGCGTTTGTGCTGATGTTTGTAACATGCAGAAAAAATGGTGTTACAGCCACCTTTAAGTGTACCGTTCGGCTCAGAATCCATTTAATGATGTTTGTTCGTCTGTCCGTCCGTCCGTCCGTCTGTCCAGCTGGCTGGTTGTAAACAGTCGCAATTTTTGAAATATCTCCCTGAAATTTGGTACATATTATTATTTTGGCCTAAGAACGAAGCCATGTTCGGTTCAATATTTCAATAACCTCTTATAAAATTCTAAAACGAGGTAACAAAATATGCAAAAGTTGGTCCATAATTTTTCATAGGTCCAATACAAAAATATCACTTTTAAGGGCAAAAATCTCACATCTACATTGATATTGTTGTAATATTAATCGGTCAAATTAAAATAAATATAAGCAAAATCGATGTGCAAAATTATGCGAGGGTCGGTTAATAATTTCTTGTAGCATCCATATAAGACACATCCATCCAACCATCAATAATATGAGTGTCATTCATTAATTTTAAAACGACAATGTGGTGTAGGGTATTGAATAGTCGGGCCGACTGACTGACTATACATCCTAAATTGTTTTCATTTAAATATTTAAGTTCTTTTATGATTTTTATTTCTTATAAGAATAATTTATGATGATTACAAAATATTTTTTTGTTCCTTGAACTACAAAATATAATTTATGTTCGAAATGTTAAAACATTTCCGACATTTCGATGATCCAATATTAAATATTTCCGAATGATTCTTTTATGAATGACTCTTTTTGGCAAATATAAATAGTTCATAATGGATTTTTAATCTCATTTGAGAAGCGAAGGGTTAATAAATTTTGGCTGATGAAATTTTTATGAAAATTTTTTATTGTGTGATTTTTGCCAAAAATTTTTACTAATGAACTTTTATTTGGTATTCCGAAAACAAAATTTATTAGATTAAAAGAAAAATAAATTTATAAGAAATTTATTGAAAAAAATATGTTGAAATTAAAAGACTTTAATTTTAAGTTTAACTCAGGACCATTTCCGAAGTCTATTTGAAAATCATAGTACGAATATATTTTTTAAAGTCGTTAAAGTTGTGAAAATCTGTTCAGAATGAGGTTTTATCAAATTTGCCATTCCTGTGTAAGTCCAAACATTTGAAACCTCATAGAGTATTTATATTGATATAACTATTTGGGGGGCTTTTCATAAAGTCCATCAATAAAATTAGACTAATTTTTTTCTTTGAAGTTATAGACCAATATCTGAGTAAACAATATACATTTCAATATTATTTTAAGAATCTCATATCGGGAATTATAAATCCTTTGGATAGGACACAAGAAGTTGTATCTTCTCCAATATATAAAGTTCAAAAACTGGGATTTCAACACTACAGTCGAGTCAAAAATTTGAACTATAGTCTTTTTTATTCTGAATTGTAATGTTATCTGGGCTATAGTCTGATATTTTATCTAGACTATAATCAACTCTATTTTCTGGACTAAAGTCTAATCTAAATTCTGAATTCTAGTTTAATGGAAAATATTATAAGTCATATAATTTTGGGATTGGGCAAAGGAGCATCTAAATCCATAATCTATATTCCGAACTTTAGCAGTCTAGTCTCTGGAGTATATTCTACTCCCTTGTGAACTAATTGCTTCATGGATGGCTCCAGGCAGTGTAAAAGTACAGGACTGGGACTCATTACAGAAACTATGAAACATGGAACTATAATTTGTCTCCGATTATCAGACCGTAATACGATCTTGCAAGCGGATATATTTGCGATCAAAGAGTGTATAGTCAGGGCTAAGGAATACTTTGTCGATATAATATAAAAAGATCTTTACTAACAGCCAAAGGCAATACGAACGTAGAAATCTAAGGAAGCCATCTCACGGGCCCTTCTGGATTCGGTAATTGGCCATGGTGATTGAATGTGGAGGCTAGAATTCTGCCGATTGTGAGCTTGGAAATTCTGATGCATTTCACCGCATTGAAAGCCAGGCTACATAAGACAGGGTGGCAGAGTTTCACAGAGGTATGTGGAACATTGAAACGGTTGGTAGAACTACGAAAGTATTTGAGAAAAAGTGAGCTTAGTAGAATAATAGACATTCTTTCTGGACATTTCACTCTAGGGCAATAGAATAGGTAGTGCACTTGGGGAGATACCGAGACGGTAGAACATTAATAGAATAATAGAATGGGCAACATCTTAATAGAATAGGAGTCATCGAATGTAGCGCAGGGGGAAGACACTGAGATGGTAGAACGTTCCCAATGACTTATGTAACCCAGAGATACCAAAAGTTTATGATTTTTTATGAATTTTATGAAATTCATTTTTCGGTTTACTTTTCTCAGACACCGAGCACAAGACAAAGTGGACTAGGTACATGGCAATCATGGGAAATTGTTTAAATCAAAATATAAATAAAATCTTGGCAATTTAAAGAATGGTAGCCGAAGTGAAAAACTTTGAGAAGTGGACTCACTAGGAACACTTATTCAAATCAATTTAAAAAAACCTTAAGAATGTTCATGTGAAATTTCGTTAACATATATTCAGCAGTTCCAATGATACAGAATTATTTCCAAAAAAAGAGTTTGAATATAAATATCGAAAGTATTCCGCGTTTATCTCTTTTTAAAGATATTGATTCTAAATTTTCATTCTATGAATATAATTTCTTTGACTGTATTTATTAATTAAATTTTCAAAATTGAGACAAGAACATTTAACACCAACAACAAAGTCATTTTTCAAAACAAAAAACAAAAACCCTCAAATTGTAATTGGTAAAACCATAAAAATTAATAAAAAAAATTAACATCAAAAACGAAAAAGAACGATAATAAAATCATTTAATTCGATTCGATCTGAAATGTAATCATATCAGTCTCTTAAAAGCTCTTATTACACCAGAGGCCTCGTGATAAATGTGATGGCTGTAATGTTGATGATAATAATGATGATCCATAATGATCTCGATGTTGATGTCGGTGATGTTGAGGCTGCTGGTGATGATGATGATGATGATGATGATTGTGGTGAGAAATTTAATATTTAGACGAAGTTGTTTGTTTTGTTGTACATTTTGTTTTTATTGTTTAATGTTTTGACAAAAAAAATGTTTTTTTTTTTTTAACAAAGTTTATTTAAGGAAAATAAATAAATAAAACTAAAAAACAATAACAAACAATAAATTTAAAATACGTTTTAAAAGAATAATAAAACTACAAAATTCCTAATAAAATTGATATTAATCTGTTGTAATATTGTCATTAATAAAATTTTAACTATAACAATAATAATGACAAACATTTAAATATTAAACTATAAAAAAATCATTTAAAATTTTCAAAAAAAAAAAACATAAAATTGAACAAGAAAGTACAAAACTATAAAACATCAACAAAAACAAGTGACATGAAAAATCAAAGTTTAAAATTATAAAAATAATATTAATTAATTGTTTATGACATTATTACTTATTTATGTTGACAATAATCCCTTTTTATGATTAACGTTATTACTGCGCACAGTGTGTCAAAACTGTTTTTTTTTCTTTGCTAAATAATTCTGTAACTTTTGAACCGTTAGAAATACCTTAATGAAATTTCACAAAGGTAAAGTATTTTGGCATTGATCTAGAGGAGTTTAAGATCAGGGGCGTAGTCTGTTACCTTCAAAAAAGTCATACCTCGGGAATTTCGATTATTCTTTTAAATTTGCCAAAAATCCGTTTAAGAATTCAGATAAAAAATTTTTTAAAATATGTCCCAGATTTTCTATAAAATTATAAATAATATAGTTGCAATAACCATATAAATATAAGGACCCGCTAAGAATCTGACGTTGGAACTTTCAAAAATGTAAATTTTTGGGAATTTTCCCAAAAGGATGGTAACATTTATTCAGACATAAAACAATTTTATAATTTTTTATTGCTTTTTTTAAGAAAGTCTTACCATAATGCGTGCAATCTTAATTTGGTTGGACTTGGGGCAAAGATCTGCCCACAAGCCCTATCGAAATTTGGTCAATTTTAACAAACAATTTTTTTTGTTAAGTTCTTAAAATCTGGAAACAACTTTAAATCATCCTCAATATGTAGCGACATATGTAAGGTAAACCTCCAAATATATTTTCTGACGGATGTCCTTTATAATGACAGAGAGACCACTTTAGTGAAAACATTTAAATTTTTAAACATGATTTACATGAATTAAAATTTTGGGTATTTCCATATGAAAAAGTGGGATTCCATTTGATTCTCTGAGTCATGGACAAGTTCTTATACATCACATTGAAATTTGAAATAAATTTAAATTTAATTATTTTTATTTTTCATAAAAATGACCAAAATTCAAAATTTAAAATTTTTGAAAAAAATTTGCAGTGTCACCGACTACGCCCCTGAACACATAAGCACTACTCCAGATCAATTCCAAAATATCTCACTTCTAACCATGTGAAATTTCATTAAAATATCTCTAAAAGATTCAAAAGTTACAGAATTATTTCACAAAAAAAATCCATTTCGACACACTGTGTTTCGTTTAAATGAATTAACATTTTAAATGCATTTTAACCTTGAAATGTTCAATTTAACAAATTAATCGATTATACTTGTCATATTCGAATAACTATAATGAGTAAAACAAATAAATTCAGAATGTTACAACAACAAAAACAACAACTATAAATAAACATTTAAATGCAACAAATTTTATAAAGTTAAGCTTTTTCCAACAAAACGTCAACAGAAACAACAACATCATTATCATAATCATCTGTCATGTCATTCAAAATAAATATTAAAAGATTTGTCATGTTTATGGGGAAAAAATAATTAACAAACAATTTATAATAAATAAATCGCTTCAATTAACTGTTTTTTTACAATATGTCTACGAAAATGTGACAGTAATATGAAAAAGAGCTTTAATATGTGATTGATGTTTACATACAGTGATTTTCTTTATAGAATTTTAAAGAGGGAAGAGGAAGTAAAGCGGGTGATGGTTCAATATTTTATGTACTTTCTGAAACATTCAATACATTTTTTCATCTGCTTTTGAAATATAAGAATTATTTTAAATCGTATTTGATCCGATATAGACATGACGTTTGACAAAACACATTACTTTTTTATTTCAAACCTTTTAAGCTTTTTAGCTATGTGTGATGCTCGGAGAATAGGACTCACTGAAGTTTCTTACAGTGGCATTTAGCCGATGATATAGCTGTTGCTGTATCTGGTAAATATCTTGATATCATTTTGCCTCCAGCTTTTACCTTAACTCCTTCATGAGTGTAGTCTGAGGAGTGGTTTAAATTCAAGGAACTCACTTAAATTGGACTTAACTTGCACTCTTTAATAGCAAATACAAGATTCCAGACTTCCCTTTATCTAGCTAAAAGGCGTTGTAGTCTTTCTGTCTGACACTAGCTGTCATTCCTAGACTGCAAACTATTATGGTAGCTGATTTCTATAGTCAGAGCTATGAAAACAATCATTGCCCAGTATATGTGTAGGAAAGCATTTGAAAAATCTTGAAGACTCAATCCAAAAAAACACACCAAACGGATCTTCGACATGGTTGAAATGTCCACTTTAATGTATGATGAAATTGTATGGTGGAAGGCTCTAATAAAGTATACCTACAGTATGATCTTTGATAGGGTGCTTAGGAGTTCGGCATTTACGGGTGCAATTCACACGACACCGACCAAAACATTGTTAACTACGCTACATTGGTTACTGGCAGGTCTTATGGCCAAAAACATACGTCTACTATAAGTCTTAATGGATTGTGGATGTGGAGCAATATTGGCTGATTCACTCGAGCTTTATACCGTCGGATCTAGTCCTTGAAAAGCATGGACTGAGACTTTTATATTCCAAGAAACGTGTTTCTTTTAGATCATCAGACCACTGCAATATTCTTCAAGCAGAGACCTCGGTTATAAGTAAAGCGATCAGATTGCTTCTGTACTATATAATAATCAATAGCATATTGTAATCAGTACTTATAGTCTGACTGCGATGAAGTCTCCCTTTTGGATATATACTTTACATCCAGTTGGTTAGTGAATGCCAATGAATTGCAACCTGGAGTTGATCTGGGTAAAGGAACTCACTAATGTCTGGCTAAGAATGGTGCTTTTCACGGTCATGAGACCATTTCAAATTGGTACCGTTTTTTTTTTTTTTTTTTTGCAGATGTCTTTTTTCATTTCCTAGCAGATTTGACACCAATATAATAAGTCCAGTACAGATTTTATAACGGGTATCCCAAAACATCGTCTTCGTACCGTAGTCTCATATGTCACAAGACTCTCTGGCAAAACTGTTGATAAACTGTTAAATGATGCACGTACTTTCCTTGTTCTCCTCATAGGCTGATCTTTATCGCATAATATAATTTAAAATTCGATAGTCCCCACAAAAAATGCACGATCTTTCGCTTTCTTCGGAGACCTTTCATGGAAAATAGTTGCATTTTTTTGGTATCTCGAATGATGTTCTAGTTTAACGATCTTCAATGTTAAAGTTTCGCGATCGAAAAATGATGAACAGTATGCCAAATTTTAAGACTACACTATCGCATTTATCTGCTTTGCTCATCGAGCTTATTTGTAATCAGAATAAATGGTTTTCTGCAATTGTGTTAACTGTTATAATTCACACAAGTTCCACCTTGTTATAATGATCAAGAACTCGTGTTGGTTGGTTTTACAAATATGAAGCCTTACGCCAGCTCTTTCTTACACGATCGGTGTCATCAGAGTATGTTATATAACAATGTGAACTCATTTTCTTCTTCTTTCTCCTCTCTATGAACTCAAAATTGTGTTGAGCAAAAATATGTGTTACATTAACGCAAACTTTGCTAATCTCAATAGATCTGCCCCTCTAAAACCCATCTGGTCTTTTTTTTCTTAAATTTTCATTGAATTCATATGTCACAGATCAAATTGAGACATTTTTCTATGCTCCAGCTACTGTTTGGGTTAAATATTATTTGTTGTTGTTGTAGTTTTATTTTTGTCAGTTTACAATGATGCATCACAACGATTTCATTTTCATTATAGTTTCAACACATTCAACAATGTGATGTATCTTTATGTGGTATCTACAAGTACTTGTGAATGTAGCGATGGCGGCAAATTTAATTGTGTGTGTTTTTTTTTTTTTTATTTTATTTTTTAAAATATAAAATAAAAACATCAAAACTTTTTTATAGTTCGACAATCATTGACCGAGAATATTGTTTTATTTCTTTTGATTTTCAATTAAAATTACAGTTAAATGTCAATTCCGAAATGATATATAAGAACAGGTGTGATCTTGTGATCTTGTTTGTTAAGAGGAAGTCGGAAATTTGAGTAATTTTGTTATAATGAAGTGAAGTTTCTTAAATGTCTTCCGATCTAAATATATTAAATGCTAAAAACAATTCAAAGATCGTTTTCATGATGATCATGATCATCTTTTTTTTTAAATGTATTCTGATAGATCATTTTGTCGTAAGAAAAAAAATTCAAGAAGAATTTTTGAAGAATTCTTCATTCTCTGATCTAAAAATATAAAGTGCATTGTAAATATTCCTCGAAAAAAAAAATAATCCACTGATCGTGTTCATGATCATATTTTCTAAAAATATCTGAGGGATCACTTTGTTTACCAAATAAACACTTGTTATTTTCATTCTTAATGCAACTGGAAAATAACTTTTTATTTCATTAACACATTTTAAGTCAATAATTATTGAATTAGAAAAAAATAACAGTTAAGTTTTTTTTCTTTGCAATTAAAATGTCTGCAATATTTATTTCCTGAATTAGAAAAAAAACCTTTAACGCATTTTATTCCGCCAATAATTTATGTTTAAACAGATTGCAATTAACAAAAGTTAATGTTATTGAGCGATCAGCGATCAGTAATGGAAAATGGAAACAAATAAATTCAAATGTTTATTAATTCTAACAAAAAATTAATTAGTCGATGAAACTGTAATATAAATAAAAAATAATATTCCATGTTTTTAACGATCACGATCACATAAGTGTAGATTTTAAAATTCAATACAAAAATAAGATCGGTTCAAAAATTGCAATAAAAATGGAATCAAAAATGGATCGTAGAATAAGGAAAAAATTAAACAAACAGTGGATGACACTTTTGAGGTTAACGCTGTTATAAGCTGTTAAAAATTGTGGCAGCCGATCAAAGATCGGATTTGAATGAAAAGATCACTGACAAAATATTTCATTCTAAACCGAATTAATTAAAAATGTTAGAAAATTTAAGAATCACTGACAAATTGTCAGTGATAAAAAATCTGAATCAAAAGTAGTATAATTAAAGAAGATCAAAACAAGAACAACACTATTAGAATCTCATTAAAATGATGGTAATAGATCAAGGATCGTGTTAAATTATGGAGATGAAAGATGAAAAAAATTAACAAAATATACTCATTCCATATAAAAGATCGGCTTTAAATTAAGAAGGATCATCTAAATACTTCCTTAAAACAAGTAAGAATATGAACCGATATTTCTCTAATTAGTTTTGTATATTAAAGACGTAATTCAGTAAAATGTCAATTTTTGTATTAAAGATTTTTATAACCTCAAACACTATACCGACCTGAAGAGCTGTAGCAAAATATGGACTGATATTTACTAAATAAGTTGGAAAAATAATTTCGATAAATTTGTTATTAAATATTGTATTTACCTATTCTAGAAAGGGGCTAAAGAAAAATATGGACCGTTATTCGCCGATTTAGTTACACATATTTAAGTCAGAATTGTTCAATATTTAAGAGTTTTAGAAACTGAAACCCCTTTTATAGGAGGTAGATCAAATAATAGCATAAATAATTTTCAGAAAATTATCTTCAAAATCGCTACCTGTATGATACAACATTTTTGGGGTGCATCAAATTTTTACATATTTTTCTCTAACGGAAATAAATTTTTAAACTCTTGATCGTTTGGATGGATTTGCAAGAAAGTTTAGAATTGTGACCTTGAGAGCTTGGATCCCCTTGGGGCATCCTGGACCTATACTTTGGCCCAAGAGGGGTAACTCAGACTTTCAATTTTTCGTCTGAAATAAAATTTTGTATGGGAAATTTTATTTAAAATTAATATTTTTCTGAAAGACTTCTTTACACAGAATACTTTGTATCCAAAAGCCTTTTAGGACTAAGCCCAGAATATATCGTATCAGACCATTTTTTTTATCAAAATGTTGACTTGATCCAAGGTCTGAACTCTTAAGCTCCAATGAATTTGGACTCTATATACTCTGGAAAATCGTTGTAATAAATCAATACTTTTTTTAATTTCTCAATCAATATTTTTTTAATTTCTTAATTTAGAATCACACGATTCCAATTTCGAAAATTTCAGAAAGTTATTCTTATTAATAAATACGTTATTGGAACTCATAAAATGTTGATTTGATCCACAATTCATAATAAATGGCAAAAATTTCGAGGGAACAATTTTAAATATTCGAAGAAATGAAATGAAAAACCATATTTCTGGATCATATCAAAATGATCCACTCCCCAGCTTTTTTAATTTTTTGAAATACAAAGATCAAAGAAACAAAGATTTTCAAAAAATTTTCCAAACTTTAAGATAATGATTTGCAATCAGAGCAATAAATTGAGCTCATATCGTTAGAAAGACCGAAAAGGATCGATCGATCCAATCATTTGTTTCAAAATTTTTATCTAAAATATTCTTTGTTTAAAAGACGTGAAATGACCCAGATCGAAGATCAAATTTCATATAAAATACAAAGAAAATTTGAGGATCACATTTCAATGTTTCATTCGAAATATGAAAGAGAAATAAATCTGGAACTTCTGAGCGTTTACGAGTTTTAGTTTTGAGTTTGGACAAAGTGAACCTAACAATGGTCACTCCAAATTGTTCCAAAAATATTTAAAACGATCTAGATTCCTTATTTCTTTACCGATTTTAAGGATTTTTCATATGAGTGCATTTTGCTAGTGAAGACCTACAAAAACCAGGTTGTCTCTTATAGTTTAAGGAATATTTAGCTTCAAAAATTTTAAATGTTTCTTTTGCACGATCTTGGCGAAGATTTTATTTTATAGCGGATAAAAATTTTATCCAATTGATCGCTAAAATCTTTTTTTAAAATTTTTAAAATTAAATTTAAAATATTTTTTGTTACAAAAATTTCAAAAATATATACTCTAGATCACAGATCGGTTCTAAAAACTGCAAAAATAACTTTAAGTTCACTCAAGTCCTTTCTTCTGAAATTCTCTTTGTTTCAAAACTAAAAATGATTCATATATAAAACTATTTCTGAACCTGTAACTCTTTAAAAATACCTGTTTCATTTAATGATCGTATCACGTTTGCCTCTCACTTCTTCCCAGACCTCAGAAACAGTAGCTCTCTTAAAAGAGTTTATAACAATAACACCTTTATTTTCAATTTACAAAAAATATATATTTTAACAACATCCTATAACAAGTAAAAATGTTATAATCGGTCAAGCCGAATTATGATATACTCTACACCACATTGTTGGTTGAAATGACTGATACTCAAAATTTGTGTGATTTAAAGGGATGATGTTTTTTTTAATGGAGATTTATATGGGAATTAGAGAAATTATGTAAGGACCGTCATATAATATCGCACACTGGTTTTTGTTTATATTACTTGGAAGGTTGTATGGGACCTATATAAAATAATGGACCGATCTTCATAAAAGTCCACACATCATTTTATAATTTTGTCTTTGGATTAAAGTAATACAAAATGTCAATTTTCATAAAGATATCTGCAAAACTGCGAGCTGTACTTTGCGAACAAACTTTACATGGACTGACGGTTGGACGGGCGGACGGATATCGACTGAAGAAGTGATTCTGAGACGAACGGTGTACTTAAAAGTGGTGGTAGGATCATATTTTCTGTGCGTTACAAACATCTGCACAAACGCATAATACCCCCACCATCAATGGGTGGTGTAGGGTATTAAAATACGATTAAAATCATAACTTTATTTACTGCAGAAAAAGAAGGAAAAAATTAAAATAAAAAAACAACAAAAACAATTACAATAAACCATAAAATTAAATGTTGAAAATGTAGATTTTTGTTAAATGATAATTTTGTAGTTTTCATTCGCAACGACCAACAACTCAGTCAGTCCATTATTTTCAGCAAATAAAATAAAATTAAAAAAAAAATTCAGCCAACAATAATAAACCACAACAAATCTGACAAAAAAAGTCTACAAGTCTAGACTCTCGACTGTTTAGTTGGAATAAAAACCCCTTAAATGGTGAGATCAAGCATATTGCAAGTGCAACTGAAACTGTTGCTGCTGCTGCAACTACTACTGCAACTAATGTTGGTTCCATTGTATACTTTTTCCCTGTTTGTTACACATCCTTCCCATATTAAGAATAAAAATAATTTCATAAATAAAATTGTTTGTTTTTTTGTTTTGATCCTAAAAGTCTCAAATAAAATGTAAACAATTTAAGGCCAAAGCAAACAACTACATACTGCATGAGAACGTAATTACAATTCAAGCTGCAGGCGACTAAATTGCATAATTTGAGGGAATATTAATTTTTATTGACAATTTGTAATGAAATAAATTATCACAAAAATAATGCTACTAATTTTCTTCGAAAGAAGTACTAAAAATTTTTTTTTGGCAGATTCCATAAGGATTTTTGATACGTAACCCTGGGATATAAAGCAACAGGTCTAAAGATCGTAGTTCTAAAAGGGAAAAATCTTTTTTTTAAGAAAAGTGTAATAAAAGATACATAAAAAATCGAGCTTATACGCAGCTTTGTCTCTTAGGATCCGATCAACCAAATATTTGGGATCATTGAATCCCTAATGGAATTGAATGAAATAAAGAAAATCAATTGGATCGATTAAAAAATCAAAACAAGGAGTTTCGATAAAAAATCTTGTTTAAAAAAAGTTAAGGCATTTTGAAGATTACTGACAACATATAATCTTTCTAGAGAAAGATTGGCTTCCAAAGGAATCGATTAACAAGACGCACTAGTGGACAATCAGTATATTATTGCCGATAAATAAGAGAACAAAAAGATACTGATTTGACAGAAACTGATTAAAATTGTAAAATATAAACAAAGAGGAACTGAGAATTTTCCAGTGAATAGACTGAACAAAATCGACCTTTCTAAACCAAAAAATCTTCAGAACTTTTGATAGAATTATAGATAAAATACCAATGTTTTTAAAGCAAAAATAAATCCCTTCTCTTCCATATAAAAAGTCTATCTGACTTTAAGAAATAATCTAATCGATGGAAAAAATCTGGAACTCGAATGTAAATATAAAGAAATCTTTTTTAAGTTCATTGGAAATACAAAATCGGGACAATGAAAAAATATCACTGAAAAAAAAAGAAAACTGAATAGTTTTTTTAGCAGTTTTAGACCCCGTAAGCAATCTAGCGAACGATCTTCAACCCCCTATTTTTCTACATACAAGTCATACTGTGATTGAGTTTTCGAAATCTATAAATCATAGAAGCAGTGACGAAAGCTCTTCTTCGACTATTCCACGTTCACTTGTGCTCTGTATAGTAAACTTGTTCTAATGTTCAGGTATCAAGTGGTCCACTCTCTTTCGTAAACGCTATTGCGGAAGTTTCGACAAATATAGATTTCAACTTGTTCGCCTTCTCGACGGAGTTTAATAATATTTTCCAAGGTATAGCTCATCTATCTCCACGTTCATTTCGTTTTACCTACATGTTGAGCTTATTATATAGTGTTTGGAACTGTAGCTTAACATAAAAATTTCAACCTATGTTTGCACCAACAGTAGTACATTTTCGAGCTTTTATTGGTGGTCAGGTATCATTAGAGACCTCTTTTTTTAAGCGTTGTTTGTACCATGTAATCCGGGCGGACAAATATAGACTTTACCCTTTTGCATTGCCGCAGTTCGGTGGATCCAGCGGTAATTTATTCTTACTTCAACTTATGTAAATCTAGAGGACGAAAATTATGTCTATTACCAATGCTGCGTATAGCTGCAAGTTTTATTCGTTTTTTTCTGATTTTAATGATCTATAGAATGATAAATCGAAACTATAAAATGATTTATAGTCTCGATTGCAGAATGATATATAGAATCGATTAAAGAATAATCTATTCTCCAATGACCTATATTCTCGACTTAAAAATGATTTAAAGACTCGACTATAGAATGATCTATAGTCCTTACTATAGATTGACCCAAAGTCTTGATCTAAAATCTCGACTTAAGAATGATCTAAAGTCTCGACTAAATAATGATCTAAAATCTCGACTGTAGAATGATCTAAAGTCTCGACTAAACAATGATCTAAAGTCTCCACTATGGAATGGTCTATAGTCCTGACTATAGATTGATCTAAAGTCTTGACTATAGAATGATCTAAAATCTCGACTTAAGAATGATCTAAAGTCTTGGCTATAGAATGATCTAAAGTATCCACTATGGAATGATCTAAAGTCTCGACTAAAGAATGATCTAAAGTCTCCACTATGGAATGATCTATAGTCCTGATCTAAAGTCTTGACTATAGAATAATCTAAAGTCGGAACTATAAAATGATCTAAAGTATCCACTATGGAATGATCTAAAGTCTCGACTAAATAATGATCTAAAATCTCCACTATGGAATGGTCTATAGTCCTGACTATAGGTCGATCTAAAGTCTCGACTGTAGAATAATCTGTATTATCGACTATTTAATGAACTAAAGACTTGATTACATATTCGTATTTCTATTATTCATTGTTAAACTGAAGAGAAAATTTTCTGTGAATTTAGTTTCGAATTATCACATTCCGATTGCTTTACGCTTTTATTATAATTTTACGGTCTCAAAAGTTTCAGCTAAACTTCGTACTACCAAGTATGAGTACAAATAACTTTTATTAAAGTTTGCACAAGAACAAAGTTTTTTTATTTTCCAATAAAAGCTGCATCAAATTGCCAGAGTTATGTGGTTGACTGGTTCATTGGTTTTCTTAAAACCTGCAACAAATATTTATTCTTCTTCTTCTTAGTTGTCGTGTAATATTTAAAAATTAACTTAAATTTAATGATGCAAACAAAAAAACAAAAAAAAAAAAACACTCTTTGTTTTTAGGACCAACTGGTGTGGTGGTTAGGGCGAAAAGGACGCATATTATAAATGCAATAAAATATATCGGATCAAACAAAAAGGGGAAAAGAACACTCAAATAACTTAAAAGATTTTAATGAGGCCTTCACATTTCTTTTCTTGTGTCTTTATTCATAATGAATGTGTTTTATTAAAGAAAACAAACTTAGAAACAAGGTTTTCTGGGCTTTAAAAAGGCATTCAAGTCCAGTCGGAGAGACAAACGGCTGATGAGCTGTGAATTCTGGTTAATTTCTTTTTTTGTTTTTTGTTTTAATAATAAACTGTCTCAATGAAGGAAGGTTTTTTTTTGTTTATGTCTGATGTTTCATAATTTTTCTTCTGATATTTCCATGAATTTTTTTTTGTAAACAGATGAATTTATTTCAGACTAATTTTTTTCAGAAAAGTTTTATTATGACTTGTGTCGTTTAATTTTGATTTAGTCGACTGCGTTACTAATTTACTTTATGCTGCCATCAAAGGGAAATTACAGGCATAAACGAATCTTATAAACACTTTTATATCGAGGGTTCCAAAAATTTCCAATTTTAAAAACTTTGTCTCTTAACTAACCCCCAGGGACCAGTTGTATTTACTCAAGGTAATAACCTGATTCCTTCTCTTGTCTTCCATTTATTCTACATTGACACTATTTACTTTCCTTTATTATCAGTTGCAAAAGCCCAAAACGCACATTCCAATAATGCATTTCATCGTTTTGTTTCATATCAATTTTTGTTCCTTTTTTATTTTTTCTTGGATTGCGGTTGATATGTATTTCACATCCATTAATGATCTTTTCTTTTCTTTTCTTTTCGTTTTTTCTTCTTGTCTTCCATTTGGAGACGGACGACATTTATGGTAATAACAGCATTTTATACTTATTTGAGGTTAAAAATGTATTTTCTTTATTCCCGTTCTTTTGTCATCAAAAACAACATCATCATCATCATCATGATCTTCGATATTCAATGACATTTCCTTATGGTCACAGAAAACATGACAAGATTTTGTTTAAATTGTTTTACTTTATAGAGATCAGAATATGACATTTTAAACTTAAAAAAAAACTTTTTAAAATGTTGTTATTAGAGAAGGAGAATGTTATTTTTGGCGTGATGCGGAAAATTTTGGAAAAAGAGAAAATTGAAAAAACAAAATGAAATTGGAGCGAATTTTATTAATATTGGGATCAAATTGTTAAAGAAGCTTGAAAAAAAGTTTAGACATCGAATATTAATTCATTAAAATCTTTAAAGTAAAAAATGTCAAAGAGAGAGGGAGGTGTACCAATACGCTTCTACTTCACAATTAAAACTTCATTAAGATTTAAGAATGTTCGTGTGATCTTTCCAAGCCCTTTCCCAATCTCCAAAATTTAGTATATCTTGATTTGGCTTATCCGTCAAAAATTGGAATCAGGACTCTTAGCAGGTGACTTGAATTTAGTGAGAGAAAATGGTAAACTTAATAAACGAAAGGTTCTCTCAAATAGAAGTGATAAGAAACTTTTTTATTCTGTACTCATGGCTAAGACCACATAAAGTATTTTTATTCGTTTACCAAATCGAAATCTGAGTCGACTTTGTCCGTCTCACTGTCCTAACTATTTGTTATTGACATGAGAAGTTTCCTATCTAAAACCAACAAAAGTAGTTCAATATATTAAAAGATATAGACCGATATTAGCGACAACCTTCAAATTCTAGAGAAGAACTTTTGTAAATTTCTCAATTATAAATCGTCGAATTAAAATAAAGTTTGACATTAACATTATTCTATATACCCTTTATAACGGTTCCAAAATGATCCAGATCTGTTAAGATCATTCTTGCTTTATATTTAAGAAAAACTGTAGGTATTTGTGGGTGAAAATTGCATAGTGTGAAACATAAAATTTTTACTTCATTCACATTTGTGTGGGAGGGTCTTGAAAATTCGGCATGTTTAGAGCTTGAAATGTCCTTTAAAAAAGATGATCACGGATATATAAAGAAAGGGATATTGTGGGAACTTATTTAAAGTTTGCAAACTTGACCTGTTGACCTTTCGATATAAAAGATGGAAAAGTAGAGAAAGGAGTTCGTTATAATTTTAATTTGGTTTGACTAGTTTGTTGTTTTGGCATGACTTAGGGAGTTGTGATTTAAAGTTTAAGAAAAGTTTAGCAATTTTAAAGTTAATTTCAGAAGTTGTCCAAGAATTTGTCAGCTCTTTGAAAGAATCTATGTGCCGGAATACATTTACAAGCTTTACACTTCCATCTCTCGAGTATCATGAGATTAGAAGGATTTGGTTTGGCATTGCCCTACCATCCCTTTAGGGGTAGGGAGAACATAATTCCCAGACGTCGAGTATTTCCATTTGGAATTTACAAGATCGATCAGACAGTGCAAAAATTTCCACACTATTAATTTAAAGGTTGATTGATTTCTTTGCCTGTCACGAGAAGGATTTGTTGTGCCATTGTCTGGTGCCCTTTTTGGGGAGGAATTTTGGTGAATGAAATGTCCTCATAATAATTGAATTTAAAATACTACAATTTTCGGTTCAATATTTAAAATCGCTCAGTAAAGAAATAATTAGATGAGAAACATTTAAAAGGAGTTTTAATGTTAAAATTCTAAAGGATCATCCTTTTGAAGATTATGGAAAATTTTATTTACTACGAATCATTCGATTATGATCCTCGATATCCTCTGATATTGAATTTGATTCCGATTAACATAATATAGTTTTTATTTTGATTTTGATCATCATAATGACTATAGAACAAATAGAGATTTTACTCGCTGACATTCTGTTCAAACTTCTCTTACCATCAGTTTCCATTAAAAAAGCGATGGATGCGAATGGGTTGGAAATTTTGAACGTGTACTTCAGAATGAACGTACATTCTAATTCTTGTAAAAGTAATTCCAGAGAGAATATTAACTATTTCGCTACATTTCACTCTTTTTGTGCTGCTTAGATATATGACGTTTATTTAAAAATGATCTTTAAATGATCTGAAATTCTAACCCAATGGAAACACCCATTTGTTGAACATAAACAGATACTTAAAGAAAAACTTCCTGTAGTAGTTGTTCGTCAACTATTTAAGCCCACTTTAAAGAAGAAAATAAAATCATAAATATGATAACAAAAATTATAAAAACTAAAATTATGAACAGTCAAATTAGTTAAATAAACCAACCCACTGCCAATAAAAATTACTTAAACTTCAACTAACAACAATTTCAACAAAAAAAAAATGTTTTAATTTTATACAAAATCAATTTTGAAAATAAAAAAAAAATCAAATAACAGTTATAATGCAATAATTTTCAACTGATCTGATCTGATGTGAATTAAAAATGAAATTTTCATTCAAACATTGAATTAAAATTGAGTGTGAATGTTTTGTTGTTGTTGTTCAAATTTGAAACATAAAACTGTAACGTCAACTTCAACACCTACATTTACTTTTATTTTTCGTCTATTTTTTGTTAGTTTTTTTTATTTGTTTGAAATTTAAAAAAAATCAAAACCTCAACCACGCGAATGTTAAGGTGCATCTTTGTTTTGGTTTTTTTCTGTATTTTTGTTTGTTACTGTTTTTTTTTTTTTGGTTATAAACATTTAACTTTAAAGTTGACAAAAAAAATTAATAAAAACAACAACAAAATGAGTAACTAGTCAAATCCAAAAACCCACTTGAAAACTCAATAAAACCAACATAAAAGATAATAAAAATTTTTGCCAGACAGTCTGGTGACCACTAACTGAGTTTTTTTGTCTGTGTCTGTTGAAGTTTTGCAAAAAAAAGCATACACTCGAAAAAAATGTTGTTTAGGGTGATAAAGAGGGGAATGTATATATACAAGGTCCAAAAAAAATCTATTCCAGTATCAATAAATAAGCGAAGTCTGATGGATTTTATGAATGAATGGGACTATAGAATGATCTATAGTCGAGACTATAGAATGGTCTATAGTCGAGACTATAGAATTATCTATAGTCGAGACTATAGAATTATCTATAGTCGAGACTATAGAATTATCTATAGTCGAGACTATAGAATGATCTATAGTCGAGACTATAGAATGGTCTATAGTCGAGACTATAGAATTATCTATAGTCGAGACTATAGAATTATCTATAGTCGAGACTATAGAATGATCTATAGTCGAGACTATAGAATGATCTATAGTCGAGACTATAGAATGATCTATAGTCGAGACTATAGAATTATCTATAGTCGAGACTATAGAATGATCTATAGTCGAGACTATAGAATGATCTATAGTCGAGACTATAGAATGATCTATAGTCGAGACTATAGAATGATCTATAGTCGAGACTATAGAATGATCTATAGTCGAGACTATAGAATGATCTATAGTCGAGACTATAGAATGATCTATAGTCGAGACTATAGAATGATCTATAGTCGAGACTATAGAATGATCTATAGTCGAGACTATAGAATGATCTATAGTCGAGACTATAGAATGATCTATAGTCGAGACTATAGAATGATCTATAGTCGAGACTATAGAATGATCTATAGTCGAGACTATAGAATGATCTATAGTCGAGACTATAGAATGATCTATAGTCGAGACTATAGAATGATCTATAGTCGAGACTATAGAATGATCTATAGTCGAGACTATAGAATGATCTATAGTCGAGACTATAGAATGATCTATAGTCGAGACTATAGAATGATCTATAGTCGAGACTATAGAATGATCTATAGTCGAGACTATAGAATGATCTATAGTCGAGACTATAGAATGATCTATAGTCGAGACTATAGAATGATCTATAGTCGAGACTATAGAATGATCTATAGTCGAGACTATAGAATGATCTATAGTCGAGACTATAGAATGATCTATAGTCGAGACTATAGAATGATCTATAGTCGAGACTATAGAATGATCTATAGTCGAGACTATAGAATGATCTATAGTCGAGACTATAGAATGATCTATAGTCGAGACTATAGAATGATCTATAGTCGAGACTATAGAATGATCTATAGTCAAGACTATAGAATGATCTATAGTCGAGACTATAGAAAGATCTTTAGTCTGGATAATACAGATTATCAAATGATTTATAGTAGATATTGTTGAATGATCTGTAACCGAAACTATAGAACGTTCAATAGTCTAGACTATATAAAGATTTATAGCCTGACTTTAGAGTCATCTATAGTCTGGTTTATAGAATGATCTATGTTTGGCACTGTAGAAAGATCATTGGTCTGGACTGTAGAATGATCTATAGTCTGGAGTTTAGATCCATAGACTGGACTATAGAATGATCTATAATATGGATTTTAGTCTATAGTCTCGACTATAAAATGATCTATAATCAAGACAATAGAATGATGTTTAATCGAGACTATAAAATGATCTATAGTATGAACTTGGTAATGATCTATAGTTGAGACTATAGTTTGGACTATAAAATGATGTATATTCCTGATTATAGAATGATCTGTAGTCAGAATGATCTATAGTCGCGACTATAGTCTGGACTATAGTATAATCTAAAGTCTTGATCTATCTCGACTATAAAATAATCTATAGTCTGGACTATATGATGAACTATATCTCGACTGTAGAAAGAGCTATACTATAGAATGATCTATACTCGAGACTGTTGTCGACACTATAGATTGATTGAATGTTTTATAGCCGAAACTATACAATGATCTACATTCTCGACTATAGAATAATCTATAGTCTCGACTATAAAACGATCTAAAATCTTGACTATATTTTGCTCTGAAATCTTGCAATTTTTTCTTTGTGTGTATTTACGTTAACAAGCATAAATAAAATAAAAGAAATATCGACTTAAAACCCCGATATTAAATTTAGTTTTTTATTATTGATTTCTTACTTAAGAACGGAAGTTTTATGACTTCGAGCGTTGGTTTTTTAAAAATGACAAAATCTCTAAAAACAAAACTTAAATTTTTTTCTTAAAACGGTTTTTTTTTTCTTCAAAAAATCTTCTACGACAATTTTTTTGATATTTGAACGTAGTAAAACTAAGTTGTAGACATTTAAACGTTGAATAATTTTTATGAATGAATTTTGGTTTTCTTTCATAAGAAAAAATTTATAATGAATGAAATATTTTTTTTATTTTTTTATAATTAAATTTTAGCGATTTTCTATGGTGACTTATTTAAATTGAAAATATAACTTGAAATTTTGTAAAGGCGTTTTAATAATTTTTTTTGTTGTTGTCTATTTAAAGTAACGTTAATGTGATATTAAATATTTAAATGAAATTTTTAATTTATTATTTGTTTGGCATAACAAATTTGAGTTGTTTTTTTTCTTTTGGAGGGGCTGGGAATCTATTTGATGATCATCGAGTTAACAATTTTTTTGTTTAATTGCTTTTTTCTAAGTTTGAAGTTTAAAAAAAAAAACTTTAAAAGCAAAATTATGTAAAATTGTAATTAAAAATAAACTAAATTGTAAGTGAAAAACTTGTGTGTGTTTATGTGTGTTTGTGTAGGTTTAATAATTTTTACAACCTCCACCACCACAAATGGTGAAGAGGTATTGTCATTCCGTATGTAACACTAAGAGGGAATCATCTTAGGCCTTAGAAGGGATCATCTTAGAACCCATAATGTAAATATATTCTTGCATCAAATCAGAATCTGTTTTTCTGTCTGTTTTTTTGCATGCTCACATCGACAATAATTGGCAGAGCTCGACGAAATTTAGCCTGAGTATTTTTTATAGTTCTGAGAAGTTTTCTATTTAAGGTCTCGACCATAGATTATTCTATAGTTCAGACAATAGATCATTCTATAGTCGAGAATATGCATCATATAGGATGATATTAGAATTAACTTAGAGATTGCCTCAGATATCGTACTATATCTTTTAATATAATGAATAGATTTTGCTAATTTTAATTAGGAAACTTTTCAGATACTTAGCATATACTCAGGCCAAATTTCATTGAGCTCTGTCTATTACTATCGATGTGGACAAAGCTAAATCTACTCAGACACTGATTTGATACAGGAATATATTTACCATATGGGGTCTGAAATGATTTCTTCTAAGCGTTACATGACCATTTGTGGTGGAGGGTATAAAAAATATATATTTTAATCGTCTGTAAGTGTATGTGTGTGGTGTGTGTGTACGAAACATAACGTATTTACTTCACACGCTTTTGTGATGGAGGGTATTGAAGATTCGGCATAGCCGAGCATTCTTGCTTGTTTTCTTATTTCTTTTATGGATGAATTTTTAATGGAATTTGTTGTTGCTGTTGTATTTAAGTTGTTATTATGATGTCATCATTAATTAGAGTGTGATTATCTTAACAAATACTTTGTGACGATTTTACATGATCTGTTGGTTTGTTTTTCTATCTGTCTGTTTGTTGTTGTTTATTTTCGTAGTAATAGTTGTAAATTGTTTTAACTCTTTCTCGTTTTATGAGTTTAACGGTTTTCCAGTTCAAAAAAAAAAATAAACATTTTTAATTAAACTTTTTGTTGAATAAAAATTAATTTTGAATTGTTTTTTTGTTCGCATCTTATTAAAATGACATTAAAATTGTTTTAATTATGTTAACAATTATGTTTATGTTGGAATTGTTGATATGTGTAAATAAGTTAATAACACCCACTGTTAGGAAGTGGGCGTGGCGCTTGTTTGAAATAGATTTGTGGATAAAAAATTAATGAAACTATTTAATTTGGTGTCATATTAAATGTTTGTCTCATAGTACAGATTACAGTTTAGTCTATAATATTGAATAGTTTAGTCCAAATAGTCTCTTTTGTTTGTTCTAAAAAATCTACTATATTTTGTTACCAGATCTGGACTAAATTTCGATCTATAATGTCGAATATAGTTTGTTTTATAAACTCGTCTACAAAAATTGAAATGGAAGTAAATCTGTAACTTCCAGATGACTAGTGGATTTCTATAGTCTAGACTAGATAAGTAAGTGATCTATATTCGAGACTTTAGAATGATATAAATATAAATCATTCATATATAGTGGCAAATCTGGACCACATTTGATACCAAATCTAGACTACAGTACAGACTTTAGTTTGTTATCTAAAATCTTCATCGAATCAGAAAATATAAGATTCTAAATTTAATTTTTTTTAAATGATGACCCGATAACGGTTGGTGACATATGAAAAAAACATTTAAAAACCCAGTTTCGGACCTTTTTTAATCTCGACTATAGAATGGTTTAGAGTCTTCTATTATTATAAATTATAATTTTATCTAAATTATTACTTATTTTTATCTCTTATGATTTTGTAGTCTAAATTATTATAGTTTGGTCTATAGCCTCGACTATTTCTTGGCCTATAGCCTCAAGTACACTGGAGTCTGTAGTCTTGCCTAAGTTTGTTCTATATTCTCGACTATATTTTCATCTAAGTCTCGTCTATATATTGATTTAGTGTTTCTATTATTATAGTTTGTTATCACAACTATAGTTTGATACACATTTACTATTTTGTCATAATTATAATTGATTCTGTAGTCTTGGTTATTGTTTAGTCTGTAATCTCTTGTACAGTTTGGTTTATATACTTGACCATAGTTTGGTCTATAGTCTCTACAACAGTCAGATCTGCAGTCTCGAATATAGTTTTTTATAGATCCTACTATAGTTTTGTTTATAGACCTTTTTATAGTCTGTTTAGAGTCTCCAATATAGTTTAGTCTATAGTCTCGTTTAACATAGATTTAGAGTCTGTATTGTTATAGTTTATAATATCAACTATATTTTGAGTAATATTATCTACTATGTTTTGGTCTACAGTCTTAATTATGGTTGGGTTTGTAGTATCAACTATAGTTTGGTCTATAGTCTCTACTTTAGTCTGATCTACATAGTCGACTATAGTCTTGTTTATAGTTATTACTATAAACAAAGCTATAGTTTGTCTCTATTATTATAATATTAGTATAATCTGATCCGCAGTTTTTACTAAATTTGATCTAATGTCTCGACTTTAATTGAATCCATAGCTTTAACTATAAATTAATCTTTAGTCTTGTCTATACTTTGGTATATTGATTTTAAGCCCCGACTATAGGTTGGTTCTTAGTTTCTACTACTGTTTGATATTTAGTCTGAAATCTAATTTATGCTCGAGATTACTTTGGTTTATTATCTCAACTATAGTTTGCTTAAATTATAATCAGTTCTTTAGACTATATTCTATAGCTTTTGCAATATTTATGTAGAAATTAAGTTTTTCTGTGAGTTTCTCTTTCTAAACTCATTTTTGAAAAATACTCTTTATTTTCAGATTTCATCTTTACTGATCAAATATCTTTTAAAACTGTAAGTAAATTGTTTTGATTATTTAATTTTATTTTTTATGGAATATCCCATATATCACCTTTTTCTTGCTACTTGTTGAAATTTTTTATGAAGATGAATTTTTTTTTTTTTTAATTTTCCTTATCGACTTTTTTTCTCGTGTTAAAAGCTTTATTTAAATTAATTTCTAAAATACCTACGTATCAATTTCAAACATAAAAAATATATATAAAATGTTATTAAGATAAATCTCGATTTTAAGTTAATTAAAAATTCATACATTTAAATTTTTTTTGAGATTTAAAAATTTTTCTCACCAACCAACCGACTAAAAAGATTTTAAATTTTGAATAAAAAAATATTATTGCAAATTGTATTTTTTTCAAAAAGAAGGAAGATAATTTTGAGGAAAATGTTTACTTATTTTGACGACACTGAACAGTGGACCGGAAATCCATTTTCAATATATAATTTTTTGTTAGATTTAAACAAAATTTTAAAAAGGATTAACAAAAATGTGCTTGAAATCCCATATTCTGTCCATAATCGATATAAGGAGTAAGATTGATAAATTCTTAACATACATATATGTATGCTAACAGAAACGATACCACTAAACTTACAGTTTTAATTATTTATTTGATTGAAATTATCTTTGCAATTTATAAGAAAATATTTTTATAGTTTTAATCTAAAGTGCTGAAATTTCGAATCTTTTTCAGAAACCTTTCCATTAAAGTCCTTATAGTGCTTTTGTTAATTTGCTCGAACACACAGAAAAAAAACAATGTTAAATTAACTAAAATGTAAATAATTTAACTTTTTTCAGTTATGATTTTGCTTCATAGACTGAAAATGATTATTTAACATTGTTTCACAGTAAATTATCTTCTTGAGATTTTTCATGAAATTTTACTATTTAAAAATAATTTTAAAAATTTATCGTTGTATAATTTTATATTTTAATATCGAAAGATTTTAATATGTACAATATTGTTTTAACACAAATTTAAAAAACTTAAATTTAAACTAAATGAGAAAAAAATGAAACGATTTTAAATCAACTATGTTCAATGTTGATTTTGCTTCATATTTTTTCAGTGTACACAAGCAGTTTAAATCTACCACAGTTTTGGACACTTATTTGCTCTTCAATTCTCTTTTAACAAGAACCCAATAGCTCTCCTCTCGCCGTTGCTCCGGAAAGTTTGGTGGATTTGTCTCTCTTGGTACATATTCCACATTATTGTTCTTTGTTATAGTCTCAGAATGCCAAGTAGACGCATTACAAAGTCTTATGAATGAAAGCAACCGCTTTTTTTTAACATTCTTGGGTTTAAATTCGGGTATTTATAGAGCCTGTTATGACAATTGACTGACGTCTTTTGCAGTAACTGTATATCGCTTTGCTAAATCAAGAACTTGTTCTGAAATTTTGACTGCTTTTAGGTTCTTAACTTTCTCTCTACATTCCCTTGTGAATAAGCAACATCAAATTTTTGACAAGAAAATTTGCGCAAAAATCCAGCCAGAACATAATTTTCATCATACGTTTTGCAGAAAGAGTATTTTTGGACAAATGTGAGTCCAATTTCCATGGTATTATTTTTGATCTCTAAATTTTTAGCAACGTCCTGTCTGGAATTTTTCGTGTTTTTAAACCTGCATTACATTTAGGTTTCGTACCAAATAGTCTGAGAATTGAGCTAACCGGGCCCCTTTCTCGCCGGATATGTTGGAAGCTATAAAAATAATTCTTTTTTTTTTGCGATAGAAAATCATATG
>PYHX02000413.1:17747783-17932507 GCA_004302925.2 Cochliomyia hominivorax | reverse complement strand
ATTTTGAAAATTTCAGTTTCAAAAACCTAAAATTGGCTCTAGTTCCTTAAATAAGCCTCCAATCAAGAAAAATAAGCTTAATTTGTAATCATTTTGAAAATTTCAAATTTCAAAATCTAAAATTGGCTCTAGTTCCTTAAATAAGCCTCCAATCAAGAAAATAAGCTTAATTTGTAATCATTTTGAAAATTTCAAATTCAAAACTAAAATTGGCTCTAGTTCCTTAATTAAGCCTCCAATCAAGAAAATAAGCTTAATTTGTAATCATTTTGAAAATTTCAAATTTAAACCTAAAATTGGCTCTAGTTCCTTAATTAAGCCTCCAATCAAGAAAATAAGCTTAATTTGTAATCATTTTGAAAATTTCAAATCAAAATCTAAAATTGGCTCTAGTTCCTTAATTAAGCCTCCAATCAAGAAAATAAGCTTAATTTGTAATCATTTTGAAAATTTCAAATTTAAACCTAAAATTGGCTCTAGTTCCTTAATAAGCCTCCAATCAAGAAAATAAGCTTAATTTGTAATCATTTTGAAAATTTCAAATTCAAAATCTAAAATTGGCTCTAGTTCTTAATTAAGCCTCCAATCAAGAAAATAAGCTTAATTTGTAATCATTTTGAAAATTTCAAATTTAAACCTAAAATTGGCTCTAGTTCCTTAAATAAGCCTCCAATCAAGAAAATAAGCTTAATTTGTAATCATTTTGAAAATTTCAAATTCAAATCTAAAATTGGCTCTAGTTCCTTAAATAAGCCTCCAATCAAGAAAATAAGCTTAATTTGTAATCATTTTGAAAATTTCAAATTCAAAATCTAAAATTGGCTCTAGTTCCTTAATTAAGCCTCCAATCAAGAAAATAAGCTTAATTTGTAATCATTTTGAAAATTTCAAATTTAAAACCTAAAATTGGCTCTAGTTCCTTAAATAAGCCTCCAATCAAGAAAATAAGCTTAATTTGTAATCATTTTGAAAATTTCAAATTCAAAATCTAAAATTGGCTCTAGTTCCTTAAATAAGCCTCCAATCAAGAAAATAAGCTTAATTTGTAATCATTTTGAAAATTTCAAATTCAAAACCTAAAATTGGCTCTAGTTCCTTAAATAAGCCTCCAATCAAGAAAATAAGCTTAATTTGTAATCATTTTGAAAATTTCAAATTCAAAATCTAAAATTGGCTCTAGTTCCTTAATAAGCCTCCAATCAAGAAAATAAGCTTAATTTGTAATCATTTTGAAAATTTCAAATTTTAAACCTAAAATTGGCTCTAGTTCCTTAAATAAGCCTCCAATCAAGAAAATAAGCTTAATTTGTAATCATTTTGAAAATTTCAAATTTTAAACCTAAAATTGGCTCTAGTTCCTTAAATAAGCCTCCAATCAAGAAAATAAGCTTAATTTGTAATCATTTTGAAAATTTCAAATTTTAAACCTAAAATTGGCTCTAGTTCCTTAAATAAGCCTCCAATCAAGAAAATAAGCTTAATTTGTAATCATTTTGAAAATTTCAAATTCAAAATCTAAAATTGGCTCTAGTTCCTTAAATAAGCCTCCAATCAAGAAAATAAGCTTAATTTGTAATCATTTTGAAAATTTCAAATTTAAACCTAAAATTGGCTCTAGTTCCTTAAATAAGCCTCCAATCAAGAAAATAAGCTTAATTTGTAATCATTTTGAAAATTTCGAAATTCAAAATCTAAAATTGGCTCTAGTTCCTTAATTAAGCCTCCAATCAAGAAAATAAGCTTAATTTGTAATCATTTTGAAAATTTCAAATTTAAAACCTAAAATTGGCTCTAGTTCCTTAAATAAGCCTCCAATCAAGAAAATAAGCTTAATTTGTAATCATTTTGAAAATTTCAAATTTAAAACTAAAATTGGCTCTAGTTCCTTAAATAAGCCTCCAATCAAGAAAATAAGCTTAATTTGTAATCATTTTGAAAATTTCAAATTTAAAATCTAAAATTGGCTCTAGTTCCTTAAATAAGCCTCCAATCAAGAAAATAAGCTTAATTTGTAATCATTTTGAAAATTTCAAATTTAAATCTAAAATTGGCTCTAGTTCCTTAATAAGCCTCCAATCAAGAAAATAAGCTTAATTTGTAATCATTTTGAAAATTTCAAATTCAAAATCTAAAATTGGCTCTAGTTCCTTAAATAAGCCTCCAATCAAGAAAATAAGCTTAATTTGTAATCATTTTGAAAATTTCAAATTTTAAACCTAAAATTGGCTCTAGTTCCTTAAATAAGCCTCCAATCAAGAAAATAAGCTTAATTTGTAATCATTTTGAAAATTTCAAATTTAAAATCTAAAATTGGCTCTAGTTCCTTAAATAAGCCTCCAATCAAGAAAATAAGCTTAATTTGTAATCATTTTGAAAATTTCAAATTTAAAATCTAAAATTGGCTCTAGTTCCTTAAATAAGCCTCCAATCAAGAAAATAAGCTTAATTTGTAATCATTTTGAAAATTTCAAATTCAAAATCTAAAATTGGCTCTAGTTCCTTAATTAAGCCTCCAATCAAGAAAATAAGCTTAATTTGTAATCATTTTGAAAATTTCAAATTCAAAATCTAAAATTGGCTCTAGTTCCTTAATTAAGCCTCCAATCAAGAAAATAAGCTTAATTTGTAATCATTTTGAAAATTTCAAATTTAAACCTAAAATTGGCTCTAGTTCCTTAATTAAGCCTCCAATCAAGAAAATAAGCTTAATTTGTAATCATTTTGAAAATTTCGAAATCAAAATCTAAAATTGGCTCTAGTTCCTTAATTAAGCCTCCAATCAAGAAAATAAGCTTAATTTGTAATCATTTTGAAAATTTCAAATTTAAACCTAAAATTGGCTCTAGTTCCTTAATAAGCCTCCAATCAAGAAAATAAGCTTAATTTGTAATCATTTTGAAAATTTCAAATTTAAACCTAAAATTGGCTCTAGTTCCTTAAATAAGCCTCCAATCAAGAAAATAAGCTTAATTTGTAATCATTTTGAAAATTTCAAATTCAAAATCTAAAATTGGCTCTAGTTCCTTAATAAGCCTCCAATCAAGAAAATAAGCTTAATTTGTAATCATTTTGAAAATTTCAAATTCAAAATCTAAAATTGGCTCTAGTTCCTTAAATAAGCCTCCAATCAAGAAAATAAGCTTAATTTGTAATCATTTTGAAAATTTCAAATTCAAAATCTAAAATTGGCTCTAGTTCCTTAATTAAGCCTCCAATCAAGAAAATAAGCTTAATTTGTAATCATTTTGAAAATTTCAAATTTTAAACCTAAAATTGGCTCTAGTTCCTTAATTAAGCCTCCAATCAAGAAAATAAGCTTAATTTGTAATCATTTTGAAAATTTCAAATTCAAAATCTAAAATTGGCTCTAGTTCCTTAAATAAGCCTCCAATCAAGAAAATAAGCTTAATTTGTAATCATTTTGAAAATTTCAAATTTTAAACCTAAAATTGGCTCTAGTTCCTTAAATAAGCCTCCAATCAAGAAAATAAGCTTAATTTGTAATCATTTTGAAAATTTCAAATCAAAATCTAAAATTGGCTCTAGTTCCTTAAATAAGCCTCCAATCAAGAAAATAAGCTTAATTTGTAATCATTTTGAAAATTTCAAATTTTAAACCTAAAATTGGCTCTAGTTCCTTAATTAAGCCTCCAATCAAGAAAATAAGCTTAATTTGTAATCATTTTGAAAATTTCAAATTTAAACCTAAAATTGGCTCTAGTTCCTTAATAAGCCTCCAATCAAGAAAATAAGCTTAATTTGTAATCATTTTGAAAATTTCAAATTTAAAACCTAAAATTGGCTCTAGTTCCTTAAATAAGCCTCCAATCAAGAAAATAAGCTTAATTTGTAATCATTTTGAAAATTTCAAATTTAAAATCTAAAATTGGCTCTAGTTCCTTAAATAAGCCTCCAATCAAGAAAATAAGCTTAATTTGTAATCATTTTGAAAATTTCAAATTTAAAACCTAAAATTGGCTCTAGTTCCTTAAATAAGCCTCCAATCAAGAAAATAAGCTTAATTTGTAATCATTTTGAAAATTTCAAATTTAAAACCTAAAATTGGCTCTAGTTCCTTAAATAAGCCTCCAATCAAGAAAATAAGCTTAATTTGTAATCATTTTGAAAATTTCAAATTCAAAATCTAAAATTGGCTCTAGTTCCTTAAATAAGCCTCCAATCAAGAAAATAAGCTTAATTTGTAATCATTTTGAAAATTTCAAATTTAAAATCTAAAATTGGCTCTAGTTCCTTAAATAAGCCTCCAATCAAGAAAATAAGCTTAATTTGTAATCATTTTGAAAATTTCAAATTTAAACCTAAAATTGGCTCTAGTTCCTTAAATAAGCCTCCAATCAAGAAAATAAGCTTAATTTGTAATCATTTTGAAAATTTCAAATTTCAAACCTAAAATTGGCTCTAGTTCCTTAAATAAGCCTCCAATCAAGAAAATAAGCTTAATTTGTAATCATTTTGAAAATTTCAAATTCAAACCTAAAATTGGCTCTAGTTCCTTAAATAAGCCTCCAATCAAGAAAATAAGCTTAATTTGTAATCATTTTGAAAATTTCAAATTTAAAACCTAAAATTGGCTCTAGTTCCTTAAATAAGCCTCCAATCAAGAAAATAAGCTTAATTTGTAATCATTTTGAAAATTTCAAATTTAAACCTAAAATTGGCTCTAGTTCCTTAAATAAGCCTCCAATCAAGAAAATAAGCTTAATTTGTAATCATTTTGAAAATTTCAAATTCAAAATCTAAAATTGGCTCTAGTTCCTTAAATAAGCCTCCAATCAAGAAAATAAGCTTAATTTGTAATCATTTTGAAAATTTCAAATTTAAAACCTAAAATTGGCTCTAGTTCCTTAATTAAGCCTCCAATCAAGAAAATAAGCTTAATTTGTAATCATTTTGAAAATTTCAAATTTTAAACCTAAAATTGGCTCTAGTTCCTTAAATAAGCTCCAATCAAGAAAATAAGCTTAATTTGTAATCATTTTGAAAATTTCAAATTTTAAACCTAAAATTGGCTCTAGTTCCTTAAATAAGCCTCCAATCAAGAAAATAAGCTTAATTTGTAATCATTTTGAAAATTTCAAATTTTAAACCTAAAATTGGCTCTAGTTCCTTAAATAAGCCTCCATCAAGAAAATGGGCTAATTTGTAATCATTTTGAAAATTTCAACTTAAAATCTAAATTGGCTCTAGTTCTTAATTAAGCCTCAATCAAGAAAAAGCTTAATTTATAATCATTTTGAAATTTCGAATCAAAACCTAAAATTGGCTCTAGTTCCTTAATTAAGCCTCCAATCAAGAAAATAAGCTTAATTTATAATCATTTTGAAAATTTCAAATTTTAAACCTAAAATTGGCTCTAGTTCCTTAAATAAGCCTCCAATCAAGAAAATAAGCTTAATTTGTAATCATTTTGAAAATTTCAAATTTAAAACCTAAAATTGGCTCTAGTTCCTTAAATAAGCCTCCAATCAAGAAAATAAGCTTAATTTGTAATCATTTTGAAAATTTCAAATTTAAAACCTAAAATTGGCTCTAGTTCCTTAAATAAGCCTCCAATCAAGAAAATAAGCTTAATTTGTAATCATTTTGAAAATTTCAAATTCAAAATCTAAAATTGGCTCTAGTTCCTTAAATAAGCCTCCAATCAAGAAAATAAGCTTAATTTGTAATCATTTTGAAAATTTCAAATTTAAAACCTAAAATTGGCTCTAGTTCCTTAAATAAGCCTCCAATCAAGAAAATAAGCTTAATTTGTAATCATTTTGAAAATTTCAAATTTAAACCTAAAATTGGCTCTAGTTCCTTAAATAAGCCTCCAATCAAGAAAATAAGCTTAATTTGTAATCATTTTGAAAATTTCAAATTTAAAATCTAAAATTGGCTCTAGTTCCTTAAATAAGCCTCCAATCAAGAAAATAAGCTTAATTTGTAATCATTTTGAAAATTTCAAATTTAAACCTAAAATTGGCTCTAGTTCCTTAAATAAGCCTCCAATCAAGAAAATAAGCTTAATTTGTAATCATTTTGAAAATTTCAAATTCAAAATCTAAAATTGGCTCTAGTTCCTTAAATAAGCCTCCAATCAAGAAAATAAGCTTAATTTGTAATCATTTTGAAAATTTCAAATTTTAAACCTAAAATTGGCTCTAGTTCCTTAAATAAGCCTCCAATCAAGAAAATAAGCTTAATTTGTAATCATTTTGAAAATTTCAAACTTTAAAATCTAAAATTGGCTCTAGTTCCTTAAATAAGCCTCCAATCAAGAAAATAAGCTTAATTTGTAATCATTTTGAAAATTTCAAATTCAAAATCTAAAATTGGCTCTAGTTCCTTAAATAAGCCTCCAATCAAGAAAATAAGCTTAATTTGTAATCATTTTGAAAATTTCAAATTTAAACCTAAAATTGGCTCTAGTTCCTTAAATAAGCCTCCAATCAAGAAAATAAGCTTAATTTGTAATCATTTTGAAAATTTCAAATTCAAAATCTAAAATTGGCTCTAGTTCCTTAAATAAGCCTCCAATCAAGAAAATAAGCTTAATTTGTAATCATTTTGAAAATTTCAAATTTAAACCTAAAATTGGCTCTAGTTCCTTAAATAAGCCTCCAATCAAGAAAATAAGCTTAATTTGTAATCATTTTGAAAATTTCGAAATCAAAATCTAAAATTGGCTCTAGTTCCTTAATTAAGCCTCCAATCAAGAAAATAAGCTTAATTTGTAATCATTTTGAAAATTTCAAATTTTAAACCTAAAATTGGCTCTAGTTCCTTAAATAAGCCTCCAATCAAGAAAATAAGCTTAATTTGTAATCATTTTGAAAATTTCAAATTTTAAACCTAAAATTGGCTCTAGTTCCTTAAATAAGCCTCCAATCAAGAAAATAAGCTTAATTTGTAATCATTTTGAAAATTTCAAATTTAAAACCTAAAATTGGCTCTAGTTCCTTAATTAAGCCTCCAATCAAGAAAATAAGCTTAATTTGTAATCATTTTGAAAATTTCAAATTTAAAATCTAAAATTGGCTCTAGTTCCTTAATTAAGCCTCCAATCAAGAAAATAAGCTTAATTTGTAATCATTTTGAAAATTTCAAATCAAAATCTAAAATTGGCTCTAGTTCCTTAAATAAGCCTCCAATCAAGAAAATAAGCTTAATTTGTAATCATTTTGAAAATTTCAAATTTTAAACCTAAAATTGGCTCTAGTTCCTTAAATAAGCCTCCAATCAAGAAAATAAGCTTAATTTGTAATCATTTTGAAAATTTCGAAATCAAAATCTAAAATTGGCTCTAGTTCCTTAATTAAGCCTCCAATCAAGAAAATAAGCTTAATTTGTAATCATTTTGAAAATTTCAAATTTTAAACCTAAAATTGGCTCTAGTTCCTTAAATAAGCCTCCAATCAAGAAAATAAGCTTAATTTGTAATCATTTTGAAAATTTCAAATTTAAACCTAAAATTGGCTCTAGTTCCTTAAATAAGCCTCCAATCAAGAAAATAAGCTTAATTTGTAATCATTTTGAAAATTTCGAAATCAAAATCTAAAATTGGCTCTAGTTCCTTAATTAAGCCTCCAATCAAGAAAATAGGCTTAATTTGTAATCATTTTGAAAATTTCAAATTTTAAACCTAAAATTGGCTCTAGTTCCTTAATTAAGCCTCCAATCAAGAAAATAAGCTTAATTTGTAATCATTTTGAAAATTTCAAATTTAAAATCTAAAATTGGCTCTAGTTCCTTAAATAAGCCTCCAATCAAGAAAATAAGCTTAATTTGTAATCATTTTGAAAATTTCAAATTTTAAACCTAAAATTGGCTCTAGTTCCTTAAATAAGCCTCCAATCAAGAAAATAAGCTTAATTTGTAATCATTTTGAAAATTTCAAATTTAAAATCTAAAATTGGCTCTAGTTCCTTAAATAAGCCTCCAATCAAGAAAATAGGCTTAATTTGTAATCATTTTGAAAATTTCAAATTTTAAACCTAAAATTGGCTCTAGTTCCTTAAATAAGCCTCCAATCAAGAAAATAAGCTTAATTTGTAATCATTTTGAAAATTTCGAAATCAAAATCTAAAATTGGCTCTAGTTCCTTAAATAAGCCTCCAATCAAGAAAATAGGCTTAATTTGTAATCATTTTGAAAATTTCAAATTTTAAACCTAAAATTGGCTCTAGTTCCTTAAATAAGCCTCCAATCAAGAAAATAAGCTTAATTTGTAATCATTTTGAAAATTTCGAAATCAAAATCTAAAATTGGCTCTAGTTCCTTAATTAAGCCTCCAATCAAGAAAATAAGCTTAATTTGTAATCATTTTGAAAATTTCAAATTTAAACCTAAAATTGGCTCTAGTTCCTTAAATAAGCCTCCAATCAAGAAAATAAGCTTAATTTGTAATCATTTTGAAAATTTCAAATTTTAAACCTAAAATTGGCTCTAGTTCCTTAAATAAGCCTCCAATCAAGAAAATAAGCTTAATTTGTAATCATTTTGAAAATTTCAAATTTAAAATCTAAAATTGGCTCTAGTTCCTTAAATAAGCCTCCAATCAAGAAAATAAGCTTAATTTGTAATCATTTTGAAAATTTCAAATTTTAAACCTAAAATTGGCTCTAGTTCCTTAATTAAGCCTCCAATCAAGAAAATAAGCTTAATTTGTAATCATTTTGAAAATTTCAAATTTTAAACCTAAAATTGGCTCTAGTTCCTTAAATAAGCCTCCAATCAAGAAAATAAGCTTAATTTGTAATCATTTTGAAAATTTCAAATTTTAAACCTAAAATTGGCTCTAGTTCCTTAAATAAGCCTCCAATCAAGAAAATAAGCTTAATTTGTAATCATTTTGAAAATTTCGAAATCAAAATCTAAAATTGGCTCTAGTTCCTTAATTAAGCCTCCAATCAAGAAAATAAGCTTAATTTGTAATCATTTTGAAAATTTCGAAATTCAAAATCTAAAATTGGCTCTAGTTCCTTAATTAAGCCTCCAATCAAGAAAATAAGCTTAATTTGTAATCATTTTGAAAATTTCAAATTTAAAATCTAAAATTGGCTCTAGTTCCTTAAATAAGCCTCCAATCAAGAAAATAAGCTTAATTTGTAATCATTTTGAAAATTTCAAATTTTAAACCTAAAATTGGCTCTAGTTCCTTAAATAAGCCTCCAATCAAGAAAATAAGCTTAATTTGTAATCATTTTGAAAATTTCAAATTTAAACCTAAAATTGGCTCTAGTTCCTTAAATAAGCCTCCAATCAAGAAAATAAGCTTAATTTGTAATCATTTTGAAAATTTCAAATTCAAAATCTAAAATTGGCTCTAGTTCCTTAAATAAGCCTCCAATCAAGAAAATAAGCTTAATTTGTAATCATTTTGAAAATTTCAAATTTTAAACCTAAAATTGGCTCTAGTTCCTTAAATAAGCCTCCAATCAAGAAAATAAGCTTAATTTGTAATCATTTTGAAAATTTCAAATCAAAATCTAAAATTGGCTCTAGTTCCTTAATTAAGCCTCCAATCAAGAAAATAAGCTTAATTTGTAATCATTTTGAAAATTTCAAATTTTAAACCTAAAATTGGCTCTAGTTCCTTAAATAAGCCTCCAATCAAGAAAATAGGCTTAATTTGTAATCATTTTGAAAATTTCAAATTTAAAATCTAAAATTGGCTCTAGTTCCTTAATAAGCCTCCAATCAAGAAAATAAGCTTAATTTGTAATCATTTTGAAAATTTCAAATTTAAAACCTAAAATTGGCTCTAGTTCCTTAAATAAGCCTCCAATCAAGAAAATAAGCTTAATTTGTAATCATTTTGAAAATTTCAAATTCAAAATCTAAAATTGGCTCTAGTTCCTTAATTAAGCCTCCAATCAAGAAAATAGGCTTAATTTGTAATCATTTTGAAAATTTCAAATTTAAACCTAAAATTGGCTCTAGTTCCTTAAATAAGCCTCCAATCAAGAAAATAAGCTTAATTTGTAATCATTTTGAAAATTTCAAATTTTAAACCTAAAATTGGCTCTAGTTCCTTAAATAAGCCTCCAATCAAGAAAATAAGCTTAATTTGTAATCATTTTGAAAATTTCAACTTTAAAATCTAAAATTGGCTCTAGTTCCTTAAATAAGCCTCCAATCAAGAAAATAGGCTTAATTTGTAATCATTTTGAAAATTTCAAATTTTAAACCTAAAATTGGCTCTAGTTCCTTAAATAAGCCTCCAATCAAGAAAATAAGCTTAATTTGTAATCATTTTGAAAATTTCGAAATTAAAATCTAAAATTGGCTCTAGTTCCTTAAATAAGCCTCCAATCAAGAAAATAAGCTTAATTTGTAATCATTTTGAAAATTTCAAATTTTAAACCTAAAATTGGCTCTAGTTCCTTAAATAAGCCTCCAATCAAGAAAATAAGCTTAATTTGTAATCATTTTGAAAATTTCGAAATCAAAATCTAAAATTGGCTCTAGTTCCTTAATTAAGCCTCCAATAAAGAAAATAAGCTTAATTTGTAATCATTTTGAAAATTTCAAATTTTAAACCTAAAATTGGCTCTAGTTCCTTAATAAGCTCCAATCAAGAAAATAAGCTTAATTTGTAATCATTTTGAAAATTTCAAATTCAAAACCTAAAATTGGCTCTAGTTCCTTAATAAGCCTCCAATCAAGAAAATAAGCTTAATTTGTAATCATTTTGAAAATTTCAAATTTAAAATCTAAAATTGGCTCTAGTTCCTTAAATAAGCCTCCAATCAAGAAAATAAGCTTAATTTGTAATCATTTTGAAAATTTCAAATTTAAACCTAAAATTGGCTCTAGTTCCTTAAATAAGCCTCCAATCAAGAAAATAAGCTTAATTTGTAATCATTTTGAAAATTTCAAATTCAAAATCTAAAATTGGCTCTAGTTCCTTAAATAAGCCTCCAATCAAGAAAATAAGCTTAATTTGTAATCATTTTGAAAATTTCAAATTTCAAAACCTAAAATTGGCTCTAGTTCCTTAAATAAGCCTCCAATCAAGAAAATAAGCTTAATTTGTAATCATTTTGAAAATTTCAAATTCAAAATCTAAAATTGGCTCTAGTTCCTTAATTAAGCCTCCAATCAAGAAAATAAGCTTAATTTGTAATGAATCAATTTAAATGGCTCTAGTTTCTTAATAAGCCTCCAATCAAGAAAATGGCTTAATTTTATCATTTTGAAAATTTCAACTTTGAAAATCCTAAAATTGGCTGTAGTTCCTAAAATAAGCCTCCAATCAGAAAATGAGTGGATCTATAGTCATTTTAAAAAAAAGAAAACTTAAAAAAGTAAATCTGTGATCACTAAAATTGGCTGTAAAATGTAGTTTTTGTTTATCAAACGAAATATTTTGCCAGTTTTTTAGAAACGCCTTTAATAGGAATATTTTAAAAATCATACCAACACGTACGTAGATTGTAGACAAATATATTCTGGCACCCACACATACACATACACATGCACATAATCGGGTGTGTGAACATTTATTTACATATTCATTCATACACCTTCAACATCATGAGTGTTTGTTTGTTTTGTGTATCAACACTTTGTTAAAATTTCTATTGTAAAATCGCATATTTTTTGCCTTTTTCCATTCTTTCACATTCGTTTGAAGTTGTCGGCACAAATACACACAAACATCTATTACTTTAAGCGTTTATTGTAATAAAATATATACATTTGGATGTGTGAAGGTTTTTTTATATGCATCTATAGCTAAGACCCAGTGCGGTTTGCCGTCCTTATAAAATGAGTGATATCCCTCCCCATGGCCGTACATTTTGGTCAGCAAAAAAGATCATTGAGAAAGTAATTGGATACAATTTGAGTTTTCCCGCTTTTACAGTTCTTTAGATATTCGATAATTAATATTTGCTTTGTATGTGAGTACCTTTCTCCTTGACCCTAACCGTCCTATTCTTGAGAAAGTGATTGGGGTCGAATTTGATAGCTATTGTTGTTATGGTTCTTAAAATATTCGATAATTAATGTGGAGGTTACCTCTCCCTCGATCCTATCCGTCCTTCATTTTGTCCAGTAAAACAGTTACTTGATAAAGTGGTTGAGTTCTTTTAATATTATTGAGGGTTTTATCTTCCCCTGATTCTATGCGTCTCACATTTTACCTCCTAAAAAAGTACCTTGAAGATAATATTTGAACCAGATGTGAAAATTCTTGCTGTTATAGTTCTTCACATATTCAATGATCAAAATTTGGTTTTTAATGGAACTACCTCTCCCACTGATTCTATCCGCCCCACATTTTGTCTTGTAAAATAGTCCCTAGAAAAAATTTGTAAATTCTCGATGAAGAAGTTTCTTAGATATCCGATGATCATTATTTTCTTTATATCGGGGTTCCCCCTCCTTCTAAAGCTTTCCGTCGTACATTTTATCCAGTGAAACAGTTCCTTGAAGAATTAAAATTTCTCGCTGTTATATTTCTTTACATATTCGATAATCAATATTTGCTTTGTATAAAGGGTACCTCCCCCCCCTGGTCCCATCGATATTTTTTGTAGCCTATGTTACTTTCGGGCATATGAGGACCATTCTGTGAGCAAAATCGGTCCAGTAGTAAAGCTGTCTAAAAGTACCAAACAAACGAACAAAAAGACAAACAAACATTGATTCATTTTTATATACGTAGATAGAAGATAGATATTTTTTGTTTAGTTTGGATTTCGTTTTTTCTTTTTAATTCCAGGATTTTCTTATTCACACAGAGAGTTAATTTTTTATAGGTTTCTTTTTCAGTCAAAATTACTGTCGCTGAATGGGAGAGAAAAAAGATGACGAATAAAATTGCAATTGAATTCAATGTGTTTTGCTGTTTGCTTATGAATATTTTATGTGTTTGTGTGCGTGGGTGCGTACATTAGTGTAAGTGTTAAAGGATTTTTGCAAAATGCATGAATGTGTGTGTTTGTACTTACTGACTCTATAACGGAAATCAATTGTTGTGTTGCCAACAAAATATAAAACAGAAAAGTGGGAGTAACACATACGTTTTTAAGTACACTCACTCACACACATTCACACAGATATGAGATGAGTAGTTGGCATGATTTATAGCGTAAACATAACGGAAATTAATGTTTTTGTTATTGTTCACATCAAAAAAAAAAATGAAAACTGAAATAAAAATTGAGCAGCGAACGACACGTTTGTGTTAATCGAAAAGAAATATTAATGTTGAAATTTAAGAGTGTGGGAGTTCAGATACGTACATACATACATTCATACATACATACATACATACATACATACATACATACATACATACATACATACATACATACATACATACATATATACATACATTTATTCATACACACTATATATATGTGTATAAAAGAATCTGTGTTTGTTTTCTGTTTGTTTTTTTGTTTGGGACAACATTGGACCGATTTTGCTGAAATTTTCACAGAATTATATATATACCCGAAAATAACATAGGCTATACAAAATTTCGAGGGAGAAATACCCCTCATACAAGAACAAATATTGATTATCGAATATCTAAAGAACTGTAAGAGTGAGTTTTCAGCAAGAAATTTCAAACACTTTTTCAAGGAACTAATTTACAATACAAAAATGTAGAACGGATAGGATCAGGGGAGAGCTAACCCCCACACAAAAAAAATATTGATCATCGAATATCTAAAGAAGCACTTCATTGAGAAATTTCAAATTTGGTGCCAACAACTTTTTAAGGTACTATTTCACAAGACAAAATATGGGGCTGATAGAATCAGGGTTAGAGGTAGCTCTCATACAAAGCAAATTTTATCAATGAATATCTAAATAACTATAATAAAGAGATCTTTAATTTCCCAATAATTTACTTCAAGGAATTTTTTTACGAGGCAGTTAGGATATGGGGAAGATATAGCCCCCATACAAGGCATATATTCATCTATATTTAACAGCAAGTATTATACAGTGTATCAAGGTACAGTTTTATTGGACAAAATGAAGGACGGTTGAGATCAGGGGAAAAGTTATCTCCCTACAAAGAAAATGTTAATAATTTAATATCTAATGAACTATAATAGCAATAATTCTCAAATTCAATCCCAATCACTTTCTCAAGAATTTGCTTTACGGATAATAATATAGTACGGATCAAAGTGAAAGGGACTCCCATACAAAGCAAATTTTAATTATGGAATATTTATAGAACTGTAAAAGCGAGAGTATTCAAAATGGTGTCAATTACTTTCCCAAGGATCTTTTTTACTGGCCAAAATGTAAGACGGATGGGACAATAGGGAGGGACCTTATTTATAAGAGCGACGAAGCACACCGGGTGTTAGCTATTATGAAATAAAATGCATATTTTTAGAAATTTCTTGATACTTCTAAGAAAAACTGTTTAAAAAAGCAACAATAAATTATATACAACAAGCGTAACATAAGAAATGATCTATAACAATTTATTGTCATCTCTCTTTCTTTAGCGAAAACCCTTTGACATAAATTCATATGTGTATATGTAGGTGTTAATATATGTGACAGTTTAATTGTTGTTAAACTTTATTAATTTAAAACATATTTCCGCTTTTCATAAATGTATCTGATATTTATCAAATAAATTATTCAAAGTGTAAAAATTTTGTAGTTTAAAGGAAGTTTTTTAATGGAGGAATCTTTTGTCTGTGATTTTTTTATTATAAAATCCTTTTTGCACAGAAATGATAAAAAGTGCATAAATATTTAAATTATTGCTTTTTTAATTCCGATTCAAATTACATGGCAAAAAAAATCTTTCAAATGAAATCGATAAAAATAATAAAGAGTTCCTCTACGTGAAAACATTCTCGGGAAATTGATTTCTGTAAATCACGAGAAATTTCTGTGGGGACTTTTCGGAAAGTAATTTATGTGATAAAGGGGTATTACCTCTTTGTGTATCTCAAGATTGATTTATCTTAGAATTCAATGAAATTTACACAGATCTGTTTTTATTGCTCTTAGTAGTTTCCTATTTAAAACCTGCTTTATCGTACCAATTAAAAAATAGTTTTGGACTGATATTTGAGACTGAATTAAATTGTACTATATCATATATCTTATATAATAATTTCATGAATATCGGCTCTTATTAGACTTTAGCTCATATGTAATTCTCCATTTTCCAGAAAAGAATTTTAGAAGATAAAACTCTTAAATATTAGTATTGCAATGGAATTTGGCTAAAAGTTTATAAACATCAATTCATATTCTACTTTAGTTCCCAATTCCGGAAAATCAACTTTAAATTAAAATTCAAGTTAAAATACTTGAATAGAATAAAATGCGGAATAGTGAATTCAAAAACCGAAACATGAATTTTCTTTTAAATTTCCAGGAACAAAAAAAACCTGGAAAGGGAAACCCTAATTGAAATGCATATTTATGAATTTAGGAACCATATAATGGAGATTTGGCCACATTGGAAGATTTTCTTTGGATATTTGATTACTAATTTTGTTGACCCTGACTCTGTCCGTTCTAAATTTTTCCATTAGGAAACTGTAAATGAAATAGTTATTTAGCCCTCAATATGAGACCTACCTCTCCACTGATCCTTTCCGTCTTACATTTGAAATTGTCATTTCAATATGAATTTTATAAAATATAAAACGATGTCAACAAATTTACCAAAAATAAGGTATTGAGAATTATATGATGATCGGTCCATTATTTCTCATGGGTTCCATACAACCACCCTTCCAAGTTTTATCTTGAAACTTATAAATCACACATAAATGTGGGTATTGTAAAAATATTTAATCAAATTAAGATAAATAAAAACCAATAACACTGTGCGAAATTATATGAGGTTCGGCCCATTATTTATTCTAAATCGCATATAACTCTCCTAAAAAATTCCGGGTTTGACCGACTATAACAATTTTACTTGTTTTTCATATAATTAACAACAACATATTGTAAATCAACAATTAATTGATAAAATTTCACTATTTTACCAAAGTTTTATACTTTTCCAACCCACTGTACTTTATTCCATGAAACCCCTTTTTCATCATTGTAGAGTGTTCAATAAAACGCCTCAGTATCCAACTTAATCAACAGCTTCTGTTAATTCAATTCGAATAAAAAGCTTTAAACAAAAACAAAACAAAAGCTTTTTATAAAACAACAAACATAAAAGAAACAAATAAAGAATAAAAAAGTAATAAAACTGAAAGAATGAAAGAACAAAATAGAATAAAATATCTTATTAGGAATTTTCTACAGTAATCAACAGTTGTTGGGAATAGAATCATCATTTTCATCCCCGGTGTCGGCGTCTATTTTTTCATTTCCAGAAATTTAAGCGTAATAAAGGTGATTGAGAAAAAAAAATAGTTTTTAATCGGAAAAAAAGAAAAACTTTAAACAAAACTATTATTTTAAATTCTGTAGTTTATTTCGGAATATCGTGTGCAACATGAGTTCTATTAAAGTACCTTACGTGACCCATAACGATGGAACTAAAATGCAATCAATTGGTTTGGGCACCTACACGGTAAGAGTGTTAATTAAATGGATTTTCTTTGTTACTTTAATATTCTATTTCCATTAAAGAGTTCTAAAATTTCTAAATTTAATAATTAATTTAAATTTGATAATCAAACAAATTTCAATGTTGAGGTTCTTCCTTTTCTTATCGCTTCAATAAGATTATTTGTTAGAACAACTATAACAACATAGAATGAGTGTCATTAAGGTATGGGGTTTGTTATTTGTTTTTGTGGTTAGTCTTAGGGTGATCGATTCTTCGATATATTTTAGAAACCGGTTTTTGGTTTCTTCAAATAATTGACATTTAATATAAACTCGTTTCGGTTTTTAAAAAATAATCTCTTAACCGGTTTTTAGTAAAATAATAAAATGCCTAGAAATAAAAAGGAAAACGTTATATATATCATATTATATATGTTTTCTAATAATTTTGCCAATCCATGTGTAACTCCAGGAAGGTATCATCTAAGACCACATTACATACATTTTCAACAGACGTTTAAAAGATCATGGCTAAATCGATTCAGATAATGATTCAGAAATATATATATATATATATATATATATATATATATATATATATATATATATATATATATATATATATATATATATATATATATATATATATATATATATATATATATATATATATATATATATATATATATATATATATATATATATATATATATATATATATATATATATATATCTGAATCGATTTAGCCATGATCTTTTAAACGTCTGTTGAAAATGTTTTCGAAAATGTTCCCAATTAAAATTTATATGTAGGATTAAGATAAAGCATCTTCCATATCAGTTCCCAGTACTTCAGTATATTGTCAAGTGTTTAAAAATTTGAACGAAAAAATTTTGTAAAGTTATTAGTACACGAAAATTCATAATATCAGACATTAAGAAAATGTGAACTTTTCATGAAAACCGAAACCGACTTAACCAAAATAACAGGTCCGATCACCCTATTAGTGATGGACGGTGTTTATGTTTTATTTTAAATTAACACCACCACTTTAAAGTAAACATTTCCACACTGAATCATTTTCTGAGTCGGTTTAACAATATCACTAATCTTGATAAAATCTAACATTTGTCATTATTTTGGCCCAAGGACAATGCCTATTGAAATATCAACTAACCCCCATACATACTGTCAGGAACTTCTTGAGCCTTGTATGTTTTTAAATCTGCATTAGCTTTATTTTTTAATTTTCGTACCAAATATTGCGCTAACCGGGCTGCTTTCCTACCGGATGTACTGGGAGCTCTTTTGGATATGCTTCATTTTTTTTTTGGCTTTAGAAACATCATGTGGACCATTCCTTCTACCTGAACCAGGTTTTCTATAAACGGACAAGTTCTCCTGGCACTGTTAACTAATTGGGAACAGTTTGACGGCTGACCATTGAATGTTTGGACAACTTTTTGTAGGACCAAGTTGGGTTTTGATTAAAATATTTGTAATTTTATAATGCACTTTTTCCGGTCACTAATTTTAATCAGATTAATTTGTTTAAGATTTAAAATAATAACTGACATGTTTTACAAAGGTAACACGATCGACAAAAAGAATCAAATAACACTTGGATTAAAAGTTTTAATGGAAAAGTGTGTTAAGAATCTCACTCCTTAGTTCTAAAAACCGTCCTTAATTGAGGAATATAAAAAAATACAAATTTAAATAAACATTTTCAGATGACTTCTAACAAAATTCTTTAATTCTACAAATTAGCACCATTTCTAACATTCCAACGCACTTGCATTTAATCACTTTTATTAGAAAAAGTTTATTTAAACTTTTATTTCACTTAAACTTTTAATTTTTCTTTTCCTTATTTTTTCGTTTAATAAAACTAAATTTCAAAATAATTTTCTCCAACAATTACTGTGTGTTAACTTAACGTTTACTACGTGCATGTGGGCTGTTTGATTGTATGATTTACTGTCTGTTCTGAATTCCAAATCCTTTTAAAGTCACTGGGTGGTGATTGTGAACTTGCTGTGGGCGATGCCATTGATGCAGGTTATCGTCATATAGATACAGCGTATTTCTATGAGAACGAACATGAAGTGGGTAAAGCTGTTAAAGATAAAATATCTCAGGGTGTTATCAAACGCGAGGATATTTTTATCGTTACCAAGGTAATAATCAAAAACTTTCTTCTTCTATAGTAATAACAGAAAAGTTTCTCCGGCTGCAGCCGAAATATAAAATGAAATAAATATAATTTAAGTTAATAAAAATATTTGCAATTAATTTTTGTAGTTGTGGTGTCATTTTCATGAACCTGAACGTGTTGAATACGCCTGTCGCAAAAGTTTAGCCAACTTTGGTCTCGACTACATTGATTGTTATTTAATGCATTGGCCTTATGCGTATGTCCATAGAGGTGATGATGTTATGATGCCCACCAATGCCAAGGGAGAAGTTGAATTAAGGTATTTCAAATTATATGAATGTGTTCATATGACATTTAAAATGTTAATATTTTGAAGTGATGTTGATTATTTGGATACTTGGAAGGCTATGGAGGCCTTAGTGGAAAAAGGTTTGGTTAAGAGTATTGGTGTTTCCAATTTTAATTCCGAACAATTGGCTCGTCTTTTGGCCAATTGTAAAATTAAACCAATACACAACCAAATTGAATGTCATCCGGGTTTAAATCAAAAACCTTTAATAGCTTTATGTAAAAAATATGATATTGTGGTGACGGCCTATTGCCCTTTGGGTAGGCCTGAGCCTGCTAGAAAGTTACCAGTTTATTTGTTTGATGGCAAAGTTAAGGCTATAGGTGATAAATATAAGAAATCTGCTGCCCAAGTGGTTTTAAGATATTTGGTAAGTTTTCATATAATTTATTTGGTTGACCTTAATTAAACATTTTTATTGTTTTATTTCAGATCGAACTTGGTACTGTTCCAATTCCTAAATCCGTTAATAAAAATCGCATAATTGAAAACTTCAATGTTTTCGATTTTAAATTGTCTGCCGAGGATCATAAAATTTTGGATTCCTACAATACTGGTGATCGTTTGATACCCATGGATCATGCCAAGAAGAGCATTCATTATCCATTTAATATTGAATATTAAATGAATTTATTTATTTTTTATGTTTTATACTAAAGTTTTTGTAAAATCTACTTGTTATGCTGCTTAAATTAAATGTTTTGGAAAATATTGACATATTTTTAATTAATATTTAAAAGATCTTTTTCATTAAACTTTTCAACAAATAAATTATAGAAATTTGATGTCATTCTTCGTCACCATCTTCAGAGTGGAGAATACAGCAATCTTATGGAAATAAGTCTAGACCTTTAAACTGAAAAACGTCATGCAAAAAATAAAACAAAGCACTACTTTCCGTCCGCTTTCGGATAGTTTTCGAGATATTAAAAATGTGCTGACCGGTCCTCATGTTACCTCGTTTTAGAATATTATTTGTGCCAAATTTAGTTAAAATCGCTTTTGATTAATAACTCCAATAATCTTAAAACTCCATTCCGGGAGGAACATTTGTATGAAATTAAGTGTAATAATGGACTCTTTTAAACCATTTTCAATAGGCATCGTTTTTGGCCAAAATGATGCAACCTGCCAAATTCCATCAAGATTTTTCGCATGGTGGTGTAGGATATAGAAATCATAAAAATTTAATGCAACGTAGATTTTGCCATATTCAACACACCACATTCGTTCCTAAATTTTCCAATTAAACTGTTTCATAGGAAAGTGGACACTGTAGGTTAAATGGTTCCTTTGATATTCAATAATCAATAATTGGTAAATATTGGGCGGATCTCCTTTTTTATATGACCATCCATTTCTGTTTTACAAGAAAATTATTATTTGGGCTAACTTTATTAAGTTGTGTGAAGAGGGTCCTGTACTGTGCTTAAGAAATTAATTGGCAGGACTCTCACTTCAATAGTTCTTTAGATATTCGATAATTAAAATCTTATATATTGGTGAAATATCCCCCTGTTCTTGTCCCCATCACATGTCCAGTAAAGCAGTTTCAAGAGAAAATAATTGAGAAAAATCTTAATACTTTAATTTCAACAGTTATTCCATAATTTACATTCCAGTGATTAGGATAGGGGTACCTTTCCCCTTGCTCCTTGTTCAGTAAAACAGTTCCATGAATAAGTCATTGAGATAGTAATTATGTTTGCTTAATCTTCTTTTCGCTTAATTTTTGTATTTTTTCTGATTTGACCTACTGTGAAGGGTATTCACAAATGCCCTAAAAATTTTAAAGACCCACTATAGAGTACATCAAAAAAGCTCCCTTTGTTCTCAACACACAAAACAAACAAAAAATTGCATCAAAACAGCTGCTTTCGTTATTCTGTTCGATTTCATTAAGTACCTCCTCCGCTGGTTACGGAATGCACTTCCTACTTAAAACCCACAAAATATTACAATTTTCAAGTTTCAATTTGCAAAAAAATGTAAAAAATTTTAGTTTTCTATTCAAAACTATAAATTCCACCAGTGATTTCTTAAGTCCACCGCTGTCGCAAATATTGAAGAAACCAGCAAAAAATCACACATTTGGTAAGTTTCCATAACAGTTGTATTGTTGTTGTAATTATTGTTTTCTATTTTTCTTTTGCGTTTTGTCGAATGGAAAAAAAGCTTTTTTCTAATTTAGTTCTTTTTTATTTGTCTTTCATTGTAGTTGTTTCGGCACTAAGTGACGCTGGTTATACACAATTTCGTGAACATTCTATAAATTTAAATAGGAAAACAAGAAAAAGTAATAATTTATTATTAAACGATTTAATTAATTGGAATTATCGTAAATTTAGCAATAAAATGGCTGCTATTTTGGCACCAAAAGTAAAGTTGAATAATGGCTACGAAATGCCCGTATTGGGTTTGGGCACATATGAGGTGAGTTTTTCTTTTATTCATGTTATTTTATTTATCTCTAAAATAGAATTTAATTTACATTTCCTTGTGTTAGATAAGCGAAATTAGTGAATGTTTTAAGTTCTTTTTGTATCTTGTATAAAATATGAGTAAAGAAGAAGAAAAAACATCTTTAATAAAAAGAATAAAAAGAACATGAGATGAAAACAAAGTGCTTCCAATTAAAAAATGCCGGCATTTTCAATGTTATATTAACAGCAATGTTAAGGTTTGGTCTGTTAACTTAGTATCTTTTTACTAATAACATAAAGTTTTTTTAAAAAGTTTAGAAGTCACTGCTATTTAAAGTTTTTACATACGAAAAAGTATAAAAGAAATGGATCGCGGTTTTGATCAATAAACAAAAATAATAAGTAAAAGCTATAGTCGGTCAAGCTCGACTTTTTATGAAACTACTCCACATTGTTGGGTTTAAATGGTTCCTTATAAAAATGAATCATAATGCTCGTATAAATATATTTTCTAATTTGTGCTAAAGAATGCAGTAGATTATTGTACTAATATATGTGTAGTATTTGTGCGCTTTGAAAGATTTCCAGGATGGACTGGAACAATACAGGAGCTAAAGGAAATTATGAACTAATCCTCGTACATAAATTTTTACGCTTATATTTTCCTTAATTTGTCCAATTCTTATTACAATACAAACGTATATGTGAGATTTAAGCCCTCAAAGAGATATTTTTAAGAGGGATTGTATGGAACCTATGAGAAATAATGGACCGTTCCTCGTATAATTTGGCATATCATTTTAAAATGTTATTAGCCTTTTTATTGCCTAATTTTGTTAAAATCTGTTTTTATTTATTATATGACCTTAGAAAAAGTCTTAAGCAACTCCAGCTTGAGATAAAAGATTGAAATTCTTAACATACATATATGTTTTTAATACCCTACATCACCGTAGATGGTTGGGTTATGCATTTGTGCTGATGTTAGTAATAATCAGAGTCGATTTTACGATGTCCGTCGGTCTGCTGTCCGGCTGACTGTCCCTGTAAACGTTGTGAACTGTGTAGGGTATTATATCGTCGATAACATTTTGTCTTATTTTACTTGATTTTATATTTTTTATTGTTTTTATTGTTTTAATTACAAATGATAAAGTTTTGGATCTTTTTCCATCTCCGTTTAAAATCTACCATACTTTTTGTACTCTTCAATTGTCTTTTACCAGGAACCCAATATCTCTCCACTGGCCTTAGCTACTGACAGATTGGAGGATTTTAGCTTCTTGGTACAAATACCGCATTATTGATCTTGTGCCAATCATTCATGCAACAAGAATATTTTAAGAAACTTGAGTTCTATTTCCGTACTCTGTTTTGGCATCTAAATTTATAGGAAATTTTAAAGTCTTGTATGTTTTTTAACCTGCATTAGATTTAACTTTTCGTACTTAATAGTCCGAGCACAGAGCTGACCGGGCTGCTTTACATTTAATATACTCCGGGAATTGGATTTCATGCTTATAAAAAAAGATTAAACTTTGAACATTGTAAAAATATTCAATAAGTGTTTGTTTTCCATTATAATGTCTGTTTTTACAAATATACCTAAATATTACTTATTTAAAGCTTAAAAAACAAAAATGTGACAATGTCATACGAGAAGCTCTTAAAATCGGTTATCGTCACATTGATACTGCCTATTTATATCGTAATGAATCTCTTATTGGTAAAATCTTAAATGAGACATTTAAAGAAAATTTAATTAAACGTGAAGAGATATTTTTGGTAACAAAATTATGGTGTATTTTCCATGAACCAAAAATGGTTAAATATGCATGTAAAAAACAAATGGAAGCATTACAAGTGGATTATATAGATTTATATTTAATGCATTCACCCATTGGTTACAAATATGTAGATGATGAGGCATTAATGCCTCATGTGGACAATCAATTACAAACAAAGTAAGTTTTGTCCTTTTTTCAATACAAATAAATTTAATATTTTAATTATTTAATTAAAAACATTTCAGTGATATTGATTATGTGGAAACCTATAAAGCCATGGAAGAATTAGTTTCTTTGGGTTGGGTACGCAGTTTAGGTTTATCGAATTTTAACATAATACAAATGAAAAGAATTTTGGACAAATGTCAAGTGAAACCTGTAACAAATCAAGTGGAATGTCATCCTGCCTTAAATCAACAAAAGTTAAGAGAATTTTGTAAACAACATGATATTGTGGTAACTGCTTATTCTCCTTTGGCTAGACCTAAAATCTGTAATCCTTTGCCGGAATTTTATGAAGCTGAATTTTTATCCCAATTGGCTGAAAAATATGAAAAGACTAAAGCTCAAATTGTTTTAAGATATTTGGTGGGTATTTTTATTAGTTAGAGATTAACTAAAATTTAATTTTTTACTTTCTTTCTTTCTTTCTTTCTTTACTTAGTTGGATATTGGCACTGTACCAATACCCAAATCTTCTCAATCCTCAAGACTTTTGGAAAATATTAATATTTTCGATTTTACCTTAACGGAGGAAGAAATTATAGCGATGAATGATCTAAATACAGGGAAACGTTTATGGCGTAATGAAATTGCGAAATTTCATCAATATTGGCCATTTAATGAAGAGTAATATGAACAAGATGCAATTTTATAAAATGTTAATTTTAAGTAAAAATTTAAAAAATAAAATTTATAATTTTTTATTAATTTATTAATTAGTTTAATTTTAATGCAATTTCAGGCAGGGCAGAGAATTAAATTAAGATTATAATTCGAAAATGCATTTAATCAACATATACGCAATTATAAAATATACACTGATTTTGCATAAAACTGATGCACAATATATGTGCTCTGAAATGACGGAATTTAATTACATAAGTAAGATCGAAAAACTCTAAACACACGTTTTTCTTTTGACTATAATTTTTTGATTATAATTAATGTCACAGAAATGAATATATTGTTAATCCGATTAAAATAAGTGACCAGAAAAAGTGCGTACTAAAATTATTAATACTTTCAACAAAACCCAATTTGGGCGTTCAAAAAGTTGGCCAACTGTTTCAAATATAATTAAACAGTACCGCGAGAACTTTTTGACTTTTTGTCAAAAGAGCTCACAAAACATCTGGTAGAAAAGCAGCCCGATTAGTTTTTCTGGTTGAAATTTTTATGTTGTTAATGCTAGAGAGCTACAAGAACAACAATTTAGTATTTGTACTAGAAGAGGCAAATCCTCCAAACTGCCCGGAGCTAAGGCCAGTGGAAAGATACTGTGCTCTTGTTAAAAGAGAATTGAAGAGCATAAAAAGGTGCCCAAGAGTGTGGTAGGTTTTAAGTTTAGATGGACCACGTTTTCGAGCAAAATTACAGAAAACACTAACGTTGGTGAAAGGGTTTCCGAAAAAGATTCAAAACTTGATCACTACTTATTAAAAACATATATGAGTGGTACAAGTAAATAATGTAGTATTTGTACTAAGAGAGGCAAATCTTCCAAACTGCCGGTGCATCTTTTAGTTAATCAATCGAAAATCACTTTGTGTCGATTAACAATATATTTGCATACGTTTGGACGGATGTCTATTCAAACTTTGTGGGCAAACTGCACGGCTCTAAAGTTTATAACATGAATTTTTTGCAAGTTAACCCAAAATGATGTAGCAACTTTTGCAAATATCTCTAAATAATATCATATGGCTCTCTAAAAAAGACAAAATGTACAAATATAAACATTTAATTTTGAAAAGATGATTTTCCCATATTCCCTAAGTCTCAAATAATTGGTATTTACTGCGTGCTTATTAACAAAAAACAAAAAGAAGTATGCGAGTTGTGTATTTAATATCATCCACACAAAATACACCATATGTAGGGTACTATATGCTTAAAGTTAAAAATAGTCAACAATTTTCTGTCGTTCATATTTTCACATCTTTCTATTTCCAGTCCAAAAACAATGAAGGAGAAATTGCTGTTAAACATGCCATAGATGTCGGCTATCGTCATATCGATACTGCTTACTTCTATCAAAACGAAGCTGAAATTGGTAAAGCCATAAAAGATAAAATTGCTGAGGGTGTTGTAAAAAGGGAAGACATATTTCTAGTTACCAAAGTAAGTCAAAAATTCAATTATTATTACTTTATTATTTGTATAAACAAGAATTTAAAAATTCAAAACCAAAAGTTATGGAATATACATCACGAACCCGAACGTGTGGAGGGGGCTTGTCGTAAACAATTGCAATTATTGGGTTTGGATTATATTGATTTGTATCTAATGCATCTTCCTGTGGGTTATAAATATGTTAACGAGGAAACTTTATTACCTAAAGATGAGGCAGGAACTTTACAATTGAGGTAGGAGAAGATACAATTTTTAAAAATACAATGAGAAAATATAACTCGTATGAAACTTACAGCGATGTTGATTATTTGGACACCTATAAGGCCATGGAAAAATTAGTTAAATTGGGTTTAGTACGTAGCATTGGTGTATCCAATTTCAATAGTGAGCAATTGCAACGTGTTTTGGACAATTGTGAAATTAAACCCGTTACCAATCAAGTTGAATGTTCACCAGCTTTGAATCAACGTAAATTGACACAATTTTGTAAGGAACGTGATGTAACTTTGACTGCTTACTCACCCCTGGGACGTCCTAAGCCAGCTGAAAATAAACCAGAATTTTATTATTCTGAAAAAACTAAAACTTTAGCTGAAAAATATAAAAAGACACCTGCCCAAATTATTTTACGTTATTTGGTTAGTATTTTTTTTTTTTGTTTGTGACGTAAATGTGGTTTAAGTGATTCATTTTTGTTTTTGTTAATATCAACAGATTGATATTGGTACCATACCAATTCCTAAATCCTCCAATCCCCAGCGTATTGAAGAGAATTTCAATGTTTTTGATTTTAAATTATCTGCTGAAGATATTGCTATAATGGATACTTTCCATACCGGAGAACGTTTGGTACCCTTTAATCTAATTAAAGGACAAAATCATAAATACTGGCCTTTTAGTATTGAATTTTAAGTTATTTAAGGTATTTTTTGAAGAATATTTTTTGAATTTGTAAAAATAAAATTGCCGAGAAGGTTTAAAATAAATGTATTTTAAATACATTGAAATTAAAAGAAACATCCTACGATATTATTGAAATAATTTCAGTAGTATGTTTCCTTTTTTTAATATGAATGAAGGTATGTTTAATATATATTAATATTCATATTCATTTATATATGCATAATTTCAATTCGAATTCATTTTTCGTTATTACAAGTTTTTATTTCATTCACAAAACGTTATAGTTACCATCACTTTTTACACAATTTCATTTTCCTCACAATTTTAATCACTACTTGTATCATAAACATTTACAATTCAAGTTCATTATTTATTTATTATTTATTACCTTTTTGTAGGATATTGATTTTATGTGCTAATAAAGACCATTGTGCAGTTTTTTTTAAATATTACCACACATTTATTACTGTTTATATTCTTCAAGTAATTTCCTTTTGTAAAACATAAATACAACCAAAATGTGTCCCATAAAATGTATAAAACTTCCGCATAAGCATTCGAACAACGATCAATTGTTTTATTTTTATGAATTTTATACATTTTAAACCGTCTGTTTTTCAATAAACATTATTTCATTACTCTATTTGTAACACCAGACAACACTATTCATGATATTCATACTAAATATTGATTGTTATCGGATGAATGCCTATGAACTCATATCTGTTTATTTTTGTTTAAAGCTGAAATGCTGAATTTTTGAAGGATAACATAAAGAGTGAGATCAAAAAATTCTTAACATACACACATGTGAATGAAAACAAAAGAATTTACAATAAAATAAATATTTTTATAATTTTAATCTCTAGTGATGGAATTTTTAACCTGTTTGAACAGTCCGTCTACGTTTAAAACTACCACACTTTTGGACACATTTTTTGTGTTCATCAATTCTTTTTTGACAAGAGCCCAATAGCTTTTCATTGCCCTTAGCTCTGGGCAGTTTGGAGGATTTTTTTCTCTTGGTATAAGTACCACATTATTTTTGTTCATTTACCACTCAATTGCTTGTATACCATAGTTACAGGATGCCAAGTCAGGCCAAAAAGTATCTGGACATATTGTGAATTGTTAATGGATGTAGCATTTTTTATAAACATTTCTTGATGTTAATTTCGGTATTTATAGACCTCGTTGTAATATTGCTCATTCGCTGTATATTGGTTACAGTAACATTTTTTTTGGATATTAACTTTTCTGCAACATTCCCTCGAGCATCAGAAATATAAAATTTTTGACCAGAAAATTGCGAAATTTTTTTAGAAAACTTGACTTCAACTTATTTGCTCGGTTGTTGGCCTTTAACTTTTAGCAGCGTTCCTGTCAGGAACTTTTTGAGTCATGTATTTTTTTTAACCTGCATTAGATTTTACCAACTAGTCTTAACACTGTGCTAACCGGGCTGCTTTCCTACCGGGTGTGTTGGGGGCTCTTTTCAAAATGCTTAACATTTTTTTGGCTTTAGAAATATTTTGTGGACTATTTATTTTACTTGAAAGAGATTTCCTACCAACGGACATTGGAAACTCTTTGACGCAGACCTGTGAATGCTAAGTTCGTTCATGATCTCAGTTCTTATTGACTGTGACATGTAATGGATGTTTCATAAAACTATACTGCTGATAGGTTTCAACAAATAAATTTCTAAATAAAAAAATAGGCTTTATTCAAGATTTTTCTATATAGAAATATATTTAGCCAAACTAATATTTTTATTTCGATAATATGTGTAGGAATTCCGATTTAATGTATGGAATATTTCTGTATCGAATGAAATTTTTCTTAATAAAAAAAATTGAGAAAATTTATCCAAAAATTTTAAAAATCAAACCAAGTGAAAATGTTATAGTCGGTCAAGTCCGCTATGTAATACCCTACATATGGAAGTTAGAAAAAATTATGAACCGTGGATTTAGCTTATATTTATCTTAATTTGACTAAATATTGTTACAATTCCCACAATCGATTTATGAATTTCAAGGTGATTTTTGAAAGGATGGTTGTATAGGACCTATGAGAAATAATAGGCCAATCCTCGTATAGTTTGGTACATCGTTGAATAATAAAAATAAGACTTATTTCTGCGAAATTTGGTAAAACCCCATTCTGGGGGGACATTTGTATGAGGCTTATAAGAAATAATGGACCTGTCATAACCAATATCAATAACAATCGTCCTTATGTCAAAATAATAGATCGTTCCAAATTTCATTAAGATATCTTCTTGCGAACAAGCTTTACATGGACAGCCAGACGGACGGATAAGCTTATACAGACTCAGGGAGGGATTCTATAATGATCAAATTTAGAGCGAATCATTAAATTTCGATTTAACTAAATAATTAAAAATAAAGTCATTACAAGTTTTTGAAAGGTTTTGTGTTCGCTTGAATCATTTGCATAAGTGTGATTGTAATGATTTGTAGAGATATGAAGATCTCCATTCTTTTTAACAACATAAAATTCATTATTAATAAATAAACTTCCCACGGTTATTATAAATAAACACAAGTTCGCATCTTCAAAATTGTTGATATTTAGTAGATTAATTATTGATACTTTTCTAAATTGACACTTTTATGCCTCTAAGGTTTCAGTTTCAAGTGCATCTTATTTACAAAAAAATCAATAATAAGATAATAATCGATTCTTTTGAAAATCCCAATATTGTAACATTTGGAGGTTACACAAACAAAGAAGTCATCTGATAATGATGACCTTTACATCAACCCAAGTTATTATTTTTCTTTATAGAATTCTTGTAAACTTGTTTTATTTTTACCAGAAATTTATTGATTGACAACATTCAATAAAAACTGAAAATATGAAAAAAGAAACACTCCAACAAGATTACAAGTTATACAGTTAAGTTTAAAACCATAATTATAATTTTACAAAATTCTTTCATCCGCACTCTATAATTCATAATTATAAAAAGTAAAATAATCGTATAAAGAGGAGGAAGGGGGAAAATAAACCTTAAAATATACACTCACACAAAAATACACACATCAGCTTAAAAAGCGTTTTACAAAGAAGCCAACAAAAACCAACGATCATGGCCTTCAAAAAAAGTTTGGAAAAAAGCCACAGTTGGTCGTTGGTTTTATTATAAGAAATCGAAAAAATATATTAAAAATAACATTCAAAAAAATGAAAAATAAGAGAAACACACAAAAATTGTGCAAGTGCACATGAGCATGCGTACAAACACGCCACTGTTTTGAGTCATAAATTTAATTCATGCACTCAGTATGAAACAACAAATATTGAACTAAAAATAAAATATAGTTTGCAAGTTTACTGAAAAAAAAAACTATAGACTTAAATACGAATGGTTGGACGGGCGGACAGACATAACAGATAAGCAAGCGAATGGCGTTCTGGTAACAAAATGTTGAACTTATTTAGCGTTTTTTATTTACAACTTCCAAAAAAACTCTTCGAAAGCAGTAACTGAATGTTATATATGACCTCCTAAGCGGTCACTAGTCTTTTTTCGGTTTTATAGTAAAATTATTGATGTTCAGTATGATATTACTAAGATGGCGTAGTAGTAGTTTTTACTACGTTAGTTAGTACGGTACTAAATATTTAAACATTTAGTCAAGATTTATTTTATATACATATTTATATATATATATCGATTTGTGTGTAAACCACAAATTTTAATTTTAAACTGTTGCAATATTACGTTTTTTTAGATTTAATTTTTTTGTGAAATTATATTATAAAACACAACAAATACGTAATTAAGTTTTACAGTTTTTTTATTTAAAAAAAATATTACGATAAATTTTATGAGTTGAAATAAGAAGTTGTGGTTTTTCAACAATAATTAGTTTCTAAACTTTTCTTTCTTAAGATATAGAATTCGATTTTGCGAAATTTTATTCAACACAGTATAACGTAAAATTTATTTTTAAGTTAAAATGTATAAAAAGTTTAAACCATTTTAATATCGTTCGACTCAGCATAATATTTTGAGTTTTGAAGTTATCTTTATGAAATTTGGCACGTAGTACTATAGATGCCCACAGGCAGAGAAAATATATGTTTGCGGTAACCATAAACACGAAGCAACATACTATTGTTATAAGGTGTTGTTAAAGCAACTAAAAGACTTCATTGAAAACACTAGTTATTTTTATACCAACTAAAAAATATTGTTATTACAACAAAATGTTTGTTTATTCGCTTTACAATTTTGCATTGCAAATAAGAGTTATTACTATCGCCACTCAAAGTATTGTTATCGCTACATGAATTATTGTTATAACCACTACTATTATTATTGTTATTACAATAAAATTGTGATTAGTTATTACAGCAAAAATTTACATGTTGGTGATAACAATAAAATGTTTGCCGCAAGTACATTAATGTTGTCACGAACATATTGGGAAAATGACTTTTCACTGCGTGTAAGGACGTAATTGGTTATGATCGGTCTATTATTGTTAAAGAGTGAGATCAGAGTGTGGTGGAAAACCAATAAAATAGAAACCATTTTCAAAAGAACTCATAACACACACCCGATAAGAAAGCAGCAGGTACGAAAAGTTAAATCTCAAAAAGATCATGACAAGGACAAAATTAAGAGGAGTTTTGTATGTTCTGAAAGATTTTTCGCATGTTGAAGATAAAATTAAGACCTAAATTTTAATTTTTTCGAAATGTTCCGGTTTTTTTTGTAAATTGTAATAATTTCAATTAAAAAATAAAAATTGTAAGTTTAGTGGTTTCGTTTTTATTTACTTATATGTATGTTAAGAATTTTTTGATGTCATTATGTGGATATTTTTCTACTAGAGAATAGCAAAAAATCGCAATTTGAATAAATATTTTTCGATAAACTATTTTTTAAGATTATTTTAGTCGATTAATCGTACCCAAAATGAAGCAAAATTTTTGAAAAATAAAATTTCGTTATATTTTTTATATTTTGATTTAGATGAAGCGAAAATTAAAAAAATCAACGTTTCGATTAATCGGCCACTAGAACTAGATTTCAGTAAAAAGCTGGACGTTTATAATCGATCATAAAATAATAGTTTTTTTTTACATGGAGAATCGATTCCCTACCATTAACGAAATTGATTTTTAATTCACAACTTTTTACTATATAGAAAATTGTGAATAAATTTTCTCTTTAGAGAAAATTTTCCGAAATTTTTTCTGTTTTTAAAAAAATTTTTCTTTTTTTAAGAAAATTTCAATGACATTTTCTCGTTATATAAAATTTAAAAAAAACAACTTTTGATAAAATTTAAGATAAATTTTCTCTTCATAGTAAATTTTCTTATTAAAGAAAAATGTTAATTAATTTTCTCTTTAAAGAACACGTTACTAGATGAATTTTATTCTTTCTTTAAAGATTTTTTTAATGGGAAATTAAATGAATTTTCCTCCATAAAAAAAATTTATATAATTTATCTCCCCTTAAAATTTTTAGAGTGAATAGCAAATATTAAAATAAATAACAGCTTAAAGTCCATTTCGAAGAAAACTTTGACACTTCCATTAGAGTGGAATAATTCGAATTAAATATTTCAATGTGAAGAGAACAAAGCAAATCATTGAACTGTTAAATAAATATTATCGGAAAAAATAAAGCATTTTAATATTGATTATATGAACTATTTAGGATTAATTGCATTTAAATATCACAATTATAATTATTAAAAGTTATTAAAAAGTTAAAAAATCAAAAATTATGTAAAATAGATTTTGCCTCAATTTACTCAATTGTTGTTTTTTTTAATATACAGGAATAAATTCCCCTTCAAATATTTATCAGATAAATTAAATACGAATTTAATTGCTGTTACGACATTATTTACCCCCCTCTCACACACAAATTACTCATTAATTTTAAAATAAAAATTTTGTATTTTTTTTTAACAATTTTATTATTTTTTATAATCATAAACATATTTAGTATTTTAAAAATAATTTAATTATTTCACATGGAAAAAGGAAAAAATGTATTAAAACTATTATTATTTTACTATTTTAATCTATTTTTACCCAGAATAATCTATATATACATATATAAACATGCATATTGTCGGTGAGGGCCGACTGTGTAATACCCTACACCACACGTTACGAAAAATAATAAAAAAAACCCTCGTATAATTTAATTTTCTGATCTATTCTTTATTTTGCAATAAATTATTGGGCCACTAACATTTATGTGAAATTATAAAGGAGTGCTAGAAGAATTTATGAACCGATCCTCGTATAACTTTGCACATCGATTTTTTCTTATTTTTATCTAAATTTGGCCATTTATTATTACAATATCAAATTATATATGAGATTTGTCCTTGCATATTTTCGCTCATCGTTTTAGAACTATAGGACTTTTATGACCATTAATCCCATTCCGGAAGTAACATTTCAATAGGCTTCATCCTTAGGCCAAAATAAAAATTTCTTCAAGATATCTAAAAAATTGTGATCTGTAGACTATTCACAAAGTTCATATGGATAGCCAGCCGGACAGGCAGACAAAAACACGTTCGGAAGGATTGACATCTTTAAATTGAGTCAGAAAATAATTCTGAGTTGAACTTCTTCTGCATGTAACAAACATCAGTACAAACGCATAATACTCCAACCGTATACGGTGTTGAAGTATATAAATATGATGTGTGTATGGATGGATGTATGTATGTATGTATGTATGTATGTAACGTATAGACTCCAAAACAGCTGGGCTAATTTTGATAAAATGCTCACAAAATGATCCCAATATACCCGGAAGCAACATAAGCTATAAAAATTCCGATAGGAACAGGGGTGGCGAACCCCCATTACAAAACAAATATTGATAATCGTATATCTAAAGAACTGTAAGAGTGAGAGTTTTGAAATTTGGCCCTAACTACTTTAAAAGACAAAATGTAGAACAGATAGGACCAGGAGAAGGTGAACCCACATACGAAGCAAATATTGAATATCTACAGAACTATAAAAACGCGATTCTTATGGATTTGTTTTTGTGCAGCAAAGCGCACCGGGTAATAACTATTATTAAATAATTATAAACCTATAAAACATAAAAAAGTTAAATTTTAAATAAAAAAAAAAATATTAAATTGTATTAAGTTGACTGACTGACTTTAACTTAACCCAACCAACAAATGTTGTAATTCTCAAAAGGCTAAAAATACTTGTACTTTATTTTACTACAATGTAAATTGTTTTTACAATAACAACAAAATTATTAACATTATTATATATATTTAACATAAAAATATTCACCTCAAATTGACCCGAATGACTAAGTTGTGTTGTTGATGTAGTAGTTGTTGTTGTTGTTTTTCTATTGCTATTGCTGCCGGTTTATGTAGTCGAAAAATATGTTTATTTTCTAAGAATAATAAAATCATTCAAGAGAGAGAGTCGAGAGGAAAAAAAGTGAGGAAAAAGTGACATTTAAGGGTATATACGTTGACCGGACAAAATTAGTAGTTGACTCCAAAAGCTGGGGACTCATATTACAAATATGTATGAACGATATTAAAATAAAAACCACAAAGATTTAATGATATTCCTATACTGTAGTTCAAAAATGTTGTTAATAATATAAAAATTGTATTAAAAACTGAGTTGAAATTGAGATAGAAATCCAAAAATGAGAAATCAGCTAATTTGTTTCGTTAGATCCTTTAAATAATAATAACGAAATTTTAGATATTTATTTCGAAAAGTAACATCTAAATCAAACATGTTTGAATGTTCTAAGGAGTGAAATTGTGTAACAACATAAGAAATAGTTTGACAGGAGGCCTTTGAGTTGTTTGGTCAATTTTTATAGGACCAAGTTGGGTTATGTCACTCATTACAGTATTTTTAATGTTAATTTGTTTGACATTTAACATAAAAACTGACAAATATTAACAAAGGTAACTTGATCAAAAAAAATCAAATTTTTCGATCTCAATTCTTACACAAACTTAGTTTTGCCAAAAAAAATGTTGCTTTGTATGGGTGATACCCCATTCCCTGGTCTTATAAGTCCTACATTTTCTCCAGTAAAATGTTTTTTGAGAAAGTTGTCGGGACCAAATTAGAGAACAATCACTGTTATAGTTCTTTAGATATTCGATCTTCAATATTTGCTTTGTATGGGCGATACCCGTCCCCCTGGACTTATAGGTCCTACATTTTCTCCAGTTGAACAGTCGGGACCAAATTTGAGAATTCTCACTGTTATAGTTCTTTAGATATTCGATAATTAGTATTTGTTTTGTATGGGTGGTACTTGTCCCCTTGGTGCTATCGGGTATTTTGGGATCATTCTGCGAAAATTTCATCAAATTTGGTCCAGCCATTTTAGAGTCTACATACATACATACATATATACAAACATACATACATACATACATACATACATACATACATACATACATACATACACACACTCACCTTTAAGTATACCGATTGACTAGGACGTTTAAAGATGTCCGTCCGGCTGTCTGACTGTCTGTCTGCCCTACTGGCTGTCCCAGTAAACGTTGTGAACAGTCTACAGGTCGCAATTTCCGAAATATCTCAATGAAATTAGGTACATATTATTATTATTATTATTATTTTGACATAAGGACGAAACATATTATTATTATTATTATTATTTTGACATAAGGACGAAGCCTTTTGAAATTGGCCATGTTCGGTCCAACATTTCAGGGGTTTTAAATGTCATAAATACAAAGCAATTTTATCGAAATTTGCCACAAGTAAGTTCTATAATATTCTTCACGATGTGCCAAAATATGTGTGAGTCATATGTCCATACAAACATCCTTCAAAATGTCACTTTTAAGGACAAAAATCTCACATATACGTTGGAATTGTAATAATAATTGGTGAAAAGATAAAAGATTGTGCGAGAATCGGTTCATTTTTGTAGCCTATAAATAACCCCCTCCCCAGAAAATTCATTTTAAAACGCATAAATTTTACATAAATCTTAGTGTCACAATAATGAACTACACACTTTAGAATTAATCAGAAAATCAAGTTATACGAGAGTCGTTCATTAATTTTTCCTAACCACCATTTTTTTATATAGTCGACTTGACTGACTATACATTGTTACTTGTTTTATTTTATTTCTGGTAAAGAGTAATTTTTATATTCTGATGCACTGTTCACCATTTGATGTATTAATAAAACCCCCAGACCATCATTAGGGAACTAAAATTAAAAAAAGATATAAGATATACGTTGTTTAAAAATTTAATTCATTTAGGATGTTTTTCTTTTTTATATTTAATACTAAAATAAGAATATAAAAATAAATAAATTTCCTTTATAAAATTATTTTTAATTTTTACAATTTTAGTTGGTATTTTTTTTAAATTAATTTGCATGATAAGAATGCTCCCTGTCAACACTTTAACATGCTCTTTGTTCAAAATCAACTTCAAGTTAACACTCAATTCTACACACACTCACACAGACACGGTAACAATAATCCAGGTGTTTTGAGTATTTTCTATAAATTTTTTTTTATACTGTTAAAATCCACGAGTGAGTGTTATTAACAGCAGCATGTATTTGGCTTTATTTAAGTGATTTAAGCCTGTATTTCAGTGTCGGGCTGTTGTGCTTAAGAGCTGTAGAGTGAAGTAGATAATTTTTTTTAAATATTTATTCATTTAACTAAATTCATTTAGTTTGGTTAGGAACTTCAACAAATTCACAAGCTTTAAAAAATTCAAGTGGTGTTTTTTGAATAAAAATCAAATAAAATATTGAAATAAAAAAATAGAAGAAAAAAAGTAACTCATAATTTAAAAAGAAAGAGTTACTTAGCCAAAAATATATTATAAAATAACAAAAAATAATATAATTAACACTTTAAGTGTTGTTGTTGTTTAAAAAAAGCGCACATAAAAAAATTACATAAAATATAATAAAAGTGAGTTTTGGTGTTAATATTTTCTTTTAATCGAATTAAAAAAACGAAATGTTAAATTATAAAATTAAATGAATTTAAAATAAATATATATTTTTGAACTGAAGAATAATTTGAAGTGCTCCATAATCCATATTACTTTTTTATCCAAAAATACTGAAAAATATTCGGTTCTTAAATTGGCGTTTTTCTTCATTTTCATGTTACTTTCACTTTTTTGTACAAACAATTTTTCTTGAAAACTTTTTTGTGTTAAGTTTGAAGTTTATTTTTGTTGCTTTTTATTTAAACAGGAAATCTCAAGTTTACTACTTTTCTTATTTCTTTGAGTCACTGAATTGCAAAATTTAAATACGTTTATTTTTGTCAGTCTTTCTTTCCTTTGGTTTTTCATCGTGTGTTTTATGTTTCACTTGTTTGAGATTTTTTTATAATATTTTGTTGTTTGCAACATGAAATCCAAATATACCCTCCCACTCATTTTCCGCTTCATTTCAGTAATGATGGTTTTTCCAATAAAATCCAAATCTTTTTTCTTTCTCCAAGTGGCATGAAATGAAAGTATTGGCCAGTGATTTTGATAAAAAAAATAGAAATGAAAGACTGGAATTAGAAACTTTGATTTAGTTAATATAAATTATGTGAAATATAGAGTTTTTGACATAAAAAGTAGAAAAACTATAAATAAACAAGTCAGGATGTTATAGTCGGTGAAGCCCAACTGTGTGAAACTCTACGCTACAATGTTGGTTGTAAATAGTAGTTACAAAAAATTAATAAACGACCCACGTATAATTTAATTTTCCGATTTATTCTTAACTGTAAAGTAAATTATTGCAACACTAATATTTATGTGAAATTTATGCGTTTTAAAATGAATTTTGCTAGAGGGTGATATACGAGCTCATTCAGAGAGGACATAAGTATGGTTGGTACCTGAAATATTGTACCGAACATGGCCAATTTTAAAAGGTTTATTCCTTGGGACAAAATAATAACAACAAAATAATGCTACCAGAAGAGTGTTCACTATATGGACAGCCAGCCTGATTCGTTAAATGAATAGCCAGTCTGACAGACAGAATGGCGGAAAGACTTCGTTTAATCGACTCAAAAACTTATGGTTAATTAATTTTGCACAAATGACGAACGCGTCCCAGTATGATAATTTACACGAAAATCTAGCCAAATTTAACAGAAATGTTTTCATAATAAAAGATGTATTTTTGACAGTGTTAGCATTAGAAAGGTCGAAAGACGACCCAAAAAAAATTAAAAAAAAATCACTTTTATACTAATAAAAATTTCAATTATGAAAAAATTATCATAAAATTCATCGCGGATCTGTTTCGTGTAATCTAAAGTCATATTGTCTAAGAACATTTGTGCCATGTTGAAATTTGACATAAACGTTTTCTTCCAGCAATCCTAATTGGTTTACCAAGTTTTTTTTTAATAGGCCAATAATTTACCAAAGGTTCCATGGAAATCCCCTTAAGAAATCCCTTTAGCATTTTCACAACTGACTTACAAATCTTTTCAATTGTGAAAATCAATACGAAAATGTTTTATATTTAATCTGAATGATTTTTATCAAATTTTACCAAATTGTACTATAACCGTTCCCAAAATGTACTGTGGGTCCATCAAAAGGTCCCCTAAGAAAACAAAGATTTTAAACCTTCTTCTTTTTAGAAAAAAAGAACCATAAAACTTTTTAAAAAGTTCCATTTCTATCGATTCGATTTATATAATATTTTTAGGTTAAATTAAACCAATTTAAAAAGTACCATAAAAATATTTAAATTGTACCATTGAGCGAATGGTACCACAAAATATCTTCTGGTTTATTTTTTCCAACTGGTATCCGTCCTCTACCCATTAACTTATTTATGCTAAAATCAGAAAAAAGGAACACATATGAAGCTGTTGATAATCGGTTCATTATGTTGCTGTAGATGACCAAAATAAAAAAATGAAAATTTTCAAAAAATTCTTAAAAATAAACATTTTTATTTTCATTAAAAAAACGTTTGTTTTTTTAAGATAAATTAAATTATAATAAATTTGTAATTAATTTATTAATTAGTAAATATTTCTAGAAAAAAGTCCTTGAAATACTTGCCATAAAATTAATTCCATTTTATAAATATTTCAAAAATTTCGTCATTTTTTCAATAACCATAATTAGCACTATAATTATAATTTTTATTGCAAAGTTAACCCAGTTTTTAAGGTCTTAGAATGCAAATGTAAAACATAAAAAAGAATCAAAAATCAATTTTAGAAAAATTTTCAAAATTATCAGTTATCTTTCATTATATTTTAAAGGTTTTCTTTCTTTTATTTGAAATTTTAATTTTGAAGTCACTTGACTGTATTTTTATGATAAATTATTATCTTTTTAAATTCTGTTTTAACATTAATATTCGAACGCTCGATTGCGATTAGAATATATTAAATTTTCGGAAACCCTTCCATTAACATTTTTTATAGTGCTACCTGACACTTTGCTTGATTACCAAACCTGTATCTCACCAATGGCTTTAGCTCCACGCAGATTGTAGGATTTGCCTCTCACATTTTACCACTCAAGGACTTGTTTACTTTAGTGACAGCATGCCACGTCAGTCCAAAATAGCGGATATATAAAGAAGTCTTATAAATGGAATCAACCTTTTTTTGTAAATTTCGGTATTTATAGAACCCATTGTAATAAAAGATTGGCTTCTTTTATAGCAACTGAATATTGCTTGTCACACCAGGAAATTTTTTGGAAACTTTGACTGTTTTTGGTTCTAATTATTTTTTTCAACATTTCTTCGAGCATCAACAACATCAAAATCGTTTCGTCATCCATTGTACAGGAGGAATGTTTTTTTAGAAAACTTGACTTCCATTTCCCGTTGGTTTTTATTGGGATTCCAGTCATGCGATTTTTGAGTTTTGTATGTTTTTAAACCTCCATTAGCTTTAACTTTTCTAACCAAATAGTGCGAGCACTGACCTAACCCTGTTGCAATTGCACCGGGTGTGTTGAGAACTCTTTTAAAAATGTTTTCTATTTATTGCATATTTTACAAAGGTAACTTGATCAAAAAAAAAATCAAATAATAATTGGGTTTAAAAGTTTTAGTTGACAGTGTGGAATTGATCACAAAATAATTTGTTTTCATAAAGAATCGATTCCCACTATAATAGAACTCGATTCCCCGAACACTATAATCAACTTGTTGTACATAATTTAATCGAGTTATGTGGGTCTCCAAAAACATAATTTCAAGCTAAAATATCATATGGTGGACTTTTAGTGGAAACGTTATCGCCTGACAACCTGTGTGCCGTATTATTACATTAAAATCGAAACAATCTTTTATGGACTGACGGACAGTTTGGAGTATATTCCAAGTCGAAAATTACCGTAATGATTAAAGCTAATTACTTTTGGGTGTGTCTTTCTATCCTACTTTATCTTGCAGCATTAAGAACGCTTTATATTCCAGCTTAAGAGCTTAAATTTTGATGTTAAGAAATAAAGTAAAATTGTTGGTGAAAATTAACCATTTTTTATTTCAGAAGCGAAATTAGCAATTTTTACATTCAGAAACATTAACCTTAAAATGACTTAAATTCAAACCCGTTATAAATTATGTGCTAAATAAATCGGATGTAAAAATTACACCACTTCTTCAGATATTTCAATAAATTTCACACCATAAGTTGAGGTTTAAAATACACAATATTTATTATCAATTAAAAAACATTTTAATTTTTTTTTTTTTTTTTTTTTTTTTTTTGTGAATAAAAACCTTCATTAGCCGACAATTTTTTTTGGAGGGCATTTTATTAAAGTCACTCAGTTGGTCTTCTTTTATACGAATACAAGTGTTAAGACCCTGAAAACTGTCAAATAAATTTTCAATAAATTCTTTAACATACAAATCATAAACAATAGATAACAAATTCTTTACAATTTTTTTTTTTACAAAAAATAATTTAAATAAATTTTCGTTACCCTTTATTTCATATAAAAACAACAACAACTACAATAATAATAATAATAAACATAATACTTGAAAATGTTTGATTTGGACGTTTATAATTCAGACTTCATTAATATTCCAAGTTAAACAAAATGATGCAATAAAATTATCGTCTTTTTTTAAATTTATATTGACTTCTTTTATATTATTTGTTTGGACATGTAAAATAAAAAATTAAAACAAACAAAAAAGTTTATAAATATTTTACTCATATCTACGTATCTTTGTGCATTAACCTATAAAAAACCATAATCAAGGTTAATAATATTGAAATACAAAATAGCAACTGACTGACTGACAACTAAGTGACGAAAAAATAGCAAAAAATTAGATACGAAAACTGAAATAAAAATAAAAAGTTTTTAAAAAATTAAACAAAAATATATATTTAAGCAACATTTTATTTTTGCAATATTTTTAATTGTAAAACAATATCTAAGATTTCTGAACTTTTAATACCCTCTACACATTAAGAAAAGGGGAAAGAAAGTATATTCAGTTTGTTAGATGGTGTGTAACATGAATCAAAAATACTATTAAAGTTGTAAAAAAGTATGTGGGACTCGATAAAAATTCAGAAGCGATTTAGGTATGCTCTTTCGACCAGGCGAATAATATCAACATAATAAAATTTGACGCGATAATCGTTGTAGAAAATTAACAGAAAATCTAACCAAAAAGAAATTCTGCTCGATATAGTGATTTTTCATAATCTTAAGTTGATATTTGTAGTTTTGAGAACTCGCCAAAATCGAGAATAATGATTCATTTTTTTATTTCAAAGACAATATCGATGACTATTTTCAGTAATAAAAAAAATTAAAGTTTCACATTTTTTCGAAAAAAAGATAAGGACACAGAATAGATATCACTTATTTCAGAACCAGACATCACTTATTTCAACAGATGTCACTTATATCAGAACCAGTCATTAATTTGCGCCCTTGTTTTTAACGATTTTTTTTTTTTGAAAATTATAATTTTTTACAAATTTTAAATGATTTTGACATAAAATTAATTAATAGATGGAATGACGGAACTGAATTAAGAATTTCAGGATACTTTTTGAATTTCTAAATAGATTTGACATAACTGTTAGGAAATTTAAAAAGTAATTTAAAATGGAGAAAATTTTATTTTTTCACCGAAATAAATGTTAATTTTCAAACCCATCACAAGTTGTCATCAGATTATATTACGGGGGAATTATCAAAGACTCTCCATCAAATCAAATCAAAATTTGAGTCCAATTATCTAAAAACCATGAAGCAAAACCAACATTAAAAATAGTTGATTTGGGATTGGATATTCACATACATAAAAAGGGAAAAATGGGATTTTTTCAATTAATTGGAAGAATTTTTCATAAATTTTATATGGCAACACTGTTTTTCGATGATAATTTTTTTTAAATTTCAATGGTACATTTTGAATTTTTCAAAGGTACTTTTTGAATTTTTCTAATTAACCTGAGAATATTGTGTGGTACTTTTAAGGTTTCTACTATTTTAAAAAGGAAAGAGTTTACTCATTGAAGGCCCATGAGACATTATGAATCAATAACATTATAATTTAATAAAATCATTTAGATTAAATGTTAAACACTTTCATGTCGAATTTCACAACGAAAAACGTTTGTAAGGCAGCAGTAAAAGTTCAACGGATTTTTGTAATGGGCCTTATATGGAATATATGGGAAACTGCTGTCTGATAATAATAAAACTTGGCGAAATCAGAGACCAATTACAACAAAAATCTGTTGGATTTGTATTTTGAACTAACTAATGCTGTCAAAAAAAAAAAAAAAACAGCTTCTTATTATTGGATCATTTATTTCTAGTCATTTTGGCCAAATCTTCGGCTAATGTATGACACTGTGCGATTGTGTATTTGCCATCGCCAAAGAACACTGTTTTTAACCAACAAAATTAAATCAATAAAAACAAGTTATAGATCGTAACCGAAAAAATTTGGAAATTTTGAAGAATATGAAATTGATCACATAAATAGCACTTTAATCGAGTAAAAATTCATGATTTTTATATTAATTCAAATATCGCATAAATTTATTTGTTTAATCGAATTTTCAAAAATCATCTTTTAAGTTAAAACAACATTTTTATAATTCGGCAGTGTATTTTCGATTCGTTCTCTATACGAATATTTTATTAACACCTTTTTATATTTATTTATACATAAAATAACAACAAATATTGTTAAATAACAAAAACTTAAAAATGTTAAAAATAAGTTCGATATCTTGAAGTAAATTTGTGTCTTTTTTTAAAAAATATTCTAAATAAATATTTATTTGCTATTTTTTGTTTATTTTTCTTTTCATTCTATTAAAATGATAAATTAGAGAAAATCTAACAAAAAAAACTACAGCAGAAGAGCTTTTTTCTTTAAATTTATATTTGATTTATTTTTTTTTACAATTCACTTTTCTGATTTGATAAATTATCATTATTGGAAGTCGTAATAATATTTATTTAAGAAAAATTTTTTCATTATTAACTTTTCGACATTAATATTTACGTGATTTATACCGATTGAATTGTGAGTAATTAAGATCAAAATAGACTTATTCTTACGATTACAAGTTTTAACGTATAATTCCCCTCATATTATGTATTCATTATGAAATCTAGATTTCCTATTTTGTTAAGATATTTTTTTCGACTTTGCCGATTTGTTTTAGAATTAAAAGTATAAAACGATTTCATTCGATTACCCACATCCAACACACAGTTTTTTTTGTATGAAAGATTAAGTGGAAATAAATCAGTGACTTCCAAATGGCTAATGCGGTTTCACGCAGTGTTAGCAGAGTTATTGGTTTAAGTTATGCGTTTGGACTTTGTGAGCCCAGAAGGTCCTAAAAACATGTATCATATATATTTTTATAACATATACAAAAATATTATATATAAACCGATCGTTGTTTAAAAATTTTTTAATTGTAAATCAAAATTAAATAATTCGAAATTATTTAGCTTTTTTCGATAACGACATTTATTTTATAACCTCCACCACCACAAGTGGTAATAAGGTTATATTAACTTTGTCATTCCGTTTGTAACGCTAAGAAGAAATCATCGAAGACCCCACAAAGAATTTATATTATTGCTTCAAACCAAAATCTGTTTCGATTTAGTTATGTCCACCTCTGCGTTGACAGAGACCAATAAAATTTTGCTTAAGTATATCTTTTTGCCGTAGAAATTAGTTTAGTAGAAAAATTCGTATATACCGATATGTGAGACAACCTCCAAAAACTGAACATTTTGAATAACGATTATAATTAAACGTCTTATGCAATTTCCATGATTTTGCCTTTATTGAAAAATGTTACTCACTATATTTTTTTTGAAAGGCCCTCGGAGTGGAGTAATCGACTTACAAACGAATAATTTAATATCGCATATCTCTAAAACGAATGCAGAAAATTTCACGTAATTTGGCACAAAAACGATACCATTTCTCCTAAATTTTTAAAGCAAATTTCTTTAAATTGGGCACATAGATAAAGCCTTAATAAAAAATATTAAAGATCAAGGTTTAGTAAAGACACTCCCTTAAAAAAATATGTAATATCGCATATATCTAAAACGGTGATAAGAAATTTAGCAAAATATAATAGACTACGTAATTTTTGGAAAGAGCACGGGAAAGCAGTATCACTCTACAAATGGAATTTTTAAAATGTGCCGACAATTATTTCTAAATTTATTCGAGGTAGAGGGCATTAATGATTCGGTATAGCCGAACAAGGTGTTATTAATTGTTGATTATAAATAAAATATAAGAAATAATATAAATTAACATTGAGCAATGTTATTCTTAAATTAAATATGAATAAAAGACAGATATTGTTATATTGTTAATTATTTAATTTTCATTGTTAATTATAAAACCTTAAATCATGAATGGAACATATTTCCTACAATCATTTACATTGTCACACTTATTCGAAAAAAAAAACGCATTTTGAATTTTTTTAATAAATTTTAAATCAACTGATTTTTTTTAGTTCATTTTTTTTAAGATTCTTAGACGAAAATTGTTTTTATTTTCACCCTGAACGTGACGAGTTTTTCTATTTATTTACGTAAATTTTTGTTCAATTAATTGTCAATATTTAAGTTAAATTTATTTTTCGCTCGCAAAACTAAAAACAATAACAACACAAATATTAAGAAATTAACATGTTCTTTTACACAAATGTCTCATACGTTTGATTATTTTTTTTACAAAAATGAAATTTAATAGAAAAAAAACTAAACTTAAAATGACGTTTGTCGATTATTAAAATAAAAAATGTACATTTTTGGATTAAACTAAAGTTTAGGTAAACTTAACTGTTGTTTAAATTATAATAACAAATGTTTAACATAATTAATTATTATTCAAGTTAAGATGTAAATTGCATTTTAAATAAGATTTTTTTAAGGTTCAAACGTTTCTCCAGTTGTTTATATCTTCCGCTTCAAGTGGTGAAGAGGTTATATTAACTTTGTCATTCCGTGTGTAACGCTAAGAAGGAATAATCTCAGAACCCATAATGAATCGATTTAGTTAAGTTCGTTTGTCTGTTTTTGGCAAGCTCACATCTACAATATTTGAAAGATCTAAATGACATTTGGTCTGAGATTTGTTATGGTCCTTTGACGTTTTCTATTTAAAACCAGCAAAAGCGATTTAGTATATAAAAAGATATAGACCGATATCTAAGGCAACCTTTTTATATAGTATACGTCTGTGAGTGTATGTGTGAGTATGTATATACGAAACATGATGGAGGGTATTAGATATCGCATTAAATCAAAATCTGTGTCGATTTAGATATGTCCGTACGTCTGTCTGTTGTTGGCACGCTCACATCCGCAATAATTGAAAGAGCTTAATGAAATTTAGTTTGAGTATTTCTTATTAGAATAAAATATTTCCCTAAATAATTAGAATAAAACATTTCCGTAATATCAGGAAATATATTACCTCATTACTCTTCCAAAAATTATCATAATCGGTTCAGTAGAAAAAAAGTTATAGCCAAAAATATATCTAAATTATTTGTTATGTATGGGAAATATTTCCATATAATGTATGCGTTTGTGAGTGCGTATGTGCGTATAATGTACATATAGGAAACATAATGTATTTATTTCTTAGACATTTTGTGGTGGAGAGTATTGTAGATACGGCATAGCTGAATATAACATTCTAACTTGTTTTGAATTTAATTTATTTTAGGAAAACGTGCCTTAATTTTGAATAGATGATCTTTATTAAGTAAATGTGTACTTGAGCTGTTTTATTAAAATAATAAAAATAATAATAAACAAATAGTAAAAATATATCTGTGTAATTTACGGAAGATTTTGAAATAATTTTTTGGAATTTGTTGACATATTTTTTTTTAATTTATTAAAATTTAAGTTTAAGGTTATGACAAACATAATTTTAATTAATTCCAAGTAATCAGATGTATTGAATAAATAAAAAAAGGTTTTTAAACAAATAATTATGTAGAAGAATTTCAACATAATTATTTGTTTAAAAAATAGTGATTTCTATTATTTTCAACCTCAAGTTTCATAACCTCAAAGTTCATTAAGTAATTATAGAAGTTTTTTTTTTTAATACAACTTCATTCATATAAATTATTAATTAGGTTTTTAAACCCCCTTTTACTACATTTAAATAGACTTTGCCTTTTACTCTTTGTTATATAACAAAAAAAACATATTTTATTAATAATTTTAATGGCTTTTTTTCACATTTAAATCTCCATTATGAATTTTGCATTAATTTTGTTATTTAAAGTTAATCGGAATATAATTTTTACAATTACTTTTTCATTTATAAATGAAGTGATGCGCAACAAATGAATTTTTTTAAATAAATAAATAATTTAAAAACATAAATAAATAAATTTTAAAAGTTAATTCCAAAAAAAAATCACTAAAAGTAATAATAATTAAATTTTAATACATTTTAATAACTGATCTTATCTGAAGTTTTAAAAACATGATCCGTTTTGGATTAAGCTTTAATAGGGGAATTACAGTTTCTTTAAAAGCTTTTAAAATATTGATCAAACGAAATAGCATTAGAAATATATAACCGATAATAGTACCTTAATAAATTACTAACGTTTTTCATTCTACACATTATGAAAGTTTTTTGGTAATAAGCTTTTAAAAGGGATCTTTTCTATATATACATTTTCATTCTCTTTGGCCTCAGTATTTATTATTGTCTTAAAAAATCGCATTTAAAAGAGCAAATTCGTTTCAGAATTATAAAAAAATTAAAAACGTATTCAATATGAAACGTTTTTGGTATAAAACTTTGAAAGCTTCAGTTTATATCCTCCACCCAAAATTTACATTGTCATTCCGTTTGTATTGCCAAGAAGAAATCGTTCAAGACCCTATAAATAACATATATTCCAACATCAAATCAAAATCTGAGTCGATTTAACAATGTCAGTCTGTCTGTTGTTGGTACCCTCACATCCACAATAACTGACAAAGCTTAACGAAATTTGGCCTAAGTATTTCTTATTATCCTGAGAAGGGATATCACCTTATCAACAAAACAGTTAATATCGCATATCTCTATAACAAACACAATAATTTTCGTGAAATTTGACACATAAATGGTGGAGTGGTATCCTCCTAAACTCCGAAACTTTATTTCTAAAATTTGAAAAAACAATTTCTTGAAATTTGTCACATCCTAGAGCAATTGATTTTAAGTTTGTGGTGAAATAATATTTTATATATTCAATTTTTTTATATATAGTTTATAAAATTATACATTTTATCTTTGATGTAAAATTTAACATTCATGCAGTTATAATGTTAAATCAACATTGTTTCACAATAAAACTATTTTTGTATAATTTTATAAATTAATGTCGAAAGACTCTAATATGTACAATATGACTTCATCACAAACTTGGAAACGTTTCATTTAAGCTGAACGAAAAATTATACGAGGTTCGGTCCATTACTTTTCATAGATATCATACAAGCCTCCTTACAATTATCACTTTGAAGGGCATAAATCCTCCATATACGTTGGTATTGTTATAAAAAATTATCAAATTAGGAAAAATATATAAACTAAAATTTATGTTCGATATTATACGAGGGTTGGTCCTTTATTATTTCTAATACCAATATTCAATATTCTTTTCAAATACATAAATTTCACATAAATGTTGTATAATTATATTGTACTTTCCACTTTATCACAGAAAAGAATATTTTACGAGAGTCGTTCATAAATTTTTCGTAGCTGTCATTTACAACTAACATTGTGGTTGTCGAGCTCGAGTTTTTTACTTGTTCAAATATTTAAATCTTCTTTAAAGTTACACTTACTTTTCCGTTAAAATGGAAGTGATGCGCACCAAATTGAATGTTAAAAGTCAATTAAAAACGAATCAATATAAAATGCTTCACGGAATCTTCTATACCCTTCGCTACGGGGAAACACTGGAGTATTTACAGCACAGAGTATCCTTCATGACACATTGTCTAGTTGAGTTACTGAAATATTAAAAGAGTTCTTTCTGAGTGTATGAAATTTGTAACCGAAAAACAGGATTTTAATTGAAAATTTTTTAAAAACACCTTTTTTACCTTTTCATCACAAATTATGTAAATAAATTCTTTATTTCCACAATCACTAAAATATTTTTTTAATAATTTTAAAATAAATATTTATTATTCGCACACTCTCACAAAATATTCAGTCTCTTTATGATTTAAACAAATAATAGCGAAAAAATTTTATATTTAAAACTTGTTTTAATAGTTATTCATGCCACAAAAAAAACCGGTACCAGTAACCGATTTTTATTATGTGAGATTTTAAGTTTTTTTTTTGTAAGAAAAAAATAGTTGGGAGAAAAAATTTTCCAGAAACGAAAGTAATAAATTAATGAAGATATTTGAAAATTATGCGAATTATTAATCGAATAATTATATTATTAATATTCGAATTATATATGTGAGAATTTTTGTTTACTTCAATATAATTAAATTTTGATTTAAGTCCATTCCTTTCCACTTTGTAACGTTATAAGAATTAATTAGAATTAGTGATGAAATTTTGAATTATTTCGGAAACTCTTCCGAAATGGTTGTTACTTGTTCGAACAGGTTGTCTCCGTTTAATAGACATCATTTCTCAGTATCTCAGTTTGAATGATTTGCCTCTCTTGATTCAAATACCGTATTATTGTTCTTGTATCACTCAAGGGCCTGTTTGCTGTAGTGACAGGATGCCAAGTCAGGTCAAAATTAAGTGGACACATTATGAAGTCTTATGAATGGAAGCAGCCTTTTAATGTACATTTCGATATCTATAGAGCCCTTCGCAACAAATGAATGGCTTTTTTGTCGCACCTGCCAAGATTTTTTTTCAAATTGTAACTGTTTTTGGATCCTAAACTTTTCTCTTTACCTTTTACCGAACATTAGCAACATAAAATTTTTAATCTACCAGAACATACATTTCGTCACCCATTATGCAGCAAGAATATTTCTTAGAAAACTTGACTTCAATTTCCATGCTCCGCTCTTGACCTCGCAATTTTTTATAACGTTCCTTTTAAGAACTTTTAGAATCTTGTATGTTTTTAAATCTGCATTTGCATCAACTTTTCTTCTATCTCACTGGGCTGTTTTCCCATCAGATGCTTTCTATTTGTTTGCCATTAGAAATATCATGTAGCCCATTTCTTCTACCTGAACCAGGTTTTCTATAAACGAACAAGTTCTTCCGGTCATGTTTAATAACATTGTAAACAATTTGACGGCAGATCTTTTGAATGCTTGACCAACTTTTTGTCGCTATCACTTCTTATATATAAATCTGCTTTCTTTGGAAAATAGCGGGCGTATAGTAAGAGATATACGGCCATTTACCGTTACTTTCAAAGCGTTTATTTCTGTCATCTATATATATTATAGCTTTCTAATTTTTTCGACTTAATGATAAATAGAAATTTAAAAAAAAAAATATTCATGTCATGTTATACATTTCTTAAGTACTTTTTCTTTCGAATTAATTATTTTCAGTTGAATAAAACAAAGATTCATTAAATTTTCTTCATACTCTAACAATTTATTCATTAAATATAATCATTAACGATTATAAAATTAAAATAATAAAATGTAATAGAAAAATTTTGTAATTGTTTTTATTTTATTTTTTTACATTTATTTTATTGTATTTTCGTTTACATCATTAACCGAATAATTGAAAACACTATAATCGCAAATATTACAAAAACATAAACTCTCTCTCACACATACACACACCCCAACTCACACATAATGCGTTTCATTTTGAATGGGATTTTTTTCAACTTTTTTTATTTCAAATTTCAGCCAACATTTAAGACTCGCTCTCATACTCAAACTCAAGACCTGAAAATGATGTAACATATTTTTTATTTTATTTTATTTTTTATTTTATTTTTATATTTTTATTGTTTCTTTATTGTATTGTGTGTTAACTTAAAGTTGGTATCAAAAAAAAAGTAGTAAAAACCAAGTTAATAACATGTGGTTTTTTTTTTGCGTTACTTTACAGTTTTTTTCTTCCTTCCTTTGTACCGTTTCTTTTATGGACGATTTCAAAAAAAGTAAAACTTAATTTTACCGGGTCTTATAACCTAAATAAGTGAAAACAAAAAAAAGAACTACCAAAAAATAATATCGAAAAACCGAATTTAACCAATCACATACCAAATTTGAGGAGAAAAAATGGAATAAAATTGTGTGAAGGTCAGGAAATTACAGAATATTAAATAAATAACAATTTTATTAAACATTTACTTTCGTCTCGTCTTCTTTTTCCAGTTGTTTATTATTTTTCTTTTTTTCTGTTATCACTCATTCACTAATCACGATCGCTTGAGGTTTCATTATTTTATTTTTTTTCTCTCCCTCTCTTATTTGGTTATTTTATTGAAAATTGTTGGTTTTAATACCAAAATCATGAATTCCAAACCATAAATTGTTGAAATGCTAAATGAGTGTATTATTTGATTTTTTTTTTTGAAATGGATTTGTTAAGTTTATTTTACATAAATATTAACCTTGAATTTTTCTCTCTGTGTAAAAGTTGGTTTAAATTTAAAGAAAAATATGTTAATTAATAATGAACTCATCTTGATTTTTAAATAAAGGTCACATTTATAAAATGAGAGATGCGTGCGTGCGTGCGTGTGTTTATTCTGCCCCTCCTAATTCAAAATTAATATGAATTTAATAATGAAATTTAAATTTTAGTTTTATTAAAAGATTAATTAATATTCTAATAAAGTTATTTCCAAGAGACATGAAAACAGTGTTGCCAGAAGAATTTTTTCTCGAAGCTGTAAAATATAAGTGGAGAATTTTCGTTACTTATTTACTCTGCGGCCCAACTTTTTTATTCCCTTTGTAACGTTAGGAAGGTATCATCTAAGGCACCATAAATTATAACTGAAATCAAATCGAAACTGAGTCGACTTTGCATTTACTAGAATACATTACATACTATATTTTTTTAATGGAACATGGGGATTAGGTACCCCCATACATACAAAACATTTATAATTACACATCTATATAACTTATTCAGGAAATCTCAGTTTTTCCAAAGCATTCAAAGTTCTACCGTGAAATTGTTTTTAATGTTGTTTAAACAGTACCGGAAAAACTTCTCCGTTCACATAATAATTCTAAAGCCAAAAAATAGAAAGCATTTTCGAAAGAGCTCCCAACTCATCCGGTAGAAAAGCAGACGAGTTAGTTTGGTATTCGGATTATTTGGTTCGGAAAGCAAGCAATATGAAGTTATAACTTACAATTCCATTCATAAGACTTTATAATATGTCCAATTATTTTTGGCCTGACTTGGCGTCTTGTCACTATAGTAAACGAGCCCTTAAGTGGTACAAGAACGATAATGTGGTATTTTCACCTAACTGCCCTGATCCAGGATAATGGAGAGATATTGGGCTCATGTCAAAAGAGAGTTGAAGAGCATAAAAATGGTGTTAAAAACTGTGGTAGCTTTTAAACAGAAACGCTATAAAGCCATTAATGGAAAGGCTTCCGGAAAACGTTCAAAATTTCACTCGATTTTTCGATTTTATTTATTAATTTTTTTTTTTACAAATTGAGAATTTATCGAAAATTTTCTATAAATTGAGAATTTATCGAAAATTTTCTATAAATTGAGAATTTATCGAAAATTTTCTATAAATTGAGAATTTATCGAAAATTTTCTATAAATTGAGAATTTATCGAAAATTTTCTATAAATTGAGAATTTATCGAAAATTTTCTATAAATTGAGAATTTATCGAAAATTTTCTATAAATTGAGAATTTATCGAAAATTTTCTATAAATTGAGAATTTATCGAAAATTTTCTATAAATTGAGAATTTATCGAAAATTTTCTATAAATTGAGAATTTATCGAAAATTTTCTATAAATTGAGAATTTATCGAAAATTTTCTATAAATTGAGAATTTATCGAAAATTTTCTATAAATTGAGAATTTATCGAAAATTTTCTATAAATCGAGAATTTATCGCAAAATTTTCTATAAATCGAGAATTTATCGGAAATTTTCTATAAATCGAGAATTTATCGGAAATTTTCTATAAATCGAGAATTTATCGGAAATTTTCTATATATCGAAAATTTATCGAAAATTTTCTATAAATCGAGAATTTATCGGAAATTTTCTAAAAATCGAGAATTTATCGAAAATTTTCTATAAATCGAGAATTTATCGAACATTTTCTATAAATCGTGAATTTATCGAAAAAAAGTTCATTGACGTTTAACTTGTAAATTTCTGAATTTTGACATTTTTATTTTATTTGAAAAAAAAACTAATTGAAAATCCCACCATCAGATTTTGAACATAATAAAGTTTTTTGACCATTTTGATTTACATTCATTGATACATAAATACATAAATAAATACTGAATTTATGAACATTTGAATGTATGTGCGTGCTAATCTTCAGCTTAAACACTCGGTGGGTTGTTAACTTCTTTATCGTTTGAAATCAAAATCCGAACAAAAGAAAATTAACAACAAAAAAGATGAAGAAGCTTTAATTTTTAGCAGCAAAAACAAAAATCCAGTTTAAAAACGCTACTGGGCTAATGAACTATGGAGTTTAGAGTTAAATCTACTTAAAAGTTTAATGATGAATATTTTAAATATAATTGATTTCTACATCACCGAAGGTGGTTTGGGTATTATGCGTTTATGCTGATGTTTGTAGCATTCGGAAAAGTTTTTTTGAAGTTTACAGTTTCACTCAGAATCATTTACTGTTTGTCCGGCTGCTGTCCATGTAAACGTTGTGGACATTTACGTTGGTATTGTAATAATAACTGATCAAAAGCCTATGTGCAAAATTATACGAAGATCGGTTCATAATTTCTTCTAGGTCTCATATAACCTCATAAATTTTTAAAACGCATAAATTTCACAAAAATGTAGGTGTTGCAATAATTTTACTTTACAGTTAAGAATAAATCAGAAAATTAAATTATACGAGGGTCGTTAATTTATTTTTCATTACTACTATTTATAACCAACATTGTTTTGTAGGGTATAACATAGTTGGGCTTCACCGACTATTACATCCATACTTGTTCATTATATCATATTGACAAAAACAAATTCCTAAGATCGGATGAAGACAAGAAGATCGTTGAAATGATGATCAAATCACTTGAGAATATCGACAGATGTAATTGAATTTTCTGCACTTTAGTTTCAAAAATTATTAATCAAAAGTTTGTGTTTTTTATAAAAAAAAATAAAATAAAATTAATCAAATTGAATTTGTATTTTGTTTAATTTATTATTTAAAAAGTATGAATAATTTATTTTAGTAAAAGTTTATTTTTTAAGTTAAATTAGCAAAAATGTCTGTTTTCTTTGTCAATAAATTTTATGCTCAAAATTATCATTTGACCTGAATTTATTTTTGAAAAGTGTAAAATATTACAAATTTTAAAAAATATATCAAATGCAAAAATGTGGGAGCTTTTATTTTTGGATGCAAATTTTGATTTAAAAGTTATTATTGCGAAACAGATCGATTAAATCTATTTCATATTTTATCACCTCATTTAATATCCGGTACCTATAAACGTTTTTTTTTTAAATTGATATATCGCTCATTTGCTGCAAGATAGTCATAACTCAAACAAGTAAGAATTATATATTCGGCTATGCCGAATCTTCAATACCCTCCACCACAAATGTGTATGAAATAAACACATTTTATATGTTCATTATATATACAGACGTATAAAAATATATTAAAGTTTTCTTTAATATAACACGAAACAATTAATGATTAATTAAATTATTTATATTTTGTCTATAACTTTTTTCTACTGTACCGATTTTGATCATTTTTGAAATGGTTATGAAGTACATGTAGTTTATTTATATATTAAGGAAAATGTTCATTGTAACTTGTGGATTTGTAATTGACAATCTTGTGAAATTTCTTTTAATATATTGAACCGATTTTGCTGAATTTATAATTGACAATTTTACGAAAGTTCTTCGCTTAAACTTAAAGGTTGCCTTAGATATCAGTTTATATTTTTAATATATTGAACCGATTTTGCTGATTTGTAATAGAAAATTTCTCAGGACTATAAAAAATACTTAGGCCAAATTTGACTGAGCTCTTCAAATTTTTGTGGATGTGAGCATGGCAACAACAGACAGGCTCATGTTTTTGGTTTGATGCAGGAATATATGTAGACATTATGGAATCTGAGATGATTCCTTTTTTGCGTCACACACGTTAATTTACACAAAAAGTTAATATACTCTCATCACCACTTGTGTTGATGAGGGTATATTAACATTATTGTTCTTGTACCACTCATAGGCTTCCTTACCATAGTGACAGTATGCTAAATCAGACCAAAATTAAGTGGTAAACATTCTTTTATGTTAATTTCACTATTTATAAAGAACGTTGTATCAAATGATTGACCACTTTTTCGCAACTGCATATTGCTTTCCATACCAAGAACTTTTTGGAAAATGTTGACAGCTTTTTTGCTTTTCAACTTTTCTTCAATATTCCGTCGAGCATCATCAACTTAAAATTTTTACCAGAAAGTTACGAAAAATCTGCCAAATCTTACCTTTCGTCATTAATTCCTCTTTTGGCTCCTAAATTTTTAGCAGCATTCCTGTCAGAACATTTCATCTTCTGAACCAGTTTGTTTTTACGAACAAGTTCTTCCGATACATTTTATTAAAATTAGGAAACATTTATTAAAATCTATATGTGTTTGTATGAATGCGTGTTTATTTGAAAACTATGTACAGTTAAACGATTTCTAAAAATCGCCTATTTTTTTTAAAAACGAATATAATTGAACTAATTTTCCTGTTTTTTTACATTTTCTTTTCACAGTGTTGGAAACCGAAGTTATGCAACAACCAAACTTAAATGGTCCCACCAATGGTGATGATTTCGATCCCTATGTTTGTTCCCTACCAGCCAATCTCAAGAAAGTAGCCAAAGAAGAATTGCATGAAGATGAAAACATACGTAAACAGGCTTTGGCACAATTCCGTGAATGGATTGCCAAACATCCACACATTAAAAAATGTCGTACCGATTCGATTTTCCTTCTGAGATTTTTACGCACCAAAAAATTCTCAGTACCCGCTGCTTGTGAAATGTTAGAACGTTATCTAACCATCAGGCAACTATTCCCCCAATGGTTCCAAAAATTAGATATTGAAGATCCAGCTATAAATGAAATTTTTGAAAATGGTTATTTGGTGCCATTGCCACAACGTGATGAACAAGGACGTCAAGTTATATTTTCGGTAGCAGCTAAATTCGATCCTTATAAATTTACTTCGGTCCAGATGGCACGCATACATTCCCTGATCTGTGAAGCTTTATTGGATGATGAAGCATCGCAGGTGGCTGGCTATGTTTATGTTAATGATGAGAGCGGCATGAATATGGGTTTTGTTAGCTTATGGTCATTGACAGATTTGAGAAGTATTATTAAGTGTATACAAAACTCTACACCCATGAGACATAAGGAAACACATTTCATCAATATACCCCATTATGCCAATAGAGTTATTGAATTGGCTGTCTCTATGTTGAGTGAAAAGCTTAAGAAACGTATAATTGTAAGTATAAACACAAATTTTATTTCAAATTCTCTTTTTTATCAATTTATGCTCTTTATTTGATTAGGTCCACAAAAATGTAGAAGCCTTGAAAACCAAAATAGATCCTGCCATTTTGCCAAAAGAATATGGTGGCACTGTTCCCTTGGCCGATATGATTAAAGAATTCAAATTGAAATTACAACAAAAACGTGCTGCCATTTTAGCTTTGGATGACATGCAAATCGAAATAACAAAAGATGCCGCCAACTTTGCAGGCAATGACATTGGTGACATTGATGCTGGCGTAGTGGGTAGTTTTAGAAAATTAGAAGTAGATTAAAGTTAATATCTTCCTTTAACAAGATATATTTACGCTTCTTAATTCCTTAAAGAAAAACTTCTCTCATGTTCTTTTTATTATTTTTATGTTTAATGTTTAGCATTAAGTTTAATTTTCGTTCATTTTCTTAAATTTTATTTAATTTTAAGAATTTTTATTAAAAATGTGTAGGGACAATCTCAAATTTTAGCAAAAAATGGGAAAATGTATTTGTAGGTTAAATGCCCCGCGGTATATATTACTTACTAAGTAGTATTTATTACTATAAAAAAAAAACATTTTTTTTAATTATTTACAATCAAAATTTTTGCATAATTTAAGTGCTGCTGCATTAATGTTGTATCGTAAAAAGCAGACAAAGAAATACATAATTAATTATATTCCCTTTTATATTTATTATTATCATTATTATTGTATTTTTTATAAGAAAACAAAAAACACTAATTGTTTTATTATATTTTGTATTGTACTTTTTTTGTCTTCTTTTCAATGTGTAGCAAAACTATAAAAATTATATCGGAAAACACCAACAAATAAATGTAATTTAATATTAAAAACTAAAAAAAGAACTTGTTTTTACATTTTCATTCATCAAAAATGCTTAAAATCTGATTTTTAAAAAATCTTAAAAAATTTAACACCTGGTCACCCTAATAAAATTACTGAAATTTGCTAAACGAAAAATTTCTCTGAAATACCAGGAGCCCAGAATTCAGCAGCAGCCATGATTTTTAATATTACATTTTTTTTCGGCCGAAAAACTAAAGCATACTTTAGGGATGTTCATCAAAGAGACCAAAATATGAAGTCACCCGCTTTTTAGTAATAATTAATTAAATAGATTTCTGGAGCATACTTTAGGGGATTAACAAAAAATTTAAAATATTTTATACTTGCTACACGATTTTGTTCGCCTGGTATTTCATGTAATTTTAAAATTTTCACAAATTTTGCTTAGGGTGACCAGGTAGAAAATTTTCAAAATCTCAATTTATGGTTATTTTTCGATAAAATCAAAAATTATGGACATTTTTTTCATTAAAATCAGCAATTACAGACATTTTTTTGCAAAAATCTTCAATTATGGATATTTTTCATAAAAATCACAAATTATGGCTATTTTTCGATTAAATCATATATTATGGATATTTTCGTTTAAATCACCAATTATGGAAATTTTTTACTAAATCCCTAATTATGTACATATTTTGACAAAATCATCATACATGCACATTCCTGGAAAAAATACATATGATGGACATTTTGTGGCCATTTTTTATTAAATCATATATTAAGGGAATTTTTCGATATCAATCTCTAATTAAGGATACTTTTCGACAAAATCACATATTATGGATTTTCTGAACATTTTTAGATAAGTTCACATATTTTGGACATTTTCCGATAAAATCTAAAATTATGAACTCTTTTTCGATAAATGAGGTATTTTTCACAAAATTATAGATATTTTTCCGACTAATTCACAAATTTTAGGTATCTTCTAATAAAATCACATATTATGGTCGTTGTTCGTTAAAATCACTTATTACCGACAAATCGATATTATGGACATTTTTCTATATAAATATCCAATTTGGGATATTTTTCAACATCCCAAATTGCAAATAAAGAAATATTCCTAGATAAATTCGCAAATTATTATTTTTAAATAAAATCACAAATTTTGGCTACTTTATAATAAAATCACATATTATGAACATTTTCGATAAATATCTCTAATTAGGGATACTTATCAATAAAATCACGGATAAATTAGCAAATTATTGTCATTATTAAGTAAAATCACAAATTTTGGATACAATTTAATAAAATCACATTTTATGGAAATTTTTAGATAAAATCACATAATGTGAACATTTTTAATAAAATCTCATATTATGGTCATTTTTCGATAAATATTTTTATGGACATTTTTTAAAAATCACATTTTATAGACATTTATGCTCAGTTTTTGATAAAATCACAAATTATAGGTATTTTCCGACTAATTTTTGATAAAATCACATATTAAGGACATTTCTGAAAAACTCATAATTTATGGAAAATTTCGTATCTTATGGAAATTTTTCGATAAAATTTAAAAAAATAAAATTATAAACACTTGTAGATACAATCACATCTTATAAACATTTATAGGTAAATTCACAAATTAAGATCACTTTTCAATAATTTCACAAATTTTGTACATTATTCGGCAACAATTTATTGACATAATTCAATAAAATCACAATTCATAGACATTTTTCTATAAAATCATAAATTGTGGACATATTTAGTTAAAGTCCCATATTATAGACATTTTTCGATATAAATTAATATAATTAATATTTTTTGATAAAATCGATAATTACGAAGATTTTCCTATAAAATGACAGTTTTTAGAGATTTTGATATTAAATCACAAATTATGGACATTTTTCAAAAAAATTATATATTATGGACAATTTTTGATAAAATCACAAGTTATTGATTTTTTTTATTAAATCACACATTTTTCTATAAATTCATTTATATAAATAGTTTTTCGGTAATTTCACTATTAATTAATTTTTTTTGATAAATTAAAATTTAAAGTTTCAGATATAAAAAGAAACTTCTTATAAAATTTAATCATTAAAATTTATGACAAATTATATTTAAAATATTAAATTATAATAATTATTTTTTTTAGTTAAAAATTTCTCTTACCAAAACTGATCGTCAATTAATTACTTAATTTTCAACTTTTTCCTCCTTTACTATCATCTTCACTACTACGTTCGGTAGTTTTGTATGGATCAATTTTATCCTGCAGATCAGGTGAGGAAGTGTAAATATGTTTTAAGTATATATTAAAATAATCCGTATAATTCATGGGTGGCGAAAAATGATTTTTACGTACGGGTAAACGTGGTGATAATGCCAACATACTGGCCCATTGGCCACCACAAAGATCATCGTAACGTAACAAACCCAATTCACGATTATTCATATCAGTGGGACCATGACATAATGGTGCAGTATCCCATAATTTAGAGTTATGTTCTCGTATCCAACGAGCCAAATACAGTGCACGACAATCACAATACCAAGGATTTTTATCCAGTTTAACGGAAATAAGTTTGTGTAGATGAGCAAATGAGCCATGGGGTAAATATTGCAATTTGTTCGAATCGATACGTCTTAGAATTTCGAAAAAATAATTAACATTAATTTGTGTAAAATGGAAGAAATATTTAAGAACTTACAATTTTTCTAAATTTTTAAATGAAGCGAATACTTTGGAATTTATATACTTCAAATTATTATTGTGAAGCATAAGATTTCTTACACTTGTAAGACCCTCAAAATCGACTGATTCCAAAGTCGTCAGATTATTGGAATAGATGGATAGACGTATAAGAGACTTTAAATTTAAAAATAGACCATCCGGGATATGAGACAAATCATTTTGTCCCAAAAATAACTCTTTTAAATTTACCAACTCTTCAAATGCTCGATTATGAATCTTAAAAGGAAGGGAAACTGTAGATGTTAACAATTAATGTATGGAGAAACATACCTTTGTAATACGATTCATGCTTAAGTCCAAAGTTATTAATTTATTTAAATTTTTAAAAATTGTACTTGAAATATTAGTTAGTTGATTGTTGTTTAATATTAAGGTCCTTAAACTTATTAGACCCGCAAAAAAATCCTCAGATATTGAAGCTAAAAGAAGATAAGAGAAAATGGGAGATATAAAAATGTTATATCAAAATTTCAAAATTATAGAATTAAAAAAATATATCGATTTATCAAAAATCTATTTGGAAAATCGCATAAATCTAAAATGTAGCGCGTATGAAGTGAGATCGAAAAATTCTTAACATACATAGTTTAATTTTTTTATTTGATTGAAATTATTATTTCAATTTATAATTAATATAATTTGGGTCTTGTTGAAAATTAGGCATCCAAATTCCGACTATTAACCACCCGAAGATCTTAGGGTTTACATTGGACAGTCTGTGTACCTCTACAGCTCATACCACTGCATTCAAGCAAAAACTGTGTAGTAGGAATAAGGTCCACAAAGCACTAGTCGGTAGTATGTTGGGTATGGACAAATAAACCTTATTAGCTTCCTACAAAACGATTGACCGATCTGTGATAAATTATGCTGCTCCAGAGTGGCTTTCCTCGATAAGTGATGATAAGGCTGCCAAAATGCAGTCTTAAGAACTGTAACGGTCTGTATACAAATGCCCTCAATACAACATCGACATAAGGAGATAAAGATCTTACCAGTTAAGAACCACAATAAAATGTTTAGAAAACAGTTCCTTTTTGGAAGTTATCGGACTCATCACCATAACTTTAATATAATATTGGAATTACCCTCGAGGCATGTTAGAAATAATCTTCGAATATATGAAAAGAGCATACATGTGCATGATCCTTTTGATAGGGATTCATATATAGCAGCTTTGAACGACATTCATAGAGACGCTACGAATTCCACGGTTTCAAGTTACCGTATGAATGTCACACTTAGAGACCGCCCACCTCCCATTGCAGACTTTGAAAGAAATCTGCCGAGGTCTACAAGAGTAGTTCTGGCACAACTACGTTCGGGATAGAGCAATAGTCCCAATTCCTACTGGTCTCGTATTGACCATGTCGTCCCCAATATTTGTTTTAAATGTGGCCAAGGAAAAAATAATACAACATTTATTTAACTGCCAAGTCAATCCTACTACTCTTAGTCCAAAAGCTCTATGGACTCAGCTGTTACAACAACAAAGGTATTTAACAAAAAGTTTCTATGAATAGAAAATTTGTCGAACCATTTAATTTCCTAATAGAACTCTATCTCAACTTTTACTTACCAATTGAGTTCGATGAGAAATCCAAAACAATTAATTTTTCTAATTTTAACATTCCTCCGGTTTTTAAAAACTGCAATTCGTTACGCGACATATCCAGCTCTTCTAAAATCTGTTGGTCACGCAGTAGATTCGGTGGAAATGTACGAATTTTATTATCTGATAAATTGATCAGTGTCAAACGTTGACAATGATGGAAAAGCTGTTCATGAAGATTGGTCAAATGATTTTTACTTAAATCCAAAAGACTCAAATGACGTAATTTCCAAAATATGCGATAATCCAATTCATCGAGGAAATTACCTTGAATGCGGCTATTATCAAGAAAAAAGGGGGATGATAGAAGAAGAAATCTCAAAGTAAATTAAATTAAACATATATTTTTTAGATAATTAAAAATATATCCTGATTCCACTTAAATCTATTTTTTATGATCTCAGCTTGATCAAAATCAAATTCACTTACAGTTGTGACAAACTATCCAAATCATGAAATATATCAAATGGTAAAAAATCCAATTGATTTCTAGATAAATCCAATACCTTCAAAGAGGTCAGTCCACGAAATGTATCTCTATGCAAAGTGGATAAAGCATTACGTGATAGATCACTTCAAAAACAAAAAAATGCAAAGAAATGAATTCAACAACTGATCCTTTCAAAATTTTTAACACCTACATACATGGACACCATATTTAAGGGTATTACTTGAGTAACTGGTACCGATTTCAAATTTGAATTCCAACAAGTAAAAGTTTTCGTATCTGGATTACAACGACAACCACCCGATGTGCAGTGGTTCCATTCTAAACGATTGCCTAAAGTTAAACGCCAAACAGGCTGTTCAACTGAACGTAAACGACTTTCGATTTGATGGACCATTGTATGCAACTGATCATAACGTGTATCCTGATCGTTTGACATAACCGGTTGTGCTGGTTTCTGTATGGAATTCGAGGATGGTAAAGTTGTTTGTAATAGCACCAACAATTGGGAAACTAATTTTAAAGCGTGACAGGCATTTAAAGTGCAATTTGATGTTTCAGCTACTGGCAAAACAATTTGTTGGCGAAATTTCTCCAAAGGATCATAGTTTTGAGCCAATAAAGTTTGTAATCCTTTGCCAGGTGGCAAAACAGTGAGAAATACGATCACTAACACTTTGCAATTAAATGAATACATTTTGCGTTTCACTTTTCACTATTTGTTTTTCTCAATTTTCAGCGTTTAAATATAATTTGTTGAATTTTAGAATTTCTACTAATTTGTTTTGTATCTTAGAATCTTGTATTTATAGTTGATCTGTTAGTTAGATATTTGTATTTAGGATGATTTATTTATTATGTTAATTTCTTTATAAATTAAAAGCATTTTACGTTATTGTTATTATTTCGATATGTAGTTCAAGTCTAAAGTAGAATAATGAAATTTTAAGAAAATTTAAATAAATAATTTATTTATTATTCTCTATAATAATTTTTATTCTCTTTATAACGGACACCATCATAGGTGATGGGAGTATTATGGGTTTGTGGAGGTGTTTGCAACGCGCAGAAAAAACACTTCGACTTAGAATCATTTCCTGAGTCCGTCCGGCTGTTCGCAAAGGCAGGTTGCAATTTGAAGTTATCTAAATGAAATTTTCAGGTACAATTATTTTATACCAAGAACGATGCCTATTGAAATTGATTATCGTCCATTATTTCATATAGGTCCCATACAAATGTCCCCCGCCGGAAAGGATTTTTAGGCCATAAAATTCCTAAATGTACAACGACTTTAATCAAATTTTGCAAAACTTAATCTATACGAAGATCGGTACATTATTTCTAATTTTTTAATTCTCATATAACCCTAAAGGACGAAATTCTTCTACAAAACGCATAAATTTCACATAAATGTTAGAATCATGATAATATATGGCACACGTAAACATAAAAGGGAAAACAAATTATACGAGGGTCGTTCATCAATTTATCGTAGCAGACATTTAAAATCAACAATGTGGTGTAGGGTATTTAATAGTCGAGCTTGACCGACTATAGCATTCTACTAGTTTTATTATAAGAATATGAAAAAATTAAGGTTAATGACCCTTTTATGTGACAAACAATTGAGTTTTGCTTTAATTTTGAAATTGTTTTGAATGTCAATAACGTTTGACAATTGACAGCATTAAAATGCATTTTAATTTCATCAATTCAATTTGTATATTTTAATTTTAGCACATTTTAAATAGAAATTAAATAAAAATTTAAAAAATGAAATTTATCTTGGTTTTTATTTCTGGTTTATTAAGTCAATTTAAATATATAAATGAATAACAGATTAAAGAAATGAAATCGGATAAAGAAGGAACGAAAATTGTTAAGGAGCATTTATGTTAACTTTTAAGATTAAATAATAACGTTATTTTTCGACTTTATTAACACAATTTAATTAATTTCAATTCAGCCTAAAGTTATACTTTATATATCATGTATGTTTTTAGAGAAAACAAATTCGACTGGAGGAGTATAATTCTTCAACATTATTTAATCTTAATTTTATTTAAAATGTGAATAAAAAAACAAATTTTATTTTTAAGTAAATTTATATACTGCATTTATATCAATCTTGTATAAGAACTTTGTTCAAGTATAAACAATAGTACATCACATTGTCGGTTATGAATGACAGCTACGAAAAATTTATCAACGAACCTCGTATAAATTGCTTTTCTGATTTACGATTAAGTGTGAAGTATATTATTTTGATACCAATATGAAATTTGGCATTTGTAAAGGTTTTTTTGTGTTATATGGGGAGAAATAATGAACCGATCCTCGTATAATGTGCGAATTCGACTTTTGATTGTCTTAATTTGACCAGTTGTTATTACAATACCAACATGTATGTGAGATTTATTCTCTTCAAATTTAAATTTGGAAGGGGGCTTCTATAGGATCTATAAGAAGTAATGGAATGATTTTCGAATAATTTGTATTCAGTATTATGATATTTTAAACCAACTTGCCAAATTGTGCGTCGGATGATCCATAGCTACTCATAGGTCTCATACAAGACCCATTCCAAATATCACTTAGATGGGCATAAATCTCATTTACACACTGAACCAAAAAATGCAGTTTATATAACGAAAAAGGATGTAGAATTGAAGAAAAGTAGGTTAAATATCAGCCAATTAAACTTTTATTCATCATAACGAAAAATTTCGTTCAATCAATCATTCATTTTTCTTAAATTCTTCAAATTGACGAAAAATTGTCAATATGATTATATGAATTTGTTAATAGAAATTGAATAAATATTATTCAATTTGAATAAGACATTATTCAAATCGACAAAAAATCTTTATATTGATGAATATTATTCAATTTTACCATATTTAAATTAAATTTACGAAGTTTTAGTTGAATTGAGGAAAGAATAACGTTTTATTGTTACAATAAATTAATACATAAATTATTAGGGATCAAGAAAAGGAGTACTCCCGATAAAATGTAAATACTGATTAAAGAATATCTTAAGAACTGTAACCGTGAGAATTTTCAAATTCTTCAATAATCATACAAAGCAAATGTTGATTATCGAATATCTATTAATCTACTATAGTAAGACTTTGGTCCCAATCACATTTCTTTTAATACACGTCGATTTATGAAACCGACCGTTGTAACGAAAATTTATTCAATTTAAAATCTTTTAATTAAAAAATCTTTTTGATTAATTATTTTAGTATATTTAAAGGATCAAGTTAAACCCAACTTGGTCCTACAAAAAGTTTTCCAACTATTTAAAGGTCTGACGTTAACGTTATTAAGCAGTCTCGAGAGAACATGTCCATTTTTCTAAAGCCCAAAAAATAGAATACATTTTCAAATCTGCACCCAAAACATCCGATGGGAAAGCAGAAGTGTTAGCTCAGGTGAAAAACAAAGACGGAAATTAAATTCTTAAAAATATTCTTGTTGCATAATGAAACGTATGATCTGGCAGATTTTTCGCAACTTTTTAATCGAAATTTTATGTTGCTGATGTTCGAGAAAAATATTGAAGAACAGTTAGGGACCCAAAAGCAGTCGAAATTTCCCAAAACTCTTGATATAGAAAGTAGAGTAATGCACTTTCGGCAAAGGATCCAAAAATTTGTTACACTGGGCTCTATAAATAACAAAATTTACACCGAGAAATATTTCAAAACTCTGCTGCCATTCATAAGACTTCATAATGCATCTACGTATTTTTGCCTGACTTGGCATCTTTGAACTATAGTGAAGCAAACCCTTGAGTAGCGCAAGAACAATAATGTGCTATTTGTATAAAGAGAGGCAAATCCGCCAAACTGACCGTAGCTAAGGCCAGTGGGGAGATGTTATGCTCTTGTTAATGGAGAATTGAAGAGCATAAAAGAAGTGATAGATTTTTAATAAAGATAGACTATCTGTTCGAGAAAAATGACAAAAAAGGGGTATCGTTTTTATTAACATTTATGTATGTTAAGAATTTTTCAATCTCACTCTTATATATTGTAATTTTCCGGGTAGAAGTTGTATCATTTCAAATCAATTCTTTTTATCACTTATTATTATTATTTTTTTATTTCAGATATTCGAAAAAGTAGACTTTGAAATGATCTTTAATGGAAAGTAGAGGAAAAAGACTATGAAAAATAACCTCAAAACGCAATCTATAATTCTTATTCATAAATCGAAAAGATGTGAAAATGTGTAATGATTTCTAATTTCAAATATGATTTAAAACATTTCAAATACACATGTTTAGTTTATATTTACAAAAAAAAAAAAAAAAAAAAAAAAACGTTAAAAATTCGATAACTTCCTTTTTTATATCAAAACTATAATAAAAAGCGAAATGTTATCAATCATGTTTTCTGATTTTAAGATAAAATGAAAAAAAAATCAATTATCTCCAATTTCATCTCAATTAAATGATAAAATGGAGGAAAACGTTTCATTTAGAGAGACAAATAAATCATAACTGATTTGAAATTTAATAAGAAAAGAAGTCGTTAAATTAAATTCAATTAAAAAATAAAATAAATAGAAGAAGAAGAAAAAACAATTGTCTTTTAAAAAAATGAAAAATTTAAAATTGATTTTATGTGTTCTTCAAGTTATAACCTTAATTACACATACACCAGGACAAAAAAGGGATAATATAGGTAACAGTTAAAAGCAAAGAATTTCAAAAAAATAACTGTAATAAGTGAATTTCATCATTTGTTTTTTTTTCACCAGATTGCTCTAACGAGGAATTAGTCACTTCGGTATTTAATGAACCCATCGATTTGACATTGCGTGGCATTATCAAAATTTATGAAAATGTGACCATAAATGAAATTATCTCAACTACAAATAATGAATTTGAGCTAAATTATATTGATGCCCGTTTGGAGAGTTCAACATCTAATGACACAAAAAATTTAGTACTTTTCACTACCGAACATTTTGAAAATTATGCCAAAGAGCAAACGGCTGCCAGAATTTCTTTAAAAATCAATTTAGGTTGCGGCATGGGCAAAGAGAGAGTAGTGGTGGGTTATTAAGATAAATTTTATAATTTAAAAAAAATGTTTTATATTTTAAATCGATAAATATTTTTCTTAAATTTCTTTATAGATTTTCTTTCAACCTTTAAAAGAGGGCAATTATTTTAGTCCTCTGTTTGATAGATTGACATATGAGTTGATTATACCCACTCCCATATTTGCTGGTTTTGATTTGACCGCATTTCTAGAGATAACGGCCAAAGATGATGATCTAACACACAATCAAATTGTTTTTACATCAAATGATTCATTGCAACATCATGTCAGGGTTGGCACTAAGAATGTAACAAGTGCTGATAAGAAGACCTATTTCGCTAATTTAACATTAGAGAAAATATTATTGGAATTACCACAACCGATTCAATTTGATATTGTTGCTACAGTGAGTTCAATACAATAATTTTGTATAAAATTTTCTATAATTTTTCCATGATAAATTTCTATTTACCAGGACAATGGTAATCCTCCTAAAAGTTCTCAAGCCTCGATAATAATACGATCTGATCCCCAACATAGTTTACCTCCAAAACCACAATTCATTCATTCGCTATATAAAGGTTTAATAAATTTGGACTTTACCATGGAACCCATTAAAATTCAACTCTCAAATGGCACTTACTCTCCTCAAGTAGAATTTTCTCTCGATGGCATTAAAACTCAAGAATTTGCTTTACAAGATCATAAAAATGGTTCCCTAAATATAATATGGAATCCTGGGAAATTGAACAGAAGCGAAATTCTTAAACATAATACTTGGGAAATGATTTTGAGAGCGGAACATAAAAATTTAGCCGAAGCGGGTATAGCAAATATTGTGGTGGAATTGGCGGATTTGAAAAGTAAGTAAAATTATGAAATATTACAAAGTTATACAAAATTCTGAGATCATATTCTCTAAGTAGAGAATTCTTAAAAAAATTTCTCTAAGTATAGAATTTTGAGAAAATTTTCTAAAAAAAGAGAATTTCAAGAAAATTTCCGTTATGAAAAAAATTTTGAGAAATTTTTCTCTAAGAGAATTTAGAGAAATTTTTCTTTACAAAAAAAAAGGAGAAAATTTTCTCTAAGAGAATTTAGAGAAATTTTTCCTTACGAAAATAAGGAGAAAATTTTCTTTCAAAAGGAAATTTGAAAAACAATATTCTCCAAGAAGAGATTTTTTAAGAGAATTGTAAGAAATTTTCCCAAAAAAAGTAATTTTGAAAAAAATTTTTATAAAAAGAGAATTTTGAGGAATTTTCTAAAAAATGATATTTTCAAGAAAATTTTCAAAGAAAATTGTAAGAAATTTTGCTGCTTTAAGAAAATTTTATGTAAAAAGACTTTTTGAGAAAATCTATAAAGAAAGAATTTTTTTTTTTTTTTTTAAGAGAATTTTGAGATTTTTTTCTGAAAAAAAATGAAAGAGAATTTGAAAAAAAATTGTTTTAAAAGATAACTTTGAAAAAAAGAGAATTTCAAGAAAATTTTATCTGAAAGAGAGTTTTATTTAAAAGGAGAATTTCAATCAAACTTTTGTGAAAAAGAGAGTTTTGAGAAATATTTATGTAAAAAGAGTATTTTGTGAAATTTTTCTATAAAAATGTAATTTTGAGAAAATTTTCTATAAAGGAATGCTGTGAACATTTTCGATGAAAAGGGAATTTTGAGATTTTTTTTTTTTGAAATGAGAATATCGAATTTTTTTTTTAAAAAAATAAAAATTAGAACGAGAATTTGCAGAAAACTTTCTCGAAAATTTTTCTATAAAAAGATAATTTTATGAAAATTTTATCTGTATGAGAATTGTCTTTAAAAAAATTTTGAAAAAAGAGAATTTTTAGAAAAAGTTCTATAAAAAGAGAATTTCCAAAAAGTTTTTATTAAAGAGAGAATTTTTCTATAAAGGAAGATCTCAAAAAGTTTCCACTTAATAAAGGTAATTTTAAGACAATTTTCTCTAAAATTTTACCCTTTGCAGACAACTTCCGTTTCATGAGTTCCTACTACGAAGGCGATATAGATGAAATCGGTGAATTACATATAACATCCATCATTTTCAATCCCTACACTTATCAACCTGATATGACGTTTTCTCTTCAAACTTCAAATCCCTTCTTCTATCTCTCAATACAAAATTATACGCTACAACTACAATTAAATGAAAACTTCACTTGGCAAAGTTTGGATGACATCAATTATCTAAAACTGAGTGTAAAAGCTACATGGGAGAATTTAAATGCATTGACGCATATCGTTATAAAATTGCCACAAATTAAAGACGAAACGCCACAACAGATGTTTCAATTTGAAAAACCCTTTATGTAGGTCAACTCAATGAAACATATGATCTAGAATTTGAAACAATAAGTCTTCAAACAGATGTCAAAAATGCGCAAGAAATTGAGTATCGCTTAATGGGAAATGACAGTCAACATTTCTATATGATGCGTCATGAATACGATATCGAATTAAAAACGATTATTGATTTTTTCAACAAACAAGAACTTAAATTGAATAAAACCTATTTATTGGTATTGGAGGCAAAATATAAAGATCTCAAAACGTTTACAACTTTAGTGATAAACGTTCCAAATATTAAGCAGAACGTTAATAAGAAACTTTTTCTTACTGCACTCGTTAAGGGGAAGATTTCGATAAATAATTCAACACAAAATCTTTCACTAGAATCTATAAATGTGGCCAATGAATTTGGGGATTATTTAAAGGATTTCAAATTTCGCTTAAGAGGAGGTTCGAATATTATTTGAATTGTGGACTGAAAATTATATATATTTAATATCGTTATTCATTTTCAGATTACTCTTTGCATTTCGATGTAAATGTAAACTATTTAAATAGGAGTCTTGATATTTTGCTGAAAACTCCATTATCTGCCCACAATTTGGAAAATAAGCAGTTACTAAATCTTTCTTTGCAAGCCTTACGGGCAGGACCAAGAGGATTCAATGATACTTTAACTATTTTCATAGAATTACCAATGAAAGGTGCGATTTCTCTGAAACATTGAAACAAATTGCAGTTGAACCTCTTTATTTTTTATTGCAGAATGTCCCAAACCCTTGGAACCACAATCCGATCCACCACAATTTTCCAATAGTAATTATGTATTCACCATTTTCACCAATCAAACCGGTATTTTGGGTGTTGTAAATGCCTATACAAAAGTCACAAATGTTACGTTACATTATATTTTAGAAGTACAAAATGGTCAGTCCATTTCATTCTTTAACCAAATTTAAAAACTTTTAAATTTTTAAAATTCCAGATTTATTGGCCCAACGCTTATCTATAAATCCCTTAAGCGGGAATTAAATCTTTATGGCATAATTGAAGAGGGAAATTATCTATTTAATATAACGGCCGAAAATTTAGAAACTCGTGAAAGAGCTTTGGTTAGAGCTCTCTTAAAAGTTCAGCAAATGGAAGAGTGTAACCAATTTGAAGGAACAGTATTGGAGAAAACTTTAATGGTACTTCATATAGAGGAAGAAAAGCCTTTTTATGGTTTATTGAATATAAATTATAATGAGAATTGTACATTCCATATTGTGGATATGTGGCCTAATGATAGGGGTAAGTGTTAAGGGAAACATAATAGAGAATTATATAAATAAAACGTAAATTTTGGGGAAAATGTTCTCTCAAAAGAGAATTTTATAGACATTTTCTCCAAAAAAAAAGAATTTTGGGAATATTTTCTTAAAAAAAAACAATTAAATGTTCTCTTTTAAAAAGATTTTTTAAAAAATTTTCTCTTATATGTAATTTTGGAAATTTTTTCTTTAATACAATAATTTTGAGAGAAGAAAAATTTTTTCAAAATTTTCTTTTAAAAAATTATTTTTAAATAATTTTTTCTAAAGAAATTTGAGAAAATTTTCTTTTAAGAGAGAATTTTAAAAAAATTCTCTTTAAAGAAACTAGTGAAATAATTTTCTTTAAAAAGAAACATTTAAGAAAATTTTGAATAAAAAGAAAAATTAAAGAAAATTTTGTATAAAAAGAGAATTTTAAAAAACATTAGCACTAAAGAGAGAATTTGAGAAAAATATCTCTTAAAAAATTATATAATATTTTCTCTTAAGAAAATTGAGAAAATTTTCTCTTAACCAGCTTAATAAAACTTCTTCTTTTAGAGAATTTTGAGAACATTTTCTAATGAGAATTTGGAAAAAAATTTCTCTTAAAGATAATTTTGAAAAAATTTTCTATTAAGGATAATTTTGAAAAAAAATTTCTATTAAAGATAATTTTGAAAAAATTTTTTCTCAAAGATAATTTTGAAAAAATTTTCTCTTAAAGATAATTTTGACAAAGTTTTCTCTTAAAGATAATTTTGACACAATTTTCTCTCAAAGATAATTTTGATAAAATTTTCTCTTAAAATGAATTTTGACAAATATTTTTTAAAGTGAATTTTGAAAAAATTTTCGCAAAAGAGACTTTAAGAAAAATTTCTCTTAAGGAGAATTTCCTAAAAATTTTCTCTTAAAAAGAATTTCAAGAAAATTTTCTCTAAAAAAAGAATTCTGAATTTGAAGAGAATTCTCTCTTAAAAGAAAATTTTCTTTAAAAATTCCGGGAAAATTTTCTCTTAAAATGAAATACGAGAATTTTTTTCCTAAAAAGAGAATTATGAGAAAAAGTGAATTTCAAAAAATGTTCTCTAAACAGATACTTTTGAAAATATTTTATCTAAAGAAGTAAATTTTTCTAATCTGTAGATAAAGAATTTTGAGAAAATTTTCTTTATTAAGAAGTTTCAAGAAAATTTTTCAAAAGAATATTCTCTCAAAAAAGAGATTTAAAAGAATTGTAAGTTTTTTAATACAGAATTTGTAAAAATTTTCTATAAAAAAACAATTTTGAAAATTTTAAATAAATACAAATAATTATTGATAACTTTTATCCGTGATCTTTTTTAGAATACGTTCATGTAAATTACATATTTAGTACATTCGATGTTATAGCCATCGATCGGGAAGACGTTATATTCCAAAATATGTCTGAACCCCAAATAACAGTTAAACTGAGATTAAAATGTAAACAAGAGAAATTGAGGCGTTCATCACATATGGAAAAACGCAGCACACAATTAAGCTTCAGTGAAGATATACCCTATTCTCCCGATATTATGTGGCTCCATATAAAAATCGATGATATCAATGATAATGCACCTGAATTTAAATTACATGAAACTCCTTTGTATTTGGGTTATCCAGCTGAGAATACTATTTTCGATATTTATCCCGAATATTTAACAAAAATAGAGGCCAACGACAAAGACTTGGGTTTAAATGCTAAAATTAAATTTAGCATGAGGAGAAATCAATATTTTGATATTGAACCTGAAACGGGAAAAATATATCCCAAGGGAAATGTACTCAAAAAGGATGAACAAACTGAGTTAATTATTTTGGCAACAGATCAAAATGGTGAAGGTTTGGTAACGGGCTGCGTGGTCATAGTTAAAGCTTTAACGTCCGATTATTATAGTTTAATAACTTTAAAAGAAAATTCGACTAAAAGTAGAAGGGAATTGGAACATGAATTGAAACAAGAAACTGGTTTTAATATAAAAATTTTAAAAATGGCTTACGTGCCTCAAGTAGTACAGCAGAGAGCTGCAAATAATCAAAGTTTAAGTTGTAAAGCTTGGATTTATGGTTATCACCGACAACAGCTGGTGACCTATAAGGAAATGCAAGAGTAAATTAAATTTGAGATTTTTGTAAAATAATTCAGATAATGAATTTATGTTTTTTTTCTTTGGGACAATTTCAGACAAATTCTTGTTAAAAATCCGGAAAATAATATAGTAAATATGGAATCATATCAAGAGGCAGCCTTGCAAGCACCTTTGGAGAGTAAATCTCATATGGGATATTTAGTTGCCACTGTACTGATGGCAGTGATTTGCTGCTCTTCCTTAAGTAAGGAGAACTTAATGATCCTAATTATTTGTGTTTCCTTTTTTCATTCTTTATAAAATTTAATTTATTTTTTATTTACATTTTTCTAGTCTTTATTATCTGGCGCTTTTGTTATAAACCCACACTGAATAATACTAAATGCGATAGAAAGACTTCAACGTTAAATAATGGAAATGATCAACAAATCGTTGCAGAATGTTCTCATGGTTCCAATAATCCCAAAGATTGTATGGAGTGTAATAATCATAATGATGAACAACGTGTCAAGTTCACTGATCTCGTTGAAAATGTTATTGTTGAAGAAACTCAATCAAAATAAAGATTAAAATAAAATGAAGAAAAAACAAACAAAACAAAAAGTGAAATAATTTTTTAATATTTTTTTTTAGAAAATAAATTTAATCTGATTTAAAATATTAAATAAAATCAAATATTTAAGTTAAGTGATTTTGAAAATTTTAATTTAGAATTTTATTCTCTCTCTCTCTCTTTTATTTTGAAAATAAAAATCTGATTAATTTTTTACCTCCAACACTACAAGAGGTGAAGAGGTTATATTAACCCTAAGAAGGAATTACTTAGACCCCATAATATATATGTATTCTTTCATCAAAATTGGAATCTGTCTCGATTTAACTATGTCTGTCTGCTTGTCTGTTGTTGGCACGATCACATCCACAATAATTGTTGCGCTCTGTTAAGATTGGCTTGAGTGTTTCCAATAGTCCTGAGTCCTGTTAACTTTGTTTCACTACAATTATCATAACACTTTTGCAAGCCTTACGCTTATGCTAGTAAGTTTGTTACAAACTACTTTAAAACCTTTTAGTTTGTTAGGTTTTATTTATTGTTTACTTCTGTGAGTGAAATTTACTTCGTATTTGTGATGGAGGGTATTAAAGATTCGGCATAGCCGAATATATCATTCTTACTTGTTCTTAAAAATTATTTTCTCAGTTTTGAATCCTCCTAATTAAATTTTCACTTACGAAATTAAATTAATTTAAATTCCATAATTTTGCCGATTATATCGCATTTCCATTGATCATTTCTTCTATTTCGATTGAGTAATTAAATAGTTATAACTAAATAAATTCAATATTATTTATCATCAATTCTAATTTGTTAAAAAAAAGTATTAAATCGAAATAAATAAAATATATAACGAAAATAATAAATGAAATTTAGAAAAAATGGGTTACTGACGTTAATATTAGAATGCAAGACATCGTAATCGTAAATGGAAATAAATACATAAACATATTTATATTTTTATATGTATGTGTGTAGACATTTATTGACCGCAGACCACAGGTGAGAGTGTTTGGTTGGTTACTTAAGCAAAATTTGAAACGAAATTATATAGAATCGTTAATTCAGGTGGTAGAAGCACTTTAAACACACTACATTAAAGTTAACATTTTTCTGGATGATAATTTGTTCCGAAAATCTCTTTTTAAAAATCATTATTTGTCTAAGGAAATATTTGATCAAAGTTCTCTTTTAAAGAAAATTCTCTGCGACTCAATTTCTTAAAAATAACCTTTTTTAAGGGATAAATTTTCGGAATTTTAATTTTTTAATTTTCTATTAAAAAAATATTTTTGATTGTTTTTAATTTCTCCTTTTAAAAGAAAATTTTATAAAATATGTTTATTAAAATTTCTGGAATTCTCCAGTAATAAATATTTTATTGAAATTCTCTTTTAAGAACTTTTTTCTTCGAAATATCTTTTAAGAGAAAACTTTCTCGAAATTCTCTCTTTAGAGTACATTTTCTTTATAGAAAAAATTTTCTCAAAGTTCTCATTTAAAGATCTGGGTAAAATTTTTCTTTTTAGAGAAAATTTTCTGAAAATTCCTTTTTTTTTTTTTTTTTGTTTGAGAAAAATTTTTTGAAATTCTCATTCTAGAGAAAATATTCTTGAGATTTTAGAGAAAATTTTCTTGATTTTTTTAGACTAAATTTTTTAAGTTCTCTATTTAAAGAAAATTTTTCGAATTTGTTTTAAGAAAAAATTTTTTAAACTTTTTTTGAGAAAATCTTCTCAAATTTCTCTTTTTCATTTTAAAGAAAATATTCTCAATATTTTATATAGAAAGAAAATTCCAAAAATTTTCCTTAAGATTTTTTTTAAATTATTAAAATTTATTTTTCGGAGACAATTTTCTCAAAGTTCTTTTTTGGGAGAAAATTTTGACGAAATTCTCTTTTCAGAGAAAATTTTTTCAAAATTCACTTTTAAGACAACATTGGTTTACATTTTTCGAAATAATCGTTTAAGATCAAATTTTCCCAAATTCTTTCTCTTTTCAGAAAATATTCTCGAAATTATTTTTAAAAAACAAATTTCAAAATTATCTTTTTAGTGAAAATATTTTCGAAATTCTCTTTTTAGAGAAGTTTTTCCCAAATTCTCTTTTTGGAGAAAATGTTTTGAAAATTTTCTTTTTTAAGAAAATTTAATTAAAATTCTATTTTATAGAGAATTTTTCCCAAAACTCTATTTTAGGAAAATGTTCTGAAAATTTTCGTTTCAAAGATATTTTTTGGAAATTTTTCACTGGGAAAAGATTTTGTCAAGGCTCCCATTTAAGATAATTTTTTAAATTCTCTGTTAAGAGAAAAAGTTTCTGAAACTGTAATTTAGAAGAAAATTTTCCTTGGTACTCAATTATAGGAGATATTTTTCTCAAAATTAATTATTTTTTATCAAAATATTTGTAAGATTTTTTTAAGAAAATTATCAGAAATTTTTTTTACTGTAGAAGATTTTGTCAAAATTCCCTTTAAATAGAAAATCTTTTCCAATTCTTTTTGATAGAATATTTTCCATCAATTTTTTTTAGAAGAAAGTCTTTAAAGAAAAAAGAGTCTACTTAAGAGAAACATTGTTTTAAGAGAAATTTTACTTGAAAGACAGAGAAGTCGAAATTAGTTTTAAGGGAAATTTTTCTCCAATTTCTGTTCTAAGAGAAATTATTATCGAAATATTTTTTTAGAGAAAATTATGATAAATTTTTTACTAGAGATTTTTTTAAATATCCATTTAAAGAAAATTATCTTAAAATTATATTTTCGAATTTCTTGAAATTTTCTTTAAGATTTCAAAAAATTTATCTCAAATTTTTTTTTTAATTAGAGAATATTTTCCCCAGATTTTTTATTAGAAATAAATTTCTTAAACTCTTATTTAAAGAGAATGAAAATAATTTCTAAGAAAAATTTCCGAAAACTTTGGAAAAATACTCTTCTAAAGTACATTTTACAAAATTTCCCTGTAATATTGGATTCTTCATGATTTTTAATTTTTTATAGACTTTTCGTTCATCAATCATGGACGATTATGTAATCGTTTTTGTTTTTGTAAATTACAGATATCGAGAAGTTACAAATGATATGATCAAGTTACATTTACCGCGATCAATCATAGTGGATAATAAAATTTCATAAGAAAGTATTAAAAAAATTCAAATAGAATTGAAAACAAATTCCAAAATAATGACTAAAATTTGTATAATCAGACAATAAATTTAGAAATACACTTAATATTACATATAAAACTTTATTATCTTATCATTTTTTAAAAAAAAGTTAAATAAAATATTTACTTTTTAAACAATTTTTTTTTTTCAAAACAAAGATAAGAACCTCAAAGTTAATTGTAATTTAAAAAAAAAAATAGAAATAAAGAGAAAAGAACTTAAACGTCTAATGGGTGGCAAAGTAAAACAAATCGGAACAAATAAAAAAGAACCCCAGAAAAGAAAACCTAGAAAAGTGAATTGTTTGTAATTTGGGTAAAAAAAGTAAATTATTTTTTAAATTCAAATTGTTTTTGTGTTTTCATAATTTTTTAGTTAAAAATTTATTAAAAAAAAAAATCATTCAGTTTTAAAGTGAAACCTTAAGCAGTGAGTAACGAATAAAACGAAACGAATACAGAGAGAAAAAATGCCAAAATAAAATTATTAAGAAACAAGTAAGAATATTATATTCGACTAAACCGAATCCTCAATACCCTTCACCACAATTGCGCGTTAAATAAATACGTTCTCAGGACTATAAGAAATTCTTAGGCCAACAACAGACAGACAGACGGACTTAAGCTTAAGTGGCTCAGTTTTTGATTTGATGCAAGAATTAATATATACATTATGGTGTCTGAGATGATTCCTTCTTAGTGTTACACACGAAATGACAAAGTTAATATACCCTCTTGACCGCTTGTGATGGTGAAATTAACAACAACGTGTTTTAATTTTAATAAACTTGTATTAAATTTAAATTTTATTTATGGTTTTTTTTGTTATATTAAATCGTGTAAATTGTTAATTATTTATATAAAATTTTGTTAATGCAATTAACAATAAAAAAAACAAAAAAAATTGCTTAAATTTCGTAATAATTATATGCAACAACAACAAGAAAAATAAAATTTTGCAAAAAAGGAAAAATATTCGAAATATCAAATAAATTTTATTAAAAAAAACAAGTAATAATTTTAAGCAAATTTGTGGTTTTCGCCAAAAAAAAAAAAACTGCAATTATTAATTTTGCTTTTTTTATTTTTTTTAAATTTTTTTAAATTAATAAACTCTTGGACTTGTCAGATAATTCACTTTTTAATTCGTGTTTCTTAAAGATTTTTATTAAATTCAAAGATAATAAATTTCTTTTAAATATCTGGAATGTGATAAACAGATAGAAATGCACCTTAGGGACAAAAGGGCGGTAATGGTGTCCCCCATACAAAGATAATGTTGATTATCGAATATTAAAAAAAACTGTAAGAGCAAAAGTTCTCAAATTCGTTTCCAAACATTTTCTCAAGAATTTGTTTTACTGATCAAAATATAATACGGGTAGGATTAAAGGGAAAGGTACATCCATAAAAAGCATATATAAATTATCAAATATCTAAAGAACTGTTAATGATTCCAATTACTTTCCCAAGGATCATTTTACTGGCCAATATTTCAAGACGGATAGGATCAGGGGGAGGGATTCCCTCATTCAAAGCAAATAATGATTATAAAATATCTAAAGAACTATAACAGCGAGAGTTCTCCAATTAGGTCCCAATCACTTTCTCAAGTGAACAAATAGAGATATTGGACTCTTGTCAAAAGAGAATTAAAGAACTGAAAAAAGTTTCCAAAAGTGTGGTATATTTTAAACGCATATTGACTATCTGTTTGAGCAAAGTGACAGAAAATATGTTTCCGAAAGAGGTTCAAAATTTTTTTACTACTGATTTAATTTTAATAATAATTTCATTCAAATAAAAATTTTATAACGGTAAGTTTGATGGTTTCGTTTTTAATTGACATTTATGTATGTTACAAATTTTTCGATCTCACTCTTTAATTGAAAAATTTAAGAAATTGCTAACAGTAATTAATCCATTAATTCATGATTCTCATTACTCAGATATTCTTAAGCAAAATTCATCGAAATATAAAAATGCTAATGAGATCGAAAAAAATAATCTTCTAATATGGAGTTTACACGATTTAACAGATTGAAAAGAGCATTCTTAATGCACATCTAAATTTTATTCGCATCATCGATCTATTTCTTGCTCTCTCTCTCTCTCACTAGAAAAAATATAATTATTTTAATTGAAATTATTGGGAAAATTTGCTCATATATTAAAAAAATTCCAATAGAAAATTTGTTAAGAAATCGAGAAAATTTCCTATAGAAAATTTTCTATCGAGAAAATATCCTATAGAGAATTTGCTTAGATAATAAAAAAATTCATTACACGAAAATCGCTCAGATATCAAGTACATTTCGTATAGAAAATTAGCTCAGATATCAAAAAATTTTTTCAAGAAAAATTTTTTCAAATTTCGAGAAAATTCTCTACGGAAAATCAAATATCGAGAGTACTTTCTCAATTTTCTAGAGAAATTTTGCTCACATATCTAGGATATTTTCTATAGAAAATTTTATAAGAAATTGTCTCCATAACTATAACCGTTTCTTAATGTGGGATCGATAACCGAAACGTTTCTCTCACATGAAAGAAATTATAAATCACTACCTCTTATTGGTCTAATTTTTCGAAGAAACCGAAGTTCGCTGTAACCATAATAATTCGTCTTATATGATTATTATTTTTATTAAAAAATATTATTTAAATAAAAACAAAAATACTTTTCTTTACATTACTTTTTTATATTCTACGCCCACTGTGCATATTAAATTCTTTTTAAAATCCAAGTGACTGTTTTAAAAACTTAGTCACGAAGTGTTAATAAAATTCGTTCTATTTGACACAAATATTGATTTAAAAAAACAAACATCTTAAAATTGAAACACATTCATTCGAATACAAAAAAAAAGAATAAAAAATGACAATGACGTCTGACCATCGTTGAATTGTCAAAAAAAAAACTACTCAAATAATTAAAATCTCTTAAAAAATAATTTTTATGATTTTCTTTCGAAAAAATTCCCTAAAATTAACAAACAACAACAACTTCACTATATAAAGTTTGTATGCGCCACCCGCCCCAACACTCACAAGTGCCCACATGAGGGTAATAAAGAGGGTCTTTAATGTTTCAACATCAACAACAAAAAAAAGTAACGGCAAATAGTGTAATAATTATTATTGTTGCAACAACAATAACTACAACAATAATAATAATTATGTTTTAAGAATTATGTTGTTGTAATAGATAGATTGATGATATTCACTTGTGTTGTTGTACAATTGTTATTGTTATTGTTGTTGTTATCGTGTCTATGGTGTGTGTAATTGCAATACATTTGTTTTGCTTTTAGAGAGAATTATTTGAAGTGTAAAAAAGCTTCTTCTTTTTCTATACTTCGATGAATTTAATAGTGAAGTAATAAACATACAAACATACATACATACACACACATCAAAAAACTTACATGTGTATTTTCATTTTTTTTTTTTGTGATATGAGAATTTATAAATTTGAGTTGTTAGTCAATCATCTGGTCGATTGAAAATAATAAATAAATGTGCATGTCTCCTCTTCTTCTTCTTTTGTATTTGTTGTTGTTATTCTTTGGTTATTTTCTGAAATGCTCACAGTCAATACAAACAAACAACAACAAAACATTCTCCTCAATTCGAATGAAAATTTGTATAGAATAAAAAGAGAGCTTTAGTGAGTGCAACTTAACAAGTTAAATACAGTGGGTCTCAAAAGTTATTATGAACAAAATAAAATTAGAAAGTTATTTTTTTAAGATTCACATTACGCTACCAGCTAGAACAATTCACATGGACTATACATATTTCGAACTATAATTTGTAGTCATCAGATATATAATTCAGATTTTGGACAACATTTTAAACTGAACCATTAGATTTTATATTTTAAATTATAGATCAAATTGTATTCAAATTATAGTCTAAACTATAGCGTAAATAATATACATAACTATCATGGGATAATGGACTACAGCTCAAGTTATGCTAGTCCAGTTCAGGATCTAGATTATAGTAAAGTTTATGTAAAAGATTTGAGAAATTTGTACAGATATCGAGGAAATTTCTTATAAAAATAAGATAATGATAAAATTTTCTATATTTTTGCTCAGATATCATGAAATTGTTTTTATTTAAAATTAGTTCAGGTATCGTGAAAATTTCATATAACTTTTTTTTCAAATATCGAGAAAACTTCGTATATTTCTTATACAAAATTTACAAAAAGAAAATTTCTTATAGAGAAATAATAATTTATAAAAGGCAAATTTCCTACAGAAAATTTGCACAGATATTTTGGATAGTTCCTACAATATTTGTTCAGATATCAAGGAATTTTTCTAAATTTTTTTTTAGATATCAAGAAAATTTTCTATAGAAAACTTGTTCAGATATCGGTGAAATTTTTTTTTAATTGAAATTTTCTTAAACATCGATTTCTTACAGAAAATTTGCTCAGATATCGAATAAATTTCCGATAAAAAATTCCATAGATATAGAAATAAATTCCTAAACAATTTTTCATGTAGCGACAAAATTTCTTTTGAAAAATTTGCTCAGATATTGCGGAATTTTTCTTTAAAAAATTTGCTGAATTATAAAAGAAATTCAAGATTTGTTCAGATATCAAGGAAATTTCTTATAAAATATTTGTTCAGATATCGATGAAGCTATTTATAGAAACATTGTTAGGATGTCGAAGAAATTTTCTTTTTTAAATGTGGTCAAATACAAAAATATAGAATAATTTCGGAATAGAATATAATTCATATTATGTACTAGATTATGGTCAACATTATAGACTAGAATTTCCGACTTAAAATCGTTATAAAGTCTTTTTATAGTCAAAAATATGTACTAGATTATAATATTGCTTATGGGCTCATATAGTTTAGAATATATACAAGACTATAATTCCAAATATGGACGAAATGAAGGTTAAATAAAAACATATATAGTTCAGAATATAGACAAGACTACAATTTTGAATATGGTCGACATGAAAGCTAAATTATAGAATGATTAAGGGCTGGACCTTATTATATTATATAGACTAGACTTAATTTGAAAATATATTATAATAAAGATATTAGAAAAATTATATATATTTTATAACTGTAATCAAATCTCTTCCCTTGCCCACTGTGCCGATAAATGTTATTATTTGTTATTATTTTTTTACTCTCACACAAATCCGAAGAGCTTCAATTTTCATTTTACTTAAGTTTCTGCGATTATTACTTAAGATTCTTAGTTACGGTTTGACGCTTTACTGATCGCCACCAATCAAACGAAACGTTACGCAAAGTCTTTTATTGTTGTGGAGAAATAGCAAACTGAAAAGCGATCGTGAAAACGCGGACTCATATGTTTATCGAACTGACAAGAAGCGTGTGCCATTCTTACGCCCAAGAAGAAATATAATCGAAAGAAGAAAACATTAAAATTAAAAATAAAAAACAACAAAATTTAATATTTAAAAAGTTTAATATGCAAACTGTGTAAACGGTGTGTTAAAGTTAAAGTTAAAAATAAATATTTATTATCTAAAAAATTAAAAAAAAAATATTTATAATTAAAATATTTTTTTCAATTAAGAGAAAAGAAAAACTTCCGTTCTTTCTAATTATTTAATACCGTAATAAACAAAAAATAAATATTTTTAAAAGTTTTGAAGGCATAAAAATTATTTAATCTAAAAATCGAAAGAAAGAAAAAAAACAAGATCTTAATAAATGATTTTAAGAAAAGTGTTTGTTAATCTTTGAATAAATAAAAAAAATTCAGAGCAAAAACGAAAAAATCGAAAAAAAGAAAATAAACAAAACTGAAATAAATAATAACAAAAAACTGACTCGATTCTTATTAAAATCTAGAGATAAGAAGAGGACAAGTATTAAATATAATTTGTGGTTTTTTATTTATTGTCTGTATGTGTGTGTGTGTTGTGTGTCTTCCAAACAAGAGATTTAATCTAGTTATAGGAAATAAAACGCATTCAATTATTGTTGTTATTAATGAGCATCGCATGTCCGTCTGTCCGTCTGTCTCTCTGTGCAAGTGTTCAGCTGCATCCATTAGCACTTGCAAGATCATCTTTTCTTTCTTTGTCACATTGCAAACGATCAATATTTGTTCCTTTTTAATTAAAAAATGCATTTCATTTAACCGCAGATTTCTTTCCGTAATGTTAAGATTAATTACACTCTACACCAAGTGTATTACACTTGTCATTCGGGTGTCTTAAGGTATAATTAGAATACTACAAAGGTGATCCATATTTATTGCCAGAAAGATCGCTCAAGATAAATAGAATAATCGGAATATAATGGCACTTTACAGTGTTTTATATGAGAAATGGAATGGAAATAAATCTATAACTTTCGTACGGCTAGTCCAAAGTCAACATACGATTTTTAAAATACCCGAAAATTAGAGTGTTATAAAAAAGTCAAATTTAGAGCGTTATAGCTTTTGATCGCATGTAAATATTTTTTGAAAATATAATAAAACGGAAAATTTTTGAAAAATCTAATAAAATTAAGACCCCCTATTCCATTAAAACTTCGCCAAGATCGGTCATTAAGTAAAATTTAAAATGTTTTGAAGCTAAATGTCTCTTTAACTATAAGAGATAACATTCCCGAGGTTTTTATGACAACGCAAGTCTTGACTAGTCGAATTCACTCGTATAATAAAATATCTTTTAAATCGGTTCAAATAAAATAAGGAATCTGAAACAATTTAAATATTTTTATGACCCCGAAGTGTTCAATATTGGAACTTTTTGGGGTTTTTCACCGTTAAATATAAAAAAATTTCAAACTCAAAACTTTAATCCGCCTGCACCTTGGTTATCACTCTGTAAAATTGAAATCGGACTGGTTGATCGGAAGTTAAAGATTTATTTCCAAATCAGTTTTCATTAAAAACACTGTACGCTTGTCGAGATCGGTTAAGAGGTTAAAATTTAAAGATCTATTCTGGATCAATAGATTCAAACTTAAACTTTTGACAGGGGTGAATGAAATTTTTTACAGACCAAAAGGAATTCAGAAATAAAATATTTATTGTAACTGTAGAATTATTGAAGTGTAGAGGGTATTTAAGATTCGTTGTAGCCGCAAATAATAACACTCCTACTTAATATGTTTTTGTAATCTTTCTCTCCTTGTTCCATTGTACATAAAACACTTGACATTAACACAACGATTTTAAGCAGATGTGGAAAATTTTGAATAAAAAATGTATTTTTCATTCAGTGACTTTAAAAATGCCTTTAAAGGTCTTTTAAAAATGTTTATATATAAAAAATAAAATAAAATTTATTATATTATTTAATTTTAATTTTAAAATAAAGCAACAACAAAAACAGCAAAAACATTTAATGAGTTTCTTAAGTATCGATTTTGAATCATCAACAACAAGAGAGTGATTAATCGAAACGAAATAATCGTTAAACACAAAAATCCAACAACTAAAAAAAATTTAATAATTTTTTATTTTAATAAATGACAACAAGCGATTTAAACAAAGTAAAAAAAAATAAATTATTTTAACAAATAGAAAATGTATTAATTAAAAATAAATCTTATAAACAATTTAAGTAGAAATAAAATAAATACAATAATTTAATTGTTTTTTTATTATTTTCTACTTTTTATTTTTCAAATTATTTATAAAAATGTATCTAAAGTTTAATAACAATAATCTTGAGAATTATTATTATTTATTTAAATTAATTGCATAAGCGGTTGGAATAATTAGAAAAAATTAATATTAAAATATTTTAATTGTTCTAACATGAATAGAAGAGGGATTTTTAAATCAGATTTATTAAACAATGAATTAAATGTTTAAATTATGATCTTGAATTATCAGATCTAAAATGAATTTAAATTTCTAAAAATAAGTTTATTTTCATCAATATTTCTTGAAAATTTAAATAAAATTTATTGAAATTTTGCATTTGACTAAACAAATTATGTTGCTGTTCCACACGTTATGACAAACTTAATATACCTTCAGATATCTTCATTTATTATTTAGACAACTCAACACAACGCACATTTTGATAACAATTTTAGCATTAAGGAGTTTATCCCTATAAACGAGTTATTAATTATTAAGAAAATTTTATTTAATATATTTTTTTAAAAGTGAAATTTTTTAAAAGGTTTAATTTAATTATAATAACTTTAAAAAAAATCTTAAATTTTTTAATAAAAATTTTATTACAGAAGCTTTTAAAAATAAAATTTTAAAATTTTTTACGTAGAAAAGAATATTTAACGAAAATTTGTCAGTAAAAATTAAGGAAAACAATTTTCAAAAAAAAAAAAAAAAATCTACTTTTTATTTGACCAATAATTATCTAAATTTTCTATAAATGTTTAAATTTTCTATATAAATTTATCGTGAATTTTTTCGAAAATTTTCTTTAAATCGTGAATTTAAAAAATTTATCTTAATCGTGAATTTAACAAAAATTGTCTCTAAATCGTGAATTTATCGAAAATGTTCTCTAAATCGTGAATTTATCGAAATGTTCTCTAAATCGTGAATTTATCGAAAATGTTCTCTAAATCGTGAATTTATCGAAAATTTTATATAAATCGTGAATTTATCGAAAATGTTCTCTAAATCGTGAATTTATCGAAAATGTTCTCTAAATCGTGAATTTATCGAAAATTTTCTCTAAATCGTGAATTTATCGAAAATTTTTTCTAAATCGTGAATTTATCGAAAATTTTCTCTAAATCGTGAATTTATCGAAAATTTTCTCTAAATCGTGAATTTATCGAAAATTTTCTCTAAATCGTGAATTTATCGAAAATTTTCTCTAAATCGTGAATTTATCGAAAATTTTCTCTAAATCGTGAATTTATGCGAAATTTTCTCCTAAATCGTGAATTAATCGAAAATTTTCTCTAAATCGGTGAATTTATCGAAAATTTTCTCTAAATCGTGAATTTATTCCGAAAATTTTCTCTAAAATCGGGAATTTATCGAAAATTTTCTCTAATCCGTGAATTTATCGAAAATTTTCTCTAAATCGTAATTTAATCGAAAAATTTTTCTCTAAATCGTGAATTTATCGAAAAATTTTCTCTAAATCGTGAATTATCGAAAATTTTCTCTAAATCGTGAATTATCGAAAATTTTCATAAATCGGGGAATTTATCGAAAATTTTCTATAAATCGTAATTTATCGAAAATTTTCTATAAATCGTGAATTTATCGAAAAATTTTCTATAAATCGTGAATTTATTCGAAAATTTTTCTAAATCGTGAATTTATCGAAAATTTTCTATAAATCGTGAATTTATCGAAAATTTTCTATAAATCGTGAATTTATCGAAAATTTTCTATAAATCGTGAATTTATCGAAAATTTTCTATAAATCGTGAATTTATCGAAAATTTTCTATAAATCGTGAATTTATCGAAAATTTTCTATAAATCGTGAATTTATCGAAAATTTTCTATAAATCGTGAATTTATCGAAAATTTTCTATAAATCGTGAATTTATCGAAAATTTTCTAAATCGTGAATTTATCGAAAATTTTCTATAAATCGTGAATTTATCGAAAATTTTCTATAAATCGTGAATTTATCGAAAATTTTCTATAAATCGTGAATTTATCGAAAATTTTCTATAAATCGTGAATTTATCGAAAATTTTCTATAAATCGTGAATTTATCGAAAATTTTCATAAATCGTGAATTTATCGAAAATTTTCTCTAAATCGTGAATTTATCGAAAATTTTCTATAAATCGTGAATTTATCGAAAATTTCTATAAATCGTGAATTTATCGAAAATTTTCTATAAATCGTGAATTTAAAAATTTCTCTTAATCGTGAATTTAACAAAAATTTTCTCTAAATCGTGAATTTATCGAAAATTTTCTCTCTAAATCGTGAATTTATCGAAATTTTCTCTAAATCGTAAATTTATCGAAAATTCAATTATCAATTACGTCAACCTGATCAATTCAATTAAGCGAAAACTTCTATTTCGATTGATTGAATCATTCAGTCTTCTTTTTAATTATTTATCGTCAAAAATGCCCAAAATAATTTAAATAAATTTTTATAAAAATATGTATTCAAATAATTCAATTCTTTATATTAAAAAAATGCCAACAATTATGAATCATTATAATTTTGAAATAAAATATTTTTTTGAATTGTTCAAGTTTTAAGTTTTCACTTTTTTAATTTATGCAAAATTTTCAAACGAATCAAATTTGTCATTAATTGTTCTGATATATAATCGAAAATTATCTATAAATCGTAATTTATCGAAATTTTCTATAAATCTGTGAATTTATCGAAAAATTTTCTATAAAACGGTGAAATTTATCCGAAAATTTTCTATAAATCGTGAATTTATCGAAAATTTTCTATAAATCGTGAATTTATCGAAAATTTTCTATAATCGTGAATTTATCGAAAATTTTCTATAATCGTGAATTTATCGAAAATTTTCTATAAATCGTGAATTTATCGAAAATTTCTATAAATCGTGAATTTATCGAAAATTTTCTATAAATCGTGAATTTATCGAAAATTTTCTATAATCGTGAATTTATCGAAAATTTTCTATAAATCGTGATTTTGAAAATTTTCTATAATCGTGAATTTATCAAATTTTCTATAAATCGTGAATTTATCGAAAATTTTCTATAAATCGTGAATTTATCGAAAATTTTCTATAAATCGTGAATTTATCGAAAATTTTCTATAAATCGTGAATTTATCGAAAATTTTCCATAAATCGTGAATTTATCGAAAATTTTCTATAAATCGTGAATTTATCGAAAATTTTCTATAAATCGTGAATTTATCGAAAATTTCCTATAAATCGTGAATTTATCGAAAATTTTCTATAAATCGTGAATTTAAAAAATTTCTCTTAATCGTGAATTTAACAAAAATTTTCTCTAAATCGTGAATTTATCGAAAATTTTCTCTCTAAATCGTGAATTTATCGAAATTTTCTCTAAATCGTAAATTTATCGAAAATTCAATTATCAATTACGTCAACCTGATCAATTCAATTAAGCGAAAACTTCTATTTCCGATTGATTGAATCATTCAGTCCCTTCTTTTTAGGTAAAAAATTAAAAAATTGACGTAAATTATTTATCAAATTTTAGATTCATATGTCAAAAATGCCCAAAATAAGTTTTAAATAAGCATTTTTATAAAAATATGTATTCAAAATAATTCAATTCTTTATATTAAAAAAATGCCAACAATTATGAATCATTATAATTTTGAAATAAAATATTTTTTTGATTTGTTCAAGTTTTAAGTTTTCACTTTTTTAATTTATGCAAAATTTTCAAACGAATCAAATTTGTCCATTAATTGTTCTGATAATATAAAACATATTCTTATGCGATAAATTGTTTATAATTTCAAAATTAATTAATTTGCTCATTCTTTTTTATTAATTTAAAAACTTAAAGAAATTTTAAATTATTTTGTATCAAATTTCAAAAAAAAATATATATTTTGAAATTGTTATATAAAACGATTCATCATGAACAGTTTAGACTTCAAATTTTGAAAATACTGAATAAATAAAATTAGGAAGAAACTGAAATAACAATAATATTTCAATAATAATAATAATAATAATAATAATAATAATAATAATAAATATAAAAAATAACATTTTAAATTTTATTTTATTCATATTTCATTGAAATAGTACGTTCTCATTGAAAGTACTATTTTCCGAATGCCCTTTTTGTGATACCCAAGAGTGATTTTTTTTAAATAACGAGTTTATTAAAAATTAAAAAAATAATTAATCGTGATAATTGTTATTATTTTCTGGTTTAATAAAAATTTATTGGTTAAAATAAACTTTTTTTTAAAAAATTATTGTTGTTAAAAATCAGTCAGACTACACGAATGTTTCATAAAAAATATTTATTGTCTAAATTTGTCTAATTTTTTATACCCTACACCACCATAGTGTATTAATAGTTTGTGCAGATGTTTGTAACGGGCAGAAAAATAGTCCTACCAACACTTTAAGGTCGTTTGACTCAGAATCACATCCTGATTTGATTTAAGCATGTCCGTCATACAGGTCGCAGTTAAAGATATGTTAATGAAATTTGACACGCACTATTATTTTGGCCCAAGGATGCCTATTGAAATTGGTTATGATCAGTCTACTATTTCATAAAGGTCCTATACAAATGTGCTCCCGGAATGGGGTTTTAAGTAAATCAAATTCCTTAATTTAAACATTTTTAATTTAAACAGTTTTTAACAAATTTTGCGAAAAATAAATCTTCTTATTATATTCTGAAGCGTCCAAATATCACTTTGAAACTCCTAAATCGTACATATACCTGGATATTGTAAAAATATTTTGTCAAATTAAGAGAAATATGAGCCAAAACTAAAAATATTTTGTCAAATTAAGAGAAATATAAGCCAAAACTACTGTGCGAATTTATACGTGGGTCACTCCATAATTTTTTCTAATTCTCATTTTAGCATCCAGAAAAAGTATCTTTTGAAAGAACATACATTTCACATAAGTATCATAATAATTATATTGCATACATTATCATAAATAAGAAAAGCAAATTATACGAGGGTCGTTTATAAATGTTCAAATTGGATTTAAATTCAATATAAATATTTTTTCATAAAATATTAGACAAAATTATGTTCAAAATATTTGTTTGGTGTGAATTTCAAATTAATAATTGATTTCATCAAACTGCGGTCAATCATAAAACTTACAACTGTTTTTATGATTCATAAAATTAACCTCAAATATATTATTATTATTATTATTATTATTATTATTGTTTATTAGAAAAAAAATTACATAATTTTTATAGAAATATTTTATATATATTTTTTCATTGGAATGGCCATAACTTAATAATATTCTAAAATTTTATTTTAATCACTTAAATTTATTAATGAAAATTTTCTAAAATATCTTATAGTTTCAAGTTATATCAGATATCGTTTTTTAATCCAGAAATCTGAAAAGAAAAAATCTGAAAGACTGCTAGATATATAGCTAAATTGATTTATCGGCCACAAATCAGAAACATTTTAATCGATCTTCTATATTTGTTAGATAAATATCTTCTTAATTTGTTTATGATTTTTATTTAATTAAAATCGGTTTAAAATAGATCCAACTAAGTCGAGAATTAGGTTTCCCAACTGTAGTGATTCTGAATTAAACTGATAGATAACTTTTAGGTATTTAAGAAATCCGTTAGACTTTTTTCATGAAAACTTTTGAATCGATATTCTATCTTTTATTTGATAGATATCTTAAAAATGCTGGATATCTAATAGATACTGATACTAGATATATGAATAGAACTAAATTGATTTATCGGTCGGAATCAGAAACTTTAGATATCGATTTTCTATCTTTTATTTGCTGTCATATGTTTTAAATTTTTTGATGATCTTCAGTCCATTAAAAATGGTTAAAAACGATCTTTCAATGATGATAAACAATTTAAGAAACTGTCGCCTACAATATAGAAATAATTAAATAGAATTTCCAATTTTCGAAGGTTTTATAAATCGTTTTTCACTATAAAAAACCTTGAATTTTTTGAACTGAATATCTTTTAGAAATTATAGAGACTTCACGACATAAGAAAACAATCGGAAACTTTTGAACTTTTATTTCAATCAAAAACAAAAACAATATAGATAAATCAAATCAGAAGTAGACTTCTATCTACACCGGTTAAAAGCTAGTTACTAAGAAAAATGTTACGAATTGGAACAACATTTTTTATAATACCTAGTAAGTGATCAAGCCATGATCTACACTATACATTGTAGCTTTAATATGCTACCAAACCTCATTTGATGGAAAAAACTTAGTACATTTTATATGAGACTTATAAAGTTGCATATAATTTTTTGCAATAACTCTTGTATGAGAGCTAAGGAAAATTATGGACCGATCCTATTAAAATTTAAATTCTAGATTATATCCACTTTTACCCACCTCCACAACAAGTGGTGATGGATGACAGTGAAAAAAATTAAATTATTTAGTGGGATTGAGATTTTGGGAATTTTCACATATAAAAAATATTTAAATTTTCTGATGTTTGGAAAAGTTTGAAAATTCAAATAAATTTTATTTTTCAAAAAAAAAAAAAAAAAAAATCACCAAGAAAAACTTTTGTTACTTCAGAAATTATTTCACAGCTTTGGAAGTCTAAACGACAGAGTGATACATCATACTAATTTTGAAATACTGTTGTTCTAGAACTGACAAATCGAGAACTACTTTAAGGATTCTAAAAAAATATTTTATAACATAAAACACCATGCCACGCCCCCAGTTATAAATATTTGTATCCATTGTTTCTGCCACCTGAATATCAATATTTTTACTAATTAAAAGTTTTAAATTCCGTCTCAATAATCAAATGATTTTTTTTTTTCTGCTGCTAAAACATTTCAGCGTTTAAATATTTTTGTTTTCAATTGTCAACACTTTTATTCATATTTTCATAATTTGTATCTTCCAATTGCACTTGTAAAATAATAAAAATAATTATAAAAAAATATGTAGGTTGTTGTATTTATAATTATTTATATTATTATTGTTGTTGCATACAACAAATAATTGAAAATAATGAAAAAAAGAGAGAATTGAAAACCATAAAGGGAAAATTATTTGCGGTTCTAAAAAAATATATATTTAAAAACCTCTACAGACCTACATAAAATTTTATATAATTGCTCTACCTGAAAAAAAAAAACATATAAATTCTAACAAAAAAGTGAACAGAATGACTTTGACAATTTGAAAAGTAATTTATGTGATAATCATAAAATCTCTATAATAAAAGCAAAAAAAGCTAAACTCTAACTAAGACTTAAACCTAGAAACTGAACTAAACTAAACTAAATTGTAGTAATAAAATAAGCTCACTGGGTTAACTTTAGTAGAAGTTAATTTTTTTGCAATTAAAATTTTTAGATGAAAAGAAATAAATTCTAAAAGTGGAAACAAGTTTCATTTTAGCACTTTTTTAACATTTTCGCGATATTTTTCTTTTAAAGTCATTTTACAGTTAAAGATTCATTTTTAGAGTTTTCATAATTTTTTTAGAAATTCTTTTGCAAGTCTTAATGCCTGTAAATGACAAATTTATTACTTTAAAACACACAAACACACACAAACTCACACACTTGGAGAAATGTTGACCTTAATTTGCATTAAGTTGTAAAACACAACTTAAAAATGCGATAAAAAATAAAAGTGAAAATATTTTAAATAGGTAAAGACGATTTACAGGAAGTACCCTACAAGTAAGAGATAAATATTCTTTTTAAAGTGAACTTAATTTAAATTTTTGCAATTTAATTTTAAATAATTTTTTGTACCCTTCACCATTAAGAACCGGCTAAATTAGTTTTAATATTCCGTCAGCAACGCCAAGAAGAAAATCACTTAAGACCCATTAAATCTAATTTAACTATGTCTGTCTGTTAGAAACATTCATGCGTCCACAATAATGAAATTTGGCATGAATGTTTTACTGCTCTTCAGTTGCTATTTAAAACCGGCAATATCGATTCAGTAGAAAACAAGTTATGGGCCAATATCCGAGGCAAACTCAAAATTCAGAATTAAAACTTTTCTATAAAGTTATCATACCAAATATAATTCAAATCGGAACAGTTGAAAAAATGTTATAGAGTAAAAAATGCAATATTTTGATACATTCCAAAATCTGTGTGTCATAAATGTAGCAACTTTAATGGAAATTTTCTGAAATTTGCCACATTTATTAGGAAATAGATTATGGTGGGGTCCGGAATAGTAGTTTTAAGCCTCTAAAACTCTTAAATATGGACCTAAAGAACTTAAATATATGGTATTAATTTAGAATATCGGTCCATATTTTTTGGTATAACTTCCTCTTCTCGGAATGAAGTTTGAGCTTATTTAACTTTTAAATATAATAAAATTTTATTGAAATTTTGCAATATCATATTTCAAACTTTGCTTAATATATGTAACTATTATCGGCCCATATTTTTCTATAGCTGCCATATAGGATCCCCTCCTCCCGGAAAATGGTTTCTTTAAAATATGAAACAATTTTATCGAAATTCGTCACAATTATTTTTCTAAATGAAAATATCGGCCCATATTTGGTTATAGCTCCCATACAAGCTTGTAAATGGTGAAGAAGATTTAAGATCTGACACTACCTTTACATTTAAAAAAAAAATCTTTCAAATGGATTGCAATCAATATCATCTGCCAAAAATATTTTCAATGGTCAACATATTGAAACACAGGAAGTCTAAAAATTTACTTTAAAATAATTCAAATTGTGGTTTGGCCTGCTGTTTAAATCGTATGTGTTATTTTATTAAATAATAATTTTAATGTTAATTATGTTGCTAGAACTATAATTTTTTGAATTGGTATCTGGTGTCACTATAACTTTTACGACCACTTGAAGTGCTTCTCAAGCACAATATTTTACTAAAATTTCATTCATTTAAGTGAATTAGAACTTTTAAGGATAAAAATGGCTTTAAAAAATGTTAAAAAAAACTATAAGTGTACACTTTTATTCCATACATACTTTAAGATCTGTTTGGAACCATCTTTTGATCACTTTTTCTATTTGATTGAAAGTACACTTAATATCGTCTTGCTGTTTTTTTATAGTCGGTCAAGCTCGACTATGTAATGCCCAACACCACATTGTTGGTTGTAAATGACTGCTAAGAAAATTTTATATACGGCCCTCGTATAATTTCTTTTTCTTATTTATGCTTAATGCGTTTTAAAAATATTTTTTTCTAGTGGGTTAAATGGGAGGTAAAAAAATTTTGGACTGACCCTCATATTATTTCGCACAAATTTATTTTAATTCTTCTAATTTTTTTACAGTACCTACTACGTATATGTGCGATTTATGAGTTTCAATATTAGATTTGGATTGGTTGTGTTGCACTTATGACACATAATGGACCAATCCACGTATAATTTTTGCCAAATTTGGTTGATATATTTTTATATTTAAGAATTTTATAGGCCATAAATCTCATTCCAGGGGAACATTTGTATGGGGCCTATATGAAATAATGGACCGATCATAACCAATTTCAATAAGCATCGTCCTTGGGCCAAAATAATCGCAAGTGCCAAATCTCATTAATATTTCTTCAAAACTACGACCTGTCTTTTGCGAACAAGCTTTATTGGACAGCCAGCTGGACGGACGGACGGACATGTTTGAATCGACTCAGGAATTGATTTTGAGTCGAACGGTATGATATTTATCTAACATTTCAATATGATGTATGTGAACTTGACCTTAAATCAGAGAACTAAAAATTTCAATTTGTATAAATCATGTTTAAAAATTTGACTTTTTACACTGGAACGAATACCTTGTCAACACACCAGAGCTGGCCAATTTTGTAGGGTAACCGACTACTCCTCTGATTGAATAAGTCTGTATATCTCCAAATAAACTCGAAAACACCTCAGCTTTAAGCAACTGAAATTTCATGAAGACATCTCTAAACGTTCAAGAGTTTCAGAATTATTTCAAATTATTTTAATCTTAATCACCTTAAAAATTACCCACAATAGAGTACTTTTTAAGTATTTAAAAATTTATTTACACAATTGTTGTTATATTTTCAAAAAATGTGCATTTCAATAACTACGTTAAATGTTTATTCTCCATATTCCCTTTCAAATTCCTTTTCTATTACAATCATTTCTATATTTCATATGTTTATACCCTACACCTTCGTAGGTGGTTGGGGTTGGTTGTTTGTAACATATAAAAAATGGTGTAACACTCAGTTTTAGGTACATCGTTCGACTCAGAATTACTTTCTGAGTCAATTAGAGATGTTCTACCGTCCGTCGGTCTGTCTGTCCGTCCATGTAAACGTTTTGAGCACTTTACAGATCGCAATTTAGAGATATATAATTTGTATTAATACTTTAGATAGTTTCCATACAAATGTCTTACCGGAATGGGGATTTAATGTAATAAAAGTTAAAAACTAAATTTAATAGTATTCTTAATCTATGTGCCAAATTATGCGAGGGTCAATTCATTACTTCTCATAGATCCTTTCAAATATCATTTTTTAGGACATAAATCTCCCAGATACGTTGGTACTGTTATAAATACTACAATAGATGTTCGAAATTATACGAGGGTCGGTCTATTATTTCTTCTAACTCTGATAAAACCCTCAAGAAAATTTCCTATTCAAACCCATAAATTGCATATTAATAATAAAGAAAATAATACGAGGGTTGTTCAATAATTTTTCATTGCTGTCATTTACCAACAACATAGTGGTGTAGGGTATTACATAGTCATACTTGACCGACTTTAATATTTTTATTTGTTAAATTTTAAATTATAAAACAATTAACTGTAAATAAAAATAAATCAATTTTTATTTATTTTTTTGTTTTCAATATTAATTGATTTCAATAATTTTTTTATTATTAAAAATGTCCACTTTCAATTGCACCTGATCAAAATGCATTGAACCAAATAAAATTCCTTTCCAGCAATTTTAAGTAATTTTAATTTGGCAAAGAAAAACTAATCAAAAATTATGAAAATAATAATTTTAAATTCTTAGAAATCTAAAAGGTTAATGACCCCCTCAGGTGGGGATCGGTGTTGGATAACAAATTATAATTTACATGAAAATTGAGATAACAAAAATTTAAATTTTCTTTAATTTTTCTTATTAAATAATGAACATTTTGCGAGATAATCAATTTTTTAATTTAACAATTAAGGGAACTACAGTCGGTCACCAGCGAACATATAGCAGCCGAAAGAATTTTGAAGATTTTATATAAAAATTAGATACAGATCATTTATGTCGGACATTTATCAAAAATTTTCTACAAATCGAGAATTTATCATTTGTGTTTTAGTTCAGGTCTTGTTCAGATTCTAGATCAAAAGTTCAGATTCTAGAACAGAAGTTCAGATTCTAGTTTAGATTCTAGTTAAGATTGTTTTTTAGATTCTAGTTCAGATTCTTGTTCAGATTTTAGATCAATTGTTTAGTTATTGTTTGGTTCTAGTTCAGTCCTATCTCAGTTCTGGGTAAGTTCTAGTTCAGATATAGTTGAGTTTCAGTTCAGTTCTAGTTCAGTTCTAATTCTGTTCTAGTTCAGTTCTAGTTAAGTTGTGGTGCAGTTCTTTCTTTATAAAACTGTCGAAAATCATACATCTGAATGTCGAAAAAGTCAAAGAGATTTGTTCCGACTTAATATTATTATATTCATATATATAAATTATCTCCAACTAGCGAAATGTATTTATGACTCGACGTAGTCGAATAATGTTTCACTTATTTTTAAAATGGAAGTTAATATGTTAATTCATTTTGTAATATTTTACAATAAAGTCATTTTGACTGCCTTTGGAAACTAAATGTGTTTTAAAATTCCGGTAGCGATTTGATTAAGAGAATTATATAACTGAGATTTAACATTACACTATACTGTACTGTAATGAGCTGTAACAAAATATTGTTTGTATTAAAGTTAAAAATATGTTAAGAAGTGTATTAAAAATTCGAACACGCTTGCGAATCTTAGTAACTAGTTTTACATTTTAAAAATGTAAATTGAATGTGAATGATTAAATTTATAATTATTACAAATAAAATTTATGTCATAAATATTCATTAACACCATGAATCATTGTTTACTTTATATGACGAAAGAAAGAGAAAACCGACAAAATTCTACCAAAAACAGCTAAATTGTCAATACCTTTTTTAAATATTCACAAATAAACATGTGTTTGAATGAATGTAAGCAAATGGATTTATTATCAATTGAAGTTTATTTGTATATAAATTAAATATTACAATTCTCTTCGACTTGCACCTCTCATAACTTTTCCCTTCAATAGCTATTTATACCATACACCATCGTAGGTGGTTTGGGTATTATGCGCTTGATGTTTGTAACATACAGGAAAAATTGTGTTTCACACACCTTTAAGTATACCGTCCGGCTCTGAATCGCCTTTATTCATTGATTGAACGAAATACGTGGAAGTACGTAAGGAAAAGTCTCCCATTCAAATGTCCTCTCGGAATGAGATTTTAAGCTCATTTAACCAAAGTTGGGCAAAATTAAGACTTCTAAAACAATAAGTCTATTCTAAAACGATACGCCAAATTAAGTGAGGGTTGGTCCATTGCTTCTCATAGGTCCCATACAAGCCCCCTTACATATTTTACTTTGAAGGTCATAAATCTTACATATACGTTGGTGTTGTAATAATAATTGTTCAAATTAAAATAAATATAAGCAAAAATCTGTGTGCAAAATTATACGGGATTCGGTCCATTATTTCTTGTTGACATCACATAATCCGATAGAGAAATAAAAATTGATTTTTCATAAATTTTACATAAACACACAGCAATTGACTGCACTCTTAAGAATAAATCAGTAAATCAAGTAATACGAGGGTTGTTCATTAATTTTCTGTAACTACCATTTTTAACCCCCAAAGAACAAATAAATTAATTTAAAATTAATTAAAATTTTAATAAGTGAACTTTTTCAGTTCTGATTTTGCTTCATAAATAAAGAAATGTTAATTTAACATTGTTTTCACACAAACGTAAAAACGTTTAATTTAAACTAAATTAAAAAAAAAAATTCTTCAATCTCAAAGCAACTATTTTCAACGTTAATTTTGATTCATGTTTTTTTTTTGTGTGCCCACAATAAGGTATTGGGTATTAGATAGTCGGGCTTGAGCGACTTTTACGCTCTTAGTTTTTTTAAAAAAAGTTTGTTTTTGTTATAAATGAAAAATATTTACTTTACAAATTTATTAACTTTTCAACATTTAATTTGAATTTTATTAATTTTTTGTTTAAAATTACAAAATTGTTAAGCAGCAGTTTTTCTTTTGTTTGTTTGAATCAAATAAAAATTTATTTTCTTTAATAAATCAAGTGTTAATTGAAATTTGAAATAAAATTGAAACACAGTTAAACGTTCTTTTCTTGACTTTAGTTGGGGAATTTTTCAAAATATTCTAAACTTAGAGAAAAAAGTACATAAATCACGAGTTAAATAACAATAACAACAATAATAAAAAAAATACAAAATGCCCTACGTTGGGCACTTGATAGCGGCATTTTTTTTAATTTGTAAAATTTTCTATAAATTCTTATTAAAAATTCGATTTAATCGATTTTCTTCATGACTGAATTTACAAATTAATCTTAATGATTAGAAAATAAATTATATGCTGGTGGTGATGGCGATATTTTTGCTTGTAACCAATTAGACGCTTCGTAGCAATTTTACACTTTTCGAATTATTTGCATTTTCCCAATTGCAACGCCATAAATTAACCACAGAGATCACATGGATCTCCCCCTCTATCACTGCTCTTCTGTGAAGATACATCGTACCGTATGAAATGATAGTTATTGATGTAAAAAGTAATTGAGACTTATGCTGATCATATGTGTGTCATCATGAATTTAGTTTTTTATTCAAACAATAATCCGCATGAAAACGAAAAAAGAATGAAATATTTTTATACCCACGACTGTAATTGAACAAAACTAAACCGTAGAAAAATAAAATGAAAAAATAGTCTTTGTTTAATAAATAATTGGTTGGTGGAGATGAAGAAGAAGAAATTATTGAAATAGTTTATGTATGATGTTTGAAAGCAATTGCAACTAAATCATAAAAATATGCCATAAGCATATGACAGGAATGGACAGAAAACATATATGAACACACAATATAAGCGTTAAAGCGACAAAACTACAAAAGGATTTTAATTTTTATAAATTTATCGAAAAGAAAAAACGGAAATTTAACGCATATTTACCATAAATCGAAAAGTTATAGAAAAATGTCTATAAATTAAGGATTAATCAAATTTATCGAAAATTTTCTATAAATAGTAAATTTATCGAAAATTGTCTATAAATCGTGAATTTATCGAACATTTTCTATAAATCGTGAATTTATCGAAAATTTTCTATAAATCGTGAATTTATCGAAAATTTTCTATAAATCGTGAATTTATCGAAAATTTTCTATAAATCGTGAATTTATCGAAAATTTTCTATAAATCGTGAATTTATCGAAAATTTTCTATAAATCGTGAATTTATCGAAAATTTTCTATAAATCGTGAATTTATCGAAAATTTTCTATAAATCGTGAATTTATCGAAAATTTTCTATAAATCGTGAATTTATCGAAAATTTTCTATAAATCGTGAATTTATCGAAAATTTTCTATAAATCGTGAATTTATCGAAAATTTTCTATAAATCGTGAATTTATCGAAAATTTTCTATAAATCGTGAATTTATCGAAAATTTTCTATAAATCGTGAATTTATCGAAAATTTTCTATAAATCGTGAATTTATCGAAAATTTTCTATAAATCGTGAATTTATCGAAAATTTTCTATAAATCGTGAATTTATCGAAAATTTTCTATAAATCGTGAATTTATCGAAAATTTTCTATAAATCGTGAATTTATCGAAAATTTTCTATAAATCGTGAATTTATCGAAAATTTTCTATAAATCGTGAATTTATCGAAAATTTTCTATAAATCGTGAATTTATCGAAAATTTTCTATAAATCGTGAATTTATCGAAAATTTTCTATAAATCGTGAATTTATCGAAAATTTTCTATAAATCGTGAATTTATCGAAAATTTTCTATAAATCGTGAATTTATCGAAAATTTTCTATAAATCGTGAATTTATCGAAAATTTTCTATAAATCGTGAATTTATCGAAAATTTTCTATAAATCGTGAATTTATCGAAAATTTTCTATAAATCGTGAATTTATCGAAAATTTTCTATAAATCGTGAATTTATCGAAAATTTTCTATAAATCGTGAATTTATCGAAAATTTTCTATAAATCGTGAATTTATCGAAAATTTTTTATAAATCGTGAATTTATCGATAATTTTAGAAAATTGATACTTTTGATCATAATTTCGTTCACTTTTCGCTTTAATTCTGTTTTATTAACGTCAATCTTTACTAACAGTCTCATGACATGTGCAATGAACCTCAATAAGAGATAATAGAAAATAGAAAATAAAAGACAAAAGCAAACAAAAAAAACGTCAAGAAGACGTAACAAATGATCACAACAAATCAACAAAAACAACACGATCTTCTTCATCTCGTCATCCCATAACCAAACACACCTTAAAACAAATCGTGTAAGGGACAGACAAACATGACAGACTGACTGACACAACACACAAGATAAATAATGCAATAAGAATGCATGATTTTCTTAAAAGTGCAAAAAATACAAATTGCACTCAATTCACTCATTCCCTCACTTTTTGTTAAAAACAATTCACAAATCCAAAGAATAAATTTCATTGTATTTTTCATTTCAGAATTAAGGTCGAATGATTAAGTTTTTATTTTAACAAGGAAACCAATATCGCCGACATTTTAAAAAAGAACTTTAATTATAGACGATCTTGAAGGGTGTTCAAGTAAAGAGAATAGTGGGAGAGGGGATACCAAAAAGTGGAAGGTGTTAATTTGAGAAAAAACAATTTGTTAAAATAAATTTAGTTCATTTTAAATTTTAACATTCAAATTTGAACGAACATGAACTTTAATCATGAAATTAACACGATTTTGTTTAAAAAAATTAGAGTAGAAACAAGAGAAAGGGAATAAGATGACTAAAAGTGAAAGAGAGGAAGGAAGAAAAATGTAAGCTATGTTTGTGTGTTTTTTTCGATATTTATGAAAGAATGAACTTTAATCAAGAAATTATCGTGTAATGTAAATAATTTGATAAGAAAATAATTGAATAAGAGAATTGGGAGATTGGGAGATAACGAGTTTCAAACCAAGTGATAATTATTGAGAAGTATTGAAATTGAGGTAGCCAGACTATGGAAGCACATATAAGAGCGAAAATTTTCTCTAAAACTAGAATATATTGAATTTTTTTCTTAATCGTGATTTTATTGAAAATTTTCAAAAATTTATCGAAAATTTCGAAAATTTTCGAGAATTTATCGAAATTTTCTCTAAATCGAGAATTTATCGAAAATTTTCTCTAAATCGAGAATTTATCGAAAATTTTCTCTAAATCGAGAATTTATCGAAAATTTTCTCTAAATCGAGAATTTATCGAAAATTTTCTCTAAATCGAGAATTTATCGAAAATTTTCTCTAAATCGAGAATTTATCGAAAATTTTCTCTAAATCGAGAATTTATCGAAAATTTTCTCTAAATCGAGAATTTATCGAAAATTTTGTTTAAATCGAGAATTTAACGAAAATTTTCTCTAAATCGAGAATTTATCGAAAATTTTCTCTCAATCGAGAATTTATTGAAAATTTTCTATAAATCGAGAATTAATCGATTATTTTGTCTAATTTGAGAATTTTTCTCAAAATTAAAAATTTATTGAAATTTTTAAATTGTGTTTCCCTTATATGGGTTTAATTTGAATTCTATCAATCTGGCATCTCTTTCGTTTCATTTAATGTTGTATGTTTTGTTTTTTTATTTCCATTAAAGTGTTAATATTTGCATTTCAAATTTTTTTCTATATAAAAATATATTTTTATATCATGGACTAATTAAATACACAAACAATCACACTGATGTCAACTTTATAAACAAACGGTTTTTTATTTGAAATTTAAATTGAAAAAAATTTAGAAAAATAAACTTAAGAAAAAACTGCCAATTTTAATTAAGAGCAAAAATCTCTACATTAATTTAAATAATTATTATAATTTTTCTCTTATATAACTCGTTTTTACTTAATGACGCTAATTAAATAATAACAAAATCTAAATTAAATTGACATTGTACTTTAATAGCAGTAACCAACCAACGAGGAACATAAAAATCTCAGTTATGATCATAAAATATTAATTAATTTTTACTTTCAGATCCATAAATGTAGTTTGTACGTGATTTTTGTTTCTTTCCAAAAATTAACTTAATACAACTTAATACGTTTATCCAACTCCCTCTATGAATTATGTCATTTTCTATGAATAAATTAAAATCCATTTTACCTGGATCTCAAAATGGTTCTATGGGTTCAACCAAACGTCAATCGGAAAGTTTAGAACCCGAAATTGGTTTTCAAATTACGATTGAAGCGAATGCCAGCGAACAGAATGGTTCAAAAACCGTTATACCTGAATTAAATGTTCATTTATTGGCTGCTCGCCATCTACCGGCTTTATTTGGCTTCAAGATCGTTCAAGGTTATGTGATCAAGGTAAGTGTCTCAGCTAGAGCAAAAAAGCTTTTTAGTATAGACATAAACCGTTCAAGAAATATAATTTGATTTGGTTGTTTTGTTTGTTTATAGGTGAAGCTTTTCCCCGGCCATAAACGTTTAGACAGCAGCATTCAAACGAATACTTGGCCCAGATTCAATGAAACATTTAAATTTCCTTTGGCACCAGATATCAAGTAAGTAATATGGAAATTAAGTAAATGGAAATGAACATTTAATACAAAATCTTTCGACAAAAATTTTTAACGAATATTTCTTATAATAAATTCAAATATTTAACATAAATTTTATTTAAAGAGAAATTTTTACGGAATTTCTCTTTGTAATGAAAAGTTAACGAAATTTTCTTAACAAAAATTAAGGAAACTTTTCTTTAACAAAATTAAACGAGACTTTAATTAAAATGAAATTTTAACTAAAATTTTGCAAAAACTTTATATTAAAGAAAATTTAACGAAGATTTTTTAACAAAAAAAAAAAAAAAATATAAAAAGAAAATTGTACTATTTTTTTATCAAATGATTTAATAAAAATTTTCAAGAAAAAGAAAACTTAATAAAAAAATTCTTAAAAAAAGAAAATCTTTACAGAAACAGAATTTGATTTAAATCCTCTATAGAGATAATTTCATGATAATTTTCCATAGAAAGAGAATTTTATGAAGAATTTTCAAGAGAAAGAGAATTTCATAAAAATTTTCAAGAGAAAGAGAATTTCATGAACATTTTCTATAGAAAGAGAGTTTCATGAAAATTTTCTATAGAAAGAAAATTTCATGAAAATTTTCTATAGAAAGAAAATTTCATGAAAATTTTCTATAGAAAGAAAATTTCATGAAAATTTTCTATAGAAAGAAAATTTCATGAAAATTTTCTATAGAAAGAAAATTTCATGAAAATTTTCTATAGAAAGAGAATTTCATGAAAATTTTCTAAAGAAAAAGAATTTTGTTAGAAATAGAATTTCATAAACATTTTCTGTAAAAAGAGAATTTTATGAAAATTTTCTATAGAAAGAGAATTTCATTGAAATTTTCTATAGAAAGAGAATTTCATTGAAATTTTCTATAGAAAGAGAGTTTTCATTGAAATTTTCTATAGAAAGAGAGTTTCATTGAAATTTTCTATAGAAAGAAATTTTCATTGAAATTTTCTATAGAAAGAGAATTTCATTGAAATTTTCTATAGAAAGAGAATTTCATTGAAATTTTCTATAGAAAGAGAATTTCATTGAAATTTTCTATAGAAAGAGAATTTCATTGAAATTTTCTATAGAAAGAGAATTTCATTGAAATTTTCTATAGAAAGAGAATTTCATTGAAATTTTCTATAGAAAGAGAATTTCATTGAAATTTTCTATAGAAAGAGAATTTCATTGAAATTTTCTATAGAAAGAGAGTTTCATTGAAATTTTCTATAGAAAGAGAATTTCATTGAAATTTTCTATAGAAAGAGAATTTCATTGAAATTTTCTATAGAAAGAGAACTTCATTGAAATTTTCTATAGAAAGAGAGTTTCATTGAAATTTTCTATAGAAAGAGAATTTCATTGAAATTTTCTATAGAAAGAGAACTTCATTGAAATTTTCTATAGAAAGAGAATTTCATTGAAATTTTCTATAGAAAGAGAATTTCATTGAAATTTTCTATAAAAAGAGAATTTCATTGAAATTTTCTATAGAAAGAGAATTTCATTGAAATTTTCTATAGAAAGAGAATTTCATTGAAATTTTCTATAGAAAGAGAATTTCATGAACATTTTCTATAGAAAGAGAGTTTCATGAAAATTTTCTATAGAAAGAAAATTTCATGAAAATTTTCTATAGAAAGAGAATTTCATGAAAATTTCTAAAGAAAAAGAATTTTGTTAGAAATAGAATTTCATAAACATTTTCTGTAAAAAGAGAATTTTATGAAAATTTTCTATAGAAAGAGAATTTCATTGAAATTTTCTATAGAAAGAGAATTTCATTGAAATTTTCTATAGAAAGAGAGTTTCATTGAAATTTTCTATAGAAAGAGAATTTCATTGAAATTTTCTATAGAAAGAGAATTTCATTGAAATTTTCTATAGAAAGAGAACTTCATTGAAATTTTCTATAGAAAGAGAGTTTCATTGAAATTTTCTATAGAAAGAGAGTTTCATTGAAATTTTCTATAGAAAGAGAATTTCATTGAAATTTTCTATAGAAAGAGAACTTCATTGAAATTTTCTATAGAAAGAGAATTTCATTGAAATTTTCTATAGAAAGAGAATTTCATTGAAATTTTCTATAGAAAGAGAACTTCATTGAAATTTTCTATAGAAAGAGAATTTCATTGAAATTTTCTATAGAAAGAGAATTTCATTGAAATTTTCTATAGAAAGAGAATTTCATTGAAATTTTCTATAGAAAGAGAATTTCATTGAAATTTTCTATAGAAAGAGAATTTCATTGAAATTTTCTATAAAAAGAGAATTTCATTGAAATTTTCTATTGAAAGAGAATTTCATGAAAATTTTCTATTGAAAGAGAATTTCATGAAAATTTTCTATTGAAAGAGAATTTCATGAAAATTTTCTATAGAAAGAGAATTTCATTGAAATTTTCTATAGAAAGAGAATTTCATTGAAATTTTCTATAGAAAGAGAATTTCATTGAAATTTTCTATAGAAAGAGAATTTCATGAAAATTTTCTATAGGAAGAGAATTTCACTGAAATTTTCTATAGAAAGAGAATTTCACTGAAATTTTCTATAGAAAGAGAATTTCATTGAAATTTTCTATAGAAAGAGAATTTCATTGAAATTTTCTATAGAAAGAGAATTTCATTGAAATTTTCTATAGAAAGAGAATTTCATTGAAATTTTCTATAGAAAGAGAATTTCATTGAAATTTTCTATAGAAAGAGAATTTCATTGAAATTTTCTATAGAAAGAGAATTTCATTGAAATTTTCTATAGAAAGAGAATTTCATGAAAATTTTCTATAGAAAGAGAATTTCATGAAAATTTTCTATAGAAAAAGAATTTCATGATAATTTTCTATAGAAAGAGAATTTGACGAAAATTTTCTGAAAATTTTATAAAAAGAAATTTTTTATAAAGAGATTTTTTTATAAATTTTCTATTAAGAGAGAATTTTTTATAAGTAATATTTATAAAGAGAAGAGTTTTATTAAATTATATGCCAAATTATACGAGAACCGGTCCATAATTACCCTTAAAAAACCACTTTGAAGAGCCTAAATCTCATATATCGGTACATAATTTCATCTAGCACCCGTATTATCCCCTAGAAGAAGTCCTTTTAAAGCGCACAAATCATCGCATATATTGCACTCTAAAGCACAAATTAGAAAATATATTTATACGAGGGTCGATCATTCATTTTTGATAGCTTCCATTAATAACCAACAATGTGGTTCATGGTATTAAATAGTGGGTCTTGACCGACTATAACTTTATTAATTTCTCTAGATTAAAAATTTAAATAAAATTTTCCTTAATTCAAACTTAAAGTAGAATTTAAGATTTTTTGTTATTTTTTATTATTTTCAGTATTGAATTGCAACATATTTCAAAATTTCCTTAATCATATGAAATCTTTATTTATTTAAACAAAAATCAAATCACTTAAAATCAATATTTTGGGTTTGACTAACGAACAATTTACGTTTTTCTAATCTTTTTGTTTCCATAAACCAAATAGACCCTCATTGAAACATTCATCACGTCGTGGCAGCAAATCAGCAGCAGTTACTGAATTTACGCCTGAAGAACTATTTGCTGGACAATTTGTGGTTTTTACAGTTTATGCATTATTGGAATTACCGCCAACGGTAAGTTAATTATTTAAAAAAAAAATAGAGAGATAGAAAAAACAACAACAACAACAACTTAAATAAAATAATAAAACAAAAATGTGATAAAACTATTTTTATCTATTTTTTTGTAGTCATTTAATCGTTTTAGCAAAACGTATCGTTCCTTAAAAGATAAAAGTTCAAATTTAATGCAAAATATATTTGAAACTAATCCCGAGAAGTCTTCACCCACAGATGATAAAGAGAATAAAACCAAAGAGTTGGAAAAGAAAAATAAACGTAAATCTCAAGATGTTAATCCCAGGGATTCGATGCCACCATTGACGATAAGTGAATCGAGAAGGAATTTAGGTGAGAATGAACAAAAAAATGTTGCAGCAACATGTTTCTAAAAGTTAATTTGATATTTGCGTGTTTTTTTTTAAAGGTTCGGTGACATGTTATTTGCAGCCTAAACTTTTTAAAAGAAATTCAAGAGGCATGTATGCTACCGAGGAGCTATGGATGCCTATTAAAGATATAACCACCACAGTAAAGAAACCCAGTAATGATAGCAATAATAATGTAAGTTGAAAAATAAGTGAACATGATATAAAAACGATTAATTAAAGAAAATTTATGTGTGTTTTTAAACATTTAAATAACATTTTCTTTTAAAATTATGATGCTTTTGATGGCAGCAACATTCTCAATAATGATTAGCAACATTTTATGTTTACAGCAACATATTTAAGTTTTATTAAAAACTAATTATTGTATTAATATGATGGAATGATTAAGGAGTAAGATAAAAAATTTCTTAACACACGTTTTTAATTAAAAAGTCCAAGCAATATTTGATATATATTTTTCTTATTAAATTACCTTCGTAAAACATGTCAAACGAATTAATAAATTGCTTATCTAATTAAATGGAGTAACCAACAAAAATGCGTAGTAAAATTATAAAGTATTTTTAAACAAAGTCCAACTTAATCCTTCAAAAAGTTGGCCAAGCATTCAAAGGTCTGCCATCAAACTATTTCCTATTTTATTAAATAGTTTTTTGTAACTTTAATGGTTTCGTTTTTATTGGCATATATCTATGTTGAGAATTTGTCGATCTCGCTCCTTAATAAAATAAAAATTTGTATTTAAAGCTCTGTAATTATTTTAAACATTAATGCAACATTTCCTTAAAAAATGTCATGCTTTTCATGCTAGCAACATTTGCTTTAATGTATAGCAACAATGTTTAATGTTAACAGCAACATATGTTTATTATACGATTTGTGTTAAATGCTAATTGTTGTATTAATACGAATAAAATTTTTTTATTAATATTTTGCTAAATTAAAACTTAAATTTTACTTTTTCACCTTTAAAAGTTATAAAAGTTGAGTTTTAATAAAACTTAAGTTTAAAGTGAAAGTTTCCTTATTACGTAAATAATAAAAAGCTCAAGTAAATGAAATAAAAAATAATAAAAAAAATATTAATAAAAAAACTTTACAATTAACTTAAAGGTAAAACAAAATAATATGTTTATTATTTTCCATAATTAAAGTTAAAAAATAAAATTTAACTGTTAATTCAAGTGTTATGAAAACCATCAACACTAAACTTTTTTCTTCTCTTTCCCTCTCTCTCTCTCTCTTTTCTCACTAGTTGGCCAATTCTACAAAAGGTGTAGTGGAATTAGTTTTACAAATTCAAGATTGCAGTGAACCCATAGATCCCACACAGCAAGAGAATGGCAGCACTTTAAATATGGACTCATCTACTTTAAGTCTTTCGAATGGTAAAGAGGGTAAATCGGTTCAATCTTGGAATCGTATGACTTCAGAAATGAAACGTAAAATGGGTATACGTAATGTGAACACCAAAACCCCTCATGGTCTGATCCTCAAAATCACCACCTCCCGCATGAGATGTTCGAATAAAGTTAAAGATGAATTGGAGGCCACAGCGGGTAGTGTTTATGTTAAAACCACTGTATTTGAACATGGCATTTATATAGATTCTTGGAAATCGGGTAATTTTTATCCCTCACTCTCTACCAAATGGGAAGTGGGTAATGTGGATCCCACCATTATTATACCGTTGCAGAATTTAGATAATTTAGATAATATTTTAATAAAGACCACTTTGGCCACCAAAACCAAAATGGCCAAGAAATTAGTATTAGGCACCGTCATAATAGGTGGACGTTCTGGAGGTCGTGGCATTTCCGATAGTGGTGCTGAACATATGGCCACCCTTAGAGAGACACCTATCAATGAACGTGTTGCCATGTGGCATTGTTATCAGTAGAAGAACGACATCTTTTTTTATATTTTTTTATTATTTTTTTTTAGATTTTGATTGTTTTTTTTTATTAATAGAATTTTTTTTAATATTTTATAAAATATTTATTTTTTGTTAACGAATATGAATCCGCATTGAAAAGTATTTTATTATTATTTAATTAAATTTATTATTTAAATTAAAATAAATAAATGAAAGAAAAAATAAAAAAGCAGTGAACCAAAAACTTTAAACAGAGAAAGTTTTATTTCGTTAAAAAAAGGGGAAAAATAAAGTTCAATTTCTGTAATAAAACCTAAAATTATAGTTTTAAACAATGAAATGGAAAATATTGAAAATAACTTATGCAAAATCAATCAATCGAAAAAACGTTAAAAACTAGAAAATGACAATAAAAGTTTAGCAACATGTTGCACATTTCATTTTAGATACATAAATTGTTTAACAAAAATTTCCTCTAAAAAGAAATTTTAACAAAAATTTATCTTAAATGAAAACTGAACGACGATATTCTCTAAAACAAAATTTAAAGGAAATTTTCAATAAAAATTTAAAGAAAAATTTCTATAAAGAGAAAATTTTAACGAACATCAATCTTTATGTAATAAAAACGAATCTGTGTTCGTTTGTTTGTTTGAGACTAAACTATTTGATCGATTTTTCTAAAATTTACACAGAATGATCTCAATATACACGAATATAGGTTAAACAAAATTTCGATAGGAGCAGGGGAACGGAGGGGTTTCCCCTATTCAAAGCAAATATTTATTATCGAATATTAAAAGAACTATAACAGCGAGAATATTCAAATTTGGTCTCAATCACGTTCTCAAGAAACAATTTTATTGATCCATTCCCATTCTCATAAATAAGAATATTTCCTATAAATAGGAATAATATTGGAAATTTCTTATAAACATTAAATTTATTGAAAATATCCAAAGAAAAAGAAAATTTATTGAAAAATTTCCTATAAAAAGAAAATTGATTGAAAAATTTCTTAAAAGGAATTTTATTGAAAATTTCCTATAAAAATTAAAATTATTGAATATTTCCTATAAAATGGAAATTTATTGCAAATTTCCTATAAAAAGGAAACTTATTGCAAATTTCCTATAGAAAGGAAATTTATTGCAAATTTTCTATAGAAAGGAAATTTATTGCAAATTTCCTATAGAAGGGAAATTTATTGCAAATTTCCTATAGAAAGGAAATTTATTGCAAATTTTCTATAGAAAGGAAACTTATTGCAAATTTCCTATAAAAAGGAAATTTATTGTAAATTTTCTATGAAAAGGAGATTTATTGAAAATTTTCTATAAAAAGGAAATTTATTGAAAATTTTCTATAAAAAGTGAAATTTATTGAAAATTTTCAAAATTTCCTATAAATAGGAAATTTGTTCAAAATTTCCTTTAAATAGGAAATTTGTTCAAAATTTCCTATAAATAGGAAATTTGTTAAAAATTTCCTATAAATAGGAAATTTGTTCAAAATTTCCTATAAATAGGAAATTTATTGAAAATTAACTACAAAAAGGAAATTTATTGAAAATTTTCAAAATTTTCTATAAATAGGAAATTTGTTCAAAATTTAAATAGGAAATTTGTTCAAAATTTCCTATAAATAGGAAATTTGTTCAAAATTTCCTATAAATAGAAAATTTGTTCAAAATTTCCTATAAATAGAAAAGTTGTTCAAAATTTCCTATAAATAGGAAATTTGTTCAAAATTTCCTTTAAATAGGAAAGTTGTTCAAAATTTCCTATAAATAGGAAAGTTGTTCAAAATTTCCTATAAATAGGAAATTTGTTCAAAATTTTGTATAAATAGGAAATTTGTTCAAAATTTCGTATAAATAGGAAATTTGTTCAAAATTTCATATAAATAGGAAATTTGTTCAAAATTTCGTATAAATAGGAAATTTGTTCAAAATTTCAAAATTTCATATAAATAGGAAATTTGTTATAAATTTCGTATAAATAGGAAATTTGTTCAAAATTTCCTATAAATAGGAAATTTTTTCAAAATTTCCTATAAATAGGAAATTTTTTCAAAATTTCCTATAAAAAGGAAATTTGTTCAAAATTTCCTATAAATAGGAAATTTGTTCAAAATTTCGTATAAATAGGAAATTTGTTCAAAATTTCGTATAAATAGGAAATTTGTTCAAAATTTCGTATAAATAGGAAATTTTTTCAAAATTTCGTATAAATAGGAAATTTGTTCAAAATTTCGTATAAATAGGAAATTTGTTCAAAATTTCGTATAAAAAAGGGAAATTTGTTCAAAATTTCAAAATTTCATATAAATAGGAAATTTGTTAAAAATTTCGTTTAATAGGAAATTTGTTCAAAATTTCCTATAAATAGGAAATTTGTTCAAAACTTCCTATAAATAGGAAATTTGTTCAAAACTTCCTATAAATAGGAAATTTGTTCAAAATTTCCTATAAATAGGAAATTTTTTCAAAATTTCCTATAAAAAGGAAATTTGTTCAAAATTTCCTATAAATAGGAAATTTGTTCAAAATTTCGTATAAATAGGAAATTTGTTCAAAATTTCGTATAAATAGGAAATTTGTTCAAAATTTCGTATAAATAGGAAATTTGTTCAAAATTTCGTATAAATAGGAAATTTGTTCAAAATTTCGTATAAATAGGAAATTTGTTCAAAATTTCGTATAAATAGGAAATTTTTTCAAAATTTCGTATAAATAGGAAATTTGTTCAAAATTTCGTATAAATAGGAAATTTGTTCAAAATTTTGTATAAATAGGAAATTTGTTCAAAATTTCGTATAAAAAAGGGAAATTTGTTCAAAATTTCAAAATTTCATATAAATAGGAAATTTGTTAAAAATTTCGTTTAATAGGAAATTTGTTCAAAATTTCCTATAAATAGGAAATTTGTTCAAAACTTCCTATAAATAGGAAATTTGTTCAAAACTTCCTATAAATAGGAAATTTGTTCAAAATTTCCTATAAATAGGAAATTTTTTCAAAATTTCCTATAAAAAGGAAATTTGTTCAAAATTTCCTATAAATAGGAAATTTGTTCAAAATTTCGTATAAATAGGAAATTTGTTCAAAATTTCGTATAAATAGGAAATTTGTTCAAAATTTCGTATAAATAGGAAATTTGTTCAAAATTTCGTATAAATAGGAAATTTGTTCAAAATTTCGTATAAATAGGAAATTTGTTCAAAATTTCGTATAAATAGGAAATTTGTTCAAAATTTCGTATAAGTAGGAAATTTGTTCAAAATTTCGTATAAATAGGAAATTTGTTCAAAATTTCGTATAAATAGGAAATTTGTTCAAAATTTCGTATAAATAGGAAATTTGTTCAAAATTTCGTATAAATAGGAAATTTGTTCAAAATTTCCCATAAATAGGAAATTTGTTCAAAATTTCCTATAAATAGGAAATTTGTTCAAAATTTCCTATAAATAGGAAATTTGTTCAAAATTTCCTATAAATAGGAAATTTGTTCAAAATTTCCTATAAATAGGAAATTTGTTCAAAATTTCCTATAAATAGGAAATTTGTTCAAAATTTCCTATAAATAGGAAATTTGTTCAAAACTTACTAAAAATAGGAAATTTATTGAAAATTTACTATAAAATGTTACTTGGATTTTACTAGAAATTTCCTATAAATATAAAATTTTTGAAAATTTTCCTTTAAAGTGAGTATTAAGGTCCTTGTGAATGATGAATAATAATCATGTTTTATAAAATTTTTAATTTTGATATCTTTTTTATATTTTCATAAGATAATTCATCATCATTTACCCTTGACTTATCAATTTACACCATTAAAATAAATGTCTACGTTTACAATTTTTTAATGTACAAAAAACCAGTAAGAATGATATATTCGGCCACGCCAAATTTCTAATACCCTTCACCACAAATGTGTATAAAGTAAATAGGCAATGTTTTAGTATATACCCACTCACACATACACTCACAAACGTATAATACATAAAACACTTAATGAGTCATAAAATAAGTAATATTTTTGTCTATAACTTTTTTATCTACTGAACCGATTTTGATAATATTTGGAATATAGTTTAATGTTAAGAAAAAATCGACTCAGATTTTGATATAATACAAGAATCTTTATACATTATTGGATATGAGATGATTCCTTCTAAGCGTTGCATATGGAATAACAAGTTTAATATACCCTCATCACCACTTGTGATGTTGTAGGGTATTAAAATACAGAAAAAATATATGAATAAAATCTATAAAGAATAAATAAATAAATATATTCCTAAATAGGTTTTCAGTGTAATACTTGACGCCACACCAAGACCTAAGACAATAAAATGATCTTGATAATTTTTTTGCTGTTTTTGTTTCTTTTGCAAAAAAAAAATAAAAAAAGAATCTATAGATTTCAAGTAGAAGTCTTTTGGAACGACAAGTGCATGAGTTTTTAGTTTTGAAATAAAATTGAAATGGAAATTGAAATGGAAATTGAATGGAAATGATTCTATTCATTAAACACAATAAATGTCAATAGTTAGTAAATTGTAAGTTAACAAAATTATTTATTTCTATTGATAAATTAATTTTCATACATAAACTTTATATAGATGTAAGAATACAGAGAAGGGAGTTTTATAATACTCAAACATGATTCGTTGCAAAAGGCGATCATATGAAGATCATTAGATCATTATTTTGTGATTTGAATATTTTGAAATATTTTTGAAATTTATTATCTTTTTTTATATTTAATTCAACATTCCCATATCTGTTATAATTTGCATCACTTACGTGAGTGCAACAACACTCTAGAGTGCAGACACTTTAAGTATTTCAATATAAATAATCAAATTGATTTGAATTGAAATGAAATGCAACTACAGATACTTTTAAATTAAATGTAAATATTTCTCTCTCGATATTACAACAACAATTGTCCAGACATCAACAACAATTATAATAAACATTAAGAGTTAAATTGTTTATTACCTTTTTTAATAAATTTTAATTATAAGAATTAATACAAAATTAAAGGAAATTATATAAAATAAATGATAGAAAAATTATTATAATTAAAAGAAAAAATAAAATAAACAAAAAATCATTCAAAAAGACTTATAAATATTTACTAAATGTTTAGCAACATGTTGCAAACAAATTTCTTAAATTCAAGCAAGTTAAAATGCGAATCTTCAAATGCATGTGAATTAAATTCATTACATTTCGTACATACACACTCACACATACACTTACATACGTTCATCAATATATATAAATGAATCTGTGTTTGTTTGTTTGGGACTACCGGATCGAATTTGCTAAAATTTTCACAGAATGATCCCCATATACCCGAAAGTAACATAGGCTATAAAAAATTTTGTTAGGACCAGGGGGAAGGTACCTCCCATACAAAGCAAATATTGATTATTGAATATCTAAAGAAATATAACAGCGAGAAAGAAACTGTTTTACTAGTCAAAATGTAGGATGGATGGGATCCATACAAAGAAAACATTGATCATCGAATATCTAAAGAACCACTTCAACGAAAATTTTAAAAATTTGCTTCCAATAAGTTTTCCTAGGAACTTTTTTTACGAAGCAAAATGTGAGACGGATAATACAAACCGAGAGTTTTCAAATTTGTTCCCAATAAATTTTTGAAGAAGCTGTTTTACTGGACATAAATAAAGGGCGGTTAGGATCATGAGCAGGTGTACGCCATACAAAGAAAATGTTGATTATCGAATATCTAAAGAACTGTAATAGTTTTCGAACCCAATTACTTTCTCAAGAACTTGTTTCACTAATTAAAATATAGAACGGGCAGGATCAAGGGGAAAGGTACTCCCATACAAAGCATGTATTAATTATCAAATATAGAAAGATCTATAAAGCGGAAGTATTCAAATTGGTTCTAATTACTTCTCAATTGATTTTTTTTACTGGCCAAAATGTAGGACGGATACGACCATGGGGAGTAGTACCACCCACTTTACAAAGGCGGCAAAGCTCACTGGGTCTTAGTAAGTAATATATAATAGTTTTTCTTAAATTTTATTATAATTTCTCGATTTATAACTGAAATTTGTACGAAAGTTATTTGCTTGAATTTTGAGGTTGCCTCAGATATCGTTCTATACCTTTAAATATACTGAACCGATTTTTCTATTTTTTAAATAGAAAACTTCCGAGGACTTTAACAAATACTCTGGCCAAATTTCATTGAACACTGTCAATTATTGCGGATGTGTGCCAGATGCAGACAGATATTGCAGACGGATATTGCTAAATCGACTCAGATTTTGATTTGATACAAGAATGTATATACTTAATGGGGTCTGAGATAAATCCTTCTTAGCGTTACACACGGATATGACAAGGTTAATTGTGGTGAACAGCGTATATTAATCCCTTAAGAACACTTAAATCCCTTATAATCATTTATCAAATGTTTAGCAACATGTTGCTTATCATATTTTAATTTTCTCATCAAATAAAAAATAAAAACATTAATTTTCACCTCCAATAAATCAACAACATTCACGAGATCACATGAAATACCCCAATGAAAGTAGTGTAAAGAGAGATCCCTCCGAAAGGTGTGAGCAGACATTTATAATGTGTGTGTGTAAGACATGCAATACCCCAATGAAAGTAATGTAAAGAGAGTGTTATTTGGGAGAGCTCTCTTCCAAAGGTGTGAGTAGACATTTGTAATATATGTATGTGTGTGTGTGTTTGTGTTTGTGTTTGTGTAAGAATTTGTAAACAAACTATGTTTGTTGTTTAGAAATGTTTACTCTTGTGATATGTATTTTGTGGATCTTTGGCTTTTAATAGATCTTAGGGAGAGTTTTGAATTGATCATGGGGGTATTAATGTTGGTTTGTTTGTTGAAGTAATAATGTTTGTTTTGGGAATTAACTTTTCTGGCAACAGTATTGTCTAGTGTTAAAGATTATAGCGATTTTTAATCACAGAAAATCGCCAAGATTCGTTTATTTGATTTTAAAACTTAATTAAGGTTGTTTGTCAATAAATATATTTAATATTCCGATTACATAATTAAATTTTTACAGACATTTCCGGAAATGATCATAATTAAAAAATATACTGCTTTTTTATTGAAAATTTACACAAAAATTATTGATATTTAAAATTTTTTTAATTAGAAAATTTACTGGAAATTTTCTTTAAATACAAAAAAAAAAGAAATTCTTTATGTAGAAATTTTTTGAAAATTTCCTGTAAATTGGAAATTATTATTTTTTTTTTTTTGCAATTTAATAAAAAAAATTCCTTTAAAATACAATTTATTAAAAATTTCCTGTAAATACGAGATTAACTGAAAATATTTTTAAATAAGAAAATTTATTAAAAATAATTTTTCAAATATGCGATTTATTGAAATTTTATTTAAAAAATTTTGAACATTTAAAATTCGAGCATTTTCTTTCAATACCAAATTTTATTAAAAATTTACTTAATATTTCTTAATTAAAAATTTAATGAAATTTTCTTTAAAATACAAATTTTAATAAAAAAATTTCTTTGAATTCCATGAAAATTTCTCTTTAAAAACGTATTTTTTTTTCTTTAATTTTAAAAAGTTGGACATTTTTTTTAACATGAAATTTATTGAAAAAATTCTTTTAAATAAAAAATTAGTAAACAATTTTCTTTAAACTATAAAATTTAATAAAAATTTTTCTTAAATTCAAAATTTGTTGAAAAATTCCATGAATTTCGAAATTTCCTTCAATTATAAAATTTATTTTATTAAAAATTTCTTAAAAAAATATGAAAGTTTGTCTTAATCAAATATTTTTTGAAAGTTGTCATTATATATTTTTTTAATTTCATTAACTTAAGCTGAGTCTCGATGGACCTACAATATTGAAGCCTCTTAAGGATCAAGAAACTTATTATTCATTTAAAACTTTCAATTGTATTTAAAAAAAAATTCCCCTTCTCTTACAGGAAAATGTAAATCCATATCAAAAAGTCACTATTTGATGATCTTTGATCGTAACGATTTTGATAGCTTTGGGTTTCTCAATAAAGAAAGTAATAGCAAACAAATTTTATAAATTATATCTCAAGTCCATAAATACGAAATACAATATTTTTCTAATATTAATAATTGTTAAATTTTGAGGATCATTATTAGCATTTCTGCCTTGAAATACCGATCTTGATTTTTTTTTAAGATCTTCTCAATCGTTTAAAAAATTTTGATTTGTAATTAAAAATTAAGGATTTCGTTGTGAGATCACTGGTTTTGAATTACAAATATCTCTGAGAACTGAGAAAAACAATACTTGAAATTACAATTCATAATGTCAATGATTTCATGCTTTTCTTAGTTAATTGTTTCGGTGACAAGATCACCCCTGGCTCTTAAAAAATTTATAGTGAAGAAGTTCACTGGCTTGTAAAATCGAGGTTAACTGATTCTCTATTTAATTTTATGCATTAAGCTGTAAATAGAGAACATCATTGGCGATTAAACGAAAATGAGGAAAAAGTCATAAAAATATATATTTCATTGATCTTCTGTGATCATCCAAACGAATAACAAAATGATTTTTATTTTTTTAAGAATTCAATTTTTATATTTATTTTAAAACCTTAACTTTATCATGACCAAATCGATCAAGATAAAAAATAAATAAAACTGATCAGATCAGAAGTGATCACTTGTTTTACTGTAGAAGCTTTTAGAACTTTTTTAATTTTTACTTATAGAATTTTGTTATTTAAAATACAAATTTTATTTTTTATCTGCACAAATAATAATAAAAATTCTCTAAATTCTCTTCTAAAAAATCACTAAATTAACAACACTAATTTGTGTTTGCTGTTGTTGTTGCTGCTTGTGTTGTTGATCGTGTATGAAAAACATGCCGTTGCAAGAGTACAATAACATGATCACTAAACCCAGTGCTCACAAAACGCCAGTTGTTTAGATACAGTGGACTCAAACGGTTGTGTTGTATTCGTTCGGCGCAAACGAAAATAAACACGCGTTTAATAAACAGATCGTTTAAATATTTTCTGTTTGATTTTATTACATACGATTTTTAAAAATAAACTACGAAAAAAAAATATTTAAAAAAACCGCAATTTTTATTGAAAAAATAAATATAAAAATAATAAATTGTGTAGATGTTATGTCAAGTGACAGGCAAAGTGCGTTAAATATAAAAAACAAATAAAAATAAAAAATAAATAAATTAAATTGAATTTAATTAAAGGTGTTAATTATATATAAATTGAAGATTTTTCAAATTTCAAATTCAAAATAAAATTTGAATTTTTTTCGGAGGAAAGAAAATAAAAATGAGATGAAATGAAGTGAAAAAAATTAATTAAAGGAAAATAAATATTTGTGAAAAAAAATAAAAATTATTGGAAATTAATAAAAAATATGAATAAAAAATTTATAATAAAAAAACATAAATAAAATTTTATAAAAAAATAATCAGAAAAAAATTGAAAAAATTTTGAAAACTTAAAAAATATAAATTTTAATAAAACGAATTTTAAAATACTTTTTATTAAAAACAATTTGAAATTCTAGAAAACAAATAAAATTTAAAATTTTAGAAAAAAATCCAAAATTTGTTCTTAATTTTGTTACAAAAATAAAACAATTTTAAAGAATTTTTAACACATTTTTAACTGTTTTCAAAAAAAAAAAATTAAAAATAAAATAAAATAATAATAATAATAATAATAATAATAATAATAATAATAATAATAATAATAATAATAATAATAACAGAACTAAATTGAAAAAATTTTGAAATATTTTTTATTTAAAAAATAAATTAAAAATTTTGAAAAAATAAAAATTGGAATTTTTAAAAAAATTTAAAATTTTGTTTCAATTTAAAAAAAAAATATTTAACAAGTAAGAATGCTACATTCGGCTATGCCGAATCTTCAATACCCTCCACCACAAATGCGTGTGAAGTAAATACGACATGTTTCGTACATACAATACATACAAGTTTTTTTATAAATATAACACTTAATGAATAATAAAATTAAAACTGAACCGATTTTGATTATTTTTGAAATGTCATTGAACTACACTAAACTAACATTGAAGTACTGACATTAAACTACATATACATCAAATTAATATGGAAAAATGTTATTCTAATTTGTCGAATTAAAATTGACAATTTTAAGAACAATGTTTGCTTGAACTTTGAGGATGCCTCAGATATTGGTCTATATCTTTTAATATAATGAACCGATTTAGCTGTTTTTTAATAGGAAACTTCTCAGGACTATAAAAAATACTCTGGCCAAATTTCATTGAGCTCCAATAACAGACAGACGGACATAGCTAAATCGTCTCAGATTTTGATTTAATGCAAGAATATATATACATTATGGGGTCTGACATGATTCCTTCTTAGCGTTACATACGGAATGACAAAGTTAATATACCCTCTTCACTACTTGTGGTGGTGAAGGATATAAAAAGGAATTTTAAAAAACTGTTTTTTTCAAAATATTTCAAAAAATAAGTTCTTTTTGTAATAAAATTGAAATAAAAAGTGAAACTCATTAAATTTTGAAATATTTCAGAACAGAATTTTTATTATTTTCTAAAAGTGAGAGGAAATTTTTAAATTAACAAATAATAATAATAATAAAATCCCTTTAAAAGCCCAAACATTTTGAAAAGATTCTGAATTAAAAAAAATACTCAAATATTAAAAGAAAATTTTTCTTTTTAAAAATTCTTATAAAACTAAATTTTTAACCAAAAAAAAATTAATCAAATCGGAAAAGTGAAAAATTTAAAAAAAGTGAAATAATTTATATCTTTCGAATCCATCAATTTTACCTAAACATTTGCATTCTAAAACAACAAAAAAATAAAATAAATAAATAAAAAATCGAATAAAATTGATTTTATGGTTAAAGTGTTGATTGATAAATGACACAAGTTTGTTTGTCAGTGTCTTCTTCTTTTCTTTTTTTTTAAATAAATTCTCCTTAAACAAATTATAAAAATAATAAAATTTTATAAGAAGAATAAAATAACTGGCTGCCACACGTTTTAAATGTTCTGTTCCACGTACTAAACAAGACAAATAAAAATTAAAATAAAAAAAAATAATAAATCAAAATATTGAAAAAAATAAAGTAAATCAAAATAAATATTGAATACAGAGTAAATAACGACGATCGAATATCATGCATTTATAGCAAATAAAAAGTGGGTGCGTATTTCAGTTTCACTTCAGTTTCAGTTCAATTCATTACACATGTAGAAAATATTTATTTTTAGTTTCAAATATAAATTTTTATATTCTTAGACACCCTATAATTGATAATATTTATTTGTTTGATATTAAGAGACAAAAATACGAATACGTTAAGTTCGAAAAAAGACGGATTTCAGATCACGGATCACATTACATAGTGTTTCAAATGAAATGGAAATAAATCTGTGTCTCCCAAATGACTGATTTAATTTCAAAGAAATATGGCATAGTAAAAGTCAAGGTATAAGTGAATTTAAGTTTCGAGTTTGGATTTTGTAAACCTAACGAGAAGCGCTCCACAGAGTCCCAAATTTAGACACCTCTGGAATATTATTAAAAATTATCCAGATTCCTTATATGTGAACCGATTTTAGATATTTTTTATATGAGTCAATTCTGCTGTTGAAGATCTCGTCTGGATAGCGTATGTTATCTTTTGTAGTTTAAGAGATATTTAGATTTAAACATTTAAAATTTTACTTTAAGATCGATCTTGTCGCAATTTGTATTATAAAGCGGTTCCAGATTTTATAAAATTCTTCATTTATCTTTTACTTTATTAAAAACTAATGATAAAACTTTCTAAAGAATAAATTTTGAAAATATCTTCATGCAATCAGAAGTTATAAACCTTAAAATTTGAATTTTGTGGATTTTTCAACGGTTTTTTTGCAAAAAGTACTAACTTTCTTTTTGATCTATAAATTTTCTTAAGTAAACTAGAACGCTTTAATATTCATCTGAAAATTGACTTTATAGACTTTTGTTAAATTGAAAAAAATTTTTTCAAAAACTTTAATTGTAAGAGAATCAGAGTTTTCCAAATTCCAACTATTTTCCCCACAACACTCTAATTTTTGACTTAACTTTTTAATACTCGCAAAGGTGAAATTTAAAAAAAAGTTGTATTATACCCTCCTCCAAAACAAGTGGTGAATATAAATTTTGTCAAAATGTTTATATATATTTTTGCATCAAATCAAAATCTGAGCCGATTTATCTATGTCCGTCTGTCTGTTTGTTGTTGGCAAGTTCACATCCACAATAATCAACAGAGCTCAGTGAAATTTGACGTGAGTATTAGTTATTGTCCTCAGATGAAACCTATTTAAAACCAGCAAAATCAGTTCAGTACATTAAAAGATATAGACCGATATCTGAGGTAAGCGAGGAATTTCAATAAGGTTGTCAATTATAAATCAATAAACTAGAATAAAAGTTTACAATAATATTAAGTTAAATGTACTTCATTATCATTCCAAAACTTATCAAAATCGGTTCAGTAGAAGAAAAGTTATAGTCAAAAATATTAGCGATTTAATGAGTCCTGTGTTTAAGAAAAACTTGTATATATTTTATACTTTTGTGAATGTATGTGTGCGTGTGATTGTACGAAACATAACATTTTTACTTCACACGCATTGGTGGTGAAGGGTATTGAAGATACGGCATAGCTTAATATAGCATTTATACTTGTTCTTAATTTGTTTTTTTGGGCAGGATAAATTTTAAGTTATAGAATTTTTTTGCACTCCGATATCGGTTGAAAAGATACAGTTAAGTATCAAACAATTTATTTTCTTACAAAGTTTCAATACGGTAAAGCTTTCACAAAAGCTGAATCGGCTTCTATCGATCCATAAACTTGATATATAAAATTTATTACATAAAATAGTGATCACAAATTTATAGCGTAATAAAATTTGTACAAAATTTTGAACATATATTACAAAAAGAATGTATAACAATAACCCTTCTAACCTTAAAGGTCAAAAGTCATATCGATGAAAAATATTTTTTAATAAATTTCCATTAAGAACATGATGAATTAATATTTAAAATAGATTTTATAAAAGTTCAATTCACCAGTAACCGATTCAATCCAATTTGAATTGTGTTTCATAATTTATATTTTCAATATTTTGGCTCAAAATTTTAAAAAGCATATTTTGCATATTTTAAGTTTAAATGCTTATTTTTATATTTAACATTTTGTTTTATAAATTTTAGCCATTTTTTGGTTTTAAAAATCTTCTATTTTCCTGTAGGGTGTTTCAAAATATATTTATTATCTCATAGTTTTCCACTTTTCTTATTTATTGTCACAAAATGTAATAAATGTTCAAACAGTAGTCGAGCAAATATTTATTTAGTTGTACTTTTTTTCCACTGGCGTTGTAGTATTTCGCACTCGTATGAAGGAGTAAATTATAAATCATTTTTTAACATGATCTTTTTTTTCATTCCGTCTTCATTATACGTTCACAAGTTTAACTCATTTACTTAGTTGTGGCATTAAAAATTGTAGTATTAATGCATGGCACAGTGGGGAGATTGTTGAAATTTCGTTAGTAATGGAAAATTTTGCAAAATTGAGAAAAAGTACAGAATGAGATTTTTACAAGGAGTGAGATCGAAAAATTCTTAACAGTGGGTATTCCATTAAAGCTTTTAGCCCAAATATTATTTGATATTTATTTTTTATCAATTTACCTTTGTAAAACATGTCAGTTATTATATTTAATGTCAAAAGTTGGCCAAACATTAAAAGTCCTGCCATCAAACTGTTTCCGGGAGAATATGTCCATTGATAGATAGAAGGAATGGTCCATATGATGTTTCTATCGCAAAAAAAAAAAGAATTATTTTTATAGCTTCCAACATATCCGGCGAGAAAGGGGCCCGGTTAGCTCAATTCTCAGACTATTTGGTACGAAAACCTAAATGTAATGCAGGTTTAAAAACACAAAAAATTCCAGACAGGAACGTTGCTAAAAATTTAGAGATCAAAAATATACCATGGAAATTGGACTCACATTTGTCCAAAAATACTCTTTCTGCAAAACGTATGATGAAAATTATGTTCTGCTGGATTTTTGCGCAAATTTTCTTGTCAAAAATTTCATGTTGCTTATTCACAAGGGAATGTAGAAGAGAAGTTAAGAACCTAAAAGCAGTCAAAATTTCAGAACAAGTTCTTGATTTAGCAAAGCGATATACAGTTACTGCAAAAGACGTCAGTCAATTGTCATAACAGGCTCTATAAATACCGAAATTTAAACCCAAGAATGTTAAAAAAAAGCGGTTGCTTTCATTCATAAGACTTTGTAATGCGTCTACTTGGCATTCTGAGACTATAATAAAGAACAATAATGTGGAATATGTACCAAGAGAGACAAATCCACCAAACTGTCCGGAGCAACGGCGAGAGGAGAGCTATTGAGTTCTTGTTAAAAGAGAATTGAAGAGCAAATAAGTGTCCAAAACTGTGGTAGATTTAAACTGCTTGTGTACACTGAAAAAATATGAAGCAAAATCAACATTGAACATAGTTGATTTAAAATCGTTTCATTTTTTTCTCTTTTAGTTTAAATTTAAGTTTTTTAAATTTGTGTTAAAACAATATTGTACATATTAAAATCTTTCGATATTAAAATATAAAATTATACAACGATAAATTTTTAAAATTACTTTAAAGTAGTAAAATTTCAAGAAAAATCTCAAGAAGAGAATTTACTGTGAAACAATGTTAAATAATCATTTTCAGTCTATGAAGCAAAATCATAACTGAAAAAAGTTAAATTATTTACATTTTAGTTAATTTAACATTGTTTTTTTTTATTAACAAAAGCATTAAAAGGACTTTTATGGAAAGGTTTCTGAAAAAGATTCGAAATTTCAGCATTTTTGATTAAAACAATAAAAATATTTTCTTATAAATTGCAAAGATAATTTCAATCAAATAAATAATTAAAACTGTAAGTTTAGTGGTATCGTTTCTGTTAGCATACATATATGTATGTTAAGAATTTATCAATCTTACTCCTTATATCGATTATGGACAGAATATGGGACTTCAAGCACATTTTTGTTAATCCTTTTTAAAATATTGTTGAAATCTAACAAAAAATTATATATTGAAAATGGATTTCCGGCCCACTGTTCAGTGTCGTCAAAATAAGTAAACATTTTCCTCAAAAATATCTTCCTTCTTTTTGAAAAAAACATACAATTTGCAATAATATTTTTTTTATTCAAAATTTAAAATCTTTTTAGTCTGTTGGTTGGTGAGAAAAAATTTTAAATCTCAAAAAAAAAATTTAAATGTATGAATTTTTAATTAACTTAAAATCGAGATTTATCTTAATAACATTTTATATATATTTTTTATGTTTGAAATTGATACGTAGGTATTTTAGAAATTAATTTAAATAAAGCTTTTAACACGAGAAAAAAAGTCGATAAGGAAAATTAAAAAAAAAAAAATTCATCTTCATAAAAAATTTCAACAAGTAGCAAGAAAAAGGTGATATATGGGATATTCCATAAAAAATATAATTAAATAATCAAAACAATTTACTTACAGTTTTAAAAGATATTTGATCAGTAAAGATGAAATCTGAAAATAAAGAGTATTTTTCAAAAATGAGTTTAGAAAGAGAAATTCACAGAAAAACTTAATTTCTACATAAATATTGCAAAAGCTATGGAATATAGTGTAGAGCCCCGATTATAGTTTAAGCAAACTATAGTCGAGATAATTAACCAAAGTAATCTCGACCATAAAGTACATTTCAGACTAAATATCAAACAGTAGTCGAAATTATGGATCAAACTATAGTCGGGGCTTAAGATCAATATACCAAAGTATAGACAAGACTAAAGATTAATTTATAATAGAAGTTATGAATTAAATTAAAGCCGAGAATTAAGTTCAAAGTAAGTAAAAACTGCAGATCAGATTATAGTGCAAACTATGGTCAAGACTGTAGACAAAATTATAGACGAGATGAAAGATCAAACTATTCGAGACTGCAGACCAAACTAGTTAATATGGTTTAAACTGTAGTTAAGATTATACTAATACTATAATAATAGAGACAAAACTATAGCTTTGTTTATAGTAATAACTATAAACAAGACTATAGTCGACACTGTAGAACAGACTATAGTAGAGACTATAGACCAAACTATAGTTGAGACTACAAACCCAACCATAATTAAGATTGTAGACCAAAACATAGTAGATAATATTACTCAAAATATAGTTGATATTATAAACTATAACAATACAGACTCTAAATCTATGTTAAACGAGACTATAGACTAAACTATATTGGAGACTCTAAACAGACTATAAAAAGGTCTATAAACAAAACTATAGTAGGATCTATAAAAAACTATATTCGAGACTGCAGATCTGACTGTTGTAGAGACTATAGACCAAACTATGGTCAAGTATATAAACCAAACTGTACAAGAGATTACAGACTAAACAATAACCAAGACTACAGAATCAATTATAATTATGACAAAATAGTAAATGTGTATCAAACTATAGTTGTGATAACAAACTATAATAATAGAAACACTAAATCAATATATAGACGAGACTTAGATGAAAATATAGTCGAGAATATAGAACAAACTTAGGCAAGACTACAGACTCCAGTGTACTTGAGGCTATAGGCCAAGAAATAGTCGAGGCTATAGACCAAACTATAATAATTTAGACTACAAAATCATAAGAGATAAAAATAAGTAATAATTTAGATAAAATTATAATTTATAATAATAGAAGACTCTAAACCATTCTATAGTCGAGATTAAAAAAGGTCCGAAACTGGGTTTTTAAATGTTTTTTTCATATGTCACCAACCGTTATCGGGTCATCATTTAAAAAAAATTAAATTTAGAATCTTATATTTTCTGATTCGATGAAGATTTTAGATAACAAACTAAAGTCTGTACTGTAGTCTAGATTTGGTATCAAATGTGGTCCAGATTTGCCACTATATATGAATGATTTATATTTATATCATTCTAAAGTCTCGAATATAGATCACTTACTTATCTAGTCTAGACTATAGAAATCCACTAGTCATCTGGAAGTTACAGATTTACTTCCATTTCAATTTTTGTAGACGAGTTTATAAAACAAACTATATTCGACATTATAGATCGAAATTTAGTCCAGATCTGGTACAAAAATATAGTAGATTTTTTAGAACAAACAAAAGAGACTATTTGGACTAAACTATTCAATATTATAGACTAAACTGTAATCTGTACTATAAGACAAACATTTAATATGACACCAAATTAAATAGTTTCATTAATTTGTTATCCACAAATCTATTTCAAATAAGCGCCACGCCTACTTTCTAACAGTGGGTGTTATTAACTTATTTACACATAACAACAATTCCAACATAAACATAATTGTTAACATAATTAAAACAATTTTAATGTCATTTTAATAAGATGCGAACAAAAAACAATTCAAAATTAATTTTTATTCAACAAAAAGTTTAATTAAAAATGTTTATTTTTTTTTGAACTGGAAAACCGTTAAACTCATAAAACGAGAAAGGGTTAAAACAATTTACAACTTTTACTACGAAAATAAACAACAACAAACAGACAGATAGAAAAACAAACCAACAGATCATGTAAAATCGTCACAAAGTATTTGTTAAGATAATCACACTCTAATTAATGATGACATCATAATAACAACTTAAATACAACAGCAACAACAAATTCCATTAAAAATTCATCCATAAAAGAAATAAGAAAACAAGCAAGAATGCTCGGCTATGCCGAATCTTCAATACCCTCCATCACAAAAGCGTGTGAAGTAAATACGTTATGTTTCGTACACACACACCACACACATACACTTACAGACGATTAAAATATATATTTTTTATACCCTCCACCACAAATGGTCATGTAACGCTTAGAAGAAATCATCTCAGACCCCATACGGTAAATATATTCCTGTATCAAATCAGTGTCTGAGTAGATTTAGCTTTGTCCACATCGATAGTAATAGACAGAGCTCAATGAAATTTGGCCTGAGTATATGCTAAGTATCTGAAAAGTTTCCTAATTAAAATTAGCAAAATCTATTCATTATATTAAAAGATATAGTACGATATCTGAGGCAATCTCTAAGTTAATTCTAATATCATCCTATATGATGCATATTCTCGACTATAGAATGATCTATTGTCTGAACTATAGAATAATCTATGGTCGAGACCTTAAATAGAAAACTTCTCAGAACTATAAAAAATACTCAGGCTAAATTTCGTCGAGCTCTGCCAATTATTGTCGATGTGAGCATGCAAAAAAACAGACAGAAAAACAGATTCTGATTTGATGCAAGAATATATTTACATTATGGGTTCAGAGATGATCCCTTCTAAGGCCTAAGATGATTCCCTCTTAGTGTTACATACGGAATGACAATACCTCTTCACCATTTGTGGTGGTGGAGGTTGTAAAAATTATTAAACCTACACAAACACACATAAACACACACAAGTTTTTCACTTACAATTTAGTTTATTTTTAATTACAATTTTACATAATTTTGCTTTTAAAGTTTTTTTTAAACTTCAAACTTAGAAAAAAGCAATTAAACAAAAAAAATGTTAACTCGCTGATCATCAAATAGATTCCCAGCCACTCCAAAAGCAAAAACAACTCAAATTTGTTATGCCAAACAAATAATAAATTAAAAATTTTATTTAAATATTTAATATCACATTAACGTTACTTTAAATAGACAACAAAAAAAAAAATTATTAAAACGCCTTTACAAAATTTCAAGTTTTATTTTCAATTTAAATAAGTCACCATAGAAAATCGCTAAAATTTAATTATAAAAAAAAAGTATTTCATTCATTATAAATTTTTTCTTATGAAAGAAAACCGAAATTCATTCATAAAAATTATTCAACGTTTAAATGTCTACAACTCAGTTTTACTACGTTCAAATATCAAAAAAATTGTCGTAGAAGATTTCTTGAAGAAAAAAAAAAACCGTTTTAAGAAAAAAAATTTAAGTTTTGTTTTTAGAGATTTTGTCATTTTTAAAAAACCAACGCTCGAAGTCATAAAACTTCCGTTCTTAAGTAAGAAATCAATAATAAAAAACTAAATTTAATATCGGGGTTTTAAGTCGATATTTATTTTATTTTATTTATGCTTGTTAACGTAAATACACACAAAGAAAAAATTGCAAGATTTCAGAGAAAAATATAGTCAAGATTTTAGATCGTTTCATAGTCGAGACTATAGATTATTCTATAGTCGAGAATGTAGATCATTGTATAATTTCGGCTATAAAACATTCAATCAATCTATGGTGTCGACAACAGTCTCGAGCATAGATTATTCTATTGTATAGGTCTTTCTACAGTCGAGACATAGTTCATCATATAGTCCAGACTATATTATCTATTTTATAGTTGAGATAGATCAAAACTTTAGATTATACTATAGTCCAGACTATAGTTGCGACTATAGATCATTTTATAGTTCTGACTATAGATCATTCTAAAGCCAAAAGATCCTTTTATGCTTGAGACTAAAGATTATTCTATAATCAGGAATATACATCATTCTATAGTCCAAACTATAGTCTCAACTATAGATCATTCCCAAGTTCATACTATAGACCATTTTATAGTCTCGACTAAACATCATTTTATTTTCTTGATTATAGATCATTTTATAGTATAGATCTTTCTATAGTCGAGACTATAGCTTATTCTATAGCCGAGAATGTAGATCATTGTATAGTTTCGGCTATAAAACATTTTATAGTCTTGACTTTAGATCAATATATAGTGTCGACTACAGTCTCGACTATAGATCATTCTATAGCCTCGACTATAGATCAGTCTATAATCTCGACTATAGATCATTCTATAGTCTCGACTATAGATCATTCTATAGTCTCGACTATAGATCATTCTATAGTCTCGACTATAGATCATTCTATAGTCTCGACTATAGATCATTCTATAGTCTCGACTATAGATCATTCTATAGTCTCGACTATAGATCATTCTATAGTCTCGACTATAGATCATTCTATAGTCTCGACTATAGATCATTCTATAGTCTCGACTATAGATCATTCTATAGTCTCGACTATAGATCATTCTATAGTCTCGACTATAGATCATTCTATAGTCTCGACTATAGATCATTCTATAGTCTCGACTATAGATCATTCTATAGTCTCGACTATAGATCATTCTATAGTCTCGACTATAGATCATTCTATAGTCTCGACTATAGATCATTCTATAGTCTCGACTATAGATCATTCTATAGTCTCGACTATAGATCATTCTATAGTCTCGACTATAGATCATTCTATAGTCTCGACTATAGATCATTCTATAGTCTCGACTATAGATCATTCTATAGTCTCGACTATAGATCATTCTATAGTCTCGACTATAGATCATTCTATAGTCTCGACTATAGATCATTCTATAGTCTCGACTATAGATCATTCTATAGTCTCGACTATAGATCATTCTATAGTCTCGACTATAGATCATTCTATAGTCTCGACTATAGATCATTCTATAGTCTCGACTATAGATCATTCTATAGTCTCGACTATAGATCATTCTATAGTCTCGACTATAGATCATTCTATAGTCTCGACTATAGATCATTCTATAGTCTCGACTATAGATCATTCTATAGTCTCGACTATAGATCATTCTATAGTCTCGACTATAGATCATTCTGTAGTCTCGACTATAGATCATTCTATAGTCCCATTCTTTCATAAAATTCATCAGACTTCGCTTATTTATTGATACTGGAATAGATTTTTTTGGACCTTGTATATATACATTCCCCTCTTTATCACCCTAAACAACATTTTTTTCGAGTGTATGCTTTTTTTTGCAAAACTTCAACAGACACAGACAAAAAAAACTCAGTTAGTGGTCACCAGACTGTCTGGCAAAAATTTTTATTATATTTTATGTTGGTTTTATTGAGTTTTCAAGTGGGTTTTTGGATTTGACTAGTTACTCATTTTGTTGTTGTTTTTATTAATTTTTTTTGTCAACTTTAAAGTTAAATGTTTATAACCAAAAAAAAAAAAAAAACAGTAACAAACAAAAATACAGAAAAAAACCAAAACAAAGATGCACCTTAACATTCGCGTGGTTGAGGTTTTGATTTTTTTTAAATTTCAAACAAATAAAAAAACTAACAAAAAATAGACGAAAAATAAAAGTAAATGTAGGTGTTGAAGTTGACGTTACAGTTTTATGTTTCAAATTTGAACAACAACAACAAAACATTCACACTCAATTTTAATTCAATGTTTGAATGAAAATTTCATTTTTAATTCACATCAGATCAGATCAGTTGAAAATTATTGCATTATAACTGTTATTTGAATTTTTTTTTTCAAAATTGATTTTGTATAAAATTGAAATATTTTTTATTTTTTTTGTTGAAATTGTTGTTAGTTGAAGTTTAAGTAATTTTTATTGGCAGTGGGTTGGTTTATTTAACTAATTTGACTGTTCATAATTTCGGTTTTTATAATTTTTGTTATCATATTTATGATTTTATTTTCTTCTTTAAAGTGGGCTTAAATAGTTGACGAACAACTACTACAGGAAGTTTTTCTTTAAGTATCTGTTTATGTTCAACAAATGGGTGTTTCCATTGGGTTAGAATTTCAGATCATTTAAAGAACATTTTTAAATAAACGTCATATATCTAAGCAGCAAAAAAAGAGTGAAATGTAGCGAAATAGTTAATACTCTCTCTGGAATTACTTTTACAAGAATTAGAATGTACGTTCATTCTGAAGTACACGTTCGCATCCATCGCTTTTTTAATGGAAACTGAAGTTTGAACAGAATGTCAGCGAGTAAAATCTCTATTTATTCTAAAGTCATTATGATGATCAAAATCAAAATAAAAACTATATTATGTTAATCGGAATCAAATTCAATATCAGAGGATATCGAGGATCATAATCGAATGATTCGTAGTAAATAAAATTTTCCATAATCTTCAAAAGGATGATCCTTTAGAATTTTAACATTAAAACTCCTTTTAAATGTTTCTCATCTAATTATTTCTTTACTGAGCGATTTTAAATATTAAACCGAAAATTGTAGTATTTTAAATTCAATTATTATGAGGACATTTCATTCACCAAAATTCCTCCCCAAAAAGGGCACCAGACAATGGCACAACAAATCCTTCTCGTGACAGGCAAAGAAATCAATCAACCTTTAAATTAATAGTGTGGAAATTTTTGCACTGTCTGATCGATCTTGTAAATTCCAAATGGAAATACTCGACGTCTGGGAATTATGTTCTCCCTACCCCTAAAGGGATGGTAGGGCAATGCCAAACCAAATCCTTCTAACCTCATGATACTCGAGAGATGGAAGTGTAAAGCTTGTAAACGTATTCCGGCACATAGATTCTTTCAAAGAGCTGACAAATTCTTGGACAACTTCTGAAATTAACTTTAAAATTGCTAAACTTTTCTAAAACTTTAAATCACAACTCCCTAAGTCATGCCAAAACAACAAACTAGTCAAACCAAATTAAAATTATAACGAACTCCTTTCTCTACTTTTCCATCTTTTATATCGAAAGGTCAACAGGTCAAGTTTGCAAACTTTAAATAAGTTCCCACAATATCCCTTTCTTTATATATCCGTGATCATCTTTTTTAAAGGACATTTCAAGCTCTAAACATGCCGAATTTTCAAGACCCTCCCACACAAATGTGAATGAAGTAAAAATTTTATGTTTCACACTATGCAATTTTCACCCACAAATACCTACAGTTTTTCTTAAATATAAAGCAAGAATGATCTTAACAGATCTGGATCATTTTGGAACCGTTATAAAGGGTATATAGAATAATGTTAATGTCAAACTTTATTTTAATTCGACGATTTATAATTGAGAAATTTACAAAAGTTCTTCTCTAGAATTTGAAGGTTGTCGCTAATATCGGTCTATATCTTTTAATATATTGAACTACTTTTGTTGGTTTTAGATAGGAAACTTCTCATGTCAATAACAAATAGTTAGGACAGTGAGACGGACAAAGTCGACTCAGATTTCGATTTGGTAAACGAATAAAAATACTTTATGTGGTCTTAGCCATGAGTACAGAATAAAAAAGTTTCTTATCACTTCTATTTGAGAGAACCTTTCGTTTATTAAGTTTACCATTTTCTCTCACTAAATTCAAGTCACCTGCTAAGAGTCCTGATTCCAATTTTTGACGGATAAGCCAAATCAAGATATACTAAATTTTGGAGATTGGGAAAGGGCTTGGAAAGATCACACGAACATTCTTAAATCTTAATGAAGTTTTAATTGTGAAGTAGAAGCGTATTGGTACACCTCCCTCTCTCTTTGACATTTTTTACTTTAAAGATTTTAATGAATTAATATTCGATGTCTAAACTTTTTTTCAAGCTTCTTTAACAATTTGATCCCAATATTAATAAAATTCGCTCCAATTTCATTTTGTTTTTTCAATTTTCTCTTTTTCCAAAATTTTCCGCATCACGCCAAAAATAACATTCTCCTTCTCTAATAACAACATTTTAAAAAGCTTTTTTTTAAGTTTAAAATGTCATATTCTGATCTCTATAAAGTAAAACAATTTAAACAAAATCTTGTCATGTTTTCTGTGACCATAAGGAAATGTCATTGAATATCGAAGATCATGATGATGATGATGTTTTTGATGACAAAAGAACGGGAATAAAGAAAATACATTTTTAACCTCAAATAAGTATAAAATGCTGTTATTACCATAAATGTCGTCCGTCTCCAAATGGAAGACAAGAAGAAAAAACGAAAAGAAAAGAAAAGATCATTAATGGATGTGAAATACATATCAACCGCAATCCAAGGAAAAAATAAAAAAGGAACAAAAATTGATATGAAACAAAACGATGAAATGCATTATTGGAATGTGCGTTTTGGGCTTTTGCAACTGATAATAAAGGAAAGTAAATAGTGTCAATGTAGAATAATTGAAAGACAAGAGGAGGAATCAGGTCCCTGGGGGTTAGTTAAGAGACAAAGTTTTTAAAATTGGAAATTTTTGGAACCCTCGATATAAAAGTGTTTATAAGATTCGTTTATGCCTGTAATTTCCCTTTGATGGCAGCATGAAGTAAATTAGTCACGCAGTCGACTAAATCAAAATTAAACGACACAAGTCATAATAAAATTTTTCAGAAAAAAATTGGTCTGAAATAAATTCATCTGTTTACAAAAAAAATTCATGGAAATATCAGAAGAAAAATAATGAAACATCAGACATAAACAAAAAAAACCTTCCTTCATTGAGACAGTTTATTATCCAAACAAAAAACAAAAAAAGAAATTAACCAGAATTCACAGCTCATCAGCCGTTTGTCTCTCCGACTGGACTTGAATGCCTTTTTAAAGCCCAGAAAACCTTGTTTCTAAGTTTGTTTTCTTTAATAAAACACATTCATTATGAATAAAGACACAAGAAAAGAAATGTGAAGGCCTCATTAAAATCTTTTAAGTTATTTGAGTGTTCTTTTCCCCTTTTTGTTTGATCCGATATATTTTAATGTGTGTGAAGATAAATTTTAAAATTTGATCCTAGACACAAACCTTTTCACTTAACAGAGCTCTGTAAACCAATTAACAGAGCTCTGTTAACGGTTTAACAGAGCTCTGCACAATCAGAATACTGACAAAAAACAAGGATTTCGGGAAAACGGGACAACATGTGCGGATGAATCCAAGTGGAAATGGTGACCAATACCTCCAGTTATCACACCCTATAGCCAGAATATTTAACAGAGCGAGTTTTCATATCAAATTTGGAAAAAAATGTTAAACTTAAAATCTCAAAGGATAATCAAGGATTCCACGAAAACAAGACAACATGGGCGGATGAATCCAAGTGGAAATGGTGGCCAATACCTCCAGTTATCACACCCCATAGCCAGAATATTTAACAGAGCGAGTTTTCATAGCAAATTTTGAAAAAATGTTAAACCTCAAATCTCAAAGGATAATCAAGGATTCCACGAAAACGGGACAACATGGGCGGATGAATCCAAGTGGAAATGGTGGCCAATACCTCCAGTTATCACTCCCCATAGCCAGAATATTTAACAGAGCGAGTTTTCATACCAAATTTTGAAAAAATTTAAACTTAAAATCTCAAAGGATAATCAAGGATTCCACGAAAACGGGACAACATGGGCGGATGAATCCAAGTGGAAATGGTGGCCAATACCTCCAGTTATCACACCCCATAGCCAGAATATTTAACAGAGCGAGTTTTGAAAGCAAATTTTGAAAAAATGTTAAACCTCAAATCTCAAAGGATAATCAAGGATTCCACGAAAACGGGACAACATGGGCGGATGAATCCAAGTGGAAATGGTGGCTAATACCTCCAGTTATCACACCCCATAGCCAGAATATTTAACAGAGCGAGTTTTCATAGCAAATTTTGAAAAAATGTTAAACCTCAAATCTCAAAGGATAATCAAGGATTCCACGAAAACGGGACAACATGGGCGGACGAATCCAAGTGGAAATCGTGGCTAATACCTCCAGTTATCACACCCCATAGCCAGAATATTTAACAGAGCGAGTTTTCATATCAAATTTTGAAAAAATGTTAAACTTAAAATCTTAAAGGATAATCAAGGATTCCACGAAAACGGGACAACATGGGCGGATGAATCCAAGTGGAAATGGTGGGCAATACCACCAGTTATCACACCCCATAGCCAGAATATTTAACAGAGCGAGTTTTCATAGCAAATTTTGAAAAAATGTTAAACCTCAAATCTCAAAGGATAATCAAGGATTCCACGAAAACGGGACAACATGGGCGGATGAATCCAAGTGGAAATGGTGGCCAATACCTCCAGTTATCACACCCCATAGCCAGAATATTTAACAGAGCGAGTTTTCATATCAAATTTTGAAAAAAATGTTAAACTTAAAATCTCAAAGGATAATCAAGGATTCCACGAAAACGGGACAACATGGGCGGATGAATCCAAGTGGAAATGGTGGCCAATACCTCCAGTTATCACACCCCATAGCCAGAATATTTAACAGAGCGAGTTTTCATACCAAATTTTGAAAAAATGTTAAACCTCAAATCTCAAAGGAAAATCAAGGATTCCACGAAAACGGGACAACATGGGCGGATGAATCCAAGTGGAAATGGTGGCTAATACCTTCAGTTATCACACCCCATAGCCAGAATATTTAACAGAGCGAGTTTTCATAGCAAATTTTGAAAAAATGTTAAACCTCAAATCTCAAAGGATAATCAAGGATTCCACGAAAACGGGACAACATGGGCGGACGAATCCAAGTGGAAATGGTGGCTAATACCTCCAGTTATCACACCCCATAGCCAGAATATTTAACAGAGCGAGTTTTCATATCAAATTTTGAAAAAATATTAAACCTAAAATCTCAAAGGATAATCAAGGATTCCACGAAAACGGGACAACATGGGCGGATGAATCCAAGTGGAAATGGTGGCCAATACCTCCAGTTATCACACCCCATAGCCAGAATATTTAACAGAGCGAGTTTTCATACCAAATCTTGAAAAAATTTAAACTTAAAATCTCAAAGGATAATCAAGGATTCCACGAAAACGGGACAACATGGGCGGATGAATCCAAGTGGAAATGGTGGCCAATACCTCCAGTTATCACACCCCATAGCCAGAATATTTAACAGAGCGAGTTTTCATACCAAATTTTGAAAAAATGTTAAACCTCAAATCTCAAAGGAAAATCAAGGATTCCACGAAAACGGGACAACATGGGCGGATGAATCCAAGTGGAAATGGTGGCTAATACCTTCAGTTATCACACCCCATAGCCAGAATATTTAACAGAGCGAGTTTTCATAGCAAATTTTGAAAAAATGTTAAACCTCAAATCTCAAAGGATAATCAAGGATTCCACGAAAACGGGACAACATGGGCGGACGAATCCAAGTGGAAATGGTGGCTAATACCTCCAGTTATCACACCCCATAGCCAGAATATTTAACAGAGCGAGTTTTCATATCAAATTTTGAAAAAAATATTAAACCTAAAATCTCAAAGGATAATCAAGGATTCCACGAAAACGGGACAACATGGGCGGATGAATCCAAGTGGAAATGGTGGCCAATACCTCCAGTTATCACACCCCATAGCCAGAATATTTAACAGAGCGAGTTTTCATAGCAAATTTTGAAAAAATGTTAAACCTCAAATCTCAAAGGATAATCAAGGATTCCACGAAAACGGGACAACATGGGCGGATGAATCCAAGTGGAAATGGTGGCTAATACCTTCAGTTATCACACCCCATAGCCAGAATATTTAACAGAGCGAGTTTTCATAGCAAATTTTGAAAAAATGTTAAACCTCAAATCTCAAAGGATAATCAAGGATTCCACGAAAACGGGACAACATGGGCGGACGAATCCAAGTGGAAATGGTGGCTAATACCTCCAGTTATCACACCCCATAGCCAGAATATTTAACAGAGCGAGTTTTCATATCAAATTTTGAAAAAAATATTAAACCTAAAATCTCAAAGGATAATCAAGGATTCCACGAAAACGGGACAACATGGGCGGATGAATCCAAGTGGAAATGGTGGCAAATACCTTCAGTTATCACACCCCATAGCCAGAATATTTAACAGAGCGAGTTTTCATAGCAAATTTTGAAAAAATGTTAAAACTCAAATCTCAAAGGATAATCAAGGATTCCATAAAAACGGGACAACATGGGCGGATGAATCCAAGTGGAAATGGTGGCCAATACCTCCAGTTATCACACCCCATAGCCAGAATATTTAACAGAGCGAGTTTTCATAGCAAATTTTGCAAAAAATGTTAAACCTAAAATCTCAAAGGATAATCAAGATTCCACGAAAACGGGACAACATGGGCGGATGAATCCAAGTGGAAATGGTGGCTAATACCTCCAGTTATCACACCCCATAGCCAGAATATTCAACAGAGCGAGTTTTCATACCAAATTTTGAAAAAATTTAAACTTAAAATCTCAAAGGATAATCAAGGATTCCACGAAAACGGGACAACATGGGCGGATGAATCCAAGTGGAAATGGTGGCCAATACCTCCAGTTATCACACCCCATAGCCAGAATATTTAACAGAGCGAGTTTTCATAGCAAATTTTGAAAAAATGTTAAACCTCAAATCTCAAAGGATAATCAAGGATTCCACGAAAACGGGACAACATGGGCGGATGAATCCAAGTGGAAATGGTGGAAAATGGGTTCATTGATTATAATCAATAACCAGGGTATTTAACAGAATGTGTTTGATTGATTTTTTCTATTGAAATTAACATACTAAATTATAATCAATGATTTTAGGAAAATTGAACAATATGAAAAATCTTAAATTTTAGTATAATATGAGTTGTGTGGCATTTTAACTGACTTATTTCAATAATGTTATTAAAGATTTGGTTAATCACGGATATTTTTACTTATAGAAAACATATGTAGATATGAATTGTTAAATATTAGTTTTGTCATTTGTGTTAGGAATTCCTACGAATTATTCAAAAATATATTAAAAAAATAATTTTAAGGTGAAAATATGTATTTTTTAAATAATCCAACTAATTAGTTGTCGGATAAGACCGGGTACACAATTCCCTACACCACTGCCTAAGCATGAAAAATGATGGATCCATTCATAAATATGTTTTTATGATTTTTAGTGGTCTATATATATAAAATAGGAAGTGTATATATTTGTATGCAAGTATGTGTGTATACATAAAATTTTCACTTAATTATCCTAATATACATGAAAGTAACATAGGCTATAAAACATGTCGATGCGACCAGGGTGAGGGATACCCCCCCATAAAAAGCAAATATTGATTAACGAATATGTAAAGAGCTATTACAGCGAAAGTCTTAAAATTTTGCAGCTATTGTGCTACTTGAAACACCATTACTGAAAAAATATAGGACTTATAGGATCAGGGGCCATATAAAGCAAATTTTAATACAAAAGCAACACGAATGTTTGCTTAGGAATAGCAACGCCTTAAAAATTTGATTTGCCAAAATGAAGTTTGCGGGTCTGTTAGTATAAAATAAATTTAACTAGGAGCTATAAGAAATTATAAACCGAACCGAACCGAAATTTTAGTAATGTTATATGACCAACTTTGGTCATGTGTTCGGAACAACTGCTTCTCAAAATAAATTAGAATACATTTAAATGGTGTCCATATGAAATTTAATTTAATTATGTTAAGAAATTCCAAAGTTTCAGAATTATTATAACAATATTTAAATGTAAAAAAAAAACATATGAAATAAATTATTAAAGTTGTTCTCTCTGTGGAAGATTGCTCTCACAAAATTTTTGTAATTAGATTTTTGTTTAAATTTCGTTTACCATTGCCTTTATATTATAAAAATGTTAGCGCTGTTAGGTTTAAGATAAAATTTGTTTCTTATGTTACATAAAATACATGTTATTGAAGACACCATGTAATTTACAGACTAATGTTATTAATAGATAACAACATTTTATAACTGTAAAATACGTTACTTTAGCAAGTAAACAAATATATGTTTGGACGACTAAAAATGACTATGTAATACACTATAATAATTGTGAACCTATTTAAAAAAATAAGTTTATATCTAATAACCCTCTGTACAAATGAATATTACTTATCGAATATCTAAAGAGCTATTAAAGTGAGAGTATTGAAATTGCATATCAATTTCATTTCGGTTTGGGTTAAGGGGAGATGTACCCTTTATTTATCTAAGAGCAGATACGCTAAAAGACATCCACTTCGGCAAAATTTGCGTTGAAAGAAATTTTAATTTTAATGCATGTCGTGATTTATGAAATTTTTTTCGAAATCTAGGACTAAGAGGATTTTATGTGCAGCAAAGCGCAACAGGTATTATTGTACCAAAGACTTATTATTCATTCATCAGCTTAAACACCGATTACGGTAAATAAGAACTACATTGAAATATGGTAACATATTTTAAAATATAAAACTTTATAAATAAAAAAGGAAGAATTTTCCTAAATTTCCATATTTAAGAACCTTTTACTCCTAGAACATTATTTCGGGAAATGGGATTATAAAGGTGTCAAAACCGAATATGGCCCGATCAAATTTAATACCTTTTAATTTTAATTTGATCCAAACCTTTAAATTAATAACATATATTAATGATAGTTAGAGCAATAATTGTAACAAGTTTGAATAGATTTGTTTAAAAGTTTTATAAGTTTAGTAAAATATAGACCGATTTTCGCAAAGAAAGTATTATATTTTCAATACAGTTAGAAAATTTTGGTGACGATTATATATTAAAATGGCTCATATTTATATAGGAGTTTTATAAGTTCAAACCCGTTTTCCGGGAATAGGCGATATGTGTGAGTTATAACAAGATATATATCAATGTCGGTCAAATTATTAAAATTTTATTTAGACTGTTGGCAACATAATTATACTGAATTTGAATAGAATTGGTAGTATTTGCCCGCAAAATATGAACCGATATTGGTTAAATTGATAACATATATTCAAGACGATTAGAAAATAACTATGCCGAATTTAATTAAATTGCTTTTTATTAATTGGTTCTATAGGTTCAAAACTGTTTTCCGGAAAGGAGCTTTATATGAGCGCTATATCAAAATATGAACCGATTTTAATAAAATTTATAACATATATTTTGGGCAGCCAAAAAATTTATTGTGCAAAATCTTAAAAAAATTTGTTTATATTTAGGAGTTTTATAAGCTATAAATCATATTCCAGGAAGAGGCCTTCTCTTTAGCCTTCAACTTCTTTCGGATTCAATAATAATTGAATTTTTGCAGTTACTTTAAAAAAACAAGTAAGAATGCTATATTCGGCTATGCCGAATCTTAAATACCCCCCACCACAAATTCGTGTAAAGTTAATACGTTAGGTTCCATTGATACACATACACTCACAAATGTATATAACACAGAAATACTTAATCAGTCATATAATTAGTTACAATTTAGGCTATAAATTTTTTACCAAATTTCATTGAGCTCTGTTAATTTTTGTGGATGTGAGCAGACAAAGAGATTGACGAAAATCGACTGAGATTTTGACTTGATGCAAGAATATATAATTCATTCTTAGCGTTACACACAGAATGACAAAGTTAATATTCTCTCTCTACCACTTGTACTGTAGAGCGTATAAAAACAAAAAATATGCTTGTTATAAGCTCAAAACTATTTTCCGAGAAAGGGCCTTATATGGGAGCTACAGCAAAATTTGGACCAAGATTGTTTATATTTATAATATACTTTGATTATAGTTAGACAAATCATTGTGCTAAATTTTAATGGAATTGATCTTTATTTAAATGTTTTATAAACTCTAATCCATTTTCCGGGAAATCCCGTTATAGGAAAATTTGGACCGATATAGGGCAAATTAATATAATATCTTCAGAACAGTTAGCAAAATAATTGTGTCGACATTCAATAGAATTGGTCTTTATTTACTCGGGAAGGGGCGTTATAATGGAGCTATATCAAAATATGGACCCATGTTAACAAAATTTATAACACATATTTATATGTTAATAAAATTTATAACATATATTTAAAATAATTGTGTCAAATTTCAAAAGAATTGGTTCCAATTTAAGAGTTTTATGAGCTATAAATCATATTCCAGGAAAGGGCCTTATATGGGAGCTATATCAAAACATGGACCCATGTTAACAAAATTTATAACACATATTTAAAATAGTTAAAAAATTAATTATGCCAAATTTCAATAGAAATGGTTCAAATTGAAAAGTGTTATAAGTATAAATCATATTCAGGGAAGGGGCATTATATGGGAGCTATATCAAAATATGGACCAATGTTAATAAAATTTAAAACATATATTGAGAATGGTTAAAAAATTAGTTGTGACAAATTTCAGTAAATTATCTTAAGAATTGCGGCCCATATGGCACAAAGAGTTTGGGGTGTATCAAAATTTTGCATATTATAGCCTATAACTTTTTTCCGGTTAATCAGATTTTGATAAATTTTTGCACGATGATGAAGCACGTACAGTTGTATGCTAAAATTAATTTTTTGTTTAAGTCCAATTACATTTTTAGAAAAAATTATAAGAGTTCATTTTCGAAATTTTGAGGTTGTTTCAGATATCGATCTATAACTTCCTCGCTTATAAACCGATATAGCTGGTTTTAAATATCAAACTGCTTAGGACAATAACAAACAATGTGGCCAAGTTTTATCGAATTCGGACAACTATTCTAACATTTGAGGGTGTATGTGTATCTATGGAATATATGTATAACCTACAATATTAACTTTAAATGAATTTGTGGTGGAGGGTATTGAAAATTCGGCATAGCCGAATATAGCCTTCTTACTTGTTGTTATTACATTTTTAGAATAAAACAACAACAATAAGATAAATTGCTGCAAGATTTTTTGTGTGCTTGTTTATATATACAAGCACATTTTTGTTTTTTTCTTCTTTCGATTTCTTCTCAACAATTTCGCAATTTTGAGGAGTAAAGAAATAATCATCTTTTTTACTCTTAGCTGAAGGAAGAGTAATATAATCTATAAATAAAAATAAAAATTTTAATCGAAAAAAGAGTTTTATATTTTTTAATCTTCTCTAAATAAGAGTAAAAATAAAGATCACAAATTAAAATTTTGCTCTGAGTTTGGAAGAGCACAAGTTGCTTAGTACGATGGACTACATTCGAAAATGGTAACATCCGATGTTTTATCTCAGGTCAGGTGTAGGAGAAGGTGGTATTCACCAGGCTCATTCCGTTAAATATATCCTTTCATATTGTAATGTCTTAATGGAATCCCGGATTACTCTTCCATATTTGAAGTTTTAAGTTTAACATTTTTTCAAAATTTGTTGCGAAAACTCGCTCTGTCAAATATTCTGGCTATGGGGTGTGATAACTGGAGGTATTAGCCACCATTTCCACTTGGATTCACCCGCCCATGTTGTCCCGTTTTCGTGGAATCCTTGATTATCCTTTAAGATTTTAAGTTTAACATTTTTTCAAAATTTGATATGAAAACTCGCTCTGTTAAATATTCTGGCTATGGGGTGTGATAACTGGAGGTATTAGCCACCATTTCCACTTGGATTCGTCCGCCCATGTTGTCCCGTTTTCGTGGAATCCTTGATTATCCTTTGAGATTTGAGGTTTAACATTTTTTCAAAATTTGCTTTCAAAACTCGCTCTGTTAAATATTCTGGCTATGGGGTGTGATAACTGGAGGTATTGGCCACCATTTCCACTTGGATTCATCCGCCCATGTTGTCCCGTTTTCGTGGAATCCTTGATTATCCTTTAAGATTTTAAGTTTAACATTTTTTCAAAATTTGCTATGAAAACTCGCTCTGTTAAATATTCTGGCTATGGAGTGTGATAACTGGAGGTATTGGCCACTATTTCCACTTGGATTCATCCGCCCATGTTGTCCCGTTTTCGTGGAATCCTTGATTATCCTTTGAGATTTGAGGTTTAACATTTTTTCAAAATTTGCTATGAAAACTCGCTCTGTTAAATATTCTGGCTATGGGGTGTGATAACTGGAGGTATTAGCCACCATTTCCACTTGGATTCGTCCGCCCATGTTGTCCCGTTTTTATGGAATCCTTGATTATCCTTTGAGATTTGAGTTTTAACATTTTTTCAAAATTTGCTATGAAAACTCGCTCTGTTAAATATTCTGGCTATGGGGTGTGATAACTGAAGGTATTTGCCACCATTTCCACTTGGATTCATCCGCCCATGTTGTCCCGTTTTCGTGGAATCCTTGATTATCCTTTGAGATTTTAGGTTTAATATTTTTTTCAAAATTTGATATGAAAACTCGCTCTGTTAAATATTCTGGCTATGGGGTGTGATAACTGGAGGTATTAGCCACCATTTCCACTTGGATTCGTCCGCCCATGTTGTCCCGTTTTCGTGGAATCCTTGATTATCCTTTGAGATTTGAGGTTTAACATTTTTTCAAAATTTGCTATGAAAACTCGCTCTGTTAAATATTCTGGCTATGGGGTGTGATAACTGAAGGTATTAGCCACCATTTCCACTTGGATTCATCCGCCCATGTTGTCCCGTTTTCGTGGAATCCTTGATTATCCTTTGAGATTTGAGGTTTAACATTTTTTCAAAATTTGCTATGAAAACTCGCTCTGTTAAATATTCTGGCTATGGGGTGTGATAACTGGAGGTATTGGCCACCATTTCCACTTGGATTCATCCGCCCATGTTGTCTTGTTTTCGTGGAATCCTTGATTATCCTTTGAGATTTTAAGTTTAACATTTTTTTCCAAATTTGATATGAAAACTCGCTCTGTTAAATATTCTGGCTATAGGGTGTGATAACTGGAGGTATTGGTCACCATTTCCACTTGGATTCATCCGCACATGTTGTCCCGTTTTCCCGAAATCCTTGTTTTTTGTCAGTATTCTGATTGTGCAGAGCTCTGTTAAACCGTTAACAGAGCTCTGTTAATTGGTTTACAGAGCTCTGTTAAGTGAAAAGGTTTGTGTCTAGGATCAAATTTTAAAATTTATCTTCACACACATTATATTTTATTGCATTTATAATATGCGTCCTTTTCGCCCTAACCACCACACCAGTTGGTCCTAAAAACAAAGAGTGTTTTTTTTTTTTGTTTTTTTGTTTGCATCATTAAATTTAAGTTAATTTTTAAATATTACACGACAACTAAGAAGAAGAAGAATAAATATTTGTTGCAGGTTTTAAGAAAACCAATGAACCAGTCAACCACATAACTCTGGCAATTTGATGCAGCTTTTATTGGAAAATAAAAAAATTTGTTCTTGTGCAAACTTTAATAAAAGTTATTTGTACTCATACTTGGTAGTACGAAATAGAAATACGAATATGTAATCAAGTCTTTAGTTCGTTAAATAGTCGATAATACAGATTATTCTACAGTCGAGACTTTAGATTAATCTATAGTCAGGACTATAGACCATTCCATAGTGGAGACTTTAGATCACTATTTAGTCGAGACTTTAGATCATTCTTAAGTCGAGATTTTAGATCATTCTTAAGTCGAGATTTTAGATCATTATTTAGTCGCGACTTTAGATCATTCCATAGTGGATACTTTAGATCATTCTATAGTCAAGACTTTAGATCATTCTTAAGTCGAGATTTTAGATCATTCCATAGTGGATACTTTAGATCATTCTATAGTCAAGACTTTAGATCATTCCATAGTGGATACTTTAGATCATTCTATAGTCAAGACTTTAGATCATTCTTAAGTCGAGATTTTAGATCATTCTATAGTCGAGATTTTAGATCATTATTTAGTCGCGACTTTAGATCATTCCATAGTGGATACTTTAGATCATTCTATAGTCAAGACTTTAGATCATTCTTAAGTCGAGATTTTAGTCAAGACTTTAGATCAATCTATAGTCAGGACTATAAACCATTCCATAGTGGAGACTATAGATCATTTTATAGTCGCGACTTTAGATCAATCTATAGTCAAGACTTTAGATCAATCTATAGTCAGGACTATAGACCATCCCATAGTGAAAACTTTAGATCATTCTTAAGTCGAGATTTTAGATCATTATTTAGTCGAGACTTTAGATCATTCTATAGTCAAGACTTTAGATCAATCTATAGTCAGGACTATAGATCATTCCATAGTGGATACTTTATATCGTTCTATAGTCAAGACTTTAGATCATTCTTAAGTCGAGATTTTAGATCATTCTATAGTCAAGACTTAAGATCAATCTATAGTCAGGACTTTAGACCATTCCATAGTGGAGATTTTAGATCATTATTTAGTCGCGATAGATCATTCCATAGTGGATACTTTAGATCATTCTATAGTCAAGACTTTAGATCATTCTTAAGTCAAGATTTTAGATCATTAGTTAGTCGACACTTTAGATCATTCCATAGTGGATACTTTAAATCATTCTATAGTCAGGACTATAGATCATTCCATAGTGGAGATTTTAAATCATTATTTAGTCGCGACTTTAGATCATTCCATAGTGGATACTTTAGATCATTCTATAGTCAAGACTTTAGATCATTCTTAAGTCGAGATTTTAGTCAAGACTTTAGATCAATCTATAGTCAGGACTATAAACCATTCCATAGTGGAGACTATAGATCATTTTATAGTCGCGACTTTAGATCAATCTATAGTCAAGACTTTAGATCAATCTATAGTCAGGACTATAGACCATCCCATAGTGAAAACTTTAGATCATTCTTAAGTCGAGATTTTAGATCATTATTTAGTCGAGACTTTAGATCATTCTATAGTCAAGACTTTAGATCAATCTATAGTCAGGACTATAGATCATTCCATAGTGGATACTTTATATCGTTCTATAGTCAAGACTTTAGATCATTCTTAAGTCGAGATTTTAGATCATTCTATAGTCAAGACTTAAGATCAATCTATAGTCAGGACTTTAGACCATTCCATAGTGGAGATTTTAGATCATTATTTAGTCGCGACTTTAGATCATTCCATAGTGGATACTTTAGATCATTCTATAGTCAAGACTTTAGATCATTCTTAAGTCAAGATTTTAGATCATTAGTTAGTCGACACTTTAGATCATTCCATAGTGGATACTTTAAATCATTCTATAGTCAGGACTATAGATCATTCCATAGTGGAGATTTTAAATCATTATTTAGTCGAGACTTTAGATCATTCCATAGTGGATACTTTAAATCATTCTATAGTCAGGACTATAGATCATTCCATAGTGGAGATTTTAGATCATTATTTAGTCGAGACTTTAGATCATTCCATAGTGGATACTTTAAATCATTCTATAGTCAGGACTATAGATCATTCCATAGTGGAGACTATAGATCATTCTATAGTCGAGACTTTAAATCATTTTTAAGTCGAGAATATAGGTCATTAGAGAATAAATTATTCTTTAATCGATTCTATATATCATTCTGCAATCGAGACTATAAATCATTCTATAGTTTCGATTTATCATTCAATAAATCTTTTAATAGATCATTCTAACAGAAAAAAAACGAATAAAACTTGCAGCTATACGCAGCATTGGTAATAGACACATTTTTCGTCCTCTCGATTTACATAAGTTGAAGTAAGAAGAAATTACCGCTGGATCTACCTTGAGGCATGCAATCAGGAAGGTAAACTGCAGCAATGGAAAAGAGTAAAGTCTATATTTGTCCGCCCGAATTATATGGTACAAACAACGCCTAAAAAAAGAGGTCTCTAATGATACCTGACCACCAATAAAAGCTCGAAAATGTACTACTGTTGGTGCAAACATAGGTTGAAATTTTTATGTTAAGCTACAGTTCCAAACACTATATAATAAGCTCAACATGTAGGTAAAACGAAATGAACGTGGAGATAGATGAGCTATACCTTGGAAAATATTATTAAACTCCGTCGAGAAGGCGAACAAGTTGAAATCTATTTACATTCGAGTTCCCGATTTTTTTCCATCGATTAGATTATTCCTTAAAGTCAGATACACTTTTTATATGGTAGAGAAGCGATTTATTTTTGCTTTAAAAATATTTGTATTTTATCTATAATTCTATCAAAAGTTCTGAAGATTTGTTTGGTTTAGAAAGATCAGTCTCTTTCACTCTATTCACTGCAAAATATCCTCTTTATTTTTAATCAGTTTCTTTCAAATAAGTACCTTTTTGTTCTCTTATTTATCGGCAATAATATACTGATCGTCCATTAGTGCGTCTTGTTAATCGATTCCTCTGGAAGCCAATCTTTCTCTAGAAAGATTATATGTTGTCAGTAATGTTCAAAATGCCTTAACTTTTTTTAAACAAGATTTTTAATCGAAACTCCTTGTTTTGATTTTTTAATCGATCCAATTGATTTTCTTTATTTCATTCAATTCCATTAGGGATTCAATGATCCCAAATATTTGGTTGATCTGACCCTAAGAAACAAAGCTGTGTAGAAGCTCGATTCTTTTATGTATCTTTTATTACACTTTTCTTAAAAAAAGATTTTTCCCTTCTGTTACAACGATCTTCAGATCTGTTGCTTCAGATTCCAGGGTTAAGTATCAAAAATCCTTATGGAATCTGCCAAAAAAAAATTTTTAGTACTTCTTTCGAAGAAAATTAGTAGCATTATTTTTGTGATAATTTATTTCATTACAAATTGTCAATAAAAATTAATATTCCCTCAAATTATGCAATTTAGTCGCCTGCAGCTTGAATTGTAATTACGTTCTCATGCAGTATGTAGTTGTTTGCTTTGGCCTTAAATTGTTTACATTTTATTTGAGACTTTTAGGATCAAAACAAAAAAACAATTTTATTTATGAAATTATTTTTATTCTTAATATGGGAAGGATGTGTAACAAACAGGGAAAAGTATACAATGGAACCAACATTAGTTGCAGCAGCAGTGGCAGCAGCAACAGTTTCAGTTGCACTTGCAATATGCTTGATCTCACCATTTAAGGGGTTTTTATTCCAACTAAACAGTCGAGAGTCTAGACTTGTAGACTTTTTTTGTCAGATTTGTTGTGGTTTATTATTGTTGGCTGAATTTTTTTTTAATTTTATTTTATTTGCTGAAAATAATGGACTGACTGAGTTGTTGGTCGTTGCGAATGAAAACTACAAAATTATCATTTAACAAAAATCTACATTTTCAACATTTAATTTTATGGTTTATTGTAATTGTTTTTGTTGTTGTTTTTTATTTTAATTTTTTTCCTTCTTTTTCTGCAGTAAATAAAGTTATGATTTTAATCGTATTTTAATACCCTACACCACCCATTGATGGTGGGGGTATTATGCGTTTGTGCAGATGTTTGTAACGCACAGAAAATATGATCCTACCACCACTTTTAAGTACACCGTTCGTCTCAGAATCACTTCTTCAGTCGATATCCGTCCGCCCGTCCAACCGTCAGTCCATGTAAAGTTTGTTCGCAAAGTACAGCTCGCAGTTTTGGAGATATCTTTATGAAAATTGACATTTTGTTTTATTTTAATCCAAAGACAATGTCTATTGAAATTGGTTATGATCGATTTATTATTTCATATAGGCCCCATACAAATGTCCTCCCGGAATGGGTTTTTTGGCCTATAAAATCCTTAAATTTGAAACGATTTTTAACAAAGTTTGCGTAATTAAGTCTAATAATATTATAAAATGATGTGTGGACTTTTTATGAAGTTCGGTCCATTATTTTATATAGGTCCCATACAACCCTCCAAGTAATATAAACAAAAACCAGTGAGCGAAATTATACGACGGTCCGTCCATAATTTTTCTAATTCCCATATAAATCTCCATTAAAAAAAACATCATCCCTTTAAATCACACAAATTTTGAGTATCAGTCATTTCAACCAACAATGTGGTGTAGAGTATATCATAGTCGGGCTTGACCGACTATAACAATTTTACTTGTTATAGGATGTTGTTAAAATATATATATTTTTTGTAAATTGAATTTCATGAAAATAAAGGTGTTATTGTTATAAACTTTTTTAAGAGAGCTACTGTTTCTGAAGTCTGGGAAGAAGTGAGAGGCAAACATGATATGATCATTAAATGAAACAGGTATTTTTAAAGAGTTACAGGTTCAGAAATAGTTTTATATATGAATCATTTTTAGTTTTGAAACAAAGAGAATTTCAGAAGAAAAGACTTGAGTGAACTTTACGTTATTTTTGCAGTTTTTAGAACCGATCGGTGATCTAGGAAGAGTATATATTTTTGAGGTTATTACATTTTTCGAAATTTTTGTAACAAAAAATATTTTAAATTTAATTTTAAAAATTTTAAAAAAAGATTTTAGCGATCAATTGGATAAAATTTGAATCCGCTATAAAATAAAATCTTCGCCAAGATCGTGCAAAAGAAACATTTAAAATTTTTGAAGCTAAATATTCCTTAAACTATAAGAGACAACCTGGTTTTTGTAGGTCTTCACTAGCAAAATGCACTCATATGAAAAATCCTTAAAATCGGTAAAGAAATAAGGAATCTAGATCGTTTTAAATATTTTTGGAACAATTTGGAGTGACCATTGTTAGGTTCACTTTGTCCAAACTCAAAACTAAAACTCGTAAACGCTCAGAAGTTCCAGATTTATTTCTCTTTCATATTTCGAATGAAACATTGAAATGTGATCCTCAAATTTTCTTTGTATTTTATATGAAATTTGATCTTCGATCTGGGTCATTTCACGTCTTTTAAATAAAATATTTTAGATAAAAATTTTGAAGAAAATGATTTGAATGAACTTTAAGTCCCCCATTGATCTTAAATATGAATTATCGATCTTTTTCGGTCTTTCAACGATATGATCTCAATTAATTGATCTGATTGAAAATCATTATCTTAAAGTTTGGAAAGTTTTTTGTAAAGCTTTGCAAAGATTTTGTTATAACTTTAGGATTTTTTTGGATCTTTGTATTTCAAAAAAAATAAGAAAAGGTGGGGACTAAAGCATTTTCTAGAAATATGGGTTTCCATTTCATTTCAGAGGAATGAAAATATTTAAAATTGTTCCCTCGAAATTTTTGCCATTCATTATGAATTGTGGATCAAATTAACATTTTATGAGTTCCAATAACGTTTTTATTAATAAAAATAACTTTCTGAAATTTTCAGGAAATTGGGATCGAGTGATTCTAAATTAAGAAATTAAAAAAAAAATATTGATTAATTAAAACGATTTTCCAGAGTATATAGAGTCCACATTTACTGGAGTTTTGATCTTATCGTATCTGATAAAAAATGGTCTGATACGATATATTCTGGGCTTTTGGATACAAAATATTCTGTGTAATCAAGTCTTTCAGAAAAATATTAACTTTAAATAAAATTTCCCATAAAAAAATTTCATTTCAGACGAAAATAAGTGAAGTCACTTGTTTGGTCAATAAAAAAGAAAAATTCGTAATTTTTTGAAGTTTTAAAATTTAAAATTGATCGATATTGAATTATTTAAAATTCTCATCAAATTTAGTAAAATTTTTCTTAAAATTTAATGAGAAACTAAAATTTGGCACGAGTTCAACAAAAATTGAAAGTCTGAGTTACCCCTCTTTAGGTTATAGTATAGGTCCAGGATGCCCCACGGGGATCCAAGCTCTCAAGGTCACATTTCTAAACTTTTCTGCTATCATTATGTTAAAATTCTTGCAAATCCATTCAAACGATCAGGAGTTTAAAAATTTATTTCCGTTAGAGGCGAATATGTAAAAATTTGATACACCCAAAAATGTTGTATCATACAGGTAGCGATTTTGAAAATAATTTTCTGAAAATTATTTTGTGATAATAATAAACCCAAAAAATGGAAAGTGCTGATGCTATCATTTGGTCAGTGATTCTTAAATTTTCTAACATTTTTAATTAATTCGGTTTAGAATGAAATATTTTGTCAGTGATCTTTTCATTCAAATCCGATCTTTGATCGTCTGCTACAATTTTTAACAGCTTATAACAGCGTAAGTCTCAAAAGTGTCATCCACTGTTTGTTTAGCTTTTTCCTTATTTTACGATCCATTTTTGATTCCATTTTTATTGCAATTTTTGAACCGATCTTTTTTTTTGTATTGAATTTTAAAATCTACACTTATGTGATCATGATCGTTAAAAACATGGAATATTATTTTTTATTTATATTACAGTTTCATCGACTAATTATTATTATTTTTTTTTGTTAGAATTAATAAACATTTGAATTTATTTGTTTCCATTTTCCATTACTGATCGCTGATCGCTCAATAACATTAACTTTTGTTAATTGCAATCTGTTTAAACATAAATTTAAGTGTTTTGTTAATTATTGGCGGAATAAAATGCGTTAAAGGTTCTTTTTCTAATTCAGGAAATAAATATTGCAGACATTTTAATTGCAAAGAAAAAAAAACTTAACTGTTATTTTTTCTAATTCAATAATTATTGACTTAAAATGTGTTAATGAAATAAAAAGTTATTTTCCAATTACATTAAGAATGAAAATAACAAGTGTTTATTTGGTAAACAAAGTGATCCCTCAGATATTTTTAGAAAATATGATCATGAACACGATCAGTGGATTATTTTTTTTTTCGAGGAATATTTACAATGCACTTTATATTTTTAGATCAGAGAATGAAGAATTCTTCAAAATTCTTCTTGAATTTTTTTTCTTACGACAAAATGATCAATCAGAATACATTTAAAAAAAAAAGATGATCATGATCATCATGAAAACGATCTTTGAATTGTTTTTAGCATTTAATATTTTTAGATCAGAAGAACATTTTAGTAACTTCACTTCATTATAACAAAATTACTCAAATTTCCGACTTCCTCTTAAAAAACAAGATCACAAGATCACACCTGTTCTTATATATCATTTCGGAATTGACATTTAACTGTAATTTTAATTGAAAATCAAAAGAAATAAAACAATATTCTCGGTCAATGAGTGTCGAACTATAAAAAAGTTTTAATGTTTTCATTTTATATTTTAAAAAATAAAATAACGAAAAAAACACACAATTAAATTTGCCGCCATCGCTACATTCACAAGTACTTGTAGATACCGCATAAAGATACATCACATTGTTGAATGTGTTGAAACTATAATGAAAATGAAATCGTTGTGATGCATCATTGTAAACTGACAAAAATAAAACTACAACAACAACAAATAATATTTAACCCAAAACAGTAGCTGGAGCATAGAAAAATGTCTCAATTTGATCTGTGACATATGAATTCAATGAAAATTTAAGAAAAAAATCAAATGGGTTTTAGAGGGGCAGATCTATTGAGATTAGCAAAGTTTGCGTTAATGTAACACATATTTTTGCTTAAGACAATTTTGAGTTCATAGAGAGGAGAAAGAAGAAGAAAATGAATTCACATTGTTATATGTCATACTCTGATGACACCGATCGTGCAAGAAAGAGTTGGTGAAAGGGTTCGTATTTGTAAAACCAACCAACACGAGTTTTTGATCATTATAACGCGGTGGAACTTGTGTGAATTATAAGAAAAGAAAATCCCTCTTAATCTCATTAGTTCTACTAAGAGACAAGAAAGTATAGGGGTAGAGCGACAAATGTGTATATCATTTAACCAATACTATTTAGTTAAGTTCCAGATACGGTTCCGAATATAAAACTTAACAAAAGAGTTACTAAATCATTAAATTTTCTTTCTTAATACGAATTTGCTTATGATAATGTAAGATTTAATATTGATGATCGCGAAACTTTAACATTGAAGATCGCTAAACTTAGGACATCATTCGAGATACAAAAAAAAAATGCAACTATTTTCCATGAAAGATCTCCGAAGAAAGCGAAAGATCGTGCATTTTTTGTGAGGACTATCGAATTTCAAATTATATAATTCGGTGAAGATCAGCCTATGAGGAGAACAAAGAGATAACAACATTTTAACAGTTTGCAACATTTAACAGTTTATCAACAGTTTTGCCAGAGAGTCTTGTGACATATGAGACTACGGTACGAAGACGATGTTTTGGGATACCCGTTATAAAATCTGTACTGGACTTATTATATTGGTGTCAAATCTGCTAGGAAATGAAAAAAGACATCTGCAAAAAAAAAAAAAAAACGGTACCAATTTGAAATGGTCTCATGACCGTGAAAAGCACCATTCTTAGCCAGACATTAGTGAGTTCCTTTACCCAGATCAACTCCAGGTTGCAATTCATTGGCATTCACTAACCAACTGGATGTAAAGTATATATCCAAAAGGGAGACTTCATCGCAGTCAGACTATAAGTACTGATTACAATATGCTATTGATTATTATATAGTACAGAAGCAATCTGATCGCTTTACTTTACCGAGGTCTCTGCTTGAAGAATATTGCAGTGGTCTGATGATCTAAAAGAAACACGTTTCTTGGAATATAAAAGTCTCAGTCCATGCTTTTCAAGGACTAGATCCGACGGTATAAAGCTCGAGTGAATCAGCCAATATTGCTCCACATCCACAATCCATTAAGACTTATAGTAGACGTATGTTTTTTTGGCCATAAGACCTGCCAGTAACCAATGTAGCGTAGTTAACAATGTTTTGGTCGGTGTCGTGCGAATGCACCCGTGAATGACGAACTCCTAAGCACCCTATCAAAGATCTTACTGTAGGTATACTTTATTAGAGCCTTCCACCATACAATTTCATCATACATTAAAATGGACATTTCAATCATGTCGAAGATCCGTTTGGTGTGTTTTTTAGGATTGAGTCTTCAAGATTTTTTAAATGCTTTCCTACACATATACAGGGCAATGATTGTTTTCATAGCTCTGACTATAGAAATCAGCTACCATAATAGTTTGCAGTCTAGGAATGACAGCTAGTGTCAGACAGAAAGACTACAACGCCTTTTAGCTAGATAAAGGGAAGTCTGGAATCTTGTATTTGCTATTAAAGAGTGCAAGTTAAGTCCAATTTAAGTGAGTTCCTTGAATTGACATTTAAACCACTCCTCAGACTACACTCATGAAGGAGTTAAGGTATAAGCTGGAGGCGAAATGGTAACCAGATATTTACTAGATACAGCAACAGTCATGTCATCGGCTAAATGCCACTGCAAGAAACTTCAGACAGTCTTATTCTCCGAGCATCACACGTAGTGATGAAACTTAAAAGGTTTGAAATAAAAAAAAAGTAATGTGATTTAACAAATGTCAGTCCTATATCGGATCAAATACGATTTGAAATAATTCTTATATTTCAAAAGCAGATGAAAAAATGTATTGAATGTTTCAGAAAGTACATAAAATATTGAACCATCACCCGTTTTACTTCCTCTTTCCTCTTTAAAATTCTATAAAGAAAATCACTGTATGTAAACATCAATCACATATTAAAGTTCTTTTTCATATTACTGTCACATTTTCGTAGACATATTATAAAAAAACAGTTAATTGAAGCGATTTATTTATTATAAATTGTTTGTTAATTATTTTTTCCCCATAAACATGACAAATCTTTTAATATTTATTTTGAATGACATGACAGATGATTATGATAATGATGTTGTTGTTTTTGTTGACGTTTTGTTGGAAAAAGCTTAACTTTATAAAATTTGTTGCATTTAAATGGTTTTGTTGTTGTAACATTCTGAATTTATTTGTTTTACTCATTATAGTTATTCGAATATGACAAGTATAATCGATTAATTTGTTAAATTGAACATTTCAAGGTTAAAATGCATTTAAAATGTTAATTCATTTAAACGAAACACAGTGTGTCGTAGTGGATTTTTTTTTGTGAAATAATTCTGTAACTTTTGAACCGTTTAGAGATATTTTAATGAAATTTCACATGGTTAGAGGTTGAGATATTTTGGAATTGATCTGGAGTAGTGCTTATGTGTTCAGGGGCGTAGTCGGTGACACTGCAAATTTTTTTCAAAAATTTTAAATTTTGAATTTTGGTCATTTTTATGAAAAATAAAAATAATTAAATTTAAATTTATTTCAAATTTCAATGTGATGTATAAGAACTTGTCCATGACTCAGAGAATCAAATGGAATCCCACTTTTTCATATGGAAATACCCAAAATTTTAATTCATGTAAATCATGTTTAAAAATTTAAATGTTTTCACTAAAGTGGTCTCTCTGTCATTATAAAGGACATCCGTCAGAAAATATATTTGGAGGTTTACCTTACATATGTCGCTACATATTGAGGATGATTTAAAGTTGTTTCCAGATTTTAAGAACTTAACAAAAAAAATTGTTTGTTAAAATTGACCAAATTTCGATAGGGCTTGTGGGCAGATCTTTGCCCCAAGTCCAACCAAATTAAGATTGCACGCATTATGGTAAGACTTTCTTTAAAAATTATAAAATTATTTTATGTCTGAATAAATGGAAAATTCCCAAAAATTCCCAAAAATTTACATTTTTGAAAGTTCCAACGTCAGATTAATATAACTTCTTAGCGGGTCCTTATATTTATATGGTTATTGCAACTACATTATTTATAATTTTATGGAAAATCTGGGACATATTTAAAAAAAATTTTATCTGAATTCTTAAACGGATTTTTGGCAAATTAAAAAAAAAAAATAATCGAAATTCCCGAGGTATGACTTTTTTGAAGGTAACAGACTACGCCCCTGATCTTAAACTCCTCTAGATCAATGCCAAAATACTTTACCTTTTTGAAATTTCATTAAGGTATTTCTAACGGTTCAAAATTTACAGAATTATTTCACAAAAAAAAACCGGTTTTGACACACTGTGCGCAGTAATAACGTTAATCATAAAAAGGGATTATTGTCAACATAAATAAGTAATAATGTCATAAACAATTAATTAATATTATTTTTATAATTTTAAACTTTGATTTTTCATGTCACTTGTTTTTGTTGATGTTTTATAGTTTTGTACTTTCTTGTTCAATTTTATGTTTTTTTTTTTGAAAATTTTAAATGATTTTTTTATAGTTTAATATTTAAATGTTTGTCATTATTATTGTTATAGTTAGTATTTTATTAATGACAATATTACAACAGATTAATATCAATTTTATTAGGAATTTTGTAGTTTTATTATTCTTTTAAAACGTATTTTAAATTTATTGTTTGTTATTGTTTTTTAGTTTTATTTATTTATTTTCCTTAAATAAACTTTGTTAAAAAAAAAAACATTTTTTTGTAAAAACATTAAACAATAAAAACAAAATGTACAACAAAACAAACAACTTCGTCTAAATATTAAATTTCTCACCACAATCATCATCATCATCATCATCATCACCAGCAGCCTCAACATCACCGACATCAACATCGAGATCATTATGGATCATCATTATTATCATCAACATTACAGCCATCACATTTATCACGAGGCCTCTGGTGTAATAAGAGCTTTTAAGAGACTGATATGATTACATTTCAGATCGAATCGAATTAAATGATTTTATTATTGTTCTTTTTCGTTTTTGATGTTAATTTTTTTTATTAATTTTTATGGTTTTAACAATTACAATTTGAGGGTTTTTGTTTTTTGTTTTGAAAAATGACTTTGTTGTTGGTGTTAAATGTTCTTGTCTCAATTTTGAAAATTTAATTAATAAATACAGTCAAAGAAATTATATCCATAGAATGAAAAAATGGATTAAATATCTTTAAAAAGAGATAAACGCGGAATACTTTCGATATTTATATTCAAACTCTTTTTTTGGAAATAATTCTGTATCATTGGAACTGCTGAATATTTGTTAACGAAATTTCACATGAACATTCTTACGGTTTTTTAGTTGATTTAAATAAGTGTTCCTAGTGAGTCCACTTCTCAAAATTTTTCACTTCGGCTACCATTCTTTAAATTGCCAAGATTTTATTTATATTTTGATTTAAACAATTTCCCATGATTGCCATGTACCTAGTCCACTTTGTCTTGTGCTCGGTGTCTGAGAAAAGTAAACCGAAAAATGAATTTCATAAAATTCATAAAAAATCATAAACTTTTGGTATCTCTGGGTTACATAAGTCATTGGGAACGTTCTACCATCTCAGTGTCTTCCCCCTGCGCTACATTCGATGACTCCTATTCTATTAAGATGTTGCCCATTCTATTATTCTATTAATGTTCTACCGTCTCGGTATCTCCCCAAGTGCACTACCTATTCTATTGCCCTAGAGTGAAATGTCCAGAAAGAATGTCTATTATTCTACTAAGCTCACTTTTTCTCAAATACTTTCGTAGTTCTACCAACCGTTTCAATGTTCCACATACCTCTGTGAAACTCTGCCACCTTGTCTTATGTAGCCTGGCAGTGAAATGCATCGGAATTTCCAAGCTCACAATCGGCAGAATTCTAGCCTCCACATTCAATCACCATGGCCAATTACCGAATCCAGAAGGGCCCGTGAGATGGCTTCCTTAGATTTCTACGCCCGGATTGCCTTTTAGCTGTGAGTAAAGATGTAAAGATCTTTTTATATTATATCGACAAAGTATTCCTTAGCCCTGACTATACACTCTTTGATCGCACATATCACCGCTTGCAAGACCGTATTATGGTCTGATAATCGGAGACATATTATAGTTCCATGTTTCATAGTTTCTGTAATGAGTCCCAGTCTTGTACTATGACACTGCCTGGAGCCATCCATGAAGCAATTAGTCTCCAAGGGAGTAGAATATACTCCAGAGACTAGACTGCTAAAGTTCGGAATATAGATTATGGATTTAGATGCTCCTTTGCCCAATCCCGAAATTATATGACTTATAATATTTTCCATTAAACTAGAATTCAGAATTTAGATTAGACTTTTGTTCAGAAAATAGATTAGACTGTAGTCCAGAAAATAGAGTTGATTATAGTCTAGATAACATATCAGAATATAGTCCAGATAACATTACAATTCAGAATAAAAAAGACTATAGTTCAAATTTTTGACTCGACTGTAGTGTTGAAATCCCAGTTTTTGAACTTTATATATTGGAGAAGATACAACTTCTTGTGTCCTATCCAAAGGATTTATAATTCCCGATATGAGATTCTTAAAATAATATTGAAATGTATATTGTTTACTCAGATATTGGTCTATAACTTCAAAATAAACAAAAATTGGTCTAATTTTATTGATGGACTTTATGAAAAGTCCCCAAAATAGTTATATCAATATAAATACTCTATGAGGTTTCAAATGTTTGGGCTGACACGGAAATGGCAAATTTGATAAAACCTCATTCTGAACAGATTTTCACAACTTTAACGATTTTAAAAAATATATTCGGACTATGATTTTCAAATAGACTTCGGAAATGGTCCTGAGTTAAACTTAAAATTAAAGTCTTTTAATTTCTACATATTTTTTTCAATAAATTTCTTATAAATTTATTTTTCTTTTAATCCAATCAATTTTCTTTTCGGAATACCAAATAATTAGTAAAAATTTTTGGCAAAAATCACACAATAAAAAATTTTCATAAAAAATTTCATCAGCCTAAATTTATTAACCCTTCGCTTCTCAAATGAGATTAAAAATCCATTATGAACTATTTATATTTGCCAAAAAGAGTCATTCATAAAAGAATCATTCTGAAATATTTAATATTGGATCATCGAAATGTCGGAAATGTTTTAACATTTCGAACATAAATTATATTTTGTAGTTCAAGGAACAAAAAAATATTTTGTAATCATCATAAATTATTCTTATAAGAAATAAAAATCATAAAAGAACATAAATATTTAAATAAAAACAATTTAGGATGTATAGTCAGTCAGTCAGTCAGCCCGACTGTCCAATACCCTGCACCGCATTGTCGGTTAAAAATGGTAGTTACGCAAAATTAATGAATGACACTCATATTATTGATGGTTGGATGGATGTGTCTTATATGGATGCTACAAGAAATTATTAACCGACCCTCGCATAATTTTGCACATCGATTTTGCTTATATTTATTTTAATTTGACCGATTAATATTACAACAATATCAATGTAGATGTGAGATTTTTGCCCTTAAAAGTGATATTTTTGTATGGGACCTATGAAAAATTATGGACCAACTTTTGCATATTTTGTTACCTCGTTTTAGAATTTTATAAGAGGTTATTGAAATATTGAACCGAACATGGCTTCGTTCTTAGGCCAAAATAATAATATGTACCAAATTTCAGGGAGATGTTTCAAAAATTGCGACTGTTTACAACCAGCCAGCTGGACAGACAGACGGACGGACAGACGAACAAACATCATTAAATGGATTCTGATCCAAACGGTACACTTAAAGGTGGGAGTAATAACATTTTTTCTGCATGTTACAAACAACAGCACAAGCACATATTACCTACACCACCGCAGGTGGTATAAAAGAACACCTACTTAAAAATCAGAAACAAACGTTGTTTTTTTTTGTAATTTATAGTCGAAATATATTCTTGCCCATTCTAGATGCTTGATATTAGAACTAATTATATTATGGTCATAAAATTCCCTATAATCATATTATATTAACAGCGATCATAAAATATGTTTGGATCAAACACGTATAATATTAAAAGTAAAAATGTTATATTCGGACGAGCGCAATACTATAATAAATGACAATTTCAAAATTTATATATGCGGCCCCTTGAATTATCTTTAAATTTCGACCGGTGAAGGAGTATCAAAATTGTCCATATTTTTGCTTCTTACTTGATTTCTAGTGAAACGATAAGTGACAAGTGACTAGTGAAATGGATATGGTACATGTTTAAATAGGGTTTCAATATTTCAAATCCGTTATTTAACTTATTTTTTAATGAAGCGATAATTTCGTACTAAAAGAGTAAACAAGTTTTTATACTCTACACCACTATTGGTACTATGTATTTGTGCTAATGTTTGTAACATACAGAAAGGTGCTATTACTAACCATCTATAAATATACCGTTTGATTAAAAATCATTTTCTTACCCGATTTGACGATGTCCATCTTTTTGTATGCCCGGTTGGCCATCAATGTTAACATTGTGATATTCAAGCTAATTAAAGAGATATTTCAATGATTAAAAAAAATTAACAGTTTTTTTTTTTTTGAGTCAAGAGCGAGACCTATCAAAATAGCTCCCATACAAAGATTCTCTTAGAATAGGATTCTTAGCTTAATAAACTCACAAATATGTATAAATTTTAAGTAAATTTATCACAAATAAGTTTTGTATGGTTCACAAAACCACATCGGCCCACAAATGATCTTAGCTCCAATATGGGCTCAATTCCAAAAAGAATACTTTAAAGTATATAAGTCTCAAAAAATATTAATATTGTGATAAAATTTTGTGTAGATTTTTACAACCAAAACATACCAAACAATATCCCAAAGCCTATATGGAGGCTCACGTCCGGAAATCACCACAATTACATAATTCTCTCATATATATGTGAGTATCATAAATACGGGGGACATTCCATATAACATAGTCGGGTTTGACCGACTATTATATTCTTACTTTTTTAATGTGGAATTGAGAACGGATATTGCTAAATCGACTCAGATATTGTGGTCAAAGAATATGTACTTTATGGGGTCTTTAATGATTTTTTTACATTAAACAAGACAAACTCTGTTTCATCATTTATTGCGGTGGTGGAAGTTTTTGTGACCAGACATTTGCAATGAAGGCACTTGGTAATCGGTTTGTTATAGACCTCCAGCCAATTCAAAATTAAAAGTTTCAATTATTGAAGTTCTAACTATCAAAATATATATATATTTGTTCTGTTACAAATTTTTAATGTTTCACTGATTGCGATTTTAGATCAATTAGCTGTCAGGAATAAGGAATACATAGAAAACTGGGAAGATATGCATTAAAATCCTAACGAATCAACACAATTTGGTTTAACTCTTATTCAGAATATATCAAAAAAGATCGGCCGGAATCTGAAAATAGCAGACCAAATAAATATTTTTGGATCTGATAGTAAATTTAATTAGCAAGATCTTTTAAGCCAAGTGCATACAGTTTCATTGCTTGTCAATTTAGAACAATAAATGTAGCCGGTCCATTATGGTCCAAGAAAAACAGAAGAAAACGAAAGAACCAGAGGAGCTACGTATAGAAATTCTAACGGTTCCAGACAATTTTGTATATCATTATTTCACAAGATATCAAGAGAGATCTGCTAAAGTCTGACATACCAAATAAATATTAGGACCTGATAGTTACTATCTCACTTAGCAAGATCTTTTTTGATTAGTATATGCCTTATATATATATCTCGTTATTAATATACTTCCTAAATCGAATAATAAAAAATTCTATCCAAATAAATTTATGGTGAAAGTTATAAACAGCAAAAAGTTTACTGCAAAAAAAGATATATAGTCCATCATGGGATTTAAACTATAATCCCAATAAAATCGCCTTAATTTCTTTTGTTTACTTAATTAAATCCGAAATATATATTTTTAAATTTTCATTTATCAATTTTTAACATTTTTATTAAAAATTTTAAAATTTTTTTTGTTAAATTCTTTCAATATTTTTTTTCTGTGGGATGCCAATCACTGTCTATTCTCTGTGATATTTTGGCAGTTTTTTTCATTAGTGGGTGGCTCATTTGAATAATACAAGAGTTCATTAGACACCAAAATGATATCTGAATAATGGAACGAATGATTTTGTTGATCCATGGAAAAGATTTATTTTTATTTCCAATTCATAGGTAATTTTTTGGAATATTCTTTTCAGGTTGGTGTATTATTATTATTATTATTATTATTATTATTATTATTATTATTATTATTATTATTTTGTATTTTTTCTTAAATTGAATTTAATAATTTCAATTTTATTCTAAATTCAAGAAAAGTTTTATGGATCATTTTGCGTTTTGTTTTCAGAGTATGGAAAAACTCGGAGCAAAATCTTTATTTTCAAATGATCTTAATTTTTACTCTTCTTTGCGAAGATAAAAAATAAAACTCTTTTTTTCAATTATTTTTTTGGATTTTGCAAAAAAAAAAAAACTTTTTTTACTCTTCTTTCAGTGAAGAGTAAAAAAGAGAACTAAATTTTAACTCGCTCAAAATTGCGAAATGGTTAAAAAAAAGCAAGTAAGAATGTATAATCGATCAAGTCCGACTATCTAAAACCCTAAACCATATCCTTGGTTAAAAATTTATGTACGACCCCCTCGTATAATTTCATTTTTCTGATTTATTCTTAAGTTTGTAGTACATTATTGTGACACTAAGATTTGTGTTAAATTTATGCGTTTTAAAATGAATTTTTATGGTGGGATGGCTTATAAGGGAGTTACATGAAATTTTGAACTGACTCTCGTACAATTTCACTCATCGATTTTTGCTCATAATTATCTTAATTGGACCAATTATTATTATAATACCAACGTATATGTGAGATTTTTGCCTTTAAAAGAGATATTTGGAGGGGGTTTGTATGGGACCAATGAGAAATAATGGACCGGCCCTTGCATATTTTAAAACTTTTTGTATTTAGGACCTTTTATGACCTTTAAACTTCATTCTGGAAAGGACATTTGTATGGAAGGTACCTGAAATATTTGACCGAACGTAGCCAATTTCTGAGTCGATTTAACGACGTCCGTCCATCTTTCTGTCCGCCAGACTGTCCATTTAAACATTAAAAAAATACAAAAATATTCTTCTACAAATACAAGTACAAAAACAAATTTCTTGACGAAATAAAACATCCCTTTTCCAGCTTTAAAATGAACATTTTTGACTGCTACAGTCTGTGCGAATTATTCATTTTTAAACTCTTTTTTCGATTTCGCTCTTTTTTCTATCTTTTTTGATCTTTATTATTTTTGAGAATTGAACTCTTTTCAAAGAGCGATATAAAATAAGACTCTTTTTCTTTTTTTAATTAAAATTAAACTCTTTAAAAGATCCAATCTTACAAAGAGTTGAAAATTGTTCCTTGTTTTCTTATTATAATAGTTTTTTTATGCTAAATTGACTAAATTTTAGTTGGCACCAAAAAATAAGAATCATAAAAATTAAATTAATGAATTGTTTATAAATTATATTTTTTTAAAAGAAATGTTTCTCAGGAAAATCATATGAATATTTCTTAAAAGATTTATATTAAGAAAAATTATTTGACCTGTTACTCACGCACAAATGAAATATTATCTATTGACGCAATATATTTTTATTTAAATATTTTTATTATTTTATCTTTTCAAACAAATAAAAAATACATTTTAGTTAATGGACTTTCATTTAGGAAAATTAGAACTATTTGTTTAATGTGATGATGATTTTAAATATATAATTTTTCAGTGATCACAATAAAAAAAAACTATAAATTTAAAAATAAAAAAATAGTGTCAGAAAGAAATTCATAGAATATAATTTAGATGATTAATGAACGCGGTTAGCCAGGTTTTGCACACGATCAGTTTAGATCGGAACCTAAAAGATCAAAATCTAACTGATTTATTAAGGTTAGAGAAGAGGAGGTAGATAATCTTATAGTTTCTTTTAGATACATATATATTTTAAACTAAGAGACCTTGCGACCAGTTAAAAGAAGAAATGCGAAGAAAAAAGATCGGCTATGATCAGTGCTCTTAAGTTGATTTAAAATAAAGTCTCAAATGTTTGTTAGAATTTTTGTTAAATTTAAGAAAATTTATATATTATTTAGAAATAACTTTCGATGGATCAGTTAAGAAAATAACCATTAAGAAAAAAGATCGGCTAAAGTCAATACTCTCAAGCTGATCTGATATAAAGTGTCAAATTTATGCCTCTAGTTATCAATAGAAAATACGTAGAAATAGCTTTTGATCAGCTAAGATCAGTCTAAATAAGATCAACTCTCAATAATTGATCTAGAAATAGAGAGATGAGAGAAAAGATCGATTAAGATCAGTAGTCTCAATCAGTAAAAAAAAGATCAGCACTCTATATATGATCTTGTAACAGTGAAAAATGTATATTTTAATTCAACTGTTACAAAATAAATTTGTAAAAAATATATTAAATAAAATTTCGTGCTTGACATTCATTAAGTAAAAAATCTAAACTATAATGTTTAATATTAATTAATCTATTTCAATTTCGCTTGATTTTACTCTCGATGAGATCAGAAAAACTTTATAGTTGATCACAAAACGAGTTTAAAATGTAATGGACCAATTACACAAAATATCACTTAAATATCCAAATATAACAAAGGCACTAAATTTAGTAACATTTTGTATTCGATCATCGGAGATCAGAACCTGAAAGATCAGTACTGTCCAACAATGAGAGTAGAAAGATATAAGTTAACAATATTTCTTACTTCATAGCGTTAAGTGCTATGATGAGTTAGAATTTCGAATTTGATAACTTAGATTAGAACTAAAAATAGAATTGTAGAATTAAGCTTGATTTTACAATAGATCACCTAAGATCGGAATCAAAAATCAGAACACTCTTTAATTGATTGCATATTAAAGAAGTATATTTTCTTCTTTAACTAAAATTTTCAATTTTAAATTTTGCATTAAATAAGCAATGATCGATCAGTTAAGATCAAAATTTGGTATTTGATGACCTAAAATCGAAATCAAGAAGATTTATACTTTCTAACTGATCAAATAACCGAAAGCAGAAAAGAAGTTCAAATTTAAATTTTATGTTTAGGATAAAAATGTGTTTTATATATTTGTAAAATTCTTTAAGAATTCATGTTCGATCGAAAGCATTCAGTGCGGAAGATCGAAAACTTCTTCAAGAGTTCATGTACGATCAGTAAAGATCAAGATCGAAATCAAAAAGATCAAAAATCTCTAACAGATGCAATAACTGAAAAAAAATGTTTAGTATTTTTTCATAGACTTCTTTAAGACTTAATAATCGATCAGTTAAGATCAAGATTTGTCATTCAGTGTGTTATGATCGAAACCAAGATGATGAATACTCTTTAATCTAATAACTGGTTTATGGTTGTTTTCTTCTTTTTCTACGAATATAGACTTCTTCAGGAATTTATGTTCGATCAGTTAAGATCGATATTTAAAAAATGTCAATATTTTTTTATGATACTTTAGTAGAATTTTTGATAAAAATGAAATATCTGCGGAAATATTTAAAAATATTTCCACGCGATCTGTAACAATCGGTCTGCCTTAATTCAAAGTTTCAAAATTTAATCCTCTAGTTTAACAAAATATCTTGTAAATACATATAGATTTTTTTTATAATCCTATTTTTTACCTAAATACATTTCAATAAATCTCATTGCCAAATTGCCTTTATACGACAGAGTCACCTAAAAAACTAAACTCTTTTATCAGAGATTAAACCATAAAAAAACAACTTAATACAATTTTCTTTCCACATTTTAAGTCTCAATTACGAATATTGTTATTTTAAGGCTATCAAATATTTTCAATCTTGGCGAGAAACAAAAGCACTTGAATGAGTCTGAATAAAAACAACAGCAACCATGACATGATCGCAATATGTTCGACTGACTGAATAATTGACTATAGTGACAAACAGTAGTTGTCATGATTGAATAAATGAGAGATCGATCAATTGATCTGTTTAGTTTGTATTTTATTGAAATGTTGTTAAAAATAAAATAACAAAAATAACAAAAAAAAATAGGTGTGTTTCCTTCCTCTAAACTCTTTGCTGGTGATCGTTTCAAAATTTAAAGGGGGGGGGGGGGGGGGGGAATTTTAAAACGAGCGATAAAATGTTAATGACATTGCACTCGATTAAAAAAAAAATAAAAATTATTTTTATTCAAGAATTAAATATTTAAGTATTTATTTACTTATTTTTTCTTAAACGAATTGTTTAAATTTAAGTTGATTTGGTTTTAAGCGAATTTAGGTTAATTTGAATTGATAATGTTTTCAATTTTAGCGTTAATAAGAAAAACAAGAAAGAATTCTATATTCGGCTATGCCGAATCTTTAATACCCTTCAGCGCAAATGAAAAGATTTTCTTAAATATAACACAGAGCACTTAAATGGTCATAAAATTAAACTTAGCGGTTACCTCAGATATCGATATATATCTTTTAATATATTGGACAGATTTTGCTGGTTTTGAGTAGGAAACTTCTTAGGGCTTTAACAAATACTCAGACCAAATTTCATTGAGCTCTGTTAATTATTGTGGATGTGAGCGTGCCAATAACAGACGGACAGACAAGAGACGGATAGACAGACGGATATACAGATATCCAGACGGACATACATACATACATACATACATACATACATACATACATACATACATACATACATACAGACACAGCTAAATTGACTCAGATTTTAATTTGAATACAGACGGACATACATACATACATACATACATACATACATACATACATACATACAAACATACATACATACATATATACATACATTTATACATACATATACACATACATACAGACACAGCTAAATCGACTCAGATTTTAATTTGATGCAAACATATAAACATACATTATGGGGTCTGAGATGATTCCTTCTTAGCGTTACACACGTAATGACAAAGTTATTATACTTCCTGCACTACTTATGATGGTGGAGGGAATAGAAATAAGGAATTAGTTGGTTGATCGCTCGAATTCATTAAATGCAAATGTTATTTTGTTCAAATTGCATTTTTTTATTTCAAATTAGTTTTGGATACAAAATAAAATTGAAATAAAGTACGAGACGAATTTTTCGAATATTTTTAAAATTCACATTAACTTCAAAATTACTGATCATAAAAAAACTAAGATTTAATTAAATTATTTGGAGAGTGAATTAACTGATCGAATGCAAAATTTTATGAAAATTTCTAAATTAATTTAGCAAAAATTTTACATTTTAAAAACGATCTTTTCTGTTTTGAGATCCATTAAAGATAAGTGATCTATTCAGTTTTGATATGATCTTAAAAACCAAGATCAAATAATTACATAATATATACATTATAGAGAATTAAGTTATTATTATGTGTTGCTAGATCGTTGAGAGACAACTGATCTTTTTTGTTACGATCGTAGCTTGTTTGGAAATTAAACTTAACCCTAAATTTATAAAATTTATATACAAAATAAACATTAAATATATTTTTTAAAGTCATATTTTTGGTTCCGATCTTAGAAAAGCGTAAGCAAAAACGTCTAAAAACTCTAAACTTATGGGTATAAATTTCAAACTCTCTACCATAAGATCAGATAGTATGCAAATTTCCTATTTAAATTATATTTAATATTAATTTTCCATTTAGAGGACTGAGGAGGTATTAATTTCCCCATTTAGAGGGAATATTCGACAAAACTTTCTATTTATATGAAATATTTCATTAATTCTGAAACTAAAGAAAAATTTCAATAAATTCTCATTTAAGAGAACATTTTCATCAATTCTCAATTTGAAGAAAATATTTAATAAATTCTAATTTATGGGAAATTTTAGATAAACTTTCTATTTAGGAAAAAATTTGCAATAAATTCTTAATTTTCGAAAAATATTCAAAAGTTTCAATAGATTCGCAATTTAAAGGAAATTTCGATAATTTTTCAATTAAGGGAAAATTTTCGATAAATACTCAATTTAGAGAAAATTTTCGATAAATTTTTAATTTATAGGAAATTTTCGATAAATTTTCAATTTAGAGAAAATTTTCGATAAATTTTCAATTTAGAGAAAATTTTCGATAAATTTTCAATTTAGAGAAAATTTTCGATAAATTTTCAATTTAGAGAAAATTTTCGATAAATTTTCAATTTAGAGAAAATTTTCGATAAATTTTCAATTTAGAGGAAATTTTCGATAAATTTTCAATTTAGAGGAAATTTTCGATAAATTTTCAATTTAGAAGAAATTTTCGATAAATTCTTAATTTAGAGGAAATTTTCGATAAATTCTTAATTTAGAGGAAATTTTCGATAAATTCCCAATTTAGAGGAAATTTGCGATAAATTCTCAATTAAGAGGAAATTTGCGATAAATTCTCAATTTAGAGAAATTTTTCGATTAATTCTCAATTTAGAGGAAATTTTCGATAAATTCTCAATTTAGAGGAAATTTGCGATAAATTCTCAATTAAGAGGAAATTTGCGATAAATTCTCAATTTAGAGAAAATTCTCAACTGAGAGGAATTTTCGATAAATTCTCAATTTAGAGGAAATTTTCGATAAATTCTTAATTAAGAGGAAATTTTCGATAAATCAATTTAGTGAAAATTTTCGATAAATTCTCAATTAAGAGGAAATTTCGAATAAATTCTCAATTTAGAGTAAATTTTCTTAATTAAGAGGAAATTTTCAATAAATTCTCAATTTAGAGGAAATTTTCGATAAATTCTCAATTAAGAGGAAATTTTTGATAAATTCTCAATTTAGAGGAAATTTTCGATAAATTCTCAATTAAGAGGAAATTTTCGATAAATTCTTAATTAAGACAAAATTTTCGATAAATTCTCAATTAGGAGGAAATTTTCGATAAATTCTCAAATAAGAGAAAATTTCCGATAAATTCTCAATTTGGAGTAAATTTTCGATAAATTCTTAATTAAGATGAAATTTTCAATAAATTCTCAAATAAGAGAAAATTTCCTATAAATTCTCAATTTAGAGGAAATTTTTGATAAATTCTAAATTATCGAACATGATAAATTCTTAATTAAGAGGACATTTTCGATAAATTCTCAATTAAGAGAAAATTTTCGATAAATTCTCAATTTATAGTAAATTTTCGATAAATTGTTATTTTAGAGGAAATTTTCGATTAATTCTCAATTAAGAGAAAATTTTTGATAAATTCTCAATTTCAATAAATTTTCGATTTATAGAAAATTTTCGATAAATTCTCTATTTTTTTTTTTTTTTCATAATAAAATTTTAATATGGCAACCCTAATTTCGAATGGTGGGTGTTTAAAAAACACATCACTTCTACTAATTATTTGCATTATAATACTGTCATTAATTGAAGACTAAATTTAAAAAAATATAAATATTGAAAATATATTTAAATTAAATCACGACACGCTCACACAAACATTAATAAGTGAATCGTTTATCAAATCACGGAGCGAAACAAATGATCAGTTGGTTAGTCGATCATCGTTCATAAACATTTCATTAAAAACCCATTCAATATTAAAGTTCATTCATTAATTCATTGATAAACACCTTTAGAGTGTAAATCAATTTACATAATTACTCGTTTATACCAACAAAAAATTCATTGAAAATCTGAAATATTAAAACAAATATTTAACGATTTTTAAATTTATCAATTTAAAAAATAATAATAAAAAAATATCAAATAAAATAAAAATTAATGACCAACTGATCGTAACGTCTGAATGAATGAATGAAATAAAAGCCAACAACCAGCTGTCACACAAATTTACACACTTTTTTGACTCAAGAGTGAATTAAAAAGATAAAAATCATAAATAAAGCAATTTTTTTTTAAATAAAATTTTTTAAAAACTATAAAAAATATTCACAAGAAAACAATAAACAAATTAAGAGAAAAATTATTGTAGGTTTTTTTCAATTTTAGGAATTTATCTTAAATTTGAGATCTTAAATTTTAAACGTTTCGTTTCACGTTGATAGTGAATTTTGAATATAAATTATTTTCTCAATTTGATATCAAATGTTTTTGGCGTCAATTTGGTCATTTTAAATAAAAACTAATGAGACAAGTTTTATAATAAAAAAATCTATTTTATAAAAAAAATCTATAATTAATGTTAATAAAAGATCACTTTTCTGTAGATTTCAAGTGTTTGTCGAACAAAAATCTTGTAATATGTTAATTTTGTTTAACAAAAAAAAAATAAGAATGCCTTATACGGCTATACCGAATCTCCAATACCCTCCACTACGACTGCGTGTGACGTAAATGTTTCGGACATACACACTCACACATACTCTCACAGAAGTATATAATATTTTTTGATTTGACGATTTAAAATTGATTATTTTACGTAATTTCTTCGCTTAAATTTAGAGGTTGTCCCAGATATCGGTATATATCTTTTCAGGACTATAAAAAATACTCAGAATAAATTTTATTGTGCTCTGCCAATTATTGTGGATGTGAAAGTGAAATTATATTAAAAGATATACACCGATATCAGAGGCAACCTCTAAGTTAAAGAAAAAACTTAGGTGAAATTATCAATTATAAATCGACAATTCAGAATGAAATTTTTACAAAATATCGGTTCAGTTGAAAAAAAGTTATAGTTTTATGACTCATTAAGTGTTCCAGTGTTATATTTAAGAAAAACTTTTATACTATGTATACATCTGTGAGTGTATGTGTGGGTGTGTATGTGCGAAACATAACGTATTTACTTCTTACGCATTTGTGGTCAATGTTACTGAAGACTCAGCATTGCCGAATATAGCATTCTTACTTGTTTTTGTATTGAACTTTTTTTGGTTCAATCAATAATGAACAACTTCCGTCTATTTTGGAAATTAACAATAATGTAGGATTATTTGTTTGTTTTTGTATAAATAAAATATTAAATAACAATAATTTATAAATTATTAAAATACAAAATTTTTAACTATAAATTTATATCAGAAAGAGAATTTCACTTAAAAAATAGTGATTTTTTATTAAACGACCTTAGATTTGATTGCTTGATTTTTGGGGGAAAAAGTGTGATTAATATTGATCTGTATCTGAATTTTTTTTATAGAATTTTTATTTTTGTTGGCAAATTCTTAAACTTATTCTTAATTTATCGAAAATGTTCACTAAATCGCGATTTTATCGAAGATTTTCTTTAAAAAGAATAATTTTCCATAAATACGCGATTAGAAAAAATTTTCTCTAAATAGAAAATTTATCGAAAATTTTCTCTAAATAGGAGATTTATCGAAAATTTTCTCTCAATAGGAGATTTATCGAAAATTTTCTCTCAATAGGAGATTTATCGAAAATTTTCTCTCAATAGGAGATTTATCGAAAATTTTCTCTCAATTAGAGATTTATCGAAAATTTTCTCTCAATAGGAGATTTATCAAAAATTTTCTCTCAATAGGAGATTTATCGAAAATTTTCTCTCAATAGGAGATTTATCGAAAATTTTCTCTTAATAGGAGATTTATCGAAAATTTTCTCTCAATAGGAGATTTATCGAAAATTTTCTCTCAATAGGAGATTTATCGAAAATTTTCTCTAAATAGAAAATTTATCGGACATTTTCTCTAAATAGAAAATTTATCGAAAATTTTCTCTTAATAGAAAATTTATCGAAAATTTTCTCTAAATAAAAAATTTATCGAAAATTTTCACTAAATAGAAAATTTATCGAAAATTTTCACTAAATAGAAAATTTATCGAAAATTTTCACTAAATAGAAAATTTATCGAAAATTTTCACTAAATAGAAAATTTATCGAAATTTTCACTAAATAGAAAAATTTTCTCTAAATAGAAAATTTATCGAAAATTTTCTCTAAATAGAAAATTTATCGAAAATTTTCTCTAAATAGAAAATTTATCGAAAATTTTCTCTAAATAGAAAATTTATCGAAAATTTTCTCTAAATAGAAAATTTATCGAAAATTTTCTCTAAATAGAAAATTTATCGAAAATTTTCTCTAAATAGAAAATTTATCGAAAATTTTCTCTAAATAGAAAATTTATCGAAAATTTTCTCTAAATAGAAAATTTATCGAAAATTTTCTCTAAATAGAAAATTTATCGAAAATTTTCTCTAAATAGAAAATTTATCGAAAATTTTCTCTAAATAGAAAATTTATCGAAAATTTTCTCTAAATAGAAAATTTATCGAAAATTTTCTATAAAAAGAAAATTTATCGAAAATTTTCTCTAAATAGAAAATTTATCGAAAATTTTCTCTAAATAGAAAATTTATCGAAAATTTTCTCTAAATAGAAAATTTATCGAAAATTTTCTCTAAATAGAAAATTTATCGAAAATTTCCTCTAAATAGGGAATTTATCGAAAATTTCTTTAAAATTAAAATTTAACGAAAATTTTCTCTGAATAGAAAATTTGTCGAAAATTTTCTCTTAATTATCAAAAGTCTCGTCTAAACAATTTGTAAAGTTTTGGACATTAATTACTTTTTATTTCAATTGAAATTATCTTCAATAATAAATTTCAAAAATCTTTAGAAAAAAACTAAAATTAATATTTTCAAATAAAAATTCCTTCAAAACATTAAAATAAATCGAGGGGGATTAAAGTAGAAAAAATTAATTGATTGTAACGAGGAAATTATATATCAATTATTACAGCTGCTCGTGTAATTTGTTTCTTGTTGTTGCAACAATTTTAAAGCAAAATCTAAAATTACAATAAAAAATTAAAAAAGATGAACTAAAAACTTCAACATAAATACGAAATAAATTTTAAGATAAAATTAGAATTTTCGAAACAGAACAGAACCAAAAAGTAATTGCACCCACCCAGACCAGACATAAGCAGAAAAAGAGTGTACATTAGGTAATTCAAATGTACTGTATTTACAACAAAAACAACAAGAAAATGTATAAAATTCAGGGTACAGAGACTAAAAAAAGCGATACAATTTTTCAAAAGAAATTATTACATCTCATCTCATAGTTGTCGGAAAAAATATTCTTAAAATTGAAAAAAGGAGAATATTTTTAGTCATAAATAACAAGGAAAAAATAAACATTTCAAATAAATTTCATATCAAAAAATCTACTTGAATAAATGATTTTTTGAGTTTATTTTTGAAAATTTTATTTATTACCACTTTTTATTCTGAAATAAAATGTTCTCTATTGCAAGATGAAAATATTGAATTTATGTTCTTTTTTTAAATTTCATATTTAAAATTTTATTTTGTTAAAAAAAAATATTGTTCATTTAATTTGACGCAATTGTGCGTTTTCAATTACTTTCAATTATTTATTTTTCTGGGGGGTTTTTCATTCATTAATTTTAAGATAAATTAAATGAATTTGTCTACTTATTTTACCATGAATAATGAAATTTTAGAAAAAACATTTAATTTATTTTATCTTAAGTTAAATAATTCAATGTTGCAAGTGGTTAAAATTAAAAACACAAAAACATAAATTATTTAGCAAATAACAACAAAAAAAAAGAAAATTATTTATATTCAAAAAAGACTAAATTAGAGATAAAATATTATCAAAGCAAAAGATTTTAGGGTGAACGAAAAACAACTTTTTTTTAAATAAGGAATTTATCGAAAAATTTCGAAATCGATATTTTTTTATTATCGAAATTTTTCCATAAATGAAAAATTTATCTAAAATGTTCTACAAAAGATGGATTTATCGAAATTTTATAAATGAAGAATTTATAAATTTATATAAATAGAGAATTTATCGAAATTTTCTAAAAACCGTAAATTTATTAAAATTTTTTTATAAATAGAAAATTTATCGAAAATTTTCTATAAATTGTGAATTTATCGAAAATTTTCTATAAATTGTGAATTTATCGAAAATTTTCTATAAATTGTGAATTTATCGAAATTTTCTATAAATTGTGAATTTATCGAAAATTTTCTATAAATTGTGAATTTATCGAAAATTTTCTATAAATTGTGAATTTATCGAAAATTTTCTATAAATTGTGAATTTATCGAAAATTTTCTATAAATTGTGAATTTATCGAAAATTTTCTATAAATTGTGAATTTATCGAAAATTTTCTATAAATTGTGAATTTATCGAAAATTTTCTATAAATTGTGAATTTATCGAAAATTTTCTATAAATTGTGAATTTATCGAAAATTTTCTATAAATTGTGAATTTATCGAAAATTTTCTATAAATTGTGAATTTATCGAAAATTTTCTATAAATTGTGAATTTATCGAAAATTTTCTATAAATTGTGAATTTATCGAAAATTTTCTATAAATTGTGAATTTATCGAAAATTTTCTATAAATTGTGAATTTATCGAAATCGTGAATTTATCGAACATTTTCTAGAAATCGTGAGTTTATCGAACATTTTCTATATATCGTGAATTTATCGAACATTTTCTAGAAATCGTGAGTTTATCGAAAATTTTCTAGAAATCGTGAATTTATCGAACATTTTCTAGAAATCGTGAATTTATCGAACATTTTCTATAAATCGTGAATTTATCGAAATCGTGAATTTATCGAACATTTTCTAGAAATCGTGAATTTATCGAACATTTTCTAGAAATCGTGAATTTATCGAACATTTTCTAGAAATCGTGAATTTATCGAACATTTTCTAGAAATCGTGAATTTATCGAACATTTTCTAGAAATCGTGAGTTTATCGAAAATTTTCTAGAAATCGTGAATTTATCGAACATTTTCTAGAAATCGTGAATTTATCGAACATTTTCTAGAAATCGTGAATTTATCGAACATTTTCTAGAAATCGTGAATTTATCAAACATTTTCTAGAAATCGTGAATTTATATTCTTTAAAATAATGAAAACCCTAAAATTTTTGTGGAAATTTAATATTTTTTTCGATTAAAAATTTTTAAAGAAATAAAAATTGTTGAATGAAAATGTTTGTAATTTAATTGAAATATGAAAAGAGGTATAATTTGCGATCAAATACTTTATGTAAACAAAATTCTCTTGGAATAGAAAAACAGATCTGTTCAATATCATTTCAGTTATATTTTCATTATAACAATAATTAAATAAACAAGAATTTCGAAATTGAAATTAATACGGAACAAGAAATTAACAAAATAAATATTTTAAGTAAAAAATAAAATAACAGTTATTTAGGATCCATGAAATGATCTTGTAAACCAATAGAAATATTGAATTAAAATTAAAACACATGTAAATTATTATAATTAAAGTTGGCGCTATATTTTGTATGGATTTCATTTATATTTGAATATTATTAAATACAGATGAAAGATCACATAAATCATCATTCATTCAATACAACAACAACAACAATTATTGTTGTTGTGGATCATATTTATGATCATTTACTTAAACATGATCATGTTTAATTCAATTTGTTTCAAACAATTATTTTTCCTTCATACATTTTTCAATATTTTAAATAAAATTTTAATTAAAGAATTTTAGTTCTTTTTGCTCTTTTTTACTAATTATCAACATCAAAAGATTCAAAAGAATGAATGAAAATTGAAATCTGCATTAAATATCTCTTTTTTTTGTATTACAAAATATACAAAATTTTTTGATAAAAATTTCGTTTCTGAAGAAAAAAATTTGATGAAAGAAATTAAGAAATAAATAAAAATTATAGATCAGTTTAATTTATTAAATGGCAGAGTGTTGAGTGTTTTTATTTTATTTTTGTTATTAAATAAATTAATTAAATGAAAATAAAAGTGAACAAACACATCCTTCATTCGTATTAAAAAGTCCGAAAAAAAGTGATAAAACAAAAAATAAATTCATCGAAAATTATCAAAAAGAATATAAAAATTTTCTTTAAAAATAAAATTTCATAAAAATTTTCTATAAATCGTAAATTTATCTAAATTTTTCTACAATTCGTGAATTCGAAAATTTTCTATAAAACGTGAATTTATCGGAAATGTTCTATAAATCGTGAATTTATCGAAAATTTTCAATAAATCGTGAATTTATCGAAAATTTTCAATAAATCGTGAATTTATCGAAAATTTTCTATAAATCGTGAATTTATCGGAAATGTTCTATAACTCGTGAATTTATCGAAAATATTCTATAAATCGTGATTTTATCGAAAATGTTCTATAAATCGTGAATTTATCGAAAATGTTATATAAATCGTAAATTTATCGAAAATGTTATATGACTCGTGAATTTATCGAAAAGTTCTATAAATCGTGATTTTATCGAAAATGTTATATAAATCGTGAATTTATCGAGAGTTGATTTTATCGAAAATTTTCTCTATAAAAAAATTATAGAAAATTTTTCTATAAAGAAAATTCATAGAATATTTTCTCTATAAAGGAAATTTATCATAAGTTTTTCTTATAAAGAAAATTTATCGTGACTTATTTCTACAAGGAAAACTTTATCGAAATTTTTCTCTATTCAGAAAAATTAGTAAATTTTTCTCCGTAGGAAATGGAAACAAAAAACATGTAGACTTTCTCAAGAAATAAAATTTATCGTTATTTTCTATAAAGAAAATTATAAAATTCTCTATGTTGAAAATTTCTCTAAAATCAAAAGTTATCATTAAATGTATTGAAATTTTTCTCAATAGAGAAAAAGTTCTTGAATATTTTCTATATGAAGGAATTTATTGCAAATTTTCCAAAAAAAAAAATCAAACTTTTCTAAAAGGAAAATTTATCGGAATTTTTTTCTACTAAGCAATTTGATCATAAATTTTCTCTATAAAGAAAATTTTATCATAACTTTTTTTAAACTTTTTTTGAAAACAGTAATTTTGTTTATTTTCGCTATAAAAATTTGACAGAAATTTTCTCTTAGAAAAAAATTATACTAAAATTTTCTTTAGAAAGAAAATTTTATAAAAAATTTCTCTAAAAAATAATAAGACAAAAAATTTATCTATAAAGAAATTTGACAAAAAAATCTCTATAAAGAAAATTCATTCTAGAAAGAAAATCTGAGAAAATTTTTCTCTATAAAAAAATTTTATAAAAATTTTCTCCATAAAGAAAATTTGACAAAAATTTTCTCTATAAAGAAAATTTGACAAACATTTTGCCTTTAAAGAAAATTTGAGAAAAATTTTTCTCTAAAATAAAATTGACAAAAATTTTCTCTAAAAAGAAACTTTGACAAAAAATTTTAATAAAGTTTTCTATTGAAAAATAGTGAAAATTTTGATTTGATTAAATTTAATAAGTTTTGTTCATTTTCAATAAATTATTTAATTAATGTTTTTCTATTGTATTTTATTAATGATTCTATTCCATTTTCCAATTCTTTTACAGATCTGTTAATTAATTACATCATTTAGTTATCTCTTTTTTGGTGATGGCTAATGACTGGTTGATTTTAATAAAAAAGTGCTATAAAAAATTAATTATTTAAAGTTGATTGATTGACATCAGTCCGTAGCAGTATTATAACATGAACTGGCAGTTAATATTGAAGTTACTGGCATTAATGCAAATATTCAAATTATCTCAGGTAAATAAAATAAAAAAATAAGTTCAATATTTTAACAACAACAAAATAAATCATACATAGATTAATTAATTAAACTTCCTTAAGAGGGATTAAAAGGTTCAAGGTAATTAAACGTTAATTGCACTTCATAATCATTATCTTCATCTTAAATCATGTTGTGTTAAAAATAAGCTTAATTCAATTAATAAAATTATAAATATCAAAATGTCATTATTTCATTTAATAGTGAGTAGTCAGTTAGTCACTCAGTCAGTTAGTCAGTCAGTCAGTCAGTCACTAATTCTCGTCATTATTGTTTTCAAAATCATTAAAACATTTGTTTTCCTTTCAAGAAAAAGCGGAGAAATGAGCAAAAATATAAAAAAACACTTTATTTCATGATGCATTAAATTGTTTTAAACTTTTACTGTCTGGTTCTTTTCTTGTTCTTCAACTAATGAACTTTTTCCTTCTTACAGTTTGTCTGTCCATCTTTCAGTCTATCGTTCCATTTTGCTGTCTTTCAGTCTGTCTGTCTGTTTGTTTGTCTCATTTTTGTCATCAACATCATGTTGTTCTTTAGTTTAACATTAATTTCACTTAAATCGAAGGTATTAAAAGCAAAACAAGACGTTTCTTCATTTGTTTTTAGTTTTTTTGTTAAAGTGAGAATAATTTTTGCTAATCTTTGGACAATTTATTGGATAAAGATTTCATGTGTCTTTCCAACAAATCCCTTTTAGAGAAAACACAAAATTTTGTTAAAAGAAATTGTATTTAGTGTTGGAATTTCGAAGAGTATTCGAATAAAATGAATTTAATATAATAGTTCAATATATAATTATAATTATAATTATAATTATAATTATAATTATAATTATATAATTATATAATTATAATTGTAATTATAATTATAATTATATAATTATAATTATAATTATAATTATAATTATATAATTATAATTATAATTATAATTATAATTATAATTATAATTATAATTATAATTATAATTATAATTATAATTATAATATATATAATTATAATATATTAATTATAAATATAATTATTAAATAATTATAATTAAATATTTATGATTTTAATTTAATAATAATTTAATTATTGTATGATTTATTTTAATTATAATTATAATTAAATAATATTTTTAAAAATTTTTTTAAATAAATTTAATAATATAATTTATAATTATTTAATTTTATTATAAAATTTTTATTAATAATTTATAATTAAAAAATTTTTAAGAAAATTTATTAAAATAATTTATAATTTTTCTCTTAAATAAATTTTATGTATAATTTTCTTAAATTAAATTTTATATAATTTATGATTTTTTGAAATTTCTCTTAAAAAATATCGAAAATTTTTTAAAATTTTCAAAAATTTCTGTTAAAAAATTTATTTTATAAAATTTTCTCTTTAACAATTTTATCTAATTTTCTTTAAAAAAAAAAATTCTCTTAAATTTTATCAAATTTTCTTTTCTTTTTTTAAAAATTTTTTAAATTTTATCTTAAATGAAATTGATTAATCTCTTTGTCAAATTTATAATTTTCATTTGATGAAATGTCATAAATAATTTTCTCATAAATTTTTATTGCATAAAATTGTATTGAAAATTTTTTCTTTTCACAAAATTTTTTCAATAATTTTCTGTTCACAAAATTTTATCGAAAATTTTCTTCAACAAAATTTGTTTGAATATATTCTCTTAATCAGATTTTGTATAAATTTCTCTCTATAAGAAAATCTTATATCTTTTCTCATAATGGAAATTTTTCTCTTAAATGAAATTTTATGAAAATTTGCTTGAAAAATTTATCCAAAATTTTCTCTTAAATGAAAATTTATTCAAAAATTTCTCTTAAATGAAAATTTGCGCTTGAACTAAAATTTATTTTTAATTATTGAAAACTTCAATAAAAAAATTCTTTTTTCATTTGGTCATGATATGATCCATAATGTGGTTGCAGTTTCTGAAATTGATGTTACATAAAAGAAGACTCCCAGATCATGCTAACAGTATTTTATATTTAATGTTGACAGATTCTTCAAAATAAAGAAATGACGGACTAGGAATCAATGAGGCAACAGAATTGACGAAATGGGCGATTCAATCAACGCAAAAACACAGGCGAAAAGGAGACAATGATTGGTAAAAAATTCCCAAGGAATCATATTTGATTAGTGAGATAAATCGTGCGCATATTATTCATCTGCAGGAATTTTAAAGAAATTTTGTCCATAGATTTATTGGAGCGGCGTTTGAACTAAAGGGAACTTATTTATTACTCCGAAAATCTGAACTCATCTCTTCCTATATCATCATTAATAAAAGATTATAATTCTTTGTTTCTTTTAGCGAATCAAAGAAAATGTAAATGTTCAATTCTGAAATCAATCTTAACTGGACCTAAGACCAGTTAAGATCGAATATAATTTACAATATTTAATGTTCAAAGGGATACAAGAATAAGTCTTTTAAGACCTAAAATTATATATTGTTGGAAAGTCCCAAATATTATATGTGATCACAGTATTTAACAAATTAAGATAACGGCATCTTATTATTCTCTAATGATTCGATTCATTCACATATACATCTCTGAAATAGTGTTTGTGGTAACCACTTATAAGGTCCAGTCCACACTTTTTTTTGTATTTTTCCTTCTCTCCACCAAAATGGAAAAAATCTTACAATAAATTCATTTAAATTTGTGACACATGTCTCTACATAAAAATTTACAATATTTAAATCTACGAAAAAACATGCGGCTGGAAATAATCGAAAATCACAACAAAACAAACATATTTTTTAGATTAAAATTTGCGTGAGAGAGACAGAGAGAGAGAGAGAAAAACCAAAATGTCAACCTGCCTGTCATCATTCAAAATATTTTTTTGAAATTTTCACAATTTCAAACATTTTAAAATAAATGAATTTCTATTTATTTATATTATTTTTTGTTCAAATAAATTTATTTAAAATTTTTTATTTTAAATAAAATCGATTTTAGATTTATTTACTAAAATTATTGTTATTTTAGTTGTTGTCAATTTTTTTTTGGTTGACATTTGTTGTGTAATTGAACTTGAAATATTTGAAATTCTCATGAAATCATGCGGAAATAATTGCCTTCAATTTAGAGGTTATGTGACAATTGTTGCTGATGTTTTGAGAATATGAGATCGAATTTTGGCTTCTTTTTTTTCAAAAGACCTAATTAAATTGAATGCGACAATAATTGGAGATAAATAACTTTTCAATTAGTCAGACTATTTAAATAACAACAAATTGCAATTTGCTACGTCATTTTTTTTTTATTGAAAATTTATTTTTAGTAAAATTTCGTCAATTGAATTAGAGAGATGAGTAATTTAATTGTTGAATTTAAATGTTTGGACTTACTCATCAATTTTGACTTAAAAAGGGGATGTTTTCTATTAATTTTAGAAAACGTATGAGCATAGATGAATATTTCTATAAACGCATTTAATTTTTATACCCTCCACCATCACAAGTGGTGTAGAGGATATATTAACTTTGTCATTCCGTGTATAACGCTAAGGAGATATCATCTCAGACCCCATAATGTATATATATTCTACCATCAAATTAAATTTGGAATCGATTATGCTATGTCCGTCTGTCTGTTGTTGGCACGCTCACATCGACAAAAATTGAAAGAGGTCAATGAAATTTTGCCTGAGTATTTTTTTTGTATAGTCCTGAGAAATTTTCTATTTAAAATCAGCAAATCGGTTCAGTAAATTAAAAGATAAAGACCGATATCTGATGCAACCACTTAATAATAAACTTCCGTAAAATTGTCTATTATAAGTCGCTAAATTGGAATAATATATTCCATTTAGTACATAAATTTCATAACGATTAAAGATGTTGTTGAGAAGTTTTCTATCCGATCACTGAAATATCCCAGTTAAATTTATTCAAGGATGCTCCGATAGAGAAAATGGTTGTAAAATTAAAGGTTCCAGAAACCTTTTAAGGGATATACAAACACAAGTAATTAACAAACTAAATCTGCCAGTGAAAACATAAAAGAGAAGAAGCCAAAATGCTAAGAAAAACAGCCTTCAGAAAATCGTCTGAAATTCGCACGAAAATGCATGAAATAGGCGAAAGAGTAGAAAAGGGTAAATTTATGTGACGAAAAAATATAGTTTAAATGATGCTAACACATATTCATGTTATTGGCACAATTTAAGATCAAATTCTGTTCAGATGTCAGAACGTAGTTTTGGCATTTTTAGTGGTTATATTTCGGGAAGCATTTTCTGAAGTTGGCAAATCTGATATTTGTTTTATTCCAACAAAAATGAATAACGACTTGATAGATGAAAATTCCAGCAATATAATGCTGCGACACATGTTTCAAAACAATTTAAATCATGGTTTTACGAACACAGCATATGTCTGTTGGACTGGGGGAATACATAGCCGGTAAAGCTTTTTCAAATAATGCTCAAAACGATAGCATAATAACTTAAACAGAGCTTTAAATGAAAATAAACCAATTTGGGGAGGAAATTCACTTCAATCTGCTTAAAAATAAGTAATCCAAAACAAAGGATCATTCTCCCAATATAAATAATACTATAATACCGATAAACTCAAGTGCTTTTATAGGAAAAAATCCATTTAAAATACCATTAAAAATAACAACTAACAATATTTTAAATAAATTCTTAATTGATTTAATAAAAATTTATTTGTCCGCAAAATATTTTCTTGTTTAATTTTTCTAATTTTTTTTCAAAAATTGTTGTGTGCGCTTATAGAAATATGCATTAGTGTATACAATTTATTTGCCATAAATCTAATAACTGACAAATTAATAAAAAGAAATCAAAAGAATTATTGACATTTTGGACTTTGGCAAATTTCTCTTCTTCAACTAAATTTATTCTTATTTCGTTAAACATCAATTTCAAGTGGATTTTGGTTTCAAACATTTATAGTGCAAAACAGTACAAAAATCCCCTAAACAAATAATAAACATAAAAGAAAACTCCATAAATCTATCTACACCATGTCTAATATCCAGATACGTAGTGAATTTCCTTATATCATTCGCAATTCTTTAGCTGACATGAATTTAATTAAAGTGAACATTTTTTAAATGCTTCCAAATCATAATGTTTTCCATTAACATTAGTAGAGGTAACGCCCCTGTTCTTAAAAGATCCAAAACAAAATAGTTCTGTTTTATTTTTTGCGAAAAAAAAAAAAACTGAAAAATAAAAATAGATTTTTGTAAAAAGTCGGTTTTGTTATGATTTGAACTAAAATTATAAACAGATGGAAGCATGAGTGAAAGAAATGGCGGAAAATGGAAACAAGTGAGAGTTTTTAATTTACACTTAGCGAAATTTTATATATAAAACATTCTAAAGATGAACTGTTACTGAAAGTTCTTGGCGATTCTATATATGACCAGGTAACATAATTGCTATTCCATACTCCGTCCACAATTTGGCACTTATAACTACAATGTTTCTAAATCGTGGAAAGAAGGTAATTCCAGTATTAGGAATAGTACAGTACAAGCAATTTTTCAAAAATCCAATAAAAAACTTTCCATATTTTTCGAAATTTTTCCCTCCAGTAACTCCCTATGGCTTCCACAGCATATTATCTTTCCATATGAGACTGTATTGATCTAGATCTTTAGATATCGAATGTATCCAGCCGGCAGCTGTTTCTTGAACTTTAACGACTTCCAAATCCGGAAGTTATTTCATTACGAAATAATTTTCCAATTTTTTATATAAAATTTGGTTGGAATAAGGAAGTTTCTATGCTCGAAATGTTTTTCCTTCAATAGTTTCATATAAAACTGTAATGTCCTAGATCTTGAGACACCGAATCCAGATATTTTTTCCTCCAGTAACTTCATATGCCCTCCACAGCATCTCCTAATATCCTGTCTCTTGATTTAACTTCTCGAGTCCCATGCTGTTATAATTAATAGACTAAAATTTCCGCATGTGATTCTTAGGAACTTGCTGATGAATACTGGTAGTTTTTACGAAATGGTCTTAGTAATAAGGCTTGCTTTTCTAAGTCCTTTAGTTTGTATGCAAGAAAATTTATATCATAACACCAACATAATCAAAATTTTTGACATGAAAGGCTCTATTCCTCTTCTCTCCGAACAGTCTTCACTCATTATATCATACGTCACTATTATGATAAGCTGAGGTGATTTATGTAAAACATATCACGAATATACGAATACGAATCATCCACAACTCTAATATATGTAGAGTTGTAGATAATTCGTATAATCGGAAACTCCATTTCTTCTCAAAGCCCTCCATACGAATCGTTTTTCTCGGTGTGGAAAACATTTTTGGAATTGATGAAGAATAAGCTTAGTGGAGTAATGCATAGAGTGTTGGCTTGATATACACAGATCCTGTTGGACATAAAACCTGGGCATTTGTCTCACAGATAAAAAAATCTGTTCGTTTTCTACATTAAACATTTCATCCAAATTTACATCTTTTAAATGTTCGGAGTATTTGAAACACTTTCAATGCATGCTGACTTTTTGATCTTGTCCAGTCTATGTCATATATTCCAAAATAACAAGGATCCACATTTGATAATTGAATATAATGAAAACTTGTTTTAAACTTCATAATCGTGTATTACGTTCAAATGCTTGAAAGAAGGATTTCGGAGTTCTTAAGAAAAAAAGAACATAATTGAAAGCTTCCATAAAAATCCCATTTAATTCACTGTCTAGTTATCAACTGAAGATCAGTATTGATCACTGTTTATACAACATTTGTCGATTGTTTGGAAACTTTACTCTTCTCATTGGAAAAAGTTCATTTTTAAACTTTTTGGAAAAATCTTCAAATTGAAAGGTTCTTCCCTTCTTCAACTTAAATGTCTAGTTATCAACCGAAGATCAGTATTGATAATCATTAATAGAACTTTTGTCGATCGATTGAAAACTCTTTCTCATTATCTTCTCATTCGAAAAAGTTTACTTTTAATCTGATTAGAAAAATTCTCAAATATAAAAGATCCTTTTCTCCTTCAATTTATACGTTTATTTCACAGTCAAGTTAGCAACCGAAGATCAGTATTGATAACCGTTTATAGAATCTTTGGCGATCGAAACTCTTTCTCACTATCTTCTCATTCGAAAAAGTTTATTTTTAATCTTATTACAAATATGAAAGATCCTTCCCCCTTTTCAACACAAATGTTAGAATTCATTCCCCATTTTTCTTTTTTCAAAAAGTGTAATTAAATTAAGAAATGTTTCGCGCTAAAGATCAAGCGATCCAAAAAATTAACATACAAAATTAAATTGTCTACCGGGCAAAAATAATCTCCAAAAACCAACCGAAAACAACTCATAAGAAATCATAACGAAACTAAGTAAAATCCATTTTTCTTTCCTCTAAAACACACTTTTTTCCTTTAATATTTTCTCGGAAAATTAATGTACTTGAGTACATCAAATGGGGAAAAAGGGGATTTTGTAATAAATACAATTTTTCATAATATTTTCTACAAATTTGTTTTGTAATAATTTCTCATGAAGATCAATAGTTTAATGACAATTTATTTCTTATTTCTTTGATATATTTTTTTCTTTATATTTCTTTTTGGTTTTTGTCTAAACTTTTGACAAATTTAAAGATCATTTGCGGTTTGACACCATGAAACAATAGAAATGGAAGAAGAGAAAAACAACTGGGCTGAGACATTAACAAACAAACAGGAGAATAAAAATAGCGGTGAAATGTAGAGTTCAGGAAAAAAGTTCATTAGCACTTGAAGAGCTACAACTGCAGCAAAACAACGGACCATATAAAGATTTATGTTGTTGGAGATAAAAGCAAAAAAATAAAATAAATAAAAAAAATTAAACAAGACAATATGATTTTAATTTAAGTAAAAAAATACAGTGTAACGAATTGGGGAAAATTTTTTCGAAATTAAAAACAATTCCAGAAATCAGAAATCGAATTTCCTAAAATTTGAAAAGTGAAGGGAATATATGATATGAAGGAAACCATAAGGCGGCCTATTAATTTTCACTGCTAACAGTACGAAATAGTTCTTCGTTGGACGTAAAGTAATTGGATCCACCTCTTCAAAGACATTGATTTTATTGTTAATGGACATCAGGATAAGAGAAATCTAACATTTTGTTATTTATTCCACCTTGAACGAAAAAAACTTATCTATATAATTCGCCAATTCGTTACGAAGTCTAAGGGCATTTTCGAAAAGATTTTTTCACAATATTTTAACGGAATTATTACACAAATACGTCCGATTCGTTGACAGATTTGTGGCGAAGAGAGGCCAAAACCCTTGCAAATATTGAATTACATCGCTGATTCCCATACAGGTCGAAAAAAGGAGTTGCCTCAACGTTAAAAGACATTGAATATCAATGTTCCTTCCGTGAATTAGCGATAAAAAAGAGAAGTTTAGTTCATCTTTTCGAAAACCTAGTTCAAGTCTTGCTTTCATATTTTACGATGAGAAGATACATACATCTTGTGCTCCTTGGTTAAGGGTTAATAGTTATTCTTCAAGCAATTTAAAAACACGACAAGTGCCAATGTCCTAGCTGTTTCGCAAATCCGGTTCTGTTTCCATTGCGATTTCGTTGCTATTTATTGAAAAAAGAGCACATCTTTCGTAAATTGGTTGACGAATATCCTTCATCCTCTGCAAACTCAAACGCGATTGTGTTTCCATATTGTTTGGCTGCGTTTTAATATTCAAGCATGGTTTATTTTGTGAAATTTATTCCTTTTGGAACCGGTAATGCTTCCATGAAGATTTCGATGTCGAAGGGGAATCGCTAAATACCCAAATAGTGTGAGATTGGCAAACATCATTCTGTCTTCACCGTCTCACAAACCCAAAACCAGTTGTTTCCACTTTGCTTGTTGGATTTGGCTTGTTCCTCTCTGTTCGATTTTTCAAATTTACTTCTATGGAAATTTCGATGTTTTCAGTCATGCAATGAAAGGAGACCTAAAGTTTCGTAAATATTGAAATCGATCCTTTCTTCATTGTCTCACAAATCCAAATACCATCATGTTCACATTGTCTGGCTTCGTTAGAATATTCAAGAGAGTTTCTTTACTATTTTTTTAATCCCAATTTTGCTTCCCTGGAGATTTTAATGTTGACGTTCACTGAGAAAGACCGAAACCTTCGTAAAAATTGACTTCAAACCCTTGAGTCCCAGATGAAATGAGGTTGACAAAAACATGTTTCTTTCTTCACTTTCTCTCAAACCTAAACCCAGTCTTGTTCTTAGGTTGCATAGATCGCTTATTGAATATTTAAACTGCGTAGTTGTGCAGTTAATTTGGTGGAATATGAAACTGCAATAAATTTAATTGACAAGCTTTTACGGGATGGTGTTCGAAACTAGGTTGATC
>PYHX02000413.1:17745617-17747683 GCA_004302925.2 Cochliomyia hominivorax | reverse complement strand
TCAGTATTGATAACCGTTTATAGAATCTTTGGCGATCGAAACTTTTCTCACTATCTTCTCATTCGAAAAGTTTATTTTTAATCTTATTACAAATATGAAAGATCCTTCCCCTTTTCAACACAAATGTTAGAATTCATTCCCCATTTTTTTTTTTCAAAAAGTGTAATTAAATTAAGAAATGTTTCGCGCTAAAGATCAAGCGATCAAAAATTAACATACAAAATTAATTGTCTACCGGGCAAAAATAATCTCCAAAACCCACCGAAAACAACTCATAAGAAATCATAACGAAACTAAGTAAAATCCATTTTTCTTCCTCTAAAACACACTTTTTTCCTTTAATATTTTCTCGGAAAATTAATGTACTTGAGTACATCAAATGGGGAAAAAGGGGATTTTGTAATAAATACAATTTTTCATAATATTTCTACAAATTGTGTGTAATAATTTCTCATGAAGATCAATACTTTAATGACAATTTATTTCTTATTTTTTGATATTTTTTTTCTTTATATTTATTTTTGGTTTTTGTCTAAACTTTTGACAAATTTAAAGATCATTTGCGGTTTGACACCATGAAACAAGAAATGGAAGAAGAGAAAAACAACTGGGCTGAGACATTAACAAACAAACAAACAGGAGAATAAAAATAGCGGTGAAATGTAGAGTTCAGGAAAAAAGTTCATTAGCACTTGAAGAGCTACAACTGCAGCAAAACAACGGACCATATAAAGATTATGTTGTTGGAGATAAAAAGCAAAAAAATAAAATAAATAAAAAAAAATTAAACAAGACAATATGATTTTAATTTAAGTAAAAAAATACAGTGTAACGAAATGGGGAAATTTTTTTCGATTAAAAACAATTCCAGAAATCAGAAATCGAATTTCCTAAAATTTGAAAAGTGAAGGGAATATATGATATGAAGGAAACTATAGGCGCCTATTAATTTTCACTGCTAACAGTAACGAAATAGTTCTTCGTTGGGACGTAAAGTAATTGGTTCCACCTCTTCAAAGACATTGATTTTATTGTGTAATCTGGACATCAGGATAAGAGAAATCTAACATTTTGTTATTTATTCCACCTTGAACGAAAAAACTTACCAATGATAATTCGCCCAATTCGTTACGAAGTCTAAGGGCATTTTTGGAAAAGATTTTTTCACAATATTTAACGGAATTATTACACAAATACGTCCGATTCGTGACAGATTGTGGCGAAGAAGAGGCCAAACCCTTGCAAATATTGAATTACATCGCTGATTCCCATACAGGTCGAAAAAAGGAGTTGGCCTCAACGTTAAAAGACATTGAATATCCATGTTCCTTCATCTTTTCAAAAACCCAGTTCAAAAGTTTCACAATTATATTATATTTCACATTAAGATGAGAATATACATATATCATGCGCTCCTTGGTTAAGGGTTAATATTTACTCTTCAATCTATTTAAAAACACGGACAAATGCCAATGTCCTAGCTGTCTCGCTTTCTATATCGTCTCGCAAATCCGGTTCTATTTCCATTGCGATTATTATTTGAAAAAAGACCACAACTTGGCGTAAATTGGTTGACGAACATCCTTCATTCTTCATCGTCTGCATACACAAACGCGGCTATGTTTCCACATTCTTTTGCTGCGTTCTAATATTCAAGCTTGGTAGTTGTGCAGTTTTTTTTAGAGAAGAAATTTAGAGAAAAAAAAACATCTTTATTCCTTTTAGAATCGGTAATGATTCCATAAAGATTTTGATGTCGACGGCCATTCAGTTAAGGAGGAATCGCTAAATACTCAATAGTGGTGAGATTGGCCAAATATCATCCTGTCTTCATCGTCTCACGAACCCAAACCAGTTGTGTTTCCACTTTGGTTCCTCTCTGTTCGATTTTTCAAATTTACTTCCTTGGAAATTTCGATGTTTTCAGTCATGCAATGAAAGAAGACCTAAAGTTTCGTAAATATTGAAATCGATCCTTTCTTCATTGTCTCACAAACCCAAATACCATCATGTTTCTTTACTATTTTTTAAACCCAATTTTGCTTCCCTGGAGATCTTAATGTTGG
>PYHX02000413.1:17715617-17740617 GCA_004302925.2 Cochliomyia hominivorax | reverse complement strand
GTGTTTAATCCTTTAACATTTGTAGATGTCATCCCGGTTGGTCAGCAAAGACAAGCAGTCTACCGCAACAGGCAGTCCAACAGCAACAACAACAACAGCAGCAGCAACAGCAACAAATTAACAGTGCACCACCAACAATTGTAATCAATGCAGCAGCAGCAGCCGCCACAGCACCAGTTTCAGCAACAAGTGCAATCACACAACCAGAATCTCATCATCACACTGCACCACCACCGCATGACAAACCCACACCCGAAATATTACTACCCACTGATTTGAACAACAAACATCATCCTGTTACACTTCATCCACATGTTGAGATCGATGAAGATGATGAACACGAACACGAACACGATGATCATCATTATGAGAGTTCTCATTTCAAAGATGACACTAGAGATCATTATGTGGAAAACGATGATGATGATGATAACAATGATGATAATGATGCTGATCATAATTACGATACAGATTTTTATATTATTAAAGCTAAACGTAAAAGAAAACATCGTCCGAATCGTAAACCTCAATTAAATGATTTTGAAGATTATTTAGACTACAGCGAAGCTGAGCATGCAGACTTGTCTTTCAAAGAACAACTACAAGATGATCTCAAAGATTTGGGTTTAGGTACTTCAACAGAATTCTTAGATCCCTCCAGTAGTGAAGTGCGTGCAATACGTAATTCAAAATTTCTACAGAATATCAAATCCCAAACACGTTCTATGAGAAGAGAGCGTGAAAGAAAGAGGGAAAATGGCAAACGAAATAGAAAAGGTCGCCATCGTGAAGATAGAAAACATAACTCGTCGAGACGTAATCTTAAGGGTGCTGCTAGCATAATCGATGATGGTGCCATTGAGGGTGATGTTTTTCAATATGAAGATTTTGATATTGATATAAGCCGTCCTGAGCATCAATATGGTGATGTATCCTATGAAGAGACGACAGATGATGATAATGGAAATTCTTCAAATTTTTCACCCTCAAAGGAGAGAGCTACACCGGAACATTTGATACCAAAACATAGACGTATTTATTCGAAATGGAGTAGATGGACAAAATGTTCGCCAAAATGTACGACAAGAAGATATAAGTAAGTATTAAGGGGCAATTCTAGGAAATCGGGGGCGGTTTTTTCCGAGATGTGTATTTCTTGTGACGCAACCTTCAATGTTATAGAAATCCCTTTCCATCTATATTTCTATGGAATTATCTAAGAGAATTAAGTGTCAGAATCACTCTGCGCTACTTGATTGTTTTCTTCGCACTCGTCGGGTATCAGTAAGGGATGTAAGCATCGCAATTGAAATGGCATCTGCAACCACATGATGACATCCGTTGCTTATGTGACTGACATATTATAAGTGATCGCAGTGTTGCGTCAAACATATTGAGAAGATAATCTTTGTCTGCGTATAGATCGATAAAGAATTCGTTCTATTATTTGTAATCAAAGTTATCTATGAAGGAAAGGATCAGCTGAGTATTTCCTGTGATATTGATTCCTTTATTGAAGTATCACAGATGAGATATATGCCAATATTAATATCGTTTCTATGGCATTTGCACATCTCGGCTTAAATAGCTTTTAAATTTTGTTTCCTCCTTTACATTCTAATATCTCTTTTCTCCGGTTTCAGAAAATGTCGGGTTCGCGAACAATGTGGTCGGGAGGTTCTACGTGAAATTGCCTATTGCTATACCGAGGGAAGTTTTTGCCAACAATGGCTGCAAGCACAAGTACAAAAATCACCTTCTTACGATTTGAAACCGGTGGCAACACGTCGTCGTGATATTAGCGATGATGGTAGTACACTTTCCAATGCAATAGGTGGAACTCTAAGTGATTTTATAATGAATGGCAAAGGATATCGTGGTCCCGAATATACACCTATCAAATTAAAATGTGGCATAGCACCGATACGTAGTAATAGGCGTAACATGTATAACATGCTGAAAATTATAGGTGGTAAAGCAGCACGGAAAGGCGAATGGCCTTGGCAGGTGGCGATATTTAATCGTTATAAGGTGAGTTAATAGAAAGAAGAAAACTTTTATATTGAATTATTTTTCAAGCTTTTAGAATTATAACATTTAAATGAGCTTTCGAAATTGATGATTTGTTTTAACTATATAAATCTATGTTGTTTTAATTCTCTCCACAAAGCTTTTTATGTCAAAATGCTTTGGCTCTTAATGAGCTTACAAATTAATCGCTTAAAATATTTAAAAAGCTTTCACTACAACATTAAAATACTTAAAACAAGCTTTCTGTATATCAATGTTATTTGAATTCTTTTTAGGAAGCTTTTTGTGGTGGCACTTTAATAGCTCCGCAATGGGTTTTAACTGCAGCCCATTGTGTACGTAAAGTTTTATATGTGCGTATAGGAGAACATAATTTGGACTATGAAGATGGCACCGAATTACAAGTAAAAGTTCTTAAAAGCTTTAAACACCCCAACTTTGATAAGAAAACGGTAGACAGCGATGTGGCCCTATTAAAGTAAGTAAAAGCTTTAAAAAAACTGATCTAAATTAAAATTAAACTGAACACATATTTATTTGTTATATACAGACTTCCCAAACCAATTAACAGCACTACATGGATAGGTTTCTCTTGTCTTCCAAGACCCTATCAACCTTTACCCAAGAATATGGATTGTACTGTCATTGGTTGGGGTAAAAGGCGTAATCGTGATGTGGCCGGTACGAGCGTGCTACATCAAGCCGAAGTTCCCATTATACCCATGGATAATTGTCGTTCAGTTTATCATGATTATACCATAACCAAAAATATGTTTTGTGCTGGCCACAAGCGTGGACGTATCGATACATGTGCTGGAGATTCAGGAGGTCCCCTACTATGTCGTGATACCACAAAACCAAATCATCCTTGGACTATATTTGGTATAACATCATTTGGTGATGGTTGTGCGAAACGTAATAAATTTGGTATTTATGCTAAAGTTCCCAATTATGTTGACTGGGTTTGGTCGGTTATTAACTGTAATGGAAATTGTAAAATGCATCAACGTTCGAATTGAATTAAGAAAAAAGAAACCAGAAACCAGAGACGCAACAGAGACAGCATTACTGGCAACACTAGCAACAGCAGTAGCATCAGTAGATGCTACAACAATGTGGGAAATAAATCATTAACTAACAAAAACTCTCGTAGTCAAATTTATAGTACAGAAAGACAGACATAACTTTGTTGTATTCGAATATAAATGTTGTAAGTAGTTTTTCTTTTTTTTTTTTTTTTGTTGTGAAATGATTTATTATTTTTTAGGTTGGAAAGAGTGTTTTTTTTTGGTTGTTTTATTTTTATCCTTTTCGGAAGAAACTGATAAAGAAAAATAAAAAAAATGTATTGTGTTGAATGAAAAATTATGTAGCAGAGGTAATTGCAATTGGAGCGACATGCGTTAGGCGATTAATGTATATTTTCGTCATTAAATAAATTCAATTACATGACTCTAAAAGTAGAATCCTTCATATTGTAAATGAAAACAGCAAATAGGGAACTTCTGAAATGTTTTCATTTGTCAGCCAACTGGGTTATTCGGACCCACGATAAATGTCATTTTTTTTAAACAAAAAGCAAAACATATTTTATTGTTTTCAATCTGCTTAATTCCATTAATAATATCTTTTTCCAATTTATCCCGTTTTTAAACATTGAAGGTTGCCCACTTTCATTCCGGAAATGGACCTATAAAAATATGGACCAATAATCGAAAAACTAATGACACATTTTTGTCAATTAGACAAATAATTCTGCTGAATTTAAATCAAATTCATCCATATTTCAAACTTTTAGAAACAAAAAGCAATATTTCGGGAAGGGGTTATATGGGAGGTACGTCAAATAATGGCTGCAGCATAATATAATTTTTGTTTTTTACTGTAGAAAATTTATGTATGTGACAAATTTCAGCAAATTCTTATAAAATTGTAATCTATATGACACTCCGATGTTAGGGGGTGTATTAAAACTCTGCATACTTTATCCTATAACCTTTTTTTCTACTGATCCGATTTTAAGAATCTTTTGAACGATAATGAATTATATGTATGAATAATTCCTGTATATAGAAAAGTATATAAATTCGTTCCTACTGAAACGATAATAGTAAAATGATGAGGACCATAACAAAGATCGGATGAGCACTATAACAAAGATCTATTTTATTAGAATCGATTCATTATTATGCATGTTCAGGTAATGGAAACTCAGTTTTTAATTTGATGCAGTAATACATATACTTTATGGGGTCTTAGTTGCTATATTCTTTATGTTACATACGGAATAATGAATTCGCCCAAAACTTCAGATAATGGAGGGTATAAAAATCATTTCCAAAAGAAAATTTCAGATTGAAGTTGACGAAAGAGAACTTAAATACATATAATTAGAATCTAACAGACTTAATAGAACTACCAGCTCGTAGATTGAAGTATAAAAGATGAAACGAAGTAAAAGCCTCAGAACTACATACAGATATAATTCATAATTGAGATCCCATGATCCTCCAAAAAAAGGAGCGAATTTAAATAAATAAATTAAAGATCTAAACAACTCAATAATTGATAACAAAAATCGAGAATTTGATAGAAAAAGAGAACAAATGGAAAAATCTATATATCAGCCTAACTGCAATTGCATCTTGTCGCTTTCATTGTGAACTCGCAATGAAAATCTTTGTAAAAAATTCTACAAATTCTAAAAAAAAAAATTATTTATTTGAATTATAATTTTTAAAGCACTTTTTCTGATGTTTTTGCCATTAATGTCGTTGTAGTCTCGTCATCGTAGTTGTCGATTGTTCCAATTTGATAAATTACTTTATATGCATTTAATCATAAGTCATTTAATGTTTAAAAAAAATAGTGTATTTAGCTCGTTTTTTCTTCTTCTCTCTGTTATTATAGTGAATAATAAGTAAATAATGTAAATGTAAGATTTTTTTATGTAATTTTTTTTTAAATAATAATAATAAACCAGCGAAAATGTTATAGTCGGTCAAAACCGACTAGGTAATACCCTACACTACATAATTGCTGCTACGAAAATTTTATGAAAGGCCCTCGTATAATTTGCTTTTCTTACTTATGCTTGCGAGTGCAATAGATTATTATGATACTGAAATTTATGTGAAATTTATGCGTTTTCAAGGGAATTTGTTTCTGGAGGGATATATGGGAGTTTGAAATTATTATAGGCCGATCTTCGATCTATTTGGCACAGCTGCTTTGGTTTATGTTTATCCTAATTTAACTTAATATTTTTACAATTCATATACGTAATATGTATGATTTATAGGTTTCATAGTAATATTTGGAAGGGCTGTTGAATACGGCCTATGAGATATAACGGTCCGATCCTCATATATATTTAGGAATTTTTTAGACTAAAAACCTCAATCCGGGAGGACATTTTTATGAGGCCTTTATGAAATAATGGACCGATCATAACCAATTTCAGTAGATATCGCCTTCGTTTCACAATAACAGTACGTGTCAAATTTCACTTAAATATCTATAAAACTGCGACCTGAACAATGCGAACAAGCTTTACAGGGAAAGCCAGCCGAACGAACGGACATGTTTAAATCGACTCAGGAAGTGATTCTGAATCGAACGGAATGCTTAAAAGGACTATTTTTCTGACCGTTACAAACATTAGCATTAACGCATACACCACCTATGGTGGTGTAGGGTATCAAAATAACTAAAATAATGTATAAAACTTAATATTTGATTTCATATTTGAACGTATTTAGATTTTTATTTAAGATTTATTAAGTTTTTATTTCTAATTTGATATTTTGCCTTTAATGGCGATTTCGTAATTTAGTTATAATTTTATTTTTTTTTTTTTATTTTTATCTCTTAATAACTCAAGTAATTTATCAAAATGTTACGTAAGATTTTAACAAACAAAAAACTAAAATTATTAATAATTTTTGTTTTATTTGCAATATAATTTTTAAATAAAATTTAATTAATAATCGTAATTTTAATAAAAAAAACAAAAACAAAAACAAAACATAAATAAATAAATAATGCTGAAGAGGCTGTGAATATTTTGATTATAATTTTTCTTTAAACAAAAATTAATAAACAAATAAAATAATAAATGTGTAATAAATAAATTAATTGAAAACTTTATTAAATTTCATTGAAATGAACAAAATTTTAATTAGAATGAAGAAAAGATCAAATAAGGTAAGTTTTAGAGAATAACAATATATTCATATCAGGATATTTTCGCTACAATAATCTTGGAAAAAGTAAGAATGATAGATTCGACCAGGTCGAATCTTCAGTACTCTTCACCACTCCAATATTAATGTACAGACTCACCGAGCACAGTGGTCATAAAACGTTTTTTTTTAGAAACAGTTCTGTAACTTTAGAACTTTTGAATATTTTTAACAAATTTTCATATGGACATTCTTAAGGTCGGAAAATAGATCTTCAAAGTTGGTCACCTCAAGCACGACGATTTTTTAAAAATTATAAATTCACAATTTCTAGAAAATTTCGATAAATTTATAGAAAATTTTTCGATAAATTCACAATTTATAGAAAATTTTCGATAAATTCACAATTTATAGAAAATTTTCGATAAATTCACAATTTATAGAAAATTTTCGATAAATTCACAATTTATAGAAAATTTTCGATAAATTCACAATTTATAGAAAATTTTCGATAAATTCACAATTTATAGAAAATTTTCGATAAATTCACAATTTATAGAAAATTTTCGATAAATTCACAATTTATAGAAAATTTTCGATAAATTCACAATTTATAGAAAATTTTCGATAAATTCACAATTTATAGAAAATTTTCGATAAATTCACAATTTATAGAAAATTTTCGATAAATTCACAATTTATAGAAAATTTTCGATAAATTCACAATTTATAGAAAATTTTCGATAAATTCACAATTTATAGAAAATTTCTCGATAAATTCACAATTTATAGAAAATTTCTCGATAAATTCACAATTTATAGAAAATTTCTCGATAAATTCACAATTTATAGAAAATTTCTCGATAAATTCACAATTTATAGAAAATTTCTCGATAAATTCACAATTTATAGAAAATTTTCGATAAATTCACAATTTATAGAAAATTTTCGATAAATTCACAATTTATAGAAAATTTTCGATAAATTCACAATTTATAGAAAATTTTCGATAAATTCACAATTTATAGAAAATTTTCGATAAATTCACAATTTATAGAAAATTTTTCGATAAATTCACAATTTATAGAAAATTTTTCGATAAATTCACAATTTATAGAAAATTTTTCGATAAATTCACAATTTATAGAAAATTTTCGATAAATTCACAATTTATAGAAAATTTTCGATAAATTCACAATTTATAGAAAATTTCTCAATAAATTCACAATTTATAGAAAATTTCTCGATAAATTCACAATTTATAGAAAATTTCTCGATAAATTCACAATTTATAGAAAATTTCTCGATAAATTCACAATTTATAGAAAATTTCTCGATAAATTCACAATTTATAGAAAATTTCTCGATAAATTCACAATTTATAGAAAATTTCTCGATAAATTCACAATTTATAGAAAATTTCTCGATAAATTCACAATTTATAGAAAATTTCTCGATAAATTCACAATTTATAGAAAATTTCTCGATAAATTCACAATTTATAGAAAATTTTCGATAAATTCACAATTTATAGAAAATTTCTCGATAAATTCACAATTTATAGAAAATTTCTCGATAAATTCACAATTTATAGAAAATTTCTCGATAAATTCACAATTTATAGAAAATTTCTCGATAAATTCTTAATTTATAGAAAATTTTCGATAAATTCACAATTTCTAGAAAATTTTCGATAAATTCACAATTTCTAGAAAATTTTCGATAAATTCACAATTTATAGAAAATTTTCGATAAATTCACAATTTATAGAAAATTTTCGATAAATTCACAATTTATAGAAAATTTTCGATAAATTCACAATTTATAGAAAATTTTCGATAAATTCACAATTTATAGAAAATTTTTCGATAAATTCACAATTTATAGAAAATTTTCGATAAATTCACAATTTATAGAAAATTTTCGATAAATTCACAATTTATAGAAAATTTTCGATAAATTCACAATTTATAGAAAATTTTCGATAAATTCACAATTTATAGAAAATTTTCGATAAATTCACAATTTATAGAAAATTTTTCGATAAATTCACAATTTATAGAAAATTTTTCGATAAATTCACAATTTATAGAAAATTTTTCGATAAATTCACAATTTATAGAAAATTTTTCGATAAATTCACAATTTATAGAAAATTTCGATAAATTCACAATTTATAGAGAATTTTCGATAAATTCACAATTTATAGAAAATTTTCGATAAATTCACAATTTATAGAAAATTTTCGATAAATTCACAATTTGTAGAAAATTTTCGATAAATTCACAATTTATAGAAAATTTTCGATAAATTCACAATTTATAGAAAATTTTCGATAAATTCACAATTTATAGAAAATTTTCGATAAATTCACAATTTATAGAAAATTTTCGATAAATTCACAATTTATAGAAAATTTTCGATAAATTCACAATTTATAGAAAATTTCTCGATAAATTCACAATTTATAGAAAATTTCTCGATAAATTCACAATTTATAGAAAATTTCTCGATAAATTCACAATTTATAGAAAATTTCTCGATAAATTCACAATTTATAGAAAATTTCTCGATAAATTCACAATTTATAGAAAATTTCTCGATAAATTCACAATTTATAGAAAATTTCTCGATAAATTCACAATTTATAGAAAATTTCTCGATAAATTCACAATTTATAGAAAATTTCTCGATAAATTCACAATTTATAGAAAATTTCTCGATAAATTCACAATTTATAGAAAATTTCTCGATAAATTCACAATTTATAGAAAATTTCTCGATAAATTCACAATTTATAGAAAATTTCTCGATAAATTCACAATTTATAGAAAATTTCTCGATAAATTCACAATTTATAGAAAATTTCTCGATAAATTCACAATTTATAGAAAATTTCTCGATAAATTCACAATTTATAGAAAATTTCTCGATAAATTCTTAATTTATAGAAAATTTTCGATAAATTCTTAATTTATAGAAAATTTTCGATAAATTCACAATTTATAGAAAATTTTCGATAAATTCACAATTTATAGAAAATTTTCGATAAATTCACAATTTATAGAAAATTTTCGATAAATTCACAATTTATAGAAAATTTTCGATAAATTCACAATTTATAGAAAATTTTCGATAAATTCACAATTTATAGAAAATTTTCGATAAATTCACAATTTATAGAAAATTTTCGATAAATTCACAATTTATAGAAAATTTTCGATAAATTCACAATTTATAGAAAATTTTCGATAAATTCACAATTTATAGAAAATTTTCGATAAATTCACAATTTATAGAAAATTTTCGATAAATTCACAATTTATAGAAAATTTTCGATAAATTCACAATTTATAGAAAATTTTCGATAAATTCACAATTTATAGAAAATTTTCGATAAATTCACAATTTATAGAAAATTTTCGATAAATTCACAATTTATAGAAAATTTTCGATAAATTCACAGTTTATAGAAAATTTTCGATAAATTCTTAATTTATAGAAAATTTTCGATAAATTCTTAATTTATAGAAAATGTTCGATAAATTCGTAATTTATAGAAAATTTTCGATAAATTCTTAATTTATAGAAAATTTTCGATAAATTCTTAATTTATAGAAAATTTTCGATAAATTCTTAATTTATAGAAAATTTTCGATAAATTCTTAATTTATAGAAAATTTTCGATAAATTCTTAATTTATAGAAAATTTTCGATAAATTCTTAATTTATAGAAAATTTTCGATAAATTCTTAATTTATAGAAAATTTTCGATAAATTCTTAATTTATAGAAAATTTTCGATAAATTCTTAATTTATAGAAAATTTTCGATAAATTCTTAATTTATAGAAAATTTTCGATAAATTCTTAATTTATAGAAAATTTTCGATAAATTCTTAATTTATAGAAAATTTTCGATAAATTCACAATTTATAGAAAATTTTCGATTAATTCTTGATTTTAATGATGAATTTATGAAAAGTGATTTTTATCATTTTGTAATAACTTTCAAAATTAAGAATATTTGTATTACATAACGATAGTTTCAAAACCCAGTTCCATTCAGCCAGAATTAAATTCAAAAAAAGAAAGATTTTTAAATTGTAAGAAATATTTTTTTTAAGATGATCAATTAATAATATTTTCTACGTTTAGCAGAAAATATCCAAGTTTCCTCATTTTTACTTAAACAGTTTCTATCTAATACTGATCATAATAAATAAGTTTAATGGGAACTGACTTAAATATAAAATAATTAAATATTACTGATGTTATCCGTCTCATATATTTATAAAATTAATATTGATATTTGATAATGACTTTAATTCCTAGATATTTTCTGGTAATTATTATCAAGTTAATAATATGAAAGCTATGGCCACTGGTCATAAGGTCTTATAAAAAAGGTTAATCCATACTTTAAATTCGCGATAGGGTCCTATTAAAGAAATGTATGGATCCATAATATAAAATGTAAGTATATTTACGTTTAATTTTCTTAATTATTATACATTTTTAAGGTATCACAAAATAAATGTATTTCTCTCTCAAATTTTTCTAATTTAGTAAAATTTTTAATTATAAAAAAATTAATAAATTAAAACTCACCTTAATTGCTGCTCAAAATAACAATCATCTATAAGTAAATAAATTGAAATAATAAATTATTAAAAATCATATACAAAACAATTAAATAATTCGTCATTATAACAATTACATACAAAATTGTTTATCAAAACAATTATTGCGCATAATTCATTTATTGAGAATAAAAAGTAATTATTTTTAGTATTTTATAACAAAAAAATCACTTGAAAATTTATGATAAATTTTTTATCAAATTTTCAAATCAAATGTTTTCCTTTTGTTTAATTAACCTTTTGTCTTTCCGACTTGATTCTCTTTTTCCATTTTAATTAAAATCTTTAGTGTTTAAATAAACATAAATTATAGAAAACATGTAAGAATTCTTCGACTATGCCGATTTTTGAATACCCTTCACCACAAAGGCGTGTGAAGTAAATACCTTACAAACACATTCACACATACACTTACAGATGTAAACAATAAATAAAAGTTTTCCTAAATATAACATGGAGCCCCCAATGAGTCATAAAATTAGTTTTTTTTCACTGAACCGATTTTTATAACTTTTGAAATGGTAGTGAAGTATATAAAGCTTTATATTATGGCAGAATTTCATTCTAATTAGTCGACTTATAATTTCAATTTCAAGAAATTTCAAGAAAGTCTAAGTTAAACTTAAGGTTGGCTCAGACATCGGTCTATATCTTTTAAAATACTTAATAAATTTTTCTGATTTGATATAGGAAACTTCTCAGGATTATAACAAATACTCAGACTAAATTTCATTGAGTTCTGTCAATTATTGTGGATGTGAACGTGCCTGCAATAGACAGACTGAGCGAAGTCAGATTTTGATTTGATTCAAGAAAATATACATACATTATGGGATCTTAGATGATTCCTTTTAAGCGTTACACCCGAAATGATAAAGTTAATATATCCTCTTCATCACTTGTGGTGGTGGAGGGTATAAAAATGAAATAAATTTTAATATTTTATTGTTACAATTCGAAAACATCAAACAAATAATGTAAAACACGCATTAAAAAAACAATAAAATTATATAAAATAAAACATAAATTAGCACAAAAAATCGGCCAAACAAATAATCTAAAAAAAATCATTCCAAAAACAGTCCCTTTAAAAAACTAAACACTCAATAAAAAATTGACTTTATTTTTTTATTTAAAAAAATTCATAAAAAACTGCCAGAATTTCCCCCTCTTCATTTTCTGGACGAAAAAAAATAAAATCAACTTAAAATAAAAAAAACGAACTGGAAAAATTATTAAAAAAGTCGATCACTGGAAAAAGAGATATAAACAACATAAATTTCTTAAGAAATTTTAAAATATTTCTTTTTTAGTTTTGATTAAATTTTTCTTGTTTTCTTTTTGGGGAAATTCTGGCTCACGACAGAAAAATAAATTATAATAAAATAAAGAGAATATTTAAGGTGAAGTGATGGAAAAAGTACCCTAATTAATAATGTTAAGAAAATTTTCGATTCACTTTATAGAAAAATTTTTGATTACGGGAAAATTTTTCGGGTAAAAAAAATCGATAAATCCTTTATTCGAAGAAAATTTTCTATGAATTTCCGATTTAAAGCGAATTCTCGATAAATTCCAATTTTCGAAGAATTTTCGATTAATAGAAAATTTTCGAAGAATTTTCGATTAACAAAAATTTTCGATGAATTTTCGATTAATAGAAAATTTTCGAAGAATTTTCGATTAATAGAAAATTTTCGAAGAATTTTCGATTAATAGAAAATTTTCGAAGAATTTTCGATTAATAGAAAATTTTCGAAGAATTTTCGATTAATAGAAAATTTTCGAAGAATTTTCGATTAATAGAAAATTTTCGAAGAATTTTCGATTAATAGAAAATTTTCGAAGAATTTTCGATTAATAGAAAATTTTCGAAGAATTTTCGATTAATAGAAAATTTTCGAAGAATTTTCGATTAATAGAAAATTTTCGAAGAATTTTCGATTAATAGAAAATTTTCGAAGAATTTTCGATTAATAGAAAATTTTCGAAGAATTTTCGATTAATAGAAAATTTTCGAAGAATTTTCGATTAATAGAAAATTTTCGAAGAATTTTCGATTAATAGAAAATTTTCGAAGAATTTTCGATTAATAGAAAATTTTCGAGGAATTTTCGATCAGTAGAAAAATTTCGAAGAATTTTCGATCAATGGAAAATTTTCGAAGAATTTTAAATTAATAGAAAATTTTGGAAGAATTTTTGATTAATAGAAAATTTTCGAAGAATTTTCGATCAATAGAAAATTTTCGAAGAATTTTCGATCAATAGAAAATTTTCAAAGAATTTTCTATTAATAGAACATTTTCGAAGAATTTTCGATTAATAGAAAATTTTCGAAGAATTTTCGATTAATAGAAAATTTTCGAAGAATTTTCGATTAATAGAAAATTTTCGAAGAATTTTCGATTAATAGAAAATTTTCGAAGAATTTTCGATTAATAGAAAATTTTCGAAGAATTTTCGATTAATAGAAAATTTTCGAAGAATTTTCGATTAATAGAAAATTTTCGAAGAATTTTCGATTAATAGAAAATTTTCGAAGAATTTTCGATTAATAGAAAATTTTCGAAGAATTTCGATTAATAGAAAATTTTCGAAGAATTTTCGATTAATAGAAAATTTTCGAAGAATTTTCGATTAATAGAAAATTTTCGAAGAATTTCGATTAATAGAAAATTTTCGAGGAATTTTCGATCAGTAGAAAAATTTCGAAGAATTTTCGATCAATGGAAAATTTTCGAAGAATTTTAAATTAATAGAAAATTTTGGAAGAATTTTTGATTAATAGAAAATTTTCGAAGAATTTTCGATCAATAGAAAATTTTCGAAGAATTTTCGATCAATAGAAAATTTTCGATCAATAGAAAATTTTCGAAGAATTTTCGATCAATAGAAATTTTCGAAGAATTTTCTATCAATAGAAAATTTTCAAAGAATTTTCGATCAATAGAAAATTTTCGAAAAATTTTCGATCAATAGAAAATTTTCGAAGAATTTTCGATCAATAGAAAATTTTCGAAGAATTTTCGATCAGTAGAAAATTTTCGAAGAATTTCGATCAATAGAAAATTTTCGAAGAATTTTCGATCAATAGAAAATTTTCGAAGAATTTTCGATCAATAGAAAATTTTCGAAGAATTTTCAATTAATAGAAAATTTTGGAAGAATTTTCGATTAATAGAAAATTTTGGAAGAATTTTCGATTAATAGAAAATTTTCGAAGAATTTTCTATTAATAGAACATTTTCGAAGAATTTTCGATTAATAGAACATTTTCGAAGAATTTTCGATTAATAGAACATTTTCGAAGAATTTTCGATTAATAGAAAATTTTCGAAGAATTTTCGATCAATAGAAAACTTTCGAGGAATTTTCGATCAGTAGAAAAATTTCGAAGAATTTTCGATCAATGGAAAATTTTCGAAGAATTTTAAATTAATAGAAAATTTTGGAAGAATTTTTGATTAATAGAAAATTTTCGAAGAATTTTCGATTAATAGAAAATTTTGGAAGAATTTTCGATTAATAGAAAATTTTCGATTAATTTTCGATTAATAGAGAATTTTCGAAGAATTTTCGATCAATAGAAAATTTTCGAAGAATTTTCGATCAATAGAAAATTTTCGAAGAATTTTCGATCAATAGAAAATTTTCGAAGAATTTTCGATCAATAGAAAATTTTCGAAGAATTTTCGATCAATAGAAAATTTTCGAAGAATTTTCGATTAATAGAAAATTTTCGAAGAATTTTCGATTAATAGAAAATTTTGGAAGAATTTTCGATTAATAGAAAATTTTCGAAGAATTTTCTATTAATAGAACATTTTCGAAGAATTTTCGATTAATAGAACATTTTCGAAAAATTTTCGATTAATTTAAAATTTTCGAAGAATTTTTGATTACTAGAACATTTTCGAAGAATTTTCGATTAATAACAAATTTTCGAAGAATTTTCGATTAATAGAAAATTTTCGAAGAATTTTCGATTAATAACAAATTTTCGAAGAATTTTCGATTAATAGATAATTTTCTATAAATTTCCATTTTAGAGAAAATTTTGGATAAATATCCGATTTAGAAGAAAGTTTTCCACAATTTTCAAATTATGAGAAAATTTTCGATAAATTCTATATTTAGAGATAAGTTTCGATCAATTATCAATTTATAGAAATTTTTTGATAAATTTTCTATAAATTCTTTATTAAGAGAAAGTTTTCGATAAATTCTCCATTTATAGATTTTCGATAAATTCTGTATTTAGAGAAAAATTTCGGTAAATTCTTTATTTTCGATAAATTTTTCTGTTTATAGAAAATTTTCGATAATTTCTCTGTTTATAGAAAATTTTTGATATTTTCTACGATGATATAAAATTTTCGATAATTTTTCTGATGATCGAAAATTTTCGATAATTTCTTTGTTTATAGAAAATTTTCGATGAATTTCCAATTTTTTCTTTTGAGAAAGTTTTCGATAATTTCTTTTTTTAAAGAAAATTTTCGATATATTTTTTATTTAAAAGGACAAATTTTACACAAATTCCTTTATTTAAAGAAAATTTTTTGATTTCTCTGCTTATAGAAAATTTTCGATAATTTCTCTGTTTATAAAAAATAAAAATTTTCGATAATTTTCGATAATTTCTCTGTTTATAGAAAATTTTTTATATTTTCTACGATGATATAAAATTTTCGATAATTTTTCTGAAGATCGAAAATTTTCGATAATTTCTTTGTTTTTGGAAATTTTCGATGAATTTCCAGTTTTTTCTTTTGAGAAAGTTTTCGATAATTTCTTTTTTTAAAGAAAATTTTCGATATATTTTTTATTTAAAAGGACACATTTTACACAAATTCCTTTATTTAAAGAAAATTTTTTGATTTCTCTGCTTATAGAAAATTTTCGATAATTTCTCTGTTTATAAAAATTTTTTTTTGATAATTTTCGATATTTTTTCTGATGATAGAAAATTTTCGATAATTTTTTTTCTATAAATTCTTCATTAAGGGAAATTTTCGATTTATTCTTTATTTATAGAAAATCTTCAATAAATTCTCGATTTATCGAAATTTTAGAATTTTCTTTCTTTCAATTTTTTTAAGTAATTTTCAACGAAAACTACTGTCTCTCTTAAAATAGCGCATCGCATAATAAATATAAAACTAAATAAAAACAAATATTAATAATCATAATATTTTGAAAAACTTTTATTTTAGAAACTGAGGAAAAAAAGCAAAAAATAACATAAATTGAAAGAATTATTTAAGTTTCTAAGAATTATGATTATTTCATAAATCAAAACCAATGAATCTGAATCTGAATCTGATTCAACACAATGGAGATTCCAAAAACAAAAAATAAATTATTTATAATTTATATTTATAACACTTTATTTCGGATTATTTTAGATATTTTTTTTCAAGATCATTAAACACTTAACAACATCAGGAAACTATTTTAGTTTCCCTTCATTTTTGTTTCTTTTATTTTTCCAAAGAAAATTTAAAAAGAGAAAATAGAAAACTCAAGATCGTGTGTTTTGCTCAAGAAATATAATTCATATCAAATGCACACCTGCTTTCATAGCCCTCATTAGATAAGACTCCCCTTTAGAAATGTTTAACAAAATGAAAAAGGGGTATTTTCCTCTTTTCCTCATTGCTAAACTCTATTAAAATAATTTTTTTATTCTCCCATTTAAACTTCACAGAATGATGAGAGAAACTTTTTTGGCGTTTGAGTTTTATAATTTATGAACTTAAGACTCTTTTTATTTTGCTGCTTGTGTCGTTCAACAATTTGACGCCAAGATCTAAGAATAACGCAAAATGCCCCCGAAAAAGACATAATTTAATTTTCTTCATTGATGCTAAAATGTTGGGGTCACAGTTTATGTCTCAAATGTTAAAAACAATTACCTCTTTTGCCTCTTTGCAACTAAACTAATTGTATGATATTTATGATTCCCAAGAGTTATAATTGAGGGACTGACTGACTGACTGGAGAAAGCCAAAAACAATTAAGCACTTGTGGGTTATAATTTTAGAAATGAGACTTTTAAATTTTAAATATTTTATGTTGTCTAAGTGATTTTTTTCTATAAAAAGAATCTTTTAAAATATAAAATAAAAATTATTTTATTACAAAATAAAGTGTAAATTGAGAAAAATTTCGATAATTTTGTATGTAGAGAAAATTTTCGATTAATTTTCTATTTAGAGAAAATTTTTGTTAATTTTTTAATTTTAAGAAAATTTTTTTTAAATTTTTTATGTAGAGAAAATCCTTCAAAAAATTTCTATTTAAAGAAAAAATTTGATAAAAATTCTAAACATACATACATTAGAGCCCCGATTTTCGTTGTCCCGACTTACGTCGTTTCGATTTGCGTTGCTTATTAAGAATTTTAAAAATTCCATTTGCGTCATTGTAATTTGGAGTTGTGTCGTTTTGATCCCGATTTCCATTGTTCCATTTGCGTCGCTTTGCATTGTGGATTATTGTCGTCACCTGTATGTTAAGTTTTTTGATTGCGTGAATTAGGTGGTTTCCCTTTTTATTGTTATATAACAAGTCTCTGTTTATGGTATGAATATAGAGTGGGATTCGCCAAAGTACATTAACGACGTAAGAAATGAGTCAGAGTAAAAGAAAAGTAAAACATTTGAAATAAAAATTAGACGTTTTAAATCGGGAGAAAAAAATGTTAATATAAGAAGAGTTTTTGGATCAGCAACAGTAAGAACAATTGACAACAGACACAGTGATAATTAGCTGAAATTGTCACACCCCTCTAATCTAAACAAGATACTATACCTTATTGGTTTAGATGGAATCTCTTCCTTCATTATGAATACATGATCAAAATAAACGAAGAATCCCACTGAAAAGGGCATAATAAAAAAATGAAGCTTTTTCCATGTACTTTGACCTTAAGAAAAAAACGTTTGAATTAACTTGTTTTTTTTTTATCAAAAATACAAAATTTTTTTCATTGTTTTAAAAATTTTCCCCAATAAATTAAATTTCAGTGCATTAACACGGAAAAAGTTGATTCGATTTGTGTCGTTTCTATGTACATTGCGTTTCTCCGATTCCCATTAACGACGCAATCCGGGGCTCTAGTGTATAATTTTATTAAAAATGAAACCGCTAAACTTACAGTTTCAATTTTTTTGTTTGAAAAAATTGTTAAAAAAATAAATAAATATTTTTATAATTTTATTCACTAATGATGAAATTTTGAATCATTTCCGGAAACATTTTCATTAAAATTTTTATAGTGTCACTTTGCTCGAACCCATTAACCCATCTCCGTTTAAAAACTACCAAAATTTTCGCATTTTTTGAGCTCTTCTATTCTCTTGAATGTGAAATCAATATTTCTTCACCGGCCTTAGCTCCGGGCAGTTTGGAGGATTTGCCTCTATTGGTACAAATACAACATTATTGTTCTTGTACAATTTAAGGGCTTATTTATCATAGTTACTGGATGTCATGTTACTGGATATTAAGTCTGGCCTAAAATAGTGGACTCATTAGGAAGTCCTATGAATGAAGCAGCCTTTGTTGTTAACATTACTTAATGTAAATTTCGATATTTCTAGAACTCGTTGTAAACAAATTATTGGCTTCTTTTGCCGCAACTGCATTTGCTTGCCATTATCAAGAAGTTTTTTGGGAAATTTTAAGTACTAAATATTTCTTCAAAATTCCCACGAATAAAATTTTTGGCCAAGAAGTTGCAAAAAATTACCAGAACATACATTTTGTCATCCAATATTTTTTGGAATGCTTGACTTCAATTTTATTGTCCTGTTTTTGGCCTCTAAATTTTTAGGAACTCTTTGGAGTCTTGTGTTTTTTAAAACCTGCATTGACTTAAAATTTGTATATCAAATAGTACGAGCACTAATCAGATTACTTTCCTATTTAATGTGTTGGGAGCTCTTTTGAAAATTCTTTCTATTTTTAGCTTTAGAAACATCATATGGCTCATTCCATCTACCTGCACCAGGTTTTCTATTAACGGATATATTCTTCCGGTACTGCTTACTAACATTGGAAACAGTTTAATGGCACTTTACACTTTAAATGCTTTGTAGGACCAAGTTGGATGTTGTAGAAAACATTTCTGGTCACTGATTTTAATCAGATTAGCAAAAATAATTCAAATAATTAAAAAATAGTGTGTTAAGAATTTTCCGATCTCACTTCAATACATTCTAATGCATAAGACTTAATGGTAACAGAATATCGATCAAAAAAAGCCGCGAATATATAAGACATTTTAACATTAACATTTTTTAAATTTAAATAAAAATTCATTGTTTTTTTTAATTTCTAAGAAATCTTTTTTTATTATATTTATTTTTTCTTGTTATATTTTGTTTAGTTTGTTTTCTTTTCATTTTATTTAACTAATTACTAAATATTTTGTTTAACTATTTGCCAAACCAATAAAGTGGCTTAAACATTTTATTTTTGTTATTACAATTTTTTAAATCATTTTTTTTGTGTCGGTTTAAACAATAAAAATCTCATTTTTTTAAATATTTTTTTAGAGAAAAAAAAGGAAATTTGCAGACAAAATACACAAAGAAAAATTTAAATAAAATACAAAAAAAAAAAACAAACACAAATACAAACACAAAAGAATTACAATTATTAAGTATAAAATTACAGTTAATAAAATAAAATAAAATAAAAATAAAAAAACAAAACAAAACGTTTACACATTTTCTTTTAACCAACAAATAAAGCCAAAAAGGTCCAAGTGAAAACAAGTGTGTGATGTTGGAGCAATGAGTTGAGAGAACAATAAACGCTGCTCACACTCATTTGAAGAAGTAGTGCATAAGTATGGAAATGATGAGAACTAAAAGAGCCACTGCTATGCCCAACATATACATGGTGCGTGTAAGATCTCTTTTACTGGCGGTTTCCTCGGCCAATTTCAGTAATTGTTGTTTAGCCGTTTGCAATTCAAATGAACTGTCGCTAAAGGAATCATCCTCAGGCAAACTTTCCACATCACCCACTATACTTGAAGTAGCTATATCCAAATCTAGAATCTGTTTTGCTTGAGCCCGCTGCCACTGTTGGTGTCTCACCTCGGAATATATATTCGGAAAATTGTATATTAGTTCCCGTTGTATTCGAACTGGAAGTGTTAACATTGAAATAAACTCTTCGTGGGGGTTCCGAAATAAATATGGCATCGTTGCTTATATTAGGCTCCGTTAAACCATCACAATATACCTGTATACGAGCCATTAGAGATCTTAAAATATCTTCACGTATGAAACGTTTAACATCTCCTAATGTCGTCTTGGGATTACACCATACTCTAGAGGATATAACACCATGCAAACGTATTGTTCCATTGAATTCCTTTACTTTGACAGTAGGTAAAACTTTATGGTCTTGGCACTTGACAGGTAAGTATATGGTCGCCTTAAAACAATCCTCATTTGTTTGAAATTTATTGCCACCTTGACGTTTTTGTTTCACATACGTTTCCAATATTTGATTATCTTCGACATTTTCATTTTGTATAAAAATTTCACTGGCCGCCAGTTGCTTGCGCACCGTTTCAATGGTGGCTTGGAATTGTGATTCAATATTTATCTTTTCCGAGTCACTATCCAAAATGGGGAAAATATCATCCAATTCATAACTGCTTTCGAAAGCGTGCCATTCAAAAGGTTTCTCCACAAAACGATAATCCATAGGAGCAAATGAGCCGCCACTGGGAAGGGAGGAATTTTAATTTTGATTTTATATATTTTTGTTTTTTTTTTTTTCAGATAAATTTAAACTTGAGATTTTTGGTTGGAAATTTTGTTAGTTAAAGCTTTTTGAAATTAACATTTGTGAGATGATGAGATGTTCAAGTGTTAGAGAGATATAGGTGTCACAAATTAAAAGCGATGATGATAGAAACACAAATTTTAATAAAACAAAATTGATTGAAAACAATATTTTGCTTAAAACCAATTTTTATTAAAAAAAAAACTCAACACTAAATAAAAAATCTTATTTTAACAAAACTTAAATTAAACATTTTTGAACTGAAATTGTTGAAATGAAATTATTATTTTATATACAAAATAACAGTCTTACAGATCTGCCTTAAGTCTGCTGATTTTTTAATAAAGTCTTTTTTTCGAAAAATAATAATAATCAACTAAAGAAATAAAGTGAAAATAAAAAATTTTTTTCTAACCAACAGAAACAAAAACAGAATATAAGAATTTTTATTTAATTAATATTTTGTTAAAAAATTATTTACCATAAAACACATTTAATATGTGCTGTAAATACGTTTTCTTGCATTCCCTGTTTTAATTAATATTATTAGTAGAAGTTTGTTTAATAAATAGAAAATATTAAAAATTATTAATTATTATTAATTTTACACAAATATTTTTCGTTCAATTTTCTAAAGAATTCTAAAAAAAAATATTGGAAGGAAATTTAAAGAAATTAAATGCCTGATTCTCTATGTCGATCGTTCGTTCAATAAAACGTGTTATTGAAAATAAATATACACTGATGCTTACTCCTATAAACGGCATTTGCTTCACAGATTATAAATCTACCATAATATTTGGAAACCGTTTGAAGGGCTCTTCAATTCTTTTTATAACAACGGCTTGATATTCTCCCCACTGGCCTTAGTATCTAGAAGTTTTGCCTCCCTTTTTTTATACCACCCAAGGGCTTTATTTGTCATAGTGGCAGGATGTCAATGCAGGTTAAAATATGTTAGAGTTTATTTTCTTGAAACTTTCCTTGATGTAAAATTTCGGTATTTTATAGGGTTCTTTGTAACAATTTATTGGCTTCTTTTGTCGCAGCTGCATAGCTCTAGTCTTGTCAAGAACTTTTTGGGAAATATTGACAGTTTTTGGGTCCAAAATTAATAAAATTTTGCAAACAAATCTGCCAGAACATTCGTTAGTCCTTCATTATGTTTTGACCTCTAAATTTTTTGCAGCTTCCTGTTAGGAACTTTTCGAGCTGTGTTTATTTTGAAACCTGCATAAGTTTTAACTTTTTGTACAAAATAGTTTGAGCACTGACCTAAGCAGGATGCTTTCCTACCGGATGTAAAGGAAGCTATTTTTAAAATACTTTCTTGTTTTCGCTTAAGGGAAACATCAAGTGGATTCAATTCATTCTACCTGAACCAGGTTTTCTATGAACAGCACGGTTCTCCCAGTACCCGATTAGAAGCATTTTGATGGCAGACCTTTGGTCAACTCTTAGGTGAGACCAAGTTGGTTCCATACATAAATACAATATATCCATTTTTTTGGCATAAGACATAATAACTGACATGTTTAACAAGGGTAACTTGATCATAAAAAAAATCAACGTGTTTTAAGAATTTTTCGATCTCAAACCCTAAAGAAACAAACTACAATTTCCTGTGACTTACAAACACGTTGCTCACATTTTATAAAGAGAAGATTTATTTGAATATTTTAAAATTTTCCATAAAACTATTATTTTTTGCTTAATTTTTTCTTATTTTTTCAAAAAAATTGATGTTGCGTTTATAGTTTAAGTACCAGTGTATTTATTTTAAATCGAAAGGAAGGCTTTCCGAAAGAGAAAATCAGCCTCATTCAAATCAATGTTTAATATTTAATTTTATAGAGAAATCATAGGAATCAAGTAAACATTCAAATTATCAAATAAAAAACCTATTAGAAAAGTCTTCCCAGACTAAATTATAAATTGAACTTAAAATTGAAAAGATAAGTAAAAGTTACCAAGTGCCCAGTGGTACGTAAAGGTTTAGAATGCTATTAGGTGTTTTTTATTTAATATAATAATTGTAAATGAAAATTAGTTTTCTCCAAAAAAAATTAAATGCCAAATTTTATATTTGTAGATTCGATCGTGAATGAAATGATATGAAAAGTTAGTACTTAGCTATTGTTCAACATTAATTTGTACATTTTACAGACTGGCTTTTTTGGACCGGCACTTAGGAATAGGCCAAATATAGAGTTATTCAAAGTGTATCATGATCAGTTACTTTTAAATTGATGGGATTGATTAAGTATAACTGAAAATCGGAAAAAAGACAAAAAAGAAAATATCTAGAAATAGTTAAATAAACATAGTAAGACATAAATTATGATGATTTCAGTCAAAGAACATTTTTATAGAAAATTTAACTTTTTAAAAAAGGAGGTTGACCAACCGAAATCCCTAAATTCTTTACTGTTCGTAAATTTCAACTTTAAAATGTAGCAAAACATTTCACCACCTGAACTTTTTTATTAAGCTCGTTCTCACTACAATTAGATCTCCGTTCCGGAACGACCCAGTCACCAAGTGCCAGTGACAGTTTTTTTTCTCCAAGAAAGAATAACCAGATACAGAAAATTATTAAACAACCACCTGATCTCGTTCTTACGACATTAAATCTTGACTCCCGAAATCATCCAAATTATACTTAACCAAAAATTGTGAAAAGAATATGGTGACGTAGAAAGTTAATTTCTACTGCCAAAAATTAAAAAAAGTTCAAGTTAAATAGTTTATTTTTGTACGAGATAAAACTTCCCATGGATCTGCACATTAAAAAAATAAAAATGGATATGGAAAGTCTAAATTGACATTTCCATATATCTATATGGTTTCATTTTGGAGATACAAAAGACATCTCACATGCTTTGTAATCTATTTTAAATTATACACGATAAAGGGAAAAGTAGAGCTGCTTCTCTCCCTGGTATAGAAAAAGAATATCTGAGTTTTATCTTTTATAATAAGAAATTTAAGACGCTAATGACACAGATGAGAATCAACATCTACAAAACTGAGAGTATTCGCGTCAAATTCCGATAAAGAAAAGCAAGTTTGTGAGAGAAGAAAATTAAGACGAATGACAACGGATAAGATCACCATCTACAAAGCTGGGATTGTCGTTTACGAGTATGAAATCGTGAAATATAATCCAGTTGAAAGATGATAGTTAAAATACGCAATGTTTTAAATTCCTTACTGGTAACGAACTTTTCTTTATGAAGGCAGCAAAAGATATTAGACCACGGTTAGATGCACAAATTCCATTAAGGAAAGCTGATGGTTCTTAGCATATAGTTCAAAGAAAAATCTAACTATTTTGCGACTATTGAAGTAAAGTTTTTTTAACCGAACTCTTCTACAAACGAGTTTGTCATTTGAGAAACATCTGAACAAATATCGGAAATTATGACACAATTGTAATTGGCCCAGATAATATAATTATATAATGCAAGTATATGATTTAGTGACACTGCCTGTGATTTAAAAAGCTACGTTATATGGTCATAATATTACTGACAAAAATTTTAACTCGATAATACCCATTCGAAGACCAAGGAAATATTCTACTTAACTTCCTAGAGAAATAGTTGGGATCTAATTTGAGAACTCTTGCTGTTGTAGTTCTTGAGATAATCAATAATTAATATTTACCTTTATTTACTATGTAAAATAGTTTCCTAAGAAACTTGTTGTGAGTAAATATGAGAACTCTCGTTATTATAGTCCTTTAGATATTCGATAATCAATATTTGCTTTGTATGGGAGAACCACTTCACCGTGACCCTATAGGTCACGGTGATACAAAGATACATTTATATGTCTAAATCCTCTTTTATATTTAAAATATAAATAGATACTCTTCTGAATATAAAAAAAAATATTAATGTTTTATGTATAAAGCATTTTCGGTTAAATTCTTCATTTGGAGAAAATGCTAGATGAATTAAATTAAATTCATATTAAATAAATCTAAAACCATTCCTAATTCGAATCAATATAAGAAATCATAGACAACCTAAATAATTGAACTCATTTTTTTCTTGTCATACTTAAAGTTTCTCATTTAAAATCATTGACCAAAAACATAATTGGACTTTCTATTTAACATCGCATACTTACTTGTGCATATCGTAAAACAGTCTTTTGGCAGTTTTGAATTCTTCAGATTGTTCATCAATATGTTCCTTTTGTATGCCAGTAACAAAAATACCTAAAAACCATTAACAAAAAAAGAAACACCCAAAATCAAATTATTAAACATTTAATATGTATCTAAATCGAGGAAACACTCACCCAAAAATATTAAATGAA
>PYHX02000413.1:17630348-17715517 GCA_004302925.2 Cochliomyia hominivorax | reverse complement strand
CTTCACATTTGATCATTATTTTAAGATTCGTTCGTTTGGTTAGTTGTGAGTATAACTGCAGTCGTTTGAATCCCGTTCCAATCTGTTTTGAAACCATTTGATTATTTACGTTTACCGCGCACTTTCTACAAAAGTAATTCTTGTGAAAGGGTGTTAACTCCCATTTTGACTTTCGTTATTACTTCGCTTCAGATGAGAATTAATTAAACAGCAAGCAAGTTTATTGCAAGGTAACACTCATCCACTATGGCTTGCTAATTAGTGATTTCTATTCTTAGAGAGCTTGAAAACGCCAACATATTTGTTCCAAAATATTAGAGATCTGTGAAGAAGATGAGTTCGGATGGATTTGGGTTGCGACTGATGACACTTTAAAGGTGCTTGTCATAAAAAAGGAGTAAGATTTTTACTTACACTTCTAATAGTTTCCCATCCTTCTGGAAAATCTTAAAATTTTTCTCTTTGATGATCGTTCAATTTTGAACGATCGCTCACTTCCCCATTTCGTTACACTGTGCAGCATAACAGGGAATTCATCCATTAAATTCATAGACTAAAGGTATCATATCACTTTGCTACAAGAGTTGTAGTTGATATAAACAAATCACACAAGAAATAAAAAAATATAAAAATAATAATACATTTTACATGTTAAAAATAACATTGACATCTTTACGACACCGCCAAAAAACCACAAGACAATGAAATGGCAAAACAAACGAAAAAAAAAACGAAGAAAGAAAAATATACAAAAGATACAAACCACATTAAGATCTATAGAAATGGGAATAAAAATGGGATGGATGGATGGATGGATGGCTGAATGGTTCGTTGGTTGGTTGGAGGGTGATCGAAATAATAAAATATATAAGAAGTTCACAATAAAACCACTTATAGGAAACATATTTATTGTTATTAAACTTGTATCATATCAAACAAAAATTTGTTTGACAGACATTAAATAAAATCAAAGAAACGTGAAACATAAATCAAAAAAATAAAATAAAAAAAACTAATAAACTTTTATTTTCTTTATTTCTTCTTTCCCTCTCCCTCTCTCTCCCACAGAATAGTCATGTTCAACTGGCTAAAGAACACATAAAAACGGAAGTTAATGCTTCAGTAGGTCATTTACCATCATCACTACCAACATCTTTAACCGCTCTAACTTCTACCAGTGCACACCCTTTTTATCATCATAATATTTATAAAAGACACGCCAGTGTCATTAGCAGTAGCGACACTCATCATTATGTACAACCGCCACCACCTTTAACTTCACCTCAACAGCGACATTATCATCAGTGGCATAGAAGAAATGGTCCAGTTGCCCAACGACGTCATTATCGCGTACATCGTCATCGTTCACATAATAGATGGGTGCCGCGTCGTCATCATTACCATCATATTCATATTAAGTACACCCCTTGGACAGCTTGGTCACCCTGTTCGCCGGAGTGTGTACAACGTAGGGAACGTTATTGCAAAACAAAACGGAAATGCGGTCATATTAAACACATTGAGGAACGTAAATGTTGGAAGTAAGTGGAAAAATATAAATTTAAAAGTGTTTAACGATGTTGATAATAATAAATAAATATTAATTGTAATGGGTTTAAAGGTCGACTAGTTTGAAACACTAAATTTTAGTCAAACATATTTAGAAAAAGCTTAAGTTTCAATTAAAAATTTATGAAAACTTTAAAGTGGAAAAACTCATTATAACCCCATACAATGAAGTAAACCTCCAAATCAAAAATGAAATTAGTTCCCAAAAGGCGAAATAAATCCCTAACTGTAGTTGTTGTTGGGTTCAATACAAAATTTAGTGAAGATGAGTTGTTTCTTTCTTCAAAGAAATCCATTCCCTGTGATATAACGATGTAAAAGTGATTTTCCAGTTCTTCTGAACTAATGTCGCAAAGAAAAGCTCTTCCTTCATCTTCTTACAAACCAAAACTTGTTTCCATGATGTTAGGTTCGGTTCAATTATTCCCCTGCGTAGTTGTACAGTTTATTTAGAGGAATTTGGACGGTGATATGAACTATGAAAACATTATTAGGAAACTGTAAAAAAGTGGGCCAACATGGGCTAAAAGAGCAAGCAAGTTTACCACAAGATAACATTCATCAACTCATTGTCCAATCCTCCAAACCAACCAATAGGTTGGTGTTTTGAAGCTTCAACACTGGAGGAACGCATTTGTGTCTAAACATTAGATAAATAGATAGATAGATAGATAGATAGATAGATAGATAGATAGATAGATAGATAGATAGATAGATAGATAGATAGATAGATAGATAGATAGATTGATTGATAGATTGATAGATAGATAGATAAATAGATAGATAGATAGATTGATAGATAGATAGATAGATAGATAGATAGATAGATAGATAGATAGATAGATAGATAGATAGATAGATAGATAGATAGATAGGTAAATAGATAGATAGATTGATAGATAGATAGATAGATTGATAGATAGATAGATAGATAGATAGATAGATAGATAGATAGATAGATAGATAGATAGATAGATAGAGCGATTGATGAAGCTTTGAGAGCTGCAATTCCAAAAAAAAAAGAAATAGTGAATTTGTATCATTCCTAGTAGTACCACTTTACCAATTCCTATAGAATCCACTTTCTTTTGCTTTGAATGTTTCCCAATACTATTAAACGTAGATTTCCTACGAGGCTTCCAATGATAATTCAAATTCATCTTGAGCCTCACAATTTTCGGCAACAGGAATGAGATGAAAGTTTCTTAAAAAGTGGTCAATATGAGCAGAAACTGCAAGATAAAACTTATCAACTAGTTGTCCAATCCTCCCAGATTTTCAGATATTAATGGATTTCGCAATGCTATCAATCGTAGATTTTATACGTGATTTTCAATACGAGTTCTTTAGATTTTGTCGAAATTCCTCAATTAGAAACTTTTTCGGCTGACAAGAAAACTCATGGTGTTCAGTGTCAAATTCTGAATTTCCTAATAACGCAAACCTTTGCTCTCCTTTTGAGTTGCTACATGTCGCCCCTTAGTTTAAACTTGAAAAATATGATTCGATTTTTTTATTTTGGGAACATTACACTCAACAAAACGTTCGCTCAAAGTTCTCATTTCATTGTAGCGTATTGGAAGAAAGGGCAGTGACGATGCATTAATTAAATGTTTGAAAATTGTGTCAAACATCAGTGAAGTATAAAATTTAGTATAAACATAATTAATGAAATGGAACAATGACCAAGTGAATTTTTAATTAGCTGGTTTTTGGAATAAAGTAAAAGTTTATTGTATCGAAAGTGAAACTAATTAAGAAAATATTCAGAAATAGAGAAAAAACTTTAAAATTGAAAATAGAAATAAATATAATCGATCAAGTTGATGAGTTTAAATTGTTATAATGTTTTGCCATAAGATTTTCTTTAATAAATTAAAAAATTATTCAGGGGTTTAGGGAATTTCAAAATGGAGAATCTTAATGATTCTCCATATTGAAACTGATTGTGCAATGATCTTTCGACGATCTTAAGCGATCCACTGCATTACAGATAATAAGAGCCCCTTTATGCTCTAAAATTATGTCATCTATTTTGGGAATCCATGTGGAAATATAGGAAAAACTCTGTTAATCAGATGATAAATAATTTTACCACCTGATTCAATTTCCCCATTTCATAAGATATTTTGTTAAAAAGGTCAGTAAAAATGTGTCACATGTCTTAAAAAACGTTGCCCAAAAAACAGACTCATTTATTCATTCCGACAATTTGTCAAGTTAATGATTCGTATTCTTAAATTTTTTTAAGTAGAAATGAAATGATCTACTGCAGAACGATCTATGTTTAGAATGCAGCATTATAAATTATAATTTATGATTTGATAGACAAGAAACAAGAGCTCTTATCACGGCAACAGACATCAGACAACTTCTAGTGTTGTGATTTTCTTCACTTTATTTAGAGTTCACTCTTAAGTCAAATAATAAAATCATAATTTAAATACAAATGGAATGTGGAAAAATAAACAAATAAATAAATAAAATGATATTAATTCAAATGTGACCCAAATTAAGATTAAGACAACAACAACAATGCAACATAGTTTACCACCCACAATTATTGTGTGTTTGCAACATCTATAAATCTTAAAAAATATTCCAAAAACAATAAAATAGAAAAAGAGAATTTGTCTCAACATTAATTTTGTGTTTAATCCTTTAACATTTGTAGATGTCATCCCGGTTGGTCAGCAAAGACAAGCAGTCTACCGCAACAGGCAGTCCAACAGCAACAACAACAACAGCAGCAGCAACAGCAACAAATTAACAGTGCACCACCAACAATTGTAATCAATGCAGCAGCAGCAGCCGCCACAGCACCAGTTTCAGCAACAAGTGCAATCACACAACCAGAATCTCATCATCATACTGCACCACCACCGCTTCCACCATCACAACATCATCATGATAAACCCACACCCGAAATATTACTACCCACTGATTTGAACAACAAACATCATCCTGTTACACTTCATCCACATGTTGAGATCGATGAAGATGATGAACACGAACACAAACACAAACACGATGATCATCATTATGAGAGTTCTCATTTCAAAGATGACACTAGAGATCATTATGTGGAAAACGATGATCATGATGATGACAATGATGATAACGATGCTGATCATAATTACGATACAGATTTTTATATTATTAAAGCTAAACGTAAAAGAAAACATCGTCCGAATCGTAAACCTCAATTAAATGATTTTGAAGATTATTTAGACTACAGCGAAGCTGAACATGCAGACTTGTCTTTCAAAGAACAACTACAAGATGATCTCAAAGATTTGGGTTTAGGTACTTCAACAGAATTCTTAGATCCCTCCAGTAGTGAAGTGCGTGCAATACGTAATTCAAAATTTCTACAGAATATCAAATCCCAAACACGTTCTATGAGAAGAGAGCGTGAAAGAAAGAGGGAAAATGGCAAACGAAATAGAAAAGGTCGCCATCGTGAAGATAGAAAACATAACTCGTCGAGACGTAATCTTAAGGGTGCTGCTAGCATAATCGATGATGGTGCCATTGAGGGTGATGTTTTTCAATATGAAGATTTTGATATTGATATAAGCCGTCCTGAGCATCAATATGGTGATGTATCCTATGAAGAGACGACAGATGATGATAATGGAAATTCTTCAAATTTTTCACCCTCTAAGGAGAGAGCTACACCGGAACATTTGATACCAAAACATAGACGTATTTATTCGAAATGGAGTAGATGGACAAAATGTTCGCCAAAATGTACGACAAGAAGATATAAGTAAGTATTAAGGGGTAATTCTAGGATATCGGGGCGGTTTTTTTTCCCAGATGTGTATTTCTTGTGACGCAACCTTCAATTTTATAGAAATCCCTTTCCATCCATATTTCTATGGAATTATCTAAGAGAATTAAGGGTCAGAATCACTCTGCGCTACTTGATTGTTTTCTTCGCACTCGTCGGGTGTCAGTAAGGGATGTAGGCATCGCAATTGAAATGGCATCTACAACCACAAGATGACATCCGTTGTTTATGTGACTGACATATTATAAGTGATCGCATTGTTGCGTCAAACATATTGAGAAGATAATCTTTGTCTGCGAATAGATCGATAAAGAATTCGTTCCATTATTTGTAATCAAAGTTATCTATGAAGGAATGGATCAGCTGAGTATTTCCTGTGATATTGATTCCTTTATTGAAGTATCACAGATGAGATATATGCCAATATTAAAATAAAGTTTAAAACAGCGATCATTACCTTAATCGATAATTTCCATGACAATTGCACATCCCTTCCGGAATGACCCGAGTTAAACTCGGCTTAAATAAGCTCTTAAATTTCGTTTCCTCCTTTACATTCTAATATCTCTTTTCTCCGGTTTCAGAAAGTGTCGGGTTCGCGAACAATGTGGTCGGGAAGTTCTACGTGAAATTGCCTATTGCTATACCGAGGGAAGTTTTTGCCAACAATGGCTGCAAGCACAAGTACAAAAATCACCTTCTTACGATTTGAAACCGGTGGCAACACGTCGTCGTGATATTAGCGATGATGGTAGTACACTTTCCAATGCAATAGGTGGAACTCTAAGTGATTTTATAATGAATGGCAAAGGATATCGTGGTCCCGAATATACACCTATCAAATTAAAGTGTGGCATAGCACCGATACGTAGTAATAGGCGTAACATGTATAACATGCTGAAAATTATAGGTGGTAAAGCAGCACGGAAAGGCGAATGGCCTTGGCAGGTGGCGATATTTAATCGTTATAAGGTGAGTTAATAGAAAGAGGAAAACTTTTATATTGAATTACTTTTCAAGCTTTTAGAATTATAACATTGAAATGAGCTTTCGAAATTGATGATTTATTTTAACTATATAAATCTATATTCTTTTAATTCTCTTCGAAAAGCTTTTTATGTCAAAATGCTTTGGATGCTAATGAGCTAACAAAGTAATCGTTTAAAATATATAAAATAGCTTTTATTACAACATTATAATACTTAAAATAAGCTTTCTGATCATCTATTACAACTGTATATCAATGTTATTTGAATTCTTTTTAGGAAGCTTTTTGTGGTGGCACTTTAATAGCTCCGCAATGGGTTTTAACAGCAGCCCATTGTGTACGTAAAGTTTTATATGTGCGTATAGGAGAACATAATTTGGACTATGAAGATGGCACTGAATTACAAGTAAAAGTTCTTAAAAGCTTTAAACACCCCAACTTTGATAAGAAAACGGTAGACAGCGATGTGGCCCTATTAAAGTAAGTAAAAGCTTTAAAAAAACTGGTCTAAATTAAAATTAAACTGAATACATATTTATTTGTCATTTACAGACTTCCCAAACCAATTAACAGCACTACATGGATAGGTTTCTCTTGTCTTCCAAGACCCTATCAACCTTTACCCAAGAATATGGATTGTACTGTCATTGGTTGGGGTAAAAGGCGTAATCGTGATGTGGCCGGTACTAGCGTGCTACATCAAGCCGAAGTTCCCATTATACCCATGGATAATTGTCGATCAGTTTATCATGATTATACCATAACCAAAAATATGTTTTGTGCTGGCCACAAGCGTGGACGTATCGATACATGTGCTGGAGATTCAGGAGGTCCCCTACTATGTCGTGATACCACAAAACCAAATCATCCTTGGACTATATTTGGTATAACATCATTTGGTGATGGTTGTGCGAAACGTAATAAATTTGGTATTTATGCAAAAGTTCCCAATTATGTTGACTGGGTTTGGTCGGTTATTAACTGTAATGGAAATTGTAAAATGCATCAACGTTCGAATTGAATTAAGAAAAAAGAAACCAGAAACCAGAGACGCAACAGAGACAGCATTACTGGCAACATTAGTAACAGCAGTAGCATTAGTAGATGCTACAACAATGTGGGGAATAAATCATTAACTAACAAAAACTCTCGTAGTCAAATTTATAGTACAGAAAGACAGACATAACTTTGTTGTATTCGAATATAAATGTTGTAAGTAGTTTTTTCTTTTTTTTTTTTGTTGTGAAATGATTTATTATTTTTTAGGTTGGAAAGAGTGTTTTTTTTTTGGTTGTTTTATTTTTATCCTTTTCGGAAGAAACTGATAAAGAAAAGAAATAAAAAATGTATTGTGTTGAATGAAAAATTATGTAGCAGAGGAAATTGCAATTAAAGCGACACGCGTTAGGCGATTAATGTATATTTTCGTCATTAAATAAATTCAATTACATGACTCTTAAAGTAGAATCCTTCATATTGTAAATGAAAACAGCAAATAGGGAACTTCTGAAATGTTTTCATTTGTCAGCCAACTGGGTTATTCGGACCCACGATAAATGTCATTTTTTTAAACAAAAAGCAAAACATATTTTATTGTTTTCAATCTGCTTAATTCCATTAATAATATCTTTTTCCAATTTATCCCGTTTTTAAACATTGAAGGTTGCCCACTTTCATTCCGGAAATGGACCTATAAAAATATGGACCAATAATCGAAAAACTAATCACACATTTTTGTCAATTAGACAAATAATTCTGCTGAATTTAAATCAAATTCATCCATATTTCAAACTTTTAGAAGCAAAAAGCAATATTTCGGGAAGGGGTTATATGGGAGGTACGTCAAATAATGGCTGCAGCATAATATAATTTTTATTTATTACTGTAGAAAATTTATGTATGTGGCAAATTTTAGCAAATTCTTATAAAATTGTAATCTATATGAGACCCCGATATTGGGGTGTAATAAAACTCTGCATATTTTATTCTATAACCTTTTTTTCTACTGATCCGATTTTAAGAATCTTTTGAACGATAATGAATTATATGTATGAATAATTTCTGTATATAGAAAAGTATATAAATTCGTTCCTACTGAACCGATAATAGTAAAATGATGAGGACCATAACAAAGATCAGATGAGCACTATAACAAAGATCTATTTTATTAGAATCGATTCATTATTATGCATTATTATGATGCGATAATACATATACTTTATGGGGTCTTAGTTGCTCTATTCTCGACATTACATACGGAATAATGAAGTCGCCAAAACTTCAGATAATGGAGGGTATAAAAATCAATTCCAAAAGAAAATTTCAGATTGAAGTAGTGGAGGCTTAGAACATGAAAATGTAATAGAGATTTTTACTGACAACTGAATGTCTTGACGAAGGAGAACTTAAATACATATAATTAGAATCTAACAGACTTAATAGAACTACCAGCTCGTAGATTGAAGTATAAAAGATGAAACGAAGTAAAAGCCTCAGAACTATATACAGATATAATTCATAATTGAGGTCCCATGATCCTTCAAAAAAAGGAGCGAATTTAAATCAATTAAATATCTAAACAACTCATTAATTAATAACAAAAATCGAGAATTTGATAGAAAATGAGAACAAATGGAAAAATCTATATATCAGCCTAATTGCAATTGCATCTTGTCGCTTTCATTGTGAACTCGCAATGAAAATCTTTGTAAAAAAAATTCTACAAATTCTAAAAAAAAAATTATTTATTTGAATTATAATTTTTAAAGCACTTTTTCTGATGTTTTTGCCATTAATGTCGTTGTAGTCTCGTCATCGTAGTTGTCGATTGTTCCAATTTGATAAATTACTTTATATGCATTTAATCATAAGTCATTTAATGTTTAATAAAAAAGTGTATTTAGCTCGTTTTTTTCTTCTCTCTGTTATTATAGTGAATAATAAGTAAATAATGTAAATGTAAGATTTTTTTAATGTAATTTTTTTTTAAATAATAATAAACAAGCGAAAATGTTATAGTCGGTCAAGACCGACTAGGTAATACCCTACACTACATAATTGCTGCTACGAAAATTTTATGAATGGCCCTCGTATAATTTATTTTTCTTAATTATGCTTACGAGTTTAATAGATTATTATGATACTAAAATTTATGTGAAATTTATACGTTTTCAAGGGAATTTGTTTTTGGAGGGATATACGGGATTTAGAAATTATTATAGGCCGATCTTCGATCTATTTGGCACAGCTGCTTTGGTTTATGTTTATTCTAATTTAACTAAATATTTTTACAATTCATATACGTAATATGTACGATTTATAGGTTTCATAGTAATATTTGGAGGGGCTGTTGAATGCGGCCTATGAGATATAAAGGTCCGATCCTCATATATATTTAGGAATTTTTTAGACTAAAAACCTCAATCCGGGAGGACATTTTTATGAGGCTTTTATGAAATAATGCACCGGTCATAACCAATTTCAGTAGACATCGCCTTTGGTTCAAAATAATGATACGTGCCAAGTTTCATTTAAATATCTATAAAACTGCGACCTGAACAATGCGAACAAGCTTTACAGGGAAAGCCAGCCAAACGAACGGACATGTTTTAATCGACTCAGGAAGTGATTCTGAATCGAACGGAATGCTTAAAAGGACTATTTTTTTCTGACCGTTACAAACATTAGCATTAACGCATACACCACCTATGGTGGTGTAGGGTATCAAAATAAATAAAATAATGTATAAAACTTAATATTTGATTTCATATTTGAACGTATTTAGATTTTTATTTAAGATTTATTAAGTTTTTATTTCTAATTTCATATTTTGCCTTTAATGGCGATTTCGTAATTTAGTTTTAATTTTTTTTTATTTTTATCTCTTAATAACTCAAGTAATTTATCAAAATGTTACGTAAGATTTTAACAAAAAAAAAAACTAAAATTATTAATAATTTTTGTTTTATTTGCAATATAATTTTTAAATAAAATTTAATTAATAATCGTAATTTAAATAAAAAAACAAAAACAAAACATAAATAAATAATGCTGAAGAGGCTGTGAATATTTTGATTATAATTTTTCTTTAAACAAAAATTAATAAACAAATAATATAATAAATGTGTAATAAATAAATTAATTGAAAACTTTATTTAATTTCATTGAAATGAACAAAATTTTAATTAGAATGAAGATAAGATCAAATAAGGTAAGTTTTAGAGAATAACAATATATTCATATCAGGTTAGATTTTCAAGAATTTTTATCCTTTCAGGACATTTTCGATACAATAATCTTGGATAAATTCACAATTTCTAGAAAATTTTCGATAAATTCTTAATTTATAGAAAATTTTCGATAAATTCTTAATTTATAGAAAATTTTCGATAAATTCTTAATTTATAGAAAATTTTCGATAAATTCTTAATTTATAGAAAATTTTCGATAAATTCTTAATTTATAGAAAATTTTCGATAAATTCTTAATTTATAGAAAATTTTCGATAAATTCTTAATTTATAGAAAATTTTCGATAAATTCTTAATTTATAGAAAATTTTCGATAAATTCTTAATTTATAGAAAATTTTCGATAAATTCTTAATTTATAGAAAATTTTCGATAAATTCTTAATTTATAGAAAATTTTCGATAAATTCTTAATTTATAGAAAATTTTCGATAAATTCTTAATTTATAGAAAATTTTCGATAAATTCTTAATTTATAGAAAATTTTCGATAAATTCTTAATTTATAGAAAATTTTCGATAAATTCTTAATTTATAGAAAATTTTCGATAAATTCTTAATTTATAGAAAATTTTCGATAAATTCTTAATTTATAGAAAATTTTCGATAAATTCTTAATTTATAGAAAATTTTCGATAAATTCTTAATTTATAGAAAATTTTCGATAAATTCTTAATTTATAGAAAATTTTCGATAAATTCTTAATTTATAGAAAATTTTCGATAAATTCTTAATTTATAGAAAATTTTCGATAAATTCTTAATTTATAGAAAATTTTCGATAAATTCTTAATTTATAGAAAATTTTCGATAAATTCTTAATTTATAGAAAATTTTCGATAAATTCTTAATTTATAGAAAATTTTCGATAAATTCTTAATTTATAGAAAATTTTCGATAAATTCTTAATTTATAGAAAATTTTCGATAAATTCTTAATTTATAGAAAATTTTCGATAAATTCTTAATTTATAGAAAATTTTCGATAAATTCTTAATTTATAGAAAATTTTCGATAAATTCTTAATTTATAGAAAATTTTCGATAAATTCTTAATTTATAGAAAATTTTCGATAAATTCTTAATTTATAGAAAATTTTCGATAAATTCTTAATTTATAGAAAATTTTCGATAAATTCTTAATTTATAGAAAATTTTCGATAAATTCTTAATTTATAGAAAATTTTCGATAAATTCTTAATTTATAGAAAATTTTCGATAAATTCTTAATTTATAGAAAATTTTCGATAAATTCTTAATTTATAGAAAATTTTCGATAAATTCTTAATTTATAGAAAATTTTCGATAAATTCTTAATTTATAGAAAATTTTCGATAAATTCTTAATTTATAGAAAATTTTCGACGTCTCTTATTCAACCAGAATTGTTTTCAGTAAATTAAATTCAAAAAAAGAAAGATTTTTAAATTTTAAGAAATATTTTTTTTAGATGATCAATTAATAATATTTTCTACGTTTAGCGGAAAAATATCCAAGTTCCCTCATTTTTACTTAAACAGTTTCTATTTAATACTGATCATAATAAATAAGTTTCATGGAAACTGACTTAAATATGAAATAATTAAATGTTACTGATGTTATCCGTCTCATATATTTATAAAATTAATATTGATATCTGATAATGACTTTAATTCCTAGATATTTTCTGGTAATTATTATGAAGTTAATAATATGAAAGCTATGGCCACTGGTCATAAGGTCTTATAAAAAAGGTTAATCCATACGTTAAGTTCGCCTTAGGGTCCTATTAAAGAAATGTATGGATCCATAATATAAAATTTAAGTATATTTACGTTTAATTTTCTTAATTTTTATAAATTTTCAAGTTATCACAAATTAAATGTATTTCTCTCTCTCTCTCTCTCTCTCTCTCTCTCTCTCTCTCAAATTTTTCTTATTAAGTAAAATTTTTAATTATAAAAAATTAATAAATTAAAACTCACCTTAATTTCTGCTCAAAATGACAATCATCTATAAGTAAAGGAAATGAAATAATAAATTATTAAAAATCATATACAAAACAATTAAATAATTCGTCATTATAACAATTACATACAAAATTGTTTATCAAAACAATTATTGCGCATAATTCATTTATTGAGAATAAAAAGTAATTATTTTTAGTATTTTATAACAAAAAAATCACTTAAAAATTTATGATAAATTTTTTATCAAATTTTCAAATCAAATGTTTTCTTTTTGTTTAATTAACCTTTAGTCTTTCCGACTTGATTCTCTTTTTCCATTTTAATTAAAATCTTTAGTGTTTTAATAAACATAAATTATAGAAAACAAGTAAGAATTCTATATTCGGCTATGCCGAATTTTCAATACCCTTCACCACAAAGGTGTGTGAAGTAAATACGTTACAAACACATTCACACATACACTTACAGATGTACAATATATAAAAGTTTTCCTAAATATAACATGGAGCCCTCAATGAGTCATAAAAGTAGTTATAATTTTGGCTTTAATTTTTTTTCCACTGAACCGATTTTTATACGGTTGGCTCAGACATCGGTCTATATCTTTTAAAAAACTTAATCAATTTTTCTGATTTGATATAGGAAACTTCTCAGGATTATAATAAATACTCTGACCAAATTTCATTGAGTTCTGTTAATTATTGTGGATGTGAACGTGCCTGCAATCGACAGACTAAGCGAAGTCAGATTTTGATCTGATTAAAGAATATATATACATTATGGGATCTTAGATGATTCCTTTTTAGCGTTACACCCGAAATGACAAAGTTAATATACCCTCTTCATCACATGTGATGGTGGAGGGTATAAAAATGAAATAAATTTTAATATTTTATTGTTACAATTCGAAAACATCAAACAAATAATGTAAAACACGCATTAAAAAAACAATAAAATTATATAAAATAAAACATAAATTAGCACAAAAAATCGGCCAAACAAATAATCTAAAAAAAATCATTCCAAAAACAGTCCCTTTAAAAAACTAAACACTCAATAAAAAATTGACTTTATTTTTTTATTTAAAAAAATTCATAAAAAACAGCCAGAATTTCCCCCTCTTTATTTTCCGGACTAAAAAAAAGAAAAAAATCAACTTAAAATAAAAAAACGAACTGGAAAAATTATTAAAAAAGTCGATCACTGGAAAAAGAGATATAAACAACATAAATTTCTTAAGAAATTTTAAAATATTTTTTTTTTAGTTTTGATTAAATTTTTCTTGTTTTCTTTTTGGGGAAATTCTGGCTCACGACAGAAAAATAAATTATAATAAAATAAAGAGAATATTTAAGGTGAAGTGATGGCAAAGGTACCCTATTTGATAATGTTAAGAAAATTTTCGATTTACTATATAGAAAAACTTTTGATTATGGGAAAATTTTTCGGGTAAAAAAATTCGATAACTACTCTATTTGGAGAAAATTTTCTATGAATTTCCGATTTAAAGCGAATTCTCGATAAATTCCAATTTTCGAAGAATTTTCGATTAATAGAAAATTTTCGAAGAATTTTCGATCAATAGAAAAATTTCGAAAAAATTTCGATTAATAGAAAATTTTCGAAGAATTTTCGATTAATAGAAAATTTTCGAAGAATTTTCTTTTAATAGAACATTATCGAAGAATTTTCTATTAATGGAACATTTTCGAAGAATTTTCGTTTAATAGAAAATTTTCGAAGAATTTTCGATCAATAGAAAATTTTCGAAGAATTTTCGATTAATAGAAAATTTTCGAAGAATTTTCGATTAATAGAAAATTTTCGAAGAATTTTCGATTAATAGAAAATTTTCGAAGAATTTTCGATTAATAGAAAATTTTCGAAGAATTTTCGATTAATAGAAAATTTTCGAAGAATTTTCGATTAATAGAAAATTTTCGAAGAATTTTCGATTAATAGAAAATTTTCGAAGAATTTTCGATTAATAGAAAATTTTCGAAGAATTTTCGATTAATAGAAAATTTTCGAAGAATTTTCGATCAATAGAAAATTTTCGAAGAATTTTCGTTTAATAGAAAATTTTCGAAGAATTTTCGATTAATAGAAAATTTTCGAAGAATTTTCGATTAATAGAAAATTTTCGAAGAATTTTCTTTTAATAGAAAATTTTCGAAAAATTTTCGATTAATAGAAAATTTTCAAAGAATTTGTTTTATTAATTAATAGAAAATTTTCGAAGGATTTTCAATTAAAAGAAAATTTTCGAAGAATTTTCGATCAATAGAAAATTTTCTATAAATTTCCATTTTAGAGAAAATTTCGGATAAATATCCGATTTAGAAGAAAGTTTTCCACAATTTTCAAATTATGAGAAAATTTTCGATAAATTCTATATTTAGAGATAAGTTTCGATCAATTCTCAATTTATAGAAATTTTTTGATAAATTTTCTATAAATTCTTTATTAAGAGAAAGTTTTCGATAAATTGTTCATTTATAGATTTTCGATAAATTCTTTATTTAGAGAAAAATTTCGGTAAATTCTTTATTTTCGATAAATTTTTCTGTTTATAGAAAATTTTCGATAATTTCACTAATGAAAAAAATTTTTCGATAATTTCTCTGTTTATAGAAAATTTTTGATATTTTCTACGATGATAGAAAATTTTCGATAATTTTTCTAATAATAGAAGATTTTCGATAATATTTCTGATGATCAAAAATTTTCGATAATTTCTTTGTTTATAGAAAATTTTCGATGAATTTCCAATTTTTTCTTTTGAGAAAGTTTTCGATAATTTCTTTATTTAAAGAAAATTTTCGATATATTTTTTATTTAAAAGAGAAAATTTTACACAAATTCCTTATTAAGGGAAATTTTCGATTCATTCTTTATTTATAGAAAATTTTCAATAATTTCTCTGTTTATAAAAAATTTTCGATAATTTTCGATAATTTCTCTGTTAATAGAAAATTTTCGATAATTTTTTTTTTTTTTTTCTATAAATTCTTCATTAAGGGAAATTTTCGATTTATTCTTTATTTATAGAAAATTTTCAAAAAATTCTCTTTTTACAGAAAATCTTCAATAAATTCCCGATTTATCGAAATTTTAAAAATTTTATTCTTTCAATTTTTTAAGTAATTTTCAACGAAAACTACTGTCTCTCTTAAAATAGCGCATCGCATAATAAAAATAAAACTAAATAAAAACAAATATTAATAATCATAATATTTTGAAAAACTTTTATTTTAGAAACTGAGGAAAAAAAGCAAAAAATAACATAAATTGAAAGAATTATTTAAGTTTCTAAGAATTATGATTATTTCATAAATCAAAACCAATGAATCTGAATCTGAATCTGATTCAACACAATGGAGATTCCAAAAACAAAAAATAAATTATTTATAATTTATATTTATAACACTTTATTTCGGATTATTTTAGATATTTTTTTTTTCAAGATCATTAAACACTTAACAACATCAGAAACTATTTTAGTTTCGCTTCATTTTCTTTATTTTTCCAAAGAAAATTTAAAAAGAAAAAATAGAAAACTCAAGATCGTGTGTTTTGCTCAAGAAATATAATTCATATCAAATGCACACCTGCTTTCATAGCCCTCATTAGATAAGACTCCCCTTTAGAAATGTTTAACAAAATGAAAAAGGGGTATTTTCCTCTTTTTCTCATTGCTAAACTCTATTAAAATTATTTTTTTATTCTCCCATTTAAACTTCACAGAATGATGAGAGAAACTTTTTTGGCGTTTGAGTTTGAGTTTCATAATTTATGAACTTAAGACTCTTTTTATTTTGCTGCTTGTGTCGTTCAACAATTTGACGCCAAGATCTAAGAATAACGCAAAATGCCCCCGAAAAAGACATAATTTAATTTTCTTCATTGATGCTAAAATGTTGGGGTCACAGTTTATGTCTCAAATGTTAAAAACAATTACCTCTTTTGCCTCTTTGCAACTAAATTAATTGTATGATATTTATGATTCCCAAGAGTTATAATTGAGGGACTGACTGACTGACTGACTGGAGAAAGCCAAAAACAATTAAGCACTTGTGGGTTATAATTTTAGAAATGAGACTTTTAAATTTTAAATATTTTATGTTGTCTAAGTGATTTTTACTATAAAAAGAATCTTTTAAAATATAAAATAAAAATTATTTTATTACAAAATAAAGTGTAAATTGAAAAAATTTCGATAATTTTGTATGTAGAGAAAATTTTCGATTAATTTTCTATTTAGAGAAAATTTTTGTTAAATTTTTAATTTTAAGAAAATCTTTTCTAAATTTTTTGTGTAGAGAAAATCTTTCAAAAATTGTCTATTTAAAGAAAAAATTTAATAAAAATTCTAAACACACATTAGAGCCCCGATTTTCGTTGTCCCGACTTACGTCGTTTCGATTTGCGTCGCTTTTTAAAAATTTTAAAAATTCCATTTGCGTCATTGTAATTTGGAGTTGTGTCGTTTTGATCCCGATTTCTATTGTTCCATTTGCGTCGCTTTGCATTGTGGATTAATATATTTTGTATCAGTCACCTGTATGTTAAGTTTTTTGATTGCGTGAATTAGGTGGTTTCCCTTTTTATTGTTATATAACAAGTCTCTGTTTATGGTATGAATATAGAGTGGGATTCGCCAAAGTACATTAACGACGTAAGAAATGAGTCAGAGTAAAAGAAAAGTAAAACATTTGAAATAAAAATTAGACGTTTTAAATCGGGAGAAAAAAATGTTAATATAAGAAGAGTTTTTGGATCAGCAACAGTAAGAACAATTGACAACAGACACAGTGATAATTAGCTGAAATTGTCACACCCCTCTAATCTAAACAAGATACTATACCTTATTGGTTTAGATGGAATCTCTTCCTTCATTATGAATACATGATCAAAATAAACGAAGAATCCCACTGAAAAGGGCATAATAAAAAAATGAAGCTTTTTCCATGTACTTTGACCTTAAGAAAAAAACGTTTGAATTAACTTGTTTTTTTTTATCAAAAATACAAAATTTTTTTCATTGTTTTAAATATTTTCCCCAATAAATTAAATTTCAGTGCATTAACACGGAAAAAGTTGATTCGATTTGCGTCGTTTCGATGTACATTGCGTTTCTCCGATTCCCATTAACGACGCAAGCCGGGGCTCTAGTGTAAAATTTTATTAAAAATGAAACTGCTAAACTTACAGTTTCAATTTTTTTGTTTGAAAAAATTGTTAAAAAAATAAATAAATATTTTATAATTTTATTCCTAATGATGAAATTTTGAATCATTTCCGGAAACATTTTCATTAAAATTTTTATAGTGTCACTTTGCTCGAACCCATTAACCCATCTCCGTTTAAAAACTACCAAAATTTTCGCAATTTTTTGAGCTCTTCTATTTTCTTTGAATGTGAAATCAATATTTCTTCACCGGCCTTAGCTCCGGGCAGTTTGGAGGATTTGCCTCTATTGGTACAAATACAACATTGTTGTTCTTGTACAACTTAAGGGCTTATTTATCATAGTTACTGGATGTCATGTTACTGGATATTAAGTCTGGCCTAAAATAGTGGACTCATTAGGAAGTCCTATGAATGAAGCAGCCTTTGTTGTTAACATTACTTAATGTAAATTTCGATATTTCTAGAACTCGTTGTAAACAAATTATTGGCTTCTTTTGCCGCAACTGCATTTGCTTGCCATTATCAAGAAGTTTTTGGGAAATTTTAAGTACTAAATATTTCTTCAAAATTCCCACGAATAAAATTTTTGGCCAAGAAGTTGCAAAAAATTACCAGAACATACATTTTGTCATCCAATATTTTTTGGAATGCTTGACTTCAATTTTATTGTCCTGTTTTTGGCCTCTAAATTTTTAGGAACTCTTTGGAGTCTTGTGTTTTTTAAAACCTGCATTGACTTAAAATTTGTATATCAAATAGTACGAGCACTAATCAGATTACTTTCCTATTTAATGTGTTGGGAGCTCTTTTGAAAATTCTTTCTATTTTTAGCTTTAGAAACATCATATGGCTCATTCCATCTACCTGCACCAGGTTTTCTATTAACGGATATGTTCTTCCGGTACTGCTTAATAACATTGGAAACAGTTTAATGGCACTTTACACTTCAAATGCTTTGTAGGACCAAGTTGGATGTTGTAGAAAACATTTCTGGTCACTGATTTTAATCAGATTAGCAAAAATAATTCAAATAATTAAAAAATAGTGTGTTAAGAATTTTTCGATCTCACTTCAATACATTCTAATGCATAAGACTTAATGGTAACAGAATTTCGATCAAAAAAGCCGCGAATATATAAGACATTTTAACAGGTTCCTAAAATTAACATTTTTTTAAATTTAAATAAAAATTGATTGTTTTTTTTTAAATTTCTAAGAAATCTTTTTTTATTATATTTATTTTTTTCTTGTTATATTTTGTTTAGTTTGTTTTCTTTTCATTTTATTTAACTAATTACTAAATATTTTGTTTAACTATTTGCCAAACCAATAAAGTGGCTTAAACATTTTATTTTTGTTATTACAATTTTTTAAATCATTTTTTTTGTGTCGGTTTAAACAATAAAAATCTCATTTTTTTAAATATTTTTTTAGAGAAAAAAAAGGAAATTTGCAGACAAAATACACAAAGAAAAATTTAAATAAAATACAAAAAAAAAAAAACAAACACAAATACAAACACAAAAGAATTACAATTATTAAGTATAAAATTACAGTTAATAAAATAAAATAAAATAAAAATAAAAAAACAAAACAAAACGTTTACACATTTTCTTTTAACCAACAAATAAAGCCAAAAAGGTCCAAGTGAAAACAAGTGTGTGATGTTGGAGCAATGAGTTGAGAGAACAATAAACGCTGCTCACACTCATTTGAAGAAGTAGTGCATAAGTATGGAAATGATGAGAACTAAAAGAGCCACTGCTATGCCCAACATATACATGGTGCGTGTAAGATCTCTTTTACTGGCGGTTTCCTCGGCCAATTTCAGTAATTGTTGTTTAGCCGTTTGCAATTCAAATGAACTGTCGCTAAAGGAATCATCCTCAGGCAAACTTTCCACATCACCCACTATACTTGAAGTAGCTATATCCAAATCTAGAATCTGTTTTGCTTGAGCCGCTGCCACTGTTGGTGTCTCACCTCGGAATATATATTCGGAAAATTGTATATTAGTTCCCGTTGTATTCGAACTGGAAGTGTTAACATTGAAATAAACTCTTCGTGGGGGTTCCGAAATAAATATGGCATCGTTGCTTATATTAGGCTCCGTTAAACCATCACAATATACCTGTATACGAGCCATTAGAGATCTTAAAATATCTTCACGTATGAAACGTTTAACATCTCCTAATGTCGTCTTGGGATTACACCATACTCTAGAGGATATAACACCATGCAAACGTATTGTTCCATTGAATTCCTTTACTTTGACAGTAGGTAAAACTTTATGGTCTTGGCACTTGACAGGTAAGTATATGGTCGCCTTAAAACAATCCTCATTTGTTTGAAATTTATTGCCACCTTGACGTTTTTGTTTCACATACGTTTCCAATATTTGATTATCTTCGACATTTTCATTTTGTATAAAAATTTCACTGGCCGCCAGTTGCTTGCGCACCGTTTCAATGGTGGCTTGGAATTGTGATTCAATATTTATCTTTTCCGAGTCACTATCCAAAATGGGGAAAATATCATCCAATTCATAACTGCTTTCGAAAGCGTGCCATTCAAAAGGTTTCTCCACAAAACGATAATCCATAGGAGCAAATGAGCCGCCACTGGGAAGGGAGGAATTTTAATTTTGATTTTTATATATTTTGTTTTTTTTTTTTCAGATAAATTTAAACTTGAGATTTTTGGTTGGAAATTTTGTTAGTTAAAGCTTTTTTGAAATTAACATTTGTGAGATGATGAGATGTTCAAGTGTTAGAGAGATATAGGTGTCACAAATTAAAAGCGATGATGATAGAAACACAAATTTTAATAAAACAAAATTGATTGAAAACAATATTTTGCTTAAAACCAATTTTATTAAAAAAAAACTCAACACTAAATAAAAAATCTTATTTTAACAAAACTTAAATTAACATTTTTGAACTGAAATTGTTGAAATGAAATTATTATTTTATATACAAAATAACAGTCTTACAGATCTGCCTTAAGTCTGCTGATTTTTTAATAAAGTCTTTTTTTCGAAAAATAATAATAATCAACTAAAGAAATAAAGTGAAAATAAAAAATTTTTTCTAACCAACAGAAACAAAAACAGAATATAAGAATTTTTATTTAATTAATATTTTGTTAAAAAATTATTTACCATAAAACACATTTAATATGTGCTGTAAAATACGTTTTCTTGCATTCCCTGTTTTAATTAATATTATTAGTAGAAGTTTGTTTAATAAATAGAAAATATTAAAAATTATTAATTATTAATTTTACACAAATATTTTTCGTTCAATTTTCTAAAGAATTCTAAAAAAAAATATTGGAAGGAAATTTTAAAGAAATTAAATGCCTGATTCTCTATGTCGATCGTTCGTTCAATAAAACGTGTTATTGAAAATAAATATACACTGATGCTTACTCCTATAAACGCATTTGCTTCACAGATTATAAATCTACCAAATATTTGGAAACCGTTTGAAGGCTCTTCAATTCTTTTATAACAACGGCTTGATATCTCCCCACTGGCCTTAGTATCTAGAAGTTTTGCCTCCCTTTTTTATACCACCCAAGGGCTTATTTGTCATAGTGGCAGGATGTCAATGCAGGTTAAAAATATGTAGAGTTTATTTTTTGTAAACTTTCCTTGATGTAAATTTCGGTATTTATAGGGTTCTTTGTAACAATTTATTGGCTTCTTTTGTCGCAGCTGCATAGCTCTAGTCTTGTCAAGAACTTTTTGGGAAATATTGACAGTTTTTGGGTCCAAAATTAATAAAATTTTGCAAACAAATCTGCCAGAACATTCGTTAGTCATTCATTATGTTTTTGACCTCTAAATTTTTTGCAGCTTCCTGTTAGGAACTTTTCGAGCTGTGTTTATTTTGAAACCTGCATAAGTTTTAACTTTTTGTACAAAATAGTTTGAGCACTGACCTAAGCAGGATGCTTTCCTACCGGATGTAAAGGAAGCTATTTTTAAAATACTTTCTTGTTTCGGCTTAAGGAAACATCAAGTGGATCAATCATTCTACCTGAACCAGGTTTTCTATGAACAGCACGGTTCTCCCGGTACCGATTAGAAGCATTTTGATGGCAGACCTTTGGTCAACTCTTAGTGAGACCAAGTTGGTTCCATACATAAATACAATATATCCATTTTTTTGGCATAAGACATAATAACTGACATGTTTAACAAGGGTAACTTGATCATAAAAAAAATCAACGTGTTTTAAGAATTTTTCGATCTCAAACCCTAAAGAACAAACTACAATTTCCTGTGACTTACAAACACGTTGCTCACATTTTATAAAGAGAAGATTTATTTGAATATTTTAAAATTTTTCCATAAAACTATTATTTTTTGCTTAATTTTTTCTTATTTTTTCAAAAAAATTGATGTGCGTTTATAGTTATAAGTACCAGTGTATTTATTTAAAACGAAAGAAAGCTTCGAAATAGAAAATCAGCCTATAAATCATGCTTTAATATTTATTTTATAGAATCATAGAATCAAGTAAAATTAAATTATCAAATAAAAACTATAGAAAAGTCTTCCCATCTAAATTATAAATGAACTTAAATTGAAAAATAAGTAAAAGTTACAAGTGCCAGGTGTAGAAAGGTTTAGAATGCATTAGGTGTTTTTTATTTAATAAAATAATGTAAATGAAAATTAGTTTTCTCCAAAAAAAATAAATGCAAATTTTATATTTGTAGATCGATGTGAATGAAATGATATGAAAATTGTACTTACTTTGTTACATAATTGTACATTTTACAGATGGCTTTTTTGGAGGCACTAGAATAGGCCAAATATAAGTATTCAGTGTTATCATGATCAGTACTTTTAAATTGATGGGATTGATTAAGTAAACTGAAAATGGAAAAAGACAAAAAAAAATATTAGAAATAATTAAATAAAATGAAGACATAAATTATGATGATTTCAGTCAAAGAACATTTTTATAGAAAATTTAACTTTTTAAAAAAGGAGGTTGACCAACCGAAATCCCTAAATTCTTTACTGTTCGTAAATTTCAACTTTAAAATGTAGCAAAACATTTCACCACCTGAACTTTTTTAGTTAAGCTCGTTCTCACTACAATTAGATCTCCGTTCCGGAACGACCCGAGTCACCAAGTGCCAGTGACAGTTTTTTTTCTCCAAGAAAGAATAACCAGATACAGAAAAATTATTAAACAACCACCTGATCTCGTTCTTACGACATTAAATCTTGACTCCCGAAATCATCCAAATTATACTTAACCAAAAATTGTGAAAAGAATATGGTGACGTAGAAAGTTAATTTCTACTGCCAAAAATTAAAAAAAGTTCAAGTTAAATAGTTTATTTTTGTACGAGATAAAACTTCCCATGGATCTGCACATTAAAAAAAATAAAAATGGATATGGAAAGTCTAAATTGACATTTCCATATATCTATATGGGTTTCATTTTGGAGATACAAGAAGACATCTCACATGCTTTGTAATCTATTTTAAATTATACACGATAAAAGGGAAAAGTAGAGCTGCTTCTCTCCCTGGTATAGAAAAAGGAATATCTGAGTTTTATCTTTTATAATAAGAAATTTAAGACGCTAATGACACAGATGAGATCAACATCTACAAAACTGAGAGTATTCGCGTCAAATTCCGATAAAGAAAAGCAAGTTTGTGAGAGAAGAAAATTAAGACGAATGACAACGGATAAGATCACCATCTACAAAGCTGGGATTGTCGTTTACGAGTATGAAATCGTGAAATATAATCCAGTTGAAAGATGATAGTTAAAATACGCAATGTTTTAAATTCCTTACTGGTAACGAACTTTTCTTTATGAAGGCAGCAAAAGATATTAGACACGGTTAGATGCACAAATACCATTAAGGAAAGCTGATGGTTTCTTAAAGCATCTACAAATGAAAAATTATAACTATTTGCGGAATGATATAATTTTTTAATGCAAGAAAATCTCTTCTATCATGATTTTGTGACATGCTGTGATTTAAAAACTGACGTATATGGTCATAATATACTGACAAATTTTATCTCGATATCCCAATCGAAGACCTATTAGCCTACTTCTGTTGTCAAGTATTTGAGAAATATTTCAGGAATATTCTACTAAACTTATTGTCAAGTAACAAAGTTCTTAATAAACATAATAATATATTTACAAAAATGTTATAACTAGAAATCCGGCAACTTGTGTGCCAAGAGAAAATTTCTTGTTTACTATCCCCCCTAACCTTACCTTCCTAGTTTTTTAGTAAACAGTTCTAAGAGTTGGGATCTAATTTGAGGAACTCTTTGCTGTGTAGTCTTGAGATAATCAATAATTAAATATTTACCTTTATTGTACTATGTAAATAGTTCCCTAAGAAACTTGTTGTGAGTAATATGAAGAACTCTCGTTATTATAGTCTTTAGATATTCGATAATCAATATTTGCTTTGTATGGGAGAACCACTTCACCGTGATCCTATAGGTATCTATACGTTACATACAGATACAAAGATACATTTATATGTCTAAATGCTCTTTTATATTTTAAATATATATAGATACTCCATACTCCTCTGAATATAAAAAAATATTTAATTGTTTTATGTATAAAGCATTTTCGCTTAAATTCTTCATTTATAGAAAATCTAAAACCATTCCTAATCTCTAATCAATATACAAAATCATAGACAACCTAAATAATTGAACTCATTTTTTTCTTGTCATACTTAAAGTTTCTCATTTAAAGATCATTGACCTAAAAACATAATTGAACTTTTTATTTAACATCGCATACTTACTTGTGCATATCGTAAAACAGTCTTTTGGCAGTTTTGAATTCTTCAGATTGTTCATCAATATGTTCCTTTTGTATGCCAGTAACAAAAATACCTAAAACCATTAACAAAAAAAGAAACACCCAAAATCAAATTATTAAACATTTAATATGTATCTAAATCGAGGAAACACTCACCCAAAATATTAAATGAACCGGGAATCATTTTATTTGCACTTAACCATTGATTCGATAAGGCCTGCAAATCGATATCTTCAACTTTTTGAGGACCATGTGCTGGAGCACCATCCTCTTGGTTAACAACAGGAAAATCAATTTCTTCTTCACCGTTTTTAGCCAAATGAACGATAACATATTTGCCAGGTTCAGCTTTCTGGAACAGAAAATGTTTAAAATTATAATTATGATGACGTTAACGCGGTTAGTTCATATGATTGTGTGTGCGTAAGTTTTGAGCTAAGAGCTTTCCGGTATTGCAATCTAGTACTAACTACTCCCCTGTATCGTTTAATAATCAATCATTCACTCACTCACCTGTCCAATGATGATGCCATAGGCAAAGTTCAATTGTGTGGCACATTTTTGTAAATATTCTTCATCAGATTTGCTCAATAGTATTATGGGCATTTCCAAGCTGCTCTCTTACATTTACTACGTCCTTGAATCTAAATCTTTTTGTTGTTGTTCTTTTTTATTAAAAATTTGTTAATATTTATCGCAGCAAATATGAAATTTTCACAATTTTTGTTCTACGTATGAAAAAAACTAATATGACAAATTGAAATTGTTGTTGTTCTTTTATTTTTATTTTGTGTGTGAATGAGAATGTGTGTGAGTGAGTGCTGAGAAATGTCAAAATCAGTTTTGTTTACGTGTGTCGCAGACAGAAATCAATGTTGGAAATTATCAACGGCGGCGGTGTTTATAAATTATTCAGCACAAGACTTCAGTGCTGTTAACGGCAGATTTTTATGTTGCACAGTAGTCAAAGTGTGTGTGTGTTTTTTTATCAATAGATGCTTTAACTTTAAAACTAATGAACAAATTTCAACAAAATTTGCACCACCATGCCGGAGATATATCTCCAATTTTAGTGTTTTAAAGAATATGCCATTTTGAACAATCTATTTGAATTAAATAAAAGCTTATCTTTCGTGAATAAATCAACAAAGAAGCTCGGAGCAAGTCAAGATGCCTACATAAGTATCATGTGCTTTAAAAATATATAACATTAAATTTTTCTCTCAGATAATTCTCGAAGTATGGAGTACCAAAATTTAGCGTTGCAGATAATTTTTTTTTCGGTAGTTATGTGTCTTGGTCTTGAAGAGACATTTCCAATGATATATAAAACTATTTAATTATTACCCCATACGGGAACAAGAGCTATTTTTATAATTGTTTACCATGTTGCCTTTCTCATTCGTAATGGAACTTGTAAAGTACACATTAAGCTTTCATTTGATAATAATAGTTTTAGGAAATTCTCTGTTTTCGTTATCAATATTAGAAAAATTGTGTTTATAATTTTAAACAATTTGGATATATTAACAAGAAAACTTTATTATAGAGAATTAAACTTTTAATTTATCAATAATTTTTAATGAACTGTAAGGTTTTTCATTCATTATTGATTTTTGTCGTTCCATATTGTTGTTAAGTGCATAATAAGGGCATCAAATGGCAGTTTAAAGTGTTGCCTTAAAGTTTTAATATAATGGAAATACCGTTAAGTCTATGTCGTTTATAAAAAATTTGTGGTAAAAAAATAAAAAAATGAAGTTTGTCGTTTTATTGGTTATAAATAAGTTGTTTGTTTTTGATATCACTATAGAGTTTCCTTTGAGAGCGCTTTTCTGTGCGAATATCTTTTATAATATTAGTTTTTTGTTTTTTCAGTTCCACAGCGTAGAGGGCTTGATTTAAAAAGCTCTTTAAAAATGTTTATCTTTCTCAATTGATTCAAAATCGTTTTTATAAATAATTCTAAAACTTCGGAACGACTGAATATTCCTTAATGGAGATTTATATGGATATTATTGAGATGCATTCCAAATGATTAAATAATGCTATAGATTCCAGATGACAAAGACTACAAAATACTGTCACCTTAGATATTTTTTAAAAATTTCCAAACCTTCATTTTTATTTAATTGATTTTATAATTAGATGATCTCCATAATAATAAAAAATGTTTAAAAACGCTTAAATCTCATAGTTCAACATTTGTTTATTTATTTATTTATTAATTTATTTTCTTTTTAATAATTATTATTAAAAAGAAAAGTTCTGCAACAAATTCTATTCGTTATTAAAAAAAAAAACGGCTGCAATTTCAAATATTTAACGCCGTTATAAAACAAATCAATGTTTTTTCCGACTTAGTTCTCCAATGACAATTACTAAAAACATCAATCCACAGTGAGTGTTATGACATTGCCAACTAATATTTACACAAAAGTAGCGGTAAAACAGCAATTAAAATGGACGTTTACATGTTTAAGGTGCAAAAACATATTTAAAGTGAAATTAAATTATAACAAATAAATATGAATTAAGTACAAATGAAATAATCTTGTTTTGTCAAATAAAGTGCAGTGGTGAAAAGAAAGAGTGTTTTGCAAAGTATATTTATAAAGATAACACAATTGAATTCCTAAACAAACCTAGGAGCTCTTACATGATAGGAAGACTCCTATCATGAATACAATTTCTAACTATTGCGGTGTGATCTTATATTATATACAGCGGAAAACAAAATGGAATTAGTTCGATTATATGAAAATACAGTTCTAAATAAAATTGAATACAAAGTCAAGGAAATTTTTTTAATATTAAAGAGTGTGTTTGTATGTACTGATGTATGTGAAAATGTGTGCATTAAGAAGATGGTGCAGATGTATGAAATATATAACAGTAAAAACGAATGAAACCAGAGTATCAACGGTAAGTAACGCAAATTTTTATAAAACTTTCCCTATTTCTCTAAATTAGCTTCAAAACAAGAAAATTAATAAATTCTGTGATCATTTTTAATCTTTTGTGAAATAAACCTAAAAATTGGTTCTAGTTCCTTAAATCTATTCCAATCAATAAAATAAACGAAAAAAGGTTAGAAGTTTAAACGTTTAGTGAAATTAACCTCAAAGTGCCTCTTGATCCTTTATTAAATCCTCAATCAAAAAATAAACGAAATCTGTAAAAATTTTAAAAATTTAGTGATATGAACCTAAAATTGTCTCTAGATCCTTAAATAACCTTCCATAAAAAATACACGAAATCTGTGATCATTTTTAAAAACTTTGCGAAATAAACCTTAAATTGGCTTTAGTAACTTAAATAAGACTCCAATCAGAGAAATAAATGAAATCTGTAATTACTTTTTAAAATATTGCGAAATAAATCTTAAATTGATCCTGTTACTTAAATAGGCGTCCAATCGGGAGAATAAGCGAAATCGGTAATCATTTTTAGAGTTTATTGAAATTAAACTAAAATTTGCTCTAGTTCCTTAAATAAGCCCCCAATTAAGAAAATAAACAAAATCTATGATCATTTTTAAACAAATTTTTAAATAAACCTCAAATTAGCTCTTGTTCCTTAAATAAAGCCATCTATTGTGAAATAGATATTGTGAAATAACCTTTTATTGTGATAAGTTAGAAATGTTTTATGTTTTACTTACTTTTGCTTTTTCAATGATTCTTCAATTAAAGTTGTTTTGACTTCTTTCTGTATTTGTATAATAATTTTATTTGTTTTTTATTTTTATTATTTTATATATTAATTATATGTTTATTTTTGTTTTTGTATTTGTTTTTTATATATATTAAATATATTAATTTGAGTATGTTTTATGTTTTGTTTTGTCTTTTTTGAATATTTTAAAGCAAATGATACGTTAAATTGACCAAATATTTAGTTTTTAATTAAAGTTATTTGCATAAAATTATTCTATTTATTTAAATTATTTTAATTTAAATAGTAAACTTAATAAAGACAGAAAAGGTGAATAAAAATTTAACAATTTTGTTTAATTTAACTTAAATTTATTAGTTTTAGACTTAAATTATTTATTTATCTACTAAAGTAAAATTGTGCTTAATTAGTTTCAGTTAATACATTTTTTCAATAAAAAACAACAGTTTTTGAAGAAAATTTTGGTAAAAATATTAAACGTTTTTAAAGTATATAAAAATGAATTTAAATGCAATTAAAAAAAGACTTTAAGGTGTGAGTAAAAAATTCAATCTAATTTTGATAACTAAAATAAGCTTTCAATTTAGAGAGTCGACTGAAACCAAGATATGGCTTTTATAAGTTTTTAAAATTCTTTCTTTAAATTTGGCCAGAACTGTGATCATTTTAAATATTTGATGATATTAACAACAACTGCAAAAATAAGAGTAATTTGTGATCACCATATTTTTATTTTTAAAACTCAGAAATAGCAAATTGAAAAATCTCTAATATTTTTCAGTTTAGTACTTCAAAAATTTTCTAAGTACGAAAATAAACGAATTCTATGATTTAAGGTTAAAATATGAATAGTGGCGCTCCAGTTTCTTTAATAAACCTCACTTAAAGAAAATAAGCGAAATAATTTATAATTTTTCTAATAATGAATTTATTATAAAAATTATTATTTTATTAAAAATCCAAAAAATAAAAATCGTTTTATTATTTTTTAATTGAAAATTATAAAAATGGCATTTTTAAAATTACAAAAAAGCGACTCCAAATCCAAATTTTTTAATTTAAAATAATAAAATATATTTTTTATTGAAAAACTTGAAGAAACGAAATTTATTATTACAAAATATAAGAAAATTTATTTTTTATTAAACATTTTAAAAATATTTCCTTAATAAAAATTATATATAAAAACTATTTTTATTAACATTTGATTTTATAGTAAAAATCTATTTTCTTAATTTTTTAAAAAATTATAAAAGTTAATTTTTTTGAAAAAAAAAAAAATAATAATAATAATAATAAAAATCGAGCGATTATTAAAATATTATGAAATATCAGTTTATTTTTTAAAAGTGATATAAATTTGATTTTTATTAAAAATTAGCAAAAATTATTCAAAGACTTTTTCATAAAAATTATAAATAATCGATTTTTAATGCAAAATTACTAAAATTTAATTCCATATTGAAGATATATATTTTTTAACTTCTTAATAAAAAGTATAATAAAATATTTTTTTATAAAAAATCATAAAAAATCGATGTTTATGGAAAATGATAAAAATTAGCATTTTTAATCTTAAAATTTTTTTTAATGAAAAATTATAAAAAATCGATTTTTATTAAAAGTTATTTAAATTTGATTTTATATTTTTTTAAGTGTAAAAATTTCAAAATTTCTAAATTTTTTATTAAAAAATGATTCAAATTCGATTGTGTAAAAAGATCGGTTTTCATTAAAATGTGAAAAATATACTTAATATTAAAAATCAGTTTTCTATTAAAGATTTCAAAAAAAGTTTTATTTGTATTAATTAAATTTTGTTAAAAAAATTCATTTTTAATATTCAAAAATGTTAAAAAATTTATTTTTTATTAAAATCTTAGTATTCCACATTTCATTACAAATCATAAAAAATAAATTTTTTAATTAAAAAATAAAACATTTAAAAAGAAATTTTTAATTACGAAATTATTGAAATTTAATTTTTTGATAAAATCTTTTTTATTTTATAAAAATATTAAAAATCTACTTTTTATCGTTTTTTTCTAATCAAAAAATATTGGATTTTTGTCTAAAATTATATTAAGTTGATTTATTTTATTAAAATTATAAAAAATAGATTTTTATTTAAAATTAAAAAAAAATATTTTTATTAAAAAATATTAAAAATTAATATATATTTTTTAATATATCAATTTTTATAAAAAATAATAAAAAGGTTTTTTATGAAAAAATGTAAAAAATAGTTTTTATTGAAAATTATAAAAATTTGAAGTAAAATTAGTTTCTTTTTACTGAATTTCTTTATAACAACTTTAAAAACAAAAGAATTTTTAATAAAAGTTTCTCAAGCTAAATAACTACAATTTAAGATCCTTTAAAATTAAAAAAAGCTAACATTTTTCTTTCAAAATTTCAATGTCTGGAAAGAAGAATGCAACTTTAATTTGTCATATTTATGTTTACTTTCACATCCGTTATTCATTTCACACCTTAAAGTCTTTTTTTTATTTTTTTTATTTAAATAAAAATTAAATTTTCAACATTTTTTAGTTTAAATTTTAATTTCAATAATATTTTTTCAAATTTTATATTTATTTTGTTTAAATATTTTAATATTTTTTGTCTTTAGTTTTCAATATTTCAATTTAAATTCATTTTGCAACAATTTTAGTTCTTTTTTAGTTTTTTTTTGGTTTTAATCAATAGGAAAACGGTGCAATTTAACAATTTGTATTTCTTTTAGAAGAGTTTAGATTTAAGTTTTTTTGTCAATAAATATTTTTAGTTACTTTTTGTTTTCAATACAATTTATTTTAATCAATAGATTTTTTTGTTTTTAGTTTTTTTTTATTCTTTTGTTTAGTGGGAATATTTTCATTTTCTAGGTACCAATTAATTATTGTTACAATATTCAACGTTATCAGGGATTTTGTTATTCATAAATATTTTGTATATATTTGGCCATTGAAATTCTTTGAGAGTTATAGTTTTTTTCTACATACAGTTTGTCAAATAAATATTTGCATTCATAGAAAAAATTTTATGTTTTTTTTCAACGAATTTCAGTTAAAATCCCATAAATTATACATTTTTTCTGTACACATGTCGTTGCTATACCTGTTTGCAACTATAAAATCTTCCAAATAGATGGACAGATTAAAATAACAGAAATTAAAGAAGAAATTTACTTATTTTGAAAAGTGTCAAATAAATGTTTGCAAAAAAACTTGGGAAATGAGGAATTTCACAGTTCTTGTTCTTTTTAAAATGGAGTGTAAATTTTATGGAATTAGGAAGTGTTACATTTAAAATTAATGTATTTAAAGTGACAAGTGACCTGATAATTGGGTCCTTTCAACTATTGTAAGAAAACATCCCTTAGGGAAATCAATTAAAAATTCAAAAAATTAAGAAACCACACCATTGAAACCATTCACATATTGGTTGAATTATATAAGACGGCGAATTGAAAGCAACATTATTTGAAACTGTTAATCATAAGTACTAAAGTCGTACCTCTTTCAGCGAAAAAGTATTCAATGATATTATTCCAAGAGTGTTACAAAATATCTTATATTTTACAGTAGTGGCTAGGAAAAGAACCGTTCTCATATATTATTATAACAAAAATTTAAAGTTGTAAACAAACGCTAATTTTTCTAAAAAAAAATAGGAGGAGTAAAAATATTAATCCCGATTCCAAAAATTAAGTTTTATTTTTCTGAAAAAATTTCTTTCCAGCATTTCACAGAAAGTGAAACGTCCTTGGATTCAAGTGATGAATTCACTATAAATTCTCCTTCCTCCATTTGTACTTATAATATACGCAAATAGAAAAATATGAAGCAAAATCAACGTTGACCACAGTTGATTTAAAATTGAATACATTTTCATTCATTTAGTTTAAATTAAATGTTTGTGGTGAAATAATATTGTACATCTTTCGACATTAATCTATAAAATTATACAACGATCAATTTTTAAAATTACTTTTAAGTATTAAATTTTCACTGTGAAACAATATTAAATTAACATTATTTTTAAATTACACTCGATTTATAAATGAAAAATAACTGCAAAAACATCGCCGAGAAATTCCTTATTTTCCAAGTTTACATATCTTTCATTGCTGTTGTTGTAATCTGTCCATCTATTTGGACAATTTTGGTGTCTTATAGTCGTAAACAGGTAAAGACAAAATGTATAATTAAAGGATTTTAAGTTGAAATTCTTTAATGAAGTTAAAATCGTTAATATTTTTTTTAAAGGAAATAAATATTTGACAAACTGTAAATGATTTATACTTTTAAATTAAAATTATAAAAAAGTTTTGAAAAAATATTGAAATGTTTAAGAATTTCTTGAAAAAGAAAATTTTATATATTTTTTTTAAATGAATTTTAACAGTTTACAAAATGATTGAAATGAAACTGATTTTAGTTTTTTTTAATAATTTTTATGTTCCATTTTTTCTTTTAACCAGCTTTATCTTTCTTCTTAAATACATCATTTTCTCCTTTTTTAAATATTTATATAAAAATGTTTAATTTCTTAGTTTATTTTGTATAAAAGAATTAAAATTATAATAAAAAAATGCTTTTGAAAAAATCAAAAAATTTTATATAAATTTTTAAAATTTTATTTCATTCATAACAATTATTTTTTAAGTTTTTTTTCAATATTTTTTGTCTTTTAACTTTCAGTTTATTTTAGTTTATCAATTATATATAAAATATATATTTATGTATGTATATATTTTTATTTATATTTATATTTATGTATAAATTTATTTTTTATTTATTTATTATTTTTCTTTAGTTTCATTCTTGAGTGATTAATTTATATTTGTTTTTGCTTTTGGTTCTAATATAAATTATTTTATATTTAAATTATTAATTTTATTTTTTTCGAAGGGCGAGAGAAATTACAAAGCAGATTTTCTTTTTTTTAAATGTATAGTTTTGCTCATAATTATTTTCCATTTTTTTAAATTTAATTATTGTTCTTTTTTCGGTAAATAATAATTATTGTTTCTATAAATAACGACGTTTATACTTTAATTAATTAGTTTGAAAAATAACACTAATGAAATATTTAAAAATAAAAATATTCAAAGGAGTGAGATCGTAAAATTTTTAACAGACGTTTAAAACTTTCAGTCCAAGTATTATCTGATTCTTTTTCTGATCAAACCAAAAAATAAAAAGCTTTTGAAAAGTGCTCTCAATACATCCGGCAGTAAAGCGTCGCTGTTAGGTTCAAAAGGTTTCTAACAGAAATGCTGCTAAAAATAACCGGAATGTCGCTTTAAAACAGATCAAGAAAATTGAAGTCAAGTTTTATAAAAAAATTCTTGCTCCATAATGGATGATGAAACTTATCTTCTTGCAGATTTTCACAACTTCTTGGTATAAATTTTATATAGCTGATGCTCAAGGGAATGTTGAAAAACTTTTAGGATCTAAAAGTAGTCAAAACGTTCCTGGTATGGCAGTTCAAAGAAATCATTTGTTACAACGGACTTTATAAATTTTGCCAAACAGACCGTATTTAAGTGGAGATTGGAGAGATATTGGGTCTCGTTAAAAAAGAAGAAGAGCACAAAAAAGTGTCCAAAACTTTGGTTTATTTTAAATGAAGATCGACTGAAAGAAAAATTTCAAAATTTCATCACTTTGTGATTAAATTGTAATAATAATTTTAATAAAAAACAAATTAAAACTCTAAGTTTAGAGGTTTCGTTTTTACATATATGTGTGTAAAGAACTTTTCGATCTCACTCCTTATTAGCAGAATCTATAATTCTCTAATTATAAAACTGTTTAAAAGTGTTTTATAATAGAAACTAATAGCGTCTCAAAACTTAAAATAAAACTTATCAAGAATTCTACAAAATGCTGATCCCAAATTTTCCTTAAAACTGAATTGTAATCTTCTTTTAATTGTAATCATTTCTGACTCGCGAGCTTAGACTAGACTAAACGACTGCTGTTCTCTCATCAATATGAGAGAACAGCAACGGTAAATTTATAATAATGTCTTTCTAATTTCCGTAAAAAAAAAAATAAAATTTTCTTTAAATAAAATACTGATCGAAAATTTTTCTAACTAAAAATTTGCATTAAATTTTCTTTCAGTAGAGAATTTATGAAAAAATCCGTGAATAGCAAAAAATGAATTATTTTTATAAAAAATTTCCTTTAAATCGACATTTTAGCGAAAATTATCGAAATTTTTTTATATATAAAATTTATCGATAATTTTCCTTAAATCGAGAATTTATCAAAAAATTTATTTAATTGAGAATTTACCAAAATTTTTCTCTTAATCGAGAATTTATCGAAAATTTCCTATAAATAAGGGAATTTATCGAAAATTTTGTATAAGTAGATGATTTATCGAAATTTTTCTATAAGTAGGGAATTTATCTAACATTGTCCCTAAATAGACAATATATCGATAAATTTCTGTAAATCGGGAATTTATCGAAAATTTTCTCTAAATCGAAAATTTATAAAAAATTTTATTTAAATCATGAATTTATTGAAAATTGTCTTTTAATCGAGAATTTGTCGAAAATTTTGTATAGATAGGGAATTTATCGAAATTTTTTTAAAATAAAAAAGTTATTGATAATTTTCTTTAAATCGAGTTTTTATCGAAAATTTTCTTTAAATCGGGAATTTATCGAAAAATTTATATAAATCGAAAATTTACCTAATTTTTTTAAATTTTTTAAATTTTTCATTAAATATAAAATAAAATAATTTTTAATAAGTTTCTTTAAATCGAGTTTTTATCGAAACATTTCTTTTAATCGGGAATTTATCGAAAAATTTATCTAAATCGAAAATTTACCCAATTTTTTTAAATTTTTGAAATTTTTCACTAAAAATCAAATTTTTAAATGCTGAATTAATCGATTATTCCCTTTGAATTTATTGAAAATTTCGTTCATAATTTTTTAAAACTTTTATCTTAATTAAAGTTTTACAAATTAAATGTTTTATCACAAAATAATGTTTTTATACAACAACAAATTCATTTCATTTAATGTTATTGTTGTTTTTGTATAAATAAAAGGAACAATTTAAATTAACATAATTAAACGCTCTTTAGAAAATAATTTGATGTCATCAGTTGAAAAAAAAATTATAAAAATTTTCTTTAAGAAAAGTAAAATTGAAATAAATTTGTTTTCGAAACTACTTTATGAATAAAATAATAAAGGCAAAAGGAGGGGGAGGAAGGAAGTAAAACAATAATAATTGATGAAGTAGGAATGGAAAATATAAAATGAAGAATATGAAATATAAGTATCTTTTAGGTCCCTCTATAAATGATTAATGTTTCTTTAAAATAAAAAAAAAAGAATAAAAATGTTTGTATAGAAAACAAACATACGGGTTATCGTTTTATACTGTAGTAACATTATTCTTATTGTTTTTTTGTTGCTGTTTTGACTTCCTTTTCCTCTTTTCTTGTTTTTTTTTTACGCCAGATCTGGGACTAAAAAATCATCTGTTGTTTATAAAGAAAATCTAATTGAAATGTTTCTTGTTTTTTGCTTCTTGTTCCCTTCAGTAAATAATTTTCTTGTTTTCTTTAAATTTTTATTTTTGTTTTTCTTGTTTTTGTAAATTGTAGAATATTTTTTTCTTTTTTTAATGTATTAAATTAAATTTATTGTTGTTGTTTTTGTTTTTATATTTAAATAAATTTAAAAAGAACACTGAGCACATATACTTTTTGCTTTTGTATTATCCCGCACAAATTCATGTACATTAAATTTACCATCATCACCATTTTCATAGCCACGATTCTTTAATTGTCTGCGGAAAAAGAGAAAAAGAACAAAATGGAATTAGAGAAATAAAGAAATGGTATTACAACAAAGACTAAAAGATTCATTAGCACCCACAAAACATATTAGAAATGAGGATAATAATCGGTTAAAAAGAATTTTAAAGTCCTCCACCAGAACAGGATTCGAAGTATTTGATATAGAAAATTTTCTATTGTTTAGGAATTTATCCCCATATAGAAATATTGTAGACATCTCCAATCCATTTTCTCTTAATCGAAAATTTTCTTTTAATTAAAAATTTATCGAAAATTTTATTTTAATTCAAAATTTATCGACAAACTTTCTAAATAGGAAATTTTTCAAACAATTTCTTTAAATATTGGATTTTTCTATAAATGTTAGATTTCTCTAAATAGGAGATTTATCAAAAATTTTCTCTAAATAGCAGATTTATCGAAAATTTTCTCTAAATGTTGAAATTTATCGAAAAATTTCTCTAAATGTTGAAATTTATCAAAAATTTTCTCTAAATGTTGAAATTTATCGAAAATTTTCTCTAAATGTTGAAATTTATCGAAAAATGTCTTTAAATGTTGAAATTTATCGAAAATTTTCTCTAAATGTTGAAATTAATCGAAAATTTTCTCTAAATGTTGAAATTTATCGAAAATTTTCTCTAAATGTTGAAATTTATCGAAAATTTTCTCTAAATAGGAGATTTATCGAAAATTTTCTCTAAATAGGAGATTTATCGAAAATTTTCTCTAAATAGGAGATTTATCGAAAATTTTCTCTAAATAGGAGATTTATCGAAAATTTTCTCTAAATAGGAGATTTATCGAAAATTTTCTCTAAATAGGAGATTTATCGAAAATTTTCTCTAAATAGGAGATTTATCGAAAATTTTCTCTAAATAGGAGATTTATCGAAAATTTTCTCTAAATAGGAGATTTATCGAAAATTTTCTCTAAATAGGAGATTTATCGAAAATTTTCTCTAAATAGGAGATTTATCGAAAATTTTCTCTAAATAGGAGATTTATCGAAAATTTTCTCTAAATAGGAGATTTATCGAAAATTTTCTCTAAATAGGAGATTTATCGAAAATTTTCTCTAAATAGGAGATTTATCGAAAATTTTCTCTAAATAGGAGATTTATCGAAAATTTTCTCTAAATAGGAGATTTATCGAAAATTTTCTCTAAATAGGAGATTTATCGAAAATTTTCTCTAAATAGGAGATTTATCGAAAATTTTCTCTAAATAGGAGATTTATCGAAAATTTTCTCTAAATAGGAGATTTATCGAAAATTTTCTCTAAATAGGAGATTTATCGAAAATTTTCTCTAAATAGGAGATTTATCGAAAATTTTCTCTAAATAGGAGATTTATCGAAAATTTTCTCTAAATAGGAGATTTATCGAAAATTTTCTCTAAATAGGAGATTTATCGAAAATTTTCTCTAAATAGGAGATTTATCGAAAATTTTCTCTAAATAGGAGATTTATCGAAAATTTTCTCTAAATAGGAGATTTATCGAAAATTTTCTCTAAATAGAAGATTTATCGAAAATTTTCTTAAATAAAAAATTTATCCTGAATTTTCTTTCAATAGAAAATTTATCCAGAATTTTCTCTAAATAGAAAATTTATCCTGAATTTTCTCTAATAAGAAAATTTATCCAGAATTTTCTTTCAATAGAAAATATATCCATATAAAATTTATCCAGAATTTTCTCTTTATAAAAATTTTATCCAGAATTTTCTCTAAATATAATTTTTCTCCAGAATTTTCTCTAAATAGGAAATTTATCCGGAATTGCCTTTTAAAGAAATTTTATCCAGAATTTTCTTTAAATAGGAAATTTATAGTTAATTTTATCTTAATAAGAAATTTATCGAAAATGTTCCTTTAATCTAAAACGTTCTCTTAACGGAAAATCAATAGTAAATTTCTTTTAAATAAAATTTCTATAATTAGAAGTAAATAGAATTTTTTTTAAATTCTCTTTAAATAGAAAATTTATCAGAAATTTTCTCTAAACTAAAAATTTAACTCAATATCCTCATTCATTTAACTTAATATCCTCATTTCTTAATTATGCTGAAGGGCCGTTATCCGAAATAAGTTAGAGAGATGGGGAAATTTTACTAACCTGGCAACAGTTTGAAATGCCAATTCAACATTTAATCCTGTTTTTGCTGAAGTCTCCATAAATGGAACATTATGTTCACGTGCCAAACGTTCACCATCTTCACGTTTTACTTGCCTTTCACTACTGCTACAATCAGATTTGTTGCCTGAGAAATGGCGAACAAAAACAAAAAGAATATAAAAATAAAACGTTTAATTAATATAATTTGTTGTTTATTGTGAACATTTTATTTCTCTTTCTTCTATTTTACGCAAAATTCCATTTAATTTGTTTTATTATTTGGAACATTAATTTACCTATGAGTACAATGACCACATCTTCTTGAGCACAATCTCGTATTTCACACAACCAGGCCCGTATATTATCATATGTGGTTTTATTAGTAACATCGTAGAGTAAAAGTAATGCTAAAATGAGACAAATCGTACAATTAAGATGTATTGAATATATAATGATTGAAGAAAAATATGTATATAAATTCTTAAGAGAAATAATTCTAGCGAAATGATTTAATTGGTTAAATAAGTATCTTATAAATGTTATCTTATTGATGTTAAATATTTAGACAAAAAAATTAAATAAATAGAAAATAATATTAAAGGATGGATTGACTGGAAATAATTTGAAATTGAGGATTCTATAAGAGACCAGGTATTTACAACTTTTTAGATAATTTGTATTGTTAGACGAAATAGAAATCTTTTTACGGAAATAACAAATAATCAGACTAAAGTTTGCAGGGCTAAAAATGTGTCAACAACCCAGACAGACAGATATAGAAAATCGAAAAGATTTTGATGTGATGCATATAACTTTATGGCGTTTTTGAATAATTCCTTTACTCTCGAAATGACAAAGTCAATATAACCTCCATATAAACCTTGTAAATCTTTATCGCTTATCTTTTATAGTTTGAATAATATTCAAGTGGAACTAGTTGTTTAACTCATTTTACCCCCCGTTATGCCCTCCACCAGCACAAGTGATTAAGAGGGTATATTAACTCTGTCATTATGTGTGTAACACGAAAAAGGAATCTAAGACATCATAATGACATCACACCATCTTAAATCGATTGATCTTTATCCGTCCGTCTGTACTAAACGCATATCGCTACTTAAAACCAGAAAAATTTACAAAAAAAAAAAAAACAGATATATAGATTAATATTTTAACAGATTTAAGTAAAATTTGTCCATTATATATAACTATATAAAATTTATCAATATGTCAAAAATTATCAATATCGAATCAGTAGAAAAAGGCTATAATTATAGAAATAACACATTAGAGTATAACTGTATGACATAATGTGTTTGTTACCACAAACATGTGTTGGAGGGTCTTGAAGATCCGATATCTTTTTTGATATGTGTTCAATTCCCTGTAAAATTCTAGAAAATTTTGATTCACCTTACATTTCTATTAATATTTAAAATTCAAATTTAAACTCAATTTTGCCATTAATTTCTGAATCGATTTTATTAAAATCAAAATATAAAATAGTTTTAATAGTTACTTGACCATCAAAAGAAAAACTTTTAAAATATCTCTACCCATCCATGAGTTACAGAGTTGTAACCGACTCTATATGATTCTTAAGTACTGTACGTATACTTGATATAATTTATTTATATTAATAATTCGTTGAGTAAACAAATTGTTTAAACTAATCGAACTATAATTCTAAATTTAGTTTATTTTGAAAAAATACTTAAAATGAATTTTATAAAATCATATTTATTTTTTATAATTTCACTTACCGTGAGCATCTCTATAATAAGCGTGTGTAACGCTACGAAAACGTTCTTGACCAGCTGTATCCCAAATTTGTAATTTAACCCTTGTGCCATCCACCACCACAACTTTATTCTAAGAAAAATTAAAATTTAAAAATTTATAAAAATTTTCTTTTAACTTTAAAATTTAAAAACAAAAATCTCTTTTGCTGTTGTTAAACTTTAATTTTTATACCCTCCACCACCACAAGTGGTGAAGTGAGTGTATTGACTGTGTCATTCAGTGTCTAACGCTAAGAAGGAATCATTACAGATCCCATACTGTGTAAATATGCTTGAAAATATTCAAAATCGGTTGAGAAAAAAAAAGTTATAGCCAAAAATATATCCAATTTAATGGCTCATTTAATATTCGTGTGCTACATTTTATATAGTGTTTGTAAGTGTGTACGTACATAATATAACATGCATTTGTGGTGGAGGGTATTAAAGATTCGGCATAACATTCTAACTTCTTCTTAAATTTATTATTTGGAAAAAAGGACAATTTGCATAAAACATTTAAATAAAACAAAAACTTTTATAAATTTAAAATAATCAATCAAAATACATATAAACATTCACAAACACACACAGATGCAGACTCTATTTAAATAGTTAAAAGTTAATATTCTCTAGTTTATTTTATTTAGTTTATTTGTTACGTGAGAGAGTTATTTTTAGAAGTTTCATTATAAAACATATTTACAATAAATTATGATACCTAAAAATGTATATGTATGTGTATATGTTTATGTGTAGGATTTTAATAAAAATAAATTAACCATAAATACTCTCTTAATAAATTTTATAAAAAAGGATACACATTTAAAATACACCAATACTCACACCCATTTACACTTATAGAGATATTAACATACACAGATGGACAAAAGTCACCGTCATTTACTTTTATGCAAGTTTGAAAGCATTTGCGCTTATTACGTATTAAAATTGCTTTGTTTAAAGGGCGTTTTAGTAAAAATAAAATTCATTCATCAGGCGAATTTGAAAAATAAGTGTTAAATAATTGAAATTCACATATCTTGTGGACAAAAGTCATCGTCACTGCTTCTTAATATATATACAACTTTAAGAAATTTGACTCTTATCAACACTTCAGTCAAAATTTATGTAATATGACAACTTATAATTTGATTTGTCAAAATTCAATAACGGTACTTAATTTAGAAAAAAAAATTGCTTACGCCATTTCTTTTTTAAATTGAGTAAAAAAAGAATAGAAACTGCAATTGAAAAAGGTAAATGTGTTATTGTAAAGTGCGTACAAACAAAATAATTTGGAATATATGTTCATTGGTCAACTGTCCATTTATAAATATTACTGGGATTATAAAACGTTTTAAAGGCGACCCAACATGTGAGAACATCACTAACTGTTTGAAAAAGAGGGGAATAGAAAAAGAGTCTAAAACTTCATCATAAGAAATTGCTGCAATGTTAAAGAAAAACACTGGAACAGAAGTTTACCTCTGTACTGCACCCCAAATCTTAAATTCTGCCGGGTAAAATGCCAAAGTTTGCAAGAAAAACCTTTAATTATCAAATGAAATGAACTTTTTTCGAAAAAAGACCACATAAATAAAAGAATCGACTTTTAAGTTAATATTTTCTGATAAAAGCAAATTTTTCATATACAAATCAGCCGTACTAGTTTTGACATGAAGATAGAAGGGAAGGCTTAGCAGGACAAACATGTTCAATTCCAGCAGCCGACACGTTGTATGTCGGCTGGGAAACTACTGCTTTTGGATGAAATAATGAATAACAATATTTATTTTAATAACCTTAAGGATCATCTCCATAAAAGCGCTGTAAAAGGAGGATATTTTAAGACTAAAATGTGTCGAAAATTGCTCGATCTTGTATAACACCCCTCACACTTTTAAAACGCCTCCTCAAACCAATGGAGAGTCAGATAACTTCCAAAAATATGTTAAAAGAGAAATGTATGAAGGAATGAGACAAAATTAATCTAGAAGTGATAAAAAGTTAGTTCTATTATTCTATTCAGAATTAATGCAAACATTAACTTTACCGTTATATAAACTCTTTTATATATATTGATTTTTTTTAAATCAATTAGAAAAAGAAGTTCATTTAAGTGAAATTTTTATTTGAATAAAATAAACTTTGTTTTAACTTTATATTTAATTTTTTTATATTTAAATTGTTTTCTGAGAATTTATTATTCATTATAGATGACGGTAACTTTTGTCCATGTGTATATGAAGGTTTTTAAAAAACGTATGAAAATGAGTGGTCAAAAAGGGCAGTTGAAAATGTCTCTTATTTTAACTTTAAAAGAAATTTTTAACAAAAATAATCTTTTAGTCAATGAATATATGAAAATGTCCCATAATGGACTTTAATTGTATGGAAAATATGTCAATTATTTTACTGTACACCATCAAAGATGGTAGGAGTATTATGCGTTTGTGCAGATGTTTGTAACGGGTAGAAAAAATAGCCCCACTATCACTTTTAAATATACCATTCAACTCAGAATCACTTTCTTAGTCGATTTAAGCATGTCTGTTCGTCCGGCTGGCTGTCCATGTAAAACTAGTACAGATCGCAGTTTTGAAGTTATCTTAATGATATATAAACCCCATACAAGTGTCTCCCGGAATGTGGTGTTGATTTATAAAATTTCTAAATAAAAAACGATTTTATTCAAAATTTTCGGAAAATTCAAGAAGTATTTAACTAAATTAAAAAAATATAAGCCAAAACCGCTGTGCGAATATATACGAGTTTTGGTGCATAATTTTTTTCTAACTCCAATAAATTCTCTTTAAAACGTATAAATTTCACATTTATGTCATAATAATCTATTGCACACATAAGCATAAATAAGTAAAGCATATTATACGAGGGCCGTTCATAAATTTTTTCTAACATTCATTTATATATAAAAACAATGTTTTGTAGACTAAAACTTAGTCGTACTTGACCGACCATAACATTTTTACTTGTTTTTGTTATAAAATTATTATGACTAAATAAATGAACATAAATATTTTTGTTGAGCTTTTTAATTATAATATTTATGTTGACACTTGAATTTAATGTGATTTTAATATCGTTTTTCAAAAAGTTAATAAAATTTCTATACTTAAACCAAAAATGAAAAAAATTATTTTCCAATAAATTTTATTATTTCATTTTTATAAGAGTTTAATAAATTGTAATTAAAGTTGTTTTTTTATTAAATTCATTGTTTTTTTAACAAATTTAAAGACCATTTTTTAAATTAGATTTTCTTTAATTTTAACTGAAAACAAAATTAATTTAGCATGAAATGTTTTAGCCTTTAATGCCGCATAATTGAGTTATAATAACGCAAAAAACAATAACATGAACAGAATAGATAATTGAAAATTTCCCAGAATGTTATAATAATAATAATAATAATAATAATAATAATTATTATTATTATTATTATTATTATTATTATTATTATTATTATTATTATTACTATTATTATTATTATTATTATTATTATTATTATTATTATTATTATTATTATTTTATACCCTACACCACCATTGGGGTATCAGGCATTGTTGCAGATGTTCGTAACGTGCAGAAAAATAGTCGTACCAACAATTTTAAGTACACCGTTCCTCCGGTTGGATTTCCATGTAACGCTTGTTTGCAGAGTTCAGGTCGCAGTTTTGAATAAATCTTAATAAAGTTGAACAAATTATTTTGACCAATGGAAGATGCCTATTGAAATGGGTTATGATCAGTTTATTATTTCATATAGATTCACATACAAATGTCCCCCCGGAATGGAGTTTTTTATCTAGTCCGATGTGTAAAATTATACGAGCTACCATACAACCAACCTTCAAAATATCACTTTGATACTCATAAATCGCACATATATGTGGGTATTGAAGGAAAAAATATTTAGTCTAACGATAAATAAAAAATCGTCGTACGAAATTAAGCAAGAGTCAGTCCAAAATTTTCTCTAACTCCCATATAATATTCCAGAAAAAAAATCCTTTAAAAACGCATAAAATTCACATAAATTTTAATATCATAATAATGTATTGCACACATAAGATTAAATAAGAGAATCATATTATACGAGGGCCATTCACAAAGTCTTCCTAGCAATCCGTTTGACCGAATAAAGCAAACTTTTTTTCTATGGCTTTTAGAGACTAAATAAACTTAATACTCGAGAACTTTAATTAAATGGTTTTATTTAGTTTTGGGTTACGCCACAGGAGGGGGCTTTTAATTATAGTTATGATTTAAGTTATTGTTATTGTGAATGAATATTAGGATACTTTGATATGTGAATTAGTTAACACTTAGTTGCTTTTATTTGGTTAGTTTCTTTTTTTTTGAGGGGGAGGGGGGGTTCTTATTGGAAAATCATTAAAAAAAACTTTAAGGAGAAATTGTAACTTTTTTTGTTTTATTAAGTTGTTTTTGAAGAATAATAATAAACAGAACAACAGGCGATTATGATTGACAATATAATACCCAACCCCATGGCGCATTCAACCCTCAAAGTGTTTTATTATATGATTTGTGCTCTACAATGATACAGGATTTATTTGTGCTAAATTTAGTTATATTATTCTCATATTTATGAGTTTTATGTGCTTATAAGTGATTTAATTTTGATAAGAGGAAGACTATTTTAGGTTGAATTTTTTCAAAGATTTATAAGGACTGTCTATTTACAAAACATCTTTTGTCTCAGTTCAAAAATTCGAGATGGCCAAATTCCTTTGACTACATAGGCACTTGAACTCCTTCACATTAGCACTTCATCTATAAGATATCTCTAAAGGTTCAGTTACAGCATTATTTCCAAAAACTTTTGTGTTTCGTTTTTGGTCCAAAAAGTCATATGTACCTAATTTCATTGCGACCTCTTTAAAATTGCAACCTGTAGAGTGTTTACATTCTTGTAGGCTCAGATTCAAGAAGTGATTCTGAATCTATCACTTTAATCATAAGGAAAGCATTATTTTTTCTGCACAAACGTATTAAAACTCTTAAGTTAGAAAGCAATCTAGTTATAGACCGATATCTTAGGTTACCTCAAACTTCAGAGGAAAAACTTTTGTAATTTTTTTTCTGAAATGTGACACGAAAAATCATCAAAATGAAAAATTTTGATATCATCCAAAGTCAGGGAATTATAAAAAACACATATAAAAGTCATTCTTTAACGTAACTCCCAACCTCCTTTCCACAACAGCATTTTAGCTTGTAATACCCTTAAATGTGGACCAACTCTATTAAAACTTTTCCAATTATTTTATTAACTGTCATGCAAGCGAATTAATAAATATTTCTTTTTAGCAAAAAGTCATTGAAAAAAGGATCCCATCTTTGAATAAGGTTTATGCCTTTTGTTTGACTTAAATTCGGTACAAATATTTCTGGACTTTTGTAATTTATTTCATGAATAACGGTTCTCACATAAAATTGTAGCTTCCATATAAAGCTCCTTCCAGGAAATAATTTTTTACGTAATAAAACTCCTTTATATTATTTTTTGCATCACTAAAATAAAATACAGTCCACAATGGGAATTCTACCCATAAGAGTGTATTCCTAAATCATTATTTTTTATTTAAATAAATTCCAAATCTAAAAATTTTGTCATATTTCACAAATATCATTTAGCATTCCAGATTCGAAATCGTAACCCGGGAAATCCAAATTTGGATGAATATGAAACGTTAACACAGAAACATCGGAATATGATTTGTTAGTGCTTTGGAGGGGTAGGAAAGGGAATGAAAAATTAGCAAAACTTCCCACCACTACATTACACATAGAGGGCGTTGTTCTAAGCATTTTCTATGAAAGCACAAATCATAGGATCAGATTCTGTGAAGGTCAATTTATAATTTCTCTTGTCTGTTTTACGGTGTAGGATATCTTGATCGATTAATACATCCCATTTTATTCTAAAATATAAGTTTTTACTCGCTTTCTACTTGTTATACCCTCCAACACATCAAGTCATCTTGAGGATATAGTAAGTTTATCGTTCTGTTTGTAACGCCAAGAATAAATAATCAAAGATCCCATAAAGTATATATTTTGAATGATATTTTGGAATTTCTCATATTTCCGGAACTTTTAAATCTAATTTCTTGAAATGTGGCACATAGATAAAGCGCTAATAATAATAATAATAATAATAATAATAATAATAATAATAATAATAATAATAATAATAATAAATACCGACAAAATGTTGGATTGGTTACGAGGGAGCTGTATTTCCATTGTAAACGAAATTTTGCATATCGCATATCATAAATTAAACAATAAAATAAATGATTTTGGAATAGGACCAAGGGAGTGGTATCCTTTTACTGGCGAACTTTTTAATATGCATCTACAATTATTACCAGATTGATCGTAGTGGAGGGTATTAAAGATTCGGCATAGCTAAATATGTCATTCGTACTTGTTTTATCTTAAATCCTTAAATAACATTTTAAAATCTTTTTTCAAAGTCATGTTTAAAATCATTAAAGTAGTCATTCAGTCATTCCATCAGTTTAATTATTTCAATCTTAATTTCGCTTTCTTAAGATTAAAAAAATTCTTACATTAACATTCTCATTAAGGGGAAAAAATCACTTGATGATTAATGACGAATTCTTTACATTAACAATATAAAAGAATGAATTTTGTGGAAATGGAATGAGAATGTTAATGTTAAGAAATGAATGTTAAATAACATTCATAAGTTTTTTTTACACAATAATTAATTGAATTGATTAATCTTTTTGTTAGAAGAACATTAAAATGATTTTAATTAAAAATCATATTAATGGAACAACTTCTTTTCGTAATAGAAATTTCTAAAAATATTAAAAAAAACAAGTAAGAGTACTATGTTTGGCAATGTAGAATTTTCAGTACCCTGCACCAGAAATTCGTGTGAAGAAAAAACGTTATGTTTCATATATACACACTAGGGTGGGACGATCTCTATATGAGAAAAAAAGCAAAATTACGCCTAAAAGAAAGTTTTCTTCAGAAATGCAAAAATTATTTTTTGTCACGCCCCAAAATACAGTCCTCTTTGTTTTTTGTATATAGCGCCGATATTCTAAGTCCGATCGGAACAAATTATAAATTGTTCTTTATGATTTGAAACTGGCTACATTTTGTCCTTTGATAGTATTTAAATTTGGCATCATTTTTTAATACTCACTTCGGATCCTTCCCCCTAAGGTCCAATAGCCTTAAAATAAAAAATAATAACAGTCATCCACTATAATGTATGAATAGTTGATGCTGTTTACAGAAATTAAAAAAAAAAAATTGCCACGCCCTAAAATACAGCTCCTTTTGTTTTTAGGTATAGAATCGCCACTTTAGTTTCGATCGAAACAAAATGTATATCGTCGCTAATGGTTTAAGAAGAGCTCAATTTTGTTATTTTTTGAATTCGTTGTCAATTTCTAGTATTCACTTTGGTCCATTGATTTTTTCCTCCTCTTAGGTACTTTTATTTTATTTATAAAGACAGAGGTCTTTCAAAATGAACACGCTGTAGCCAAACTTATAATCACCTTTAATGGGAATGATCCCAAGTACTTAAAGTGAATTTTAGAAATTGACAACGAATTCAAAAATCATCGGAGAACAAAATTGCGCTGTCCTTAAACAAAAAGCATTGACTATCTTTTTAGGGGGTACAGATATAATTTTTCTTTGACCCACAGTAATACAAACTCATACACACACTCACAGACTTAAACAATATATATAAAAGTTTTTATTAAATATTACACAGGAACAATTTATGAGTCATAATATTAGTTATATATTTAAGCTATAACTTTCTTTCTACTGAACCGATTTTGATAATAATGGCAACATTTCATAATTATAATTTTTCGATTTATAATTTACAATATTATGAAAGCTTTTTGCTTGAGCTTAGAGATTGCCTCAGATATCGGTCTATATCTTTAACAAATATTCAGGCCAAATTTTGTTGAGCACTCAGTTATTGTGGATGTGAGTGTGCCAACAACAGACAGACTGAAGGACAAGATATATATACATCATGGAGTCTGAGATGATTTTTTCCAAGTGTTTCACACGGAATGTCAAAGTTAATATACCCTCTTCACCACTTGTGGCGTTAAGGGGTATAAAAAAACGCTGGATATTAAAGTATTATAGAGGATTTAGCAGATTATTAAAGTATAATTTCTAATATATAATTATTAAAACCCTTAAGTTTTTTATATAAATTAAACTGCATACAAAATTTTAAGCTTCCCGATATCAGTTTTATTTATATTTATTGTTGTTGTAGTGCATGCAAAGTAATAGATAAATTTTTATATAGAATAAAAGTTTCTTATCCTTTTAGGAGAAATCTCAATATACACAATGGAAAATATATGTTTGTATGTGTTTAAAATATTACAATGCTAATGATATGTTTTCCAAAGGATCACAAAATAATATATTTTTTCTTTTCGTCTCTTTGTTACTTATGCGGGAAGAAAATCTAAAAAATCTTTTGTAACAAATAATATATCGTATGTTTGATATATTTATGAAAGGGATGCCAAATGGGACAAAAACCCGGAAATTTTAAAAATCAAAAATTTTCGTGATAAAAAATATTTTTTTATAAGTTTTAATATTTAAATTAAAATTTTTCCTAAAATTTTTGTCTTTCTATATATAAAACCGATTTTGAAAAAAATTCATTTTTAATGTTCGAAAAATCTAATACCGAAACGAAATGGATTAATAACTGTCAACATTCTGTTGACATTTATGTTAAATGGAGTTAAGTTTTAAATATTTATGACAATAAAATAAATTTAAAATTATTATATTAATCGGGATCTCCCGAAAAATTCAGGAGTAATGAGTTCCGAACTTTTTTCAAATCCCGGAACTCGGGATTTCTTAATCATAAAAATATTCGGGATTTTAAGGATCGGGATTACGGAATTGACATCCCTAATTAATCCACATAAAGAAATATACTTACATACACACATACACACATATATAATACACTATAAAGTTTAAAAAATGTTTCCCATTTACACTTTGTTTTTTAGTTAAAAGAGCAGCAGTTGGGAATTTATTTTTCAAGCACGATTTCATCGAGGGTAAAGAAACAAATTATATATAAAACAAATTATATATTTTATCTAAAATTATTTAATTGTTTCGAAATTGTATTAAATATATTTCAAACAATTTTGAATCCGTACGTACGATACGTTTTCGAAATGGTACCGCTTTCAAACTTTTCGGCGAAATTTAATATACATCTTAATTTCAATAATATACAATATTATATACTTCAAAAATTTAAAATATTTTAAAATTCGTTTATTTTGTTTTCATTTTTTCGAAAATTTCATAATCTTTATACCAGATATCCGATTTTAAAAATTTAGATTCAAGTGAGTTCCAATTAATGCAGTTTTATGTATTAATGTTCGTCCTTAATTTGGATCATATCTGTGGATCTTTACCAGATCGTTTTTTTACTCGATTCTTTCCAATAATTATCTTGGTTTAATTTGCACAAAATTTATTTTGAATACTAAAATATTCATTAATAATTTCATCAAAAATTTTTCTCTATACAAAATTCATGTACAATTTTCTTTAATGAAAATTTTGACCAGTTTTCTTTTATAGAAATTATATAAAATTTGTTTTTAATACAGAATTTTCTTTTATATAAAATTTATTCATAATTTATTCAAAAATTTTATTTTGTAAAAGATTTTCTTCAAAACTTTATTTTATAGAAAATTGGCTCTAAAAGTTTCTTTTATAGAAAATTGGCCCTTAAATTTTCTTTTACAGAAAAAATTTTCAAAATTTAATTAAAATTCAGAATTTTCTTTTATAGAAAATCTGTATAGAATTTTCTTTTATAAAAAATTTGTTCAGAATTTTCTCTTATAGAAAATTTGTACAGAATTTTCTTTCATATATTTTTTCAAAATTTTCTCTTATAGAAAATTTGTTCAGAATTTTCTTTTATAGAAAATTTATTTAATAGTTTCTTTTATAGAAAATTTGTTCAGAATTTTTTTTTATAGAAAATTTGTTCAGAATTTATTTTATAGAAAATTTGTTCAGAATTCCTTTTATAGAAAATTTGTTCAGAATTTTCTTTTATAGAAAATTTGTTCAGAACTTTCCTTTATAGAAAATTTGTTCAGAATTTTCTTTCATAGAAAATTTGTTTAGAATTATCTTCTATAGAAAATTTGTTCAGAATTTTCTTTTATAGAAAATTTTTTCGGAATTTTATTTTAAAGAAAATTTGCACAGAATTTTATTTTAAAGAAAATTTGTACAGAATTTTCTTTTATAATTTTTTTTTGTTCAAAATTTTCTGTTATAGAAAATTTGTTCAGAATTTTCTTTTATAGAAAATTTGTTCGGAATTTTCTATTATAGAAAATTTGTTCGGAATTTTCTATTATAGAAAATTTGTTCGGAATTTTCTATTATAGAAAATTTGTTCGGAATTTTCTATTACAGAAAATTTGTTCGGAATTTTCTATTATAGAAAATTTGTTCGGAATTTTCTATTACAGAAAATTTGTTCGGAATTTTCTATTATAGAAAATTATTTCAGAATTTTCGGTTATAGAAAATTTTTTCAAAATTTTCTTTTATAGAAAATTTTTTTCAGATTTTTTTTTTATAGAAAATTTTTTCAGAATTTTCTTTTATAGAACATTTTTTCAGAATTTTCTTTTATAGAAATTTTTTTCAGAATTTTCTTTTATAGAAAATTTAATCAATATTTTTCTTTAATGAAAATTTGATCAATATTTTCTTTTATAAAAAATTGTATTTCATGGAAAATTTGTTAAAAATTTTCTTTTATAGAAAACTGGTTAAAAATTATATTTTATAAAAAATTTATTAAAATTTTTCTTTTATAGAAAATTTTATCCAGAAATTTCCTTTATAGAAAATATGCTCAAATATTCTTTTTTAGAGACTTTGCTCAAAATTTTTATTAAAAGAAAAGTATTTTTTACCAAATTTCTTTTATAGAAATTTTTCCTAAAAAAAAGAATAATTTAAAAATTTTCTTAATTGTTTTTGTAGAAATTTTTCTAAAAAAGATGTTTTTTATAGAAAATTTTCAAAAAAAAAAAAATAGAATTTTCTTCTTAGAAAATTTGTTTAGATATTTTTTATACAAAAATTTTTTAGAATTTTCTTTGATAGAAAATTTGGTTTATTTGATTAATTTCTTTCTTACAAAAATTCCTAAAAAAATTTCTTACTTTTAATGTTTAACGGTTTTAGAGAGCTCAATATAACAATAAATCGCAATTATGGCCGTTTTTTATTATATAATTCAATTTTTACGATTTCAAATGTTGATCAAATTATCCTTTAAAATGGAAAAAATCGGCGCTAAAAAATCTTTTCAAAAGTCTTTTTACTTCAAGAAAAATCGTTTTATTGCCTTAAACCACAAAAAGTATTGAAAATATAACGAAAAATTAATTTCGCTTAAAATGCCTTTAACCACAAAACAAAGTGTATTTTTTACTCTCAAAAACGGATAAAGTGCTTTTTAACGCTCAGATGATGAATTAGATCACACATGTTTTCACATTTATTAAAAAAAAAAACATTTTTTTGTTCACTAAAGTAACATAAAATACAATAAACTTACACACAAACACACATACACATTTAAAATGAAATATACACATATACATAGACACACACACATATATACACATAAACATTAACATAAAATTTTCTTACCATAAAATCAATGCCTACGGTGGTAACATAATAACAAGGCATATAAACCCCGTCCCGAAACATTATTAATAGAGAAGTTTTACCAACACCCGAGTCACCCAGCATTATAACCTGTTGAACGAACAAATGAACGAATATGGAACGAATAAAATACACAATACAAATTGAATGAAGGAGCGAGTGGGTGAATGTCTCGTTGAAAGTGAAATGAAAAGAAAATAAAAATAATAGAATTTTGAAAAAAGAAGTAGAAAAATAGAAAAAAGGAAAAGAAAACCCATGTCGATGGATATGTGTCGGTCTGTCTCTCGGTCTGTTTTGGCGTTAGGGGTTATGTGTCACTGGTTTCTTGGTCGATATAACAATAAAAGAAAAACAATATTCCAATAACTTAAAGAATAAAAACCTTAAATTTTATAAAGACCACAAATTGAAGATTTTTCTTTCCATTTTATGTCATTTTCGTCTTTAAGTCAAAATAATTGATTATCAAAGCAAAATATTAAGCCGATTTCAATTTAATCTGATATTTGTGTTGAAAAGGAAGTTTTTGTGGCAGCTTAATCTAAAGCTTTGTCCCTTTCTTGCAGGAAAGAGATTTGTTAAAAGGAGTCAAAAGCCAATTAAATTATCCTTTTCATATTTTCCGCCAAACTTCATTTTATGCTTTTTCTTCTCTTAACACCTTGACAAAATTATTTAAATTCTTACAAGATTTTCATTTCCTGTAGACATTTTGTCTGTGAATGTGTCTTTCAACATTTTCCTAAATATCAAGAGATTATTTGAGAGTATTTTAAGGAATTTGATGGAAATTTGTAACCTAAAAATGTCTTAAAATTCCAAAACAATTTTGTGATAAATTTAATTTCTTTTATAAAAATAACGAATGAAATCAATTTATTTCCTTTTTTTAGTTGAATAAAATTCTTTCACATATTTTTTGGGGTTTTCTAAACAGAGTTGCCAAAAGCATTGAAATTTTTTTGTCAAAGAAAATTTAATAAAAAATATTTTTAATAATTTTTTCTATACAACAATTGTTAAAAAATTTTTTTTGTAGAACAAATATCAAAAAAATTTATTATAAAAAAATTTAGAAAAAGTTTCTTATATAGAAAATAAGTAAAAAATGTTATTATATAGAAAATTTGTGAACAATTTTCTTATATGGAAAATTTGTGAACAATTTTCTTATATAGAAAATTTGTGAACAATTTTCTTATATAGAAAATTTGTGAACAATTTTCTTATATAGAAAATTTGTGAACAATTCTTATATAGAAAATTTGTGAACAATTTTCTTATATAGAAAATTTGTGAACAATTTTCTTATATAGAAAATTTTGAACAATTTTCTTATATAGAAAATTTTTGAACAATTTTCTTATATAGAAAATTTTTGAACAATTTTCTTATATAGAAAATTTTTGAACAATTTTCTTATATAGAAAATTTTTGAACAATTTTCTTATATAGAAAATTTTTGAACAATTTTCTTATATAGAAAATTTGTAAACAATTTTCTTATATAGAAAATTTGTGAACATTTTTCTTATATAGAAAATTTGTGAACAATTTTCTTATATAGAAAATTTGTGAACAATTTTCTTATATAGAAAATTTTTTGGAAATTTTCTTATATAGAAAATTTTTTGGAAATTTTCATTTATAGAAAATTTGTTGGAAATTTTCATTTATAGAAAATTTGTTGGAAATTTTCATTTATAGAAAATTTTTTGGAAATTTTCATTTATAGAAAATTGTTTGGAAATTTTCATTTATAGAAAATTTTTTGGAAATTTTCATTTATAGAAAATTTTTTGGAAATTTTCATTTATAGAAAATTTTTTGGAAATTTTCATTTATAGAAAATTTTTTGGAAATTTTCATTTATAGAAAATTTTTTGGAAATTTTCATTTATAGAAAATTTTTTGGAAATTTTCATTTATAGAAAATTTTTTGGAAATTTTCATTTATAGAAAATTTTTTGGAAATTTTCATTTATAGAAAATTTTTTGGAAATTTTCATTTATAGAAAATTTTTTGGAAATTTTCATTTATAGAAAATTTTTTGGAAATTTTCATTTATAGAAAATTTTTTGGAAATTTTCATTTATAGAAAATTTTTTGGAAATTTTCATTTATAGAAAATTTTTTGGAAATTTTCATTTATAGAAAATTTTTTGGAAATTTTCATTTATAGAAAATTTTTTGGAAATTTTCATTTATAGAAAATTTTTTGGAAATTTTCATTTATAGAAAATTTTTTGGAAATTTTCATTTATAGAAAATTTTTTGGAAATTTTCATTTATAGAAAATTTGTTGCAAATTTTCATTTATTAATAAAATTTTCCTCGAAATTTTATTTTACATTTTTTTTATTTTTTACAGAAATTTCGTAAAAATTTTTGTTTTAATGAAAATTTCTTTAAAACTTTTTGTTAACAGAAAATTTTCTGTTTCAAAAAAAATGTGGGATTTTTTTCATTGAAAATTTGTCTGGCATCCTCAGTTTAAGGTTTTTGTATTTGAATTGTTTTTTTTTTTTTTTTTTTTTTTTTTCAATTTCATTTTTCCACTTCAATATTTTTTTTAGAGATGATGGAGTGATGGATTCTTTTGTTATAAAAAATACAAATAATCAAACGAAATTGATGACATATTTTTATTTGAATTGAATCTTCTTTCACCATCAAATTCGAAATTTTTCATGCCACAAAAATTATTTTATTAAAAAAGGTTTAAGAAATGAAGTGATAGAAAGTGTTAGTGATTAACGGTTTAATTCTATAGAAATCAGTTATTTAAGTGAAATTATTGGGCGATTTGGCCAATGAAGTTTAAATTCTTGATATTTATTAATTTTTTAGGGAATTTTCCAGTTCTTAAAAATTGTTTATTTATTGACACGACTTCCCTTTCCTACATTTTAGTCATTTTTTCTATTAAGTACACAAATCATCATCATTATTTTGAGGATAAATAGTAAATATCCATTATTCATCCATATTTTGCAAACAAAAGTATACAGTGGATGTTCGTTAGTACGAATTATATATTGTCAAGAGCTTTCGTACTACGTTACATAACTAAGAAAGATAATTTGTATTAGTTTAGTGTACTTAAAATGGCATGAAAGGATCTCGGTTTTTGTGCTGTTCCTTTTGTTTAACTTTCTTTGTTCCTCCTTTAACAATTTTCTTTCTGGGGCATATTTTTCTCCCCTGTCAACATATGTTTCGATTGGCAACATTTTCTAGGGGAGACCGTATTCACCCACATTAAAAATTACCTCCTTTGAAAGCCTTTGCATCGAAATATTAGAGAAGAAGTTCTGTAGAAGAAGACAATTTCTCATCAGACCCTTTTAGCAATCGTACTCCATAGCGCTTTTTAAAAGTTGTTAGGCAAAACTGACAATTGTAGAATTTTTAGTGCAGGTCCACAGCTTAGCATTTTAATAGTTCTCCACCTGATGTTATATGGAATTTCCACTTTGCTAAAAAACACTCGTAAATTTCATCCTCCATTTTTTTTAATTCACCACTTGTAAGTCTATACCGATTTTTACTTCACCATGGAATTATCCAGCAGTTGTGTTTTTGGTCTAATGATTGTACAAATAGTGGATTTGGATAATACAAATTTTTTAAAAATTTCCATTTTAATTTTTGTTTTATCTGGTGCAAAATTCTTATAAGAAACCAACATTCGTACTATTGAATCGAAAAAAGATGGCCCGCTATTTGTATTACAGTGATTTAAATGCAAATTTGTGAATATTTTGTATTGAAAATTCATAATAAAATGCGTTCGTACTACTGGACGACCACTGTATTTCGATTAAAAGAATTTCATTCGATTTAATTTTTGACTTTATCTCTCTCCTCCCATGTTTTCCATAATTTTTAGGAAAATTTCCTTGGAGTGGAACAATTCTAAGAATTATTTGTTTCTTGTAAAAAAAGTAGAATATTTACTTTCTTTTTTCTAAGACATCGAAATAAAGTTATTTTTTATTAAAAAAATATCTGCTTTTTCATGTTCTCATCATAAGAAGTAAGAAAATTTCCTTTTATTTTAATTTCCAAGATTTTTTATGTTTGAATTTAAGTGAAATTGCAAGTGAATTTACATTTTAAATGTTCTCTATTTCACTTTTAATATTTTCCATTTTAATTTATGAAAGTTTTATGTTATTTTAGATGGAATTTAATTCATTTTGCAGAAATTTATGCAAAACATCATTTTATGTGAAAGTAAATTTCTCTGATATTGCGACATAGGAAAAGTATTGGAATGAATAAATGAAATATGGTTGTGATTCCAAATAGTAATGATTCTCTTACAACCATATTATTGTTCTTTAGTATTACAATATTATCGTTATTTTGATCGTACTGCATGATTTCCTAATTTATGTATCAAATAAGTAATCAAATTAAAAGTGATTTAACACGTATGTCATATTAAGTTCCAACTATTCTATTATTGTTAATGAAATAACAATAATTTTATTACAGTAACAATGTTATTATAATGTTACATAATGGAAATGAGTTCTATATTTCATTTGACTAAAGACAGAGATTAAATGTTTAGTCGTAGTTGGAGTAAAAAATAATTTTATATCAATAATGTGAAAAAGTTTGTACGTAATACATACTAATCCTATTGCAAATCGTTTTTTGGGAAAAAATCCTGTAATCGTTAGAGATAATTAAATGAAATTTCACATTTTCTGCTCTAGATCTTTTTTTAATTTTATTATAAAAACTCAACAATTTTCAATGTTAATTTTACATTATAATTTCTTCTGTGTGTACAATTTCATTGTTGTCACACTTGACTTTTTAACACGAAGGATATAATTCACCATATGGTGAATTATAAATTTAATAAAACATTTATTCCAGAAAAGTGTTTCAAAAACTGTTCCTTGATTTTAATGAATTAAATTAACTTTAAATAAATTAAAATTCTTTAAAAATGACAAAAATGGAAAATGTCCTTATTTACCCTCCCTTTTTTTTAAGGTTAAGTCAAACTGTTTTCAAATTACTAAATAAATTATATAATTGCCACATTTAATTAATTGTTTTTGTCACCTTATTTAACTTTAAGTAATTTGTATCCTTTTGCCCATAGGATTCCTCACTTTTAAGACTACAGGAGGTGGCTGTTGATGGTGGCGGTGAGGATGGTGATGAGGATGTTGATAACATTTTTATTAAGTTGCGTCCAGTGGCTTTGCAGGCACGTATGCCGGTGGCCATTTTCGTTGAAATATTTTTGGTTTGTAAGCTGCCATTACCACCCACTATACTTCGACCTCCACCACCACCACAAGGTGACCAATCTGTAGTATTTGTATATTCATGTTTTATAACACTAGTTCTTTTGCGTATTTGATCCTTTTCGGACTCATCATCATCGTCATCGTCGTCATCATCATATTCTTCGGCTTCTGCAATATGATTATTGATTTGAGTTTGATTGTTTTTAATGATAACATCTCGACCCACACCAACACCTCCTCCCACACCAATTCTATTTTGTTTATTGTCATCATGTTCCTCTTCATCCTCATCTTCTTCGCTGCTATCGCTTTGTGCCGAAATGCTGGGAATTTTATCCAAATGTTTTTTATTTATTGTGGGCGTTGTTGGTTGAGATAATGATGAAGATGTTGTATTTGTGGTTGTTGCAGATGTTGGTGTACTGTTGACTCTATTAAATTTGGTATGTTCTGAAGTGGAATGTGGTCCCGCTGATATGGATCTTGCCATTATAATGGGATGTTTGGAAAGACCAGGTACTGCTGGCATACGTACTGAATCAGGACGTTTGCGATTTCTAAAAGTTCGGGACATTTTTTTTGTTTGTTTTAAGTTTAAAGTTTAAATTGTTTTTGTTTTATTTTAGTATTAAAGTTTTTTTACTTTAATTGACTGTAAATTGGTCTATTGGTTCCTTATTTTCAATATAAATTTAATTTTTTAAATTTTATTGCCTTCTTTTTTAGATTTTTTGCTTTAGGAAAAAATGTTTTTGTTTTTGTTATAAAATAAAACTAAAAATTCTTTGAAATTTTCCTTAATTATTTGTTAAGTTTTGTGATAAAAGGATCAAGTTACTTTAACAAATGTCCTTCTATTTCCCAGTCCTCCTCCTAATCAAACGCACAATGTGTCCAGAACGTTTTTATTTTGGAAATAATTCTGTAAGTTTTGAACCATTGAACACATTTTAATGAAATTTTTCGTGGTGAAAGCTTAGGAGTCTTCAAATTGATTTGCAGGAGTACAGACCCATATATGGTCAGAGGACTAGCCGTAAATCCTTTAAAGTTACCCATCTCTTGTAGAACGATTTATAAAAATTGCCAAAAATTAATTTATGAATTGAAACAAAAGATCGTTTGTATATACACTGATGCATATTTCTATAAAAGCATTTAATTTTTGTTTTATTCAAAAAATAAATTAAAAGTTTTTTTGTGAGTCAACTTATTAAAATTAAACAAGTCATTTTGCCTTATTCATGCAATCAAATGTGCTATTCTATGTAGAATATTTCTATAAACGCAGACGTAAAACCTGGTTTTACAAAAAATTACCAATAATAAAATATTATAAATGTCTGTTTCCTATAATTAGATGTATATTTTTACTCAGTTTCGCTGCAGAATTTTCTAATTTAATCGATAAATTTCATAACATTTAAAGGTGACCAAGGGAACTCAGAAAATATCCAAATTAAATTTTTTTCATGACCAAAGATGTTTAAATAAAGAAATTGATTGTAAAGTGGAGCGTTCCGAAACTATGGTCCACAATTTCTAGAAAAAAGGACAGAATTACGTGTTCGGAAATCTACCAAGGAAAGCGAGTGAGCGGCGACTTCCAAACATGCCACTCACACTTTACGAAGAGATGACATGGATTGGAAGAAGAGAGGTGTAAGAATAATATAAAATGGAAAGGAAAGTGGAAAAAGGTTATTTTCCTGATGAAAAAAACTGAATTTATACGGTTTCGACTCATACTCATGCCCTTTGCACAATCAAAAATTAAACGATGTTCGGATGGCATTTGTAATGTTATACTTCCGAAAGTTTTATCTGCAGGTGACTAATTTTTAATGTGTTTTGTTCCTACAAAAAATAATAGCTGCTCTTCTCTCCTTTATGGATGAAGATTGCATATTCCAGTAAGATAATACTGTGAAACATGTTTCAAAGCAGCCTAAACCATGGTTTAACGAAACATTATACTTCTGTTGGATTGGCCGGCTTGCTGTTCCAACGGGAAACTTGCACTGATACATGGCCTACAAAATAGGGATTTTTGAGACAATTCAAAACAAAGGATCATCAAACCACTATTAATGATGCTATAGAGGCGGATAAGTCGTTAAGTTCATTCATAGGAAAAATTGGCAGTTAAACTGTAAAATTAAATTAAAAAATTAAGTACAAACAAATAAAGTTTTTAATTAACAATATTTTAAATGAAGTCATAGTGAATTGAATAAAAATATTATTTGGCCACTAAATATTTTCCTCTTTAATTTTTTCTAATTCATTTAAAAAAATATGTGCTTTTATAGGGATGGGCACTAGTGTATAGCTGCATATGTAAATTCCCAAAAAGTATTTTCTGTCAAACGACCCTTATAATGACATTTGTTTCAGTGAAAAAAGTCAAATCTTTAACACACGTTTTATATGAATTGGGATTTTTGATATTCCCACATGGACAAGTGTAATTATTTTTAATTCTCTGTAAAAAGGAGAAGTTCATTTACATCGTGTTGAAATTTTAGATAAATATTCATTCGTTTGTTTTTGTCATTAAATGACACTTTCACGAACTGTTTCTTTAAGAATTATGAATCTTAAAGTTTAGGGAGTAAACACTGCCTGAATGTCCAACCTAAACTTGGTTTTCTTTATTTCATGAAGTGTGAAATTTTACGGTTTAAAAATTTAGAGGATTTTTCAGCAAATATGATTTGGACACATTGTACAGTTATTCGTTCACAGGCAAAAAATTATCCCAGAGTTCTGAAAAATTTGCTCTCAATTACATATTGAAATAATTAAAAACAAATTGAAGAAAACTGAAGGATTTCAAGGATTTAGACACATCGGAGGAAGGATAATGGTACCTATCACAAAAGCTTTTTATAAAAAGTGCTTTAAATCATTCTTATTGTAGGATTCTTTACACTGCCAAAATTCGATGAATTTGGTTAAGTACAATAAAAGTTATTTTACTTTTTACTTACTAATTGTTTTATATTAGTAATACAGGGAGTATACTTATTAAATATATATGCGTACATACAATTTATAACTCATACGCTTAATTTCTGTTAATAAAAACAGAAATCAGGTATCTTGTGAAATTTTTGTATTAAATTTTGTAGGAAACATTACATTTATAAAAATCATATTCCCAAACTAAACAAAAAACTGGCAGCTGTTCTCTTTTGACGTTCAATCTAAAAATATGTATAATTAATTTAGACTAAAAAAATTATTCATTATTTGTGAAATTTGTGTAGAAAATGAAAGTGTACGTTAATATAAATCGTTTTTCTCAAATTTGACAAAGAACTGGCAGCTGTTCTCTTTTAAGTTTTAATCTAAAAATATGTATAATTAATTTAGTCCAAAAAATTAGAAAAATTATAAAACGCGTTTTGCCTTTTTTCCATGTCAAACATTCGATATTTTGTGAAATTTGTGTCGAATATTGTAGGAAGATTTTACGTTTATAAAGATCGTATTTCTCATATTGAAAAAAACTGGCAGATGTTAAATTTTTCAAATATAACATGATTTCAGCGCTCCCTGGATTAGTCTATCATAACTTAAAACGATTTTTGATTCATCATATCATTAAACCATTAAACCAAATTTTAGTTCATTCTTTAGAATTAGAATTTTTGAATTTAGATCCATGAAACGAAACACTTTGCACTGTATTGCTTTGCTAAACGTGTGTTTTGTTCGCTTAACTGTTGTTTTTTATTACTTTGTATTTGTTGTTCTTCTCTAAACTTTTAATCTCTCAAATGTTATAATTATTGAAATGAACATGAGATTTGAATTTGAGTGAGTGAGAGACACATCTTTTGACCTTTTTTTGTAGGTCCTTTTTATTGTTAGTTTTTTTTTTATTTTTTTTGCTTTTTATCTCAAAAACTGTTATTTATTCCCTTTTTTGCTTAGTTGTCATTGTATCTGGGTAACGTATCATGAATGACAGTTAAAAGGAAGTTGAATTGAAATATCCTTTTTCATGTTTCAATCATAATAAAGATAAAGTTGTGTCATTACGTTTCATATTAATATTCGTTAAAAAAATGAAAATGAAATTAATGTTTTATTTAGGTTTCATTCATATAAATGTGAGTTTTAATTATTTGTTTTTTATTCACTTGAAAAAAAAAACTATTCGGCCTTGTTAATCAGAATTAAATTTATATAACAGTTAGTTAAAGGGATCATTCAGTTAAGTTTAACTTAATATTTAACAAGTACATTTTCGAAAAAAAAGCATCTGAATTTAAGCTAATTTGCCGCCACACAAGGAGTCCAAATTAATTTATCTTATATATTTCTGTATCTCTTGAACCGTATGAAGATATCATATCAATATTTAATGTGGTTAGAGGTGAAGTATTTTCGAGTTCATTTGAATGGGTACAAATCTCTGTCCGGTTAGGGGCGTTGTAAGTAACTTCACCAAATTTGCTCACTTCAGATGTGTTGAATTTTTTCACGAAAAATTAATTCATGAATTGAGACAAAATAAATTTTATATATAAAAAGTCCTGGTAAATCTCATAGAGTTTTCATATGAAAGAACTATTTAGGTTCACTCTTACAGATGTTCAACTTAGAGTCAGCTTTTGGTTTATCGCATTATGTCGAATTGTGTAACACAAATAAACAGTCATTAATAAGCTTTGGTATGTCTATATACTTAAGAGTTTACACATTAGATGGGTCCAGATCGTTTGTGCAGCTTTTCACACACACAAACACACTATAAAGGATTCGTAAAACACATGTTATGAAAATGAAATTCGAATCTTTTAACAAAATGTAGAACAGAACATAAATAAGTCTTAAAAAGTAAAAGGTAAGTTAGACAAATCGAGATGGCGATGTTTTATAAACAGCGTAGTAGTGGTTTTACATAATGAAAAGCACAGTGAATAACTTGTTGTTGTGATTTGAATTTATTGGGAAGGATTTTCTAAATTTCACCATGTTAAAAATATATCTCGATCTTGAAAAGGTTAAAAATTTCAAATGCAAATATCTCGAAAACTTTAATAGATATATAATCGATTTATTAAAGATTGGTGCTTAAGAATTATTGTTTTAATTGGAGTTAAAGAAGAAATTATTTTAGAAATAATTTTTTCCAATATTTCAGATACTTAACTTCAAAACCCCATAATTCAGATCATGAACTCTCCATGGAGCTCTTTTACCGACCCATTGTAACGATTTGTTAAAGTTATTAAGAACAATCAAAAACTCGCAATCAAATACTGATTCCTTTAATGGATGGTAAAGTGATTAAGGACATTTCATTAAAGAAATAAGTTGTTGATTGCGAGTTTTACAATTAAAGGACTGTTTATCACTTTATCAAGTCAATATCGCTTTACCGAAAAAAATATCGTTATAAATTTAGCCAACAAGACAAAATATCGGAAATAAAATATTATTTCAAAAGCATTTGATCGCTTGAATATTAAAAATTAAAGTTCCAAAATCAACATCCAGAAATTATTTTCCTTTTAAACTCTTATTTGTGAAACTGAATTTCATTTAATGGCAAAAAGAAATTTAAAACTTAATTTAAAGACTAAATAATGAATACACGTGTCATTAAATGGTTACTATTAGTAACATTTTACTCGAGTTTATTTTCATTTTAAAGGAACTTCAATGAGACTTTAGTCTTAATAAATTTTAAAAATCAAATTAATTATTATTAATTTTTGGAAAAAAAATATTTTAAAAATTATTTAATAAATAAAAAAGTAGCGACATTCCTGGCAACAACAAGTGTTGTAAATAGTAAATATAACCATAAACATGATTACAGCATTTATTGTGTAATAAAGTCAGAATGTGTAGAAAGAACTTCTCATTCGGAGAATTTTTCAAGGAACCAATATCGGGAATATTTCAAATATTTAAACAACAACTACAATTATTGTCAAATTCACAATATCATTATTGCTTCAAAATATATTCACTAGAAAATTCCTTCTTTTCATCAAGTCTCTCCATTTTTCCCCACTTTTGAAAAGGTATCTAACGATATCACAGTGGTCCAAAATGCTTTTTTTTTGGAAATAATTTTGTAATTTTTTTAAACGAAATTTCACATGAATATTTTTAAGGAGTTTTCCTAGTTGATCCAAAGTAGATCACCTCGGTTATGATGATTTTTTAAAAAAATTTCCAAAACTTTATTTTTTATTTGATTAAAAAAATAATGTACAAACATATATTATATAATTCTCTATAAAAATTATCTCTATATAATATTCTCTATAAAAAATACACTTACATGTTTGGGATATCTTTTATAGTTAAAAAGATATTTAGACCGAAGTAAAATTTTGACCATTTTTGAACGGATTTTTTTTTTTAGTTTTTGAAAATGGATCCAAAAAGAAGGTGGTTACATTTTTTCACTTTAAAATCAACTATTTCCGTCTGGACTATACAAAATTTTTCTCAATTCTCAAAGAATTTCTAATGAATTCGAACAAATTATGGGAAATACTTTACCTGCATCGATAATTTTTCAAATATTTGTAACATTTGGCATTAAATAGATAAAATAGATTATATATTATGATATTGTAATATAATATGAAAAAAGTTGTCCTTTATGTAGGACTATAAAAATATTTCCACTTTTCCTTTCAAAAATATCCAAAATTCCAATCCGGGAAAAACTTATTAAAAAAAAATTCACTCTGTTTAAGCACATTGCTCAACCTGCTGTTATTAAAGGTTCGGCCCATTAAAGATTTGTTGAGTGGACAGAGCTAGCAAATGTTGCTATATGTACTTTTTGACGATTTTAGCTTTAACATTTTTTTAACTAAAGAAAAATATTTCAGAATTAACGAAATTCCGATTGGGCTTGCGTGGAAACTGTTTTCCATTAGTTCCATAATTTGCTTTATATGCAAATTCATTCTTTAGAATTGGGATAAATTTTATAGCACAGAAGGGAAAAGTTCATTTTAAAGCAAAAAAGTGTTGCCACTTTTTTGGAAAAAAAACAAAAATTCCATGTTTTCAAAAAATTCTATTTCAAAATAATATAATTTTTTTAGGCGATTCTGTTTTGTACGATTCTTGCATTAAAAATTATTCAGAATTTTCTGCAGAATTCAGACAATATTTTCGAATTTTTTTGGACCCGAATGAAGCCCACCAAGTTCAGAAAACTAAAAAGACTTGTCCGAAAATGGGTCAAAATTTTATTTCTTATCTAAATATCTCTTAAACTATCGTCATACCCGTGGTTACTAACTTTGGAGATCCACTTCCCAATTTGCGTTTTGTGACCACTGTGCGGTATAAAATCTATAGATATCACAGTCATACATTAATTTGAAATTACACCCTCATTTGTATTTTCATCTGTTTTCTTGAGCAAATTTTCTATAGCTTCTTTTCTTTTCTCTCCTCTTTCTCTCTCTCTTTCATTTTTTTTTTGTTTTTGCATTTTAATAAGAATTTCTATTCAATTTATGGATTCTGTTTTTCTATCTTAAACAATAAAAAATAATAAAGAAATTCTATGACGGTGACAATTTTGTTAAATTTTTAAAAATTTTACCTCCGATTCCATTTTTCGTTCCCCAACACAAGATAATGTGAAGTTTATTTAAAAATTTAAATGGAAAAATTATATTATTTATTGTTATCCTCCCTTTTAACCCATACAGTGATTGAGGGAATATTAGGACTGTCATTCAGTATATAATAAATCGTTCATTTATTACAGAACTGCCATAACTCAAAAAGTTAAAAATTTTCAGAAACTTTTTTGAATTTTTAATGAAAACTACCATGATACACTTTTAAGATTTCTTATGACGATACCGCTAAAGTTTACAACACATTTTCAAAGAGAAATAACTTATCTAATTGAGATAATACGATTTTACTACAAACCTGACTGATATATGAATTATTACTCAATAAAGTCGTCTTTTTTCTACTCTCTAGTGATGTTAGATCGAAAATTGCATTTTTTTGGGGTTATGTCGATTTTGCTGTACATAAGCAAAATGTATAATCTAAAACCTTCTGAATTTGAAATTTGTTAATTTGTCTCTCGATGTGTCCATCTGTTCTTTATCCTTCTCCCTTTAAAATAAATACTCTTGAAGATAAAAGTCTTCATAGATTTTTCCCAAGACCAGGCACTACTAAAGGGTGGTCAATTTCAAAATGCTGTACATAATTCCGGATCTGAAGAAAAGAGTAAAATTGAACCTTCACTCTTACAAGGTTCGGCAAATAACGGAATATCGTTTTGATTGTATCAAATAAATATTTCTTTGTGATTCCATAAGTTCACCTGTGTGTTACACATTCAATATTAAAAGTTATAGACAGATTTCTGAAAATTTCTAAAACCAATTCCGCTTTAATGCACAGTGAGGCAAAATCATTTTTTTTGTTTTTTTTTTAGAATAAATCTGAAACCTTTGGGACCAAAGTGAGGTGCTTCGTAAATTATATATTTTTAACCGATGTAAAATTCTTATGATTAGAATCTCAGTAGGGTGTTTAAGTATGTTTCTTAATATTCAGGCTTTGCGAACATATCTGTTTTTCTCAAAATGTTGATCAAAAAATGGGTCAAATTTGAGAGGATCGAGAATTAGTCCTTAAATATCCATATACGTTGCGTTTGCACGTTATATTCGTTTTAAAGAAAAATTTAATTTGGGGTGAAAATGAGTGTTGAAAAGTTTGTAATTTTTTTTGAAATATCGAACGGAAAATTATTTTTTTCTGGAGTCAATAGAGATATGAACATCAAAATTTTTTATTTAATAAATTTGTTTCTTTTTTTTAAGTAAATAAAAAAATTTAACAAGTTTAGGTTAATACTTCTGAGTATATATTGAAAATTTTTCTCAAGATCTTGCAAAATTTTGAAAGTTGAAAATTAATTAACCAAATATCTCGAAAACTACAATCATGTACTTTACATTTTTTTCAAAACTGAATAAAAAAATTGTTGCACAGATTAAAAAAATTTGATGTCCGATGTACCCTAATTTGTTCCCCTATAATTTCCATGCCCATGGAGCTCTGTTGGAGTTCAAGTTCCCAAGTTTTAATGTTATACTCTTCTGTTATCATTATTTTAAACTTCCTTTAAATCCAACCAACCAATAAAAAAATTACTGATTTATTACAAAAAAAAAAAAAAAAAAAAAAAAAAAAAAACAATCCTGTCCCATTGTGCTCTTTCATTGGTTAAACATATTTTGATTAGGTCCTGCCTTTATGCATAAAAATATAATAAAAAACTTATTATTAACACTACAGGTAGAGATATTAACTTTAAAGTTTATTTTTGCATCAAATCAAAATCTAAGTCGATTTTACTATGTCCGTCTGTCTGACAAGGTCAATTTAACTATGTTCGTCTATCTGTTGGAAACATTCTTATTATTTTAAGCTGTTTCCTATTTAATCAATAGAAAAAAAGTTAAGGCTGAAATTTTAAAAATTTTGATACACCCCAAAGTCTGATTTGCTGAATGGGTCGCAATTTTAGAGATAAATAAGGCTTCTTCCTTAAATATGGTTCATAGTTTATAAAACTTTCAAATATGAACCGATTCTAAGACCTAATGGTCTTGAATATATGTTATTATTTTATTTATTTTTATTTATTTATATCAGTCCATATTTTGCTTTTGTATCATTCCCGGAAAATATGATTGAGCCTTAAAAACTATTAAATTAAAAGGACAAATTATGTTAAAATTCGAAAGAATTAATTTTCTATTAGTTGAACAATATCGTTTCATATTTTGCTATAGCTCTCATATAACGTCCTTTCCCGGAAAACATATTTGAGCTTATAAAACTCTTATATAAAGACCAATTCCATTGAAATTGGGCACAATGATTTTGTCTGACAGTCTTTCATATATATTTTTAATTTGAACAATGTCAGTCTATATTTTGCTATTGTTCTTATATAAACTCGCTTCCCGAAGTCGGTCCATATCTTCCCGGAAAACAGGTTTGGGCTTATAAAACTAGCAAATAATGATCAATTCTATTGAAATTCAATTATTTTTCTAACTGTCTTCAATATATGTTATTAATCTGACCAATATCGGTCCATATTTCGCTACAGCTCCCACATACTATGTATTTTTAATAAAAAGAACATCTTGACATATTTCACTGTAGTTTTTATAGAGTCAATTTTCCGTAATCGGCGTTTAAGCTGATGAACGAATAAGTTTTTTTTTTGTTGGTGTAGTATCTTCAATTCATGCTAATTTTTACTTAATGTTTGTGGTGGAGGGTATTAAAAATTCGGCACAGCCGAATATAGCACTCTTACTTGCTTTCCTTTAATTTCATATGACTAAATTAACAACAACTAAAAGAACAGAAGACAAAAGTTTTATTGTAAAACTTTTTTATGATTTTTCTTCTTAATTTTTTTTTGTATAAAATAAAATTCTTGGGATTAAAATTATTAAAAAAATGGAGAAAAAATTTGTTTTTAAAAACTATTTGAAGTGGTTGAAAAAGTGGTTGTGGTTGGTTTGTCATTCGCACAGGTGGTTGGTTTCTTTATTTTTTTCATAAACTGATGTTGGCTCGCAGGTATCAAATTTACATTCTCATTAGCATAGACTTTATCATCATCATCAATATCATCATCTTACACATACACACACTCACACACACACACTCAAATAAAAAGGTAAACTCCATTTTTTGTTTATTTCTGGGAAAAATTCATAAGAATGAGGGGGAGTGATTTAAGTTTTAAGTTTCATCATAAAATAATTTTTTTGAAAATAACAACAACAACAATAAATTATTATTTTTATTGTTATTTACTAAATGTCTGTGTTAGTGAATGATGTTACCTGAATACCCTTAATGTTTTTTGTTAGTTATTTTAAATTTGAAAGTTTAAAATCCAGTTTTGGACTGTTCTATAAATTTTATTAGGTTAAGTTAGGTTAGGAAGGGCAGGTGTTAAGGTCCTTAAAGCAGGATAGTCTAACACCGCCACTCGGAGACCCTTGTGGAACATTGCGATCCTTTCAAATGTGTAAGTTGTAATGGAACAGATATGCTATAGGAATCCTCCTAGCCACTACGGGATTGCAGACTTGGACAGTGACACAAAACATGCTCTGCTGTCTCCTTTGCCCAGCCACACATCCTGCAGAATTCACTATTGTCAAAAAAATAAATTTTGTAAATGTGTCTCAATGTATTTTCAGAGAAAAAATTAGTGAGGAATTTGAGATCTATTTGATTAATAAACGCAATTGTTTATGAAGGATATTAAGTCTTTTTTAAGATAAAATCATTTCGGAATTAAAAAAAGATAATATGAAGGACTAAACAGTGGGACTGAATCGTTTTTTTTCGGAATTAAAACTGTAACTTTTGATCGCCTAAACACATTTACATGAAATTTTATGTAATGATAGCAGAGGAGTATATCATTATGTTTATGGGAGTTAGAAGCCTCTAGGGGCTCCATGGACGGAGTTATAGATGCGTGTGTGGTACCTTGAAAATAATTGTTTTAAAAGTTTTTAAAATAAAATGGAAATAAATCTCTAAATTCCGAACAACCACTACGATTTCAATAAAATTTTATTTCGAGATAGCAAAAGTGTAAGTGAGTTTAAGTTTAGAGTTTGAACTTTATAAACCAAACAAAGGTCAGAGCACAGAGCCCCAAACTAAGGCTCCTTAGCTTTAAAAAATATTTAAAATGATCCAGATTCCTTAAATCTGAATTGATTTAAAAAAATTCATATAAGTGAATTTATAATAGCTGAACTGAGTGTGGGTTATCTCTTGTAGTTTAAAAGATATTTAGATAAAAAAATTTAAAATTTTACTTTTTGACCATCTGAACTTTATCGGGTTCAAAATTTATCGGATCTTTTTTACAAATATCTTATTTTATTAATAAATAATGAAACAAAAATAATAAGAAAAAAATTTAAAGATATTTTTAAGGGAATCAAAAGTTATAACCTTTAAATTTAAATTTTCCAAAAATTCCGATTTTTTGCAAAGAAAAGAAAATTAAGTTACGCTCTTTTTGAATTATAAAAAGTTTTTAAAACTGAAGGTTTGGAGAACATATGTTTCCCTAATTTGACTCATTTTTTTTTTCAAAAGACTCCAATTTTCGGCTGAATATCTCATATTCAGATTAATATAATTTTTAAGGGATTTTTATATTTCTATAGTTATTCAAGCGATATTTGTTAGATTTTTTTTGGGGAAATCTGGCTCATATTTTTTAGGACTTATATTAAGCACGCAAGCTAAAAAAGTCTAATAAAAATGGTACACTGAATTAAGAAATAAATTTTTAATCCCGAGTAGGCCTAACCACGTAAGTACTTTAACTCCGCCAGATCATTTTAAAAATCTCTCGTCTCTGTCCATTCAAATGTACCAATAAATCGATTTGCACACAGTTCTATAAAACGTTTAAACAAATATGACTTATATTAAGCCCGCTGAATGAAAGTTTATTTTTAATAGAGATTAACAATGATTTTCTTTTTACAAGTCCTTTGTCTAAACTAATTAATTAATTTTTTGACGAACCGAGAAGAAAATCATCATGACCAAGCTAGGTAACTTTGGTGGCTACGCCGCTGACCACCTTGAACCCCTCCATATCATTTCCAACGTAGCTCACTTCTAGCCTTATGAAATTTTCATTATAATACCTCAAACAGTTATTATCTTGGAAATTATTTTTAATAAAAAATTCTCTAAAAATTTTGAAGGAATTTCAAAAAATGAAAATTGGAACATACATTAAGTCCACTAGATTAAAGCTTAATTTTAAAAGAGGTTAAATTTGAAGGGGGACTGAATACGCCCGTGTCCACATAGCGCATTATACTCCTCCAAATCGTCGCAGAACGATCTCACTTCTGACTGTGTGAAATTTCATTAAGATGCCTTTAACGGTTCTTAAGCTACAGAATTTTTTCCACAAAATCCATTTAGACACATTTTCTATTGAGGGATCTAGTTTTGATCTGGGAAAAAAATCTTGGAAAACGTAGAACTATGAGACCTTAGAGAAAATTGTTCGAATATTTGATTTCAGATTCTTTATTCTGAACTTGATTTGTGGTCTATGGTCTACTTCTTACAGCTTGAATAAAATTCATGTCATTCTCTGCCAAATGTGATTAACTGATTTATTTAATATTTTTTTTTATAAAAATATTTGTTTATATAAAATTCCTTTGATAATTCTCAATTTCCAATTAACTCATTTCACATATGCACACATTTGAGAAAAAAACTTATTTATGAAAAAGAAGGACATCAAAAGCAATTAACTGTCACTTTATAAATGAGAAAATTCAAAAAAATATAGTAAAAATTTCAAAGAATTTCTTTTATAATTTATTTTATTTCATAACCAAAAAAAAAAATCCAATTACACTTTTACAACACTAAAAATTATTCTTAATTTCAGAAATTTTTCTTAATTCACTTTAATCAAAGAAATGCTGAAATTTATTCTTATATTTTGTTTTTTTTCTTTTCAATTTTTTCTGTAATTTTGCAAAATTCACATTTTTCTTTAAATTTAACTAATTAACAGTTACTTTCACATTTTCCTTATATCGAAAGTTGTTTGAATAAAATTTTAGCCGTTATAATTTGAAAATATGAAAAAGAAAAGAAAACTGAAAATTTTTGTTATTTTCTTTGATTAAATTCAAATAGAACACAACCGTTTTAGGGAGAAACTCAAAACAAACTGATGATTGAATTCATCAGTTATTATCAAGGATAATGGGGATACATGGACTCTGTGTGCTAAACATACATACAGCACACAGAACACTCGATAAATACAACAAAAACAAAACGGTTGCTACTTTTTTCTTTCCTTTTTAGAATCGAATGATTTTCAACAAAATGTTAATAAATGAAGCAACATGTTGTTATTGAGAATGTTGATGATTAAACATTAATTGTTGCTCAACAACATGTTGCTTTAGTTTTTAGTTTTGTGTTTGTTGTTTTTTACTATTAACTTATGTTTCTTTTTTTAGAAAGAGAGAGAGAGAGGAGAGAGTATAAAAACTTTCTGCGCATGAGATTAAATGAACGAGTAAAAGTTATTTGCAGGAATAAAGATGCCAGATCGAGAGAAATAATAAATTCTTATTTTTGTTATTAAAGAATATGAAATTGTAGAAATTGTTGAGATTGTGCCTGAAGATTTATTTTAGAGAATTTTTCAAAGCCATGAACAACTAGACATATGAGTGCCAGAGGACACAACAGTTTATTTTTCATATCGAGTCAGATTTAAATGGACTAAGAAACTTAAAGGTGCAAAAATTATTTTAAGTTATAGAAATAATAACTAAAATTGGTACCGAATAATAGATAAGAATTTCAGCATTATATAAATTTTATAGTGGGTCAAAAAAGTCCATATCATAAGTTAAGGCCTTTGAAATAAATATATCACCTTTTCTATGTTTTTAACGTGGATTTTTATACTCTTTACCACCACAATTGTTAATGAGAAGGAATATATATATATATGTTGGCTAAACTTCGCAATGAATTTTATGAAATTCTACAGACTGATATTCCCTTAAGTGGAGAACGGTACGCTTTACTGTGTACTCTGAAACTTTTTTTAGTTTTATTACGGCGATAAAACCTTAAAAACAGAAAATTAAAAACTAACCAAATTTTGGATAGCGCTCGGGGGTGTAATACCTCTCGTTAAAATCGCATATCTCAGAAACTGTTACTGGATAATATAAAGTACGAAATTTTGAAATAGATCACATATTATTTGATCGTACTTGTCAGAGTTTCTTGATATTTTACCAGGATGTTAAAAAAATAATAAATTATGTGCTGTAGCTCCTAAGATTCTCCTCAGAAAGTTTTTCCGTCAACATTTTGTAGCTACAGGGAACGTCTTTGCTCGCAAAACTCTTTTTTTTAATAATTCTGTAACTTTGGAACGATTCAATATTTTCTAACGGACTTTCTTGAGGTCATTTTTGAAGTTTGGCTTAGGATATATTCCTTGTTGGTCTCTTTTTTTAGGAAGTATTATGTAACTTTGAAACTACTAAACGTTTTATAACGAAGTTTCTCTTGGACATTCTTAAGGTGTTTTTCCAAGTCCAGCAAAAATAAAACTTTTGATATACACATTCACCTCTAAATCTTTGTTAACTAGATATTTTTATTTTTCAAATAACTACTTTTCTAACGATACTGCACACCAATATAAAGAGTTTTTCGTTACCTTTTAAAAATAAACTGAAACTTGATTCCCACCAGAGAAATGTGCAGCATTCTTTCATAAACTTTTAATAAAGTATTAAATCTATAAAATTAAAATTTTTGTCCAAATTCCTAAAAACTTTAATTTACCATTATTTCCTTCCTTTTGCCTTCCATCTGGCATCTCCTTAATATACTGCACTTGAACTTGGGAAATTTTGCAGAAATCTCCCTTTGACTCTCTCTCTTTCATTTGTAAACGTGTATTGGTATTTGTAAGCAAACAAGTGTTTTGTTAGCTTTTCCTAAGGACTAAGGACTCGTGTTATACCGTCTAGCCATTTGAAATAATCGACAATTCATATCCTTTAAAACTTTCGCCTGTTATTTTCTCTCAATGCCCAGCAAACACATATGGCAAATGTTTGTAAATGTGTGTGTATATGACGAATTGACATATAAACACAATTCTTACCTGTCTGATTTTCATTTCACTTATTTTCAATGTAATTGATTTAGTTTGAGAGATATGAATGAAATTGTTGTAATAAAATATATTTTATTCCAGATGTTTTTTATTAAAAATAAAACGATTTTTATTGTCTCGATATAAAAATGAACATTAATTGTTCATGACAAAAAAATGAAAATGTGGAAAAAAATATATTTAAAGATATAAAATATGAAAAAAGGACTCAATTAAAGAAATAAGTGTTAAAGTGCTGAAAATTAAGAAATAAAAAAAATTATGAAGATTTATTGAAAATTATAGTGATTTTCGTTTTATAGCAAAAAAATAATAATAATTAAAGTACATTTTTCTTGTGCTATAAATTTCTCAAAAATTATGTTGACTTTAATAATTTTGTTCTCTTTTTGGTTTTCAATCTTTCGATTGTCATTCACATTTATGACAACAAACTGAAATTAATTTCATTGTCATGTTGTTGCTGGTATCAACAGCAAACAATATGTTGTCACAATTTCAATCAAACAGAAACTGAATATTGTTACGTATGTGTTTTGCCTTAAATTTAACGTGGGATGATCAAAGAAATTGGGGAAAAAAAGGGGATAAAATTAGTAATTTTTAGATTAAAATTAAAAAAAAAATAAGTCTTTAAAAGACAAAGAAAAAATTGTGAAGCAAAATCAATGTTGAACATAGTTGATTTGAGATTGTATATATTTTTTCATTTAGTTTAAATTAAACGTTTTTACGTTTGTGGTGAAATAATATTGTACAGAATCTTTCGGTTTTAATATATAAAATTATAAAATTTTTGAAATTATTAAAATTTCATTGTGAAACAATATTAAATTAACATTTTTTATGTATGAAATAAAATCATAACTGAAAAAATTTAAAATCTTTCACTTTTAATTAATTTTACATTGATTTTTTTCTATGTGTACAATTGAGCGATTAATTATATATAAGCCGATAACTGATCTTTCAGATGTCCCCTATCGGGTCAGATGTTATTTTTTAAATTTGTAGAGATATAAATTTTAAAATAAATATGATTGATAATGGGTATCAAAATAATACATAAGTATCTCTGTTATATATAAAATTTATTTTATTCTGAATAATAAATTAAATAAATTAATAAAATTTAGATTTTACATGAAATTTATATAACCAAATCGATCTTTCTAACACTTTTAAAGCATTTAATTTATCCTAATAAAATTTAACATGTTTAGGACTGAAATGTTTTCATGTTGATTTAGAAGTGTACAGCTGCCTATCTGGTCAAAATTATTTCCACTCTCTGCGATATCGAAGATACAAATTTTGAAAGGAAATTTTTCTTAACTTTAAAACTTGATTTATTACCGAAATAAGGATCATATACTTTCCATATTCTTTGGGTAGAAAAATCCTAATGGCACTGTTCTCAACCAGTTTTAAAATACTGTTATAATAGTTTTTCCCAGACCTTAAAATGTTATGTAGAAAACAACATTATTCAAACATCACATGGTAATATAGAAAAATCCAGATGTCGCTGTTTATAAATAGCCTTTATGAGTGTGTACAACTATTATATTATGTAGATGTATAAACATAATAACTCCCAATATTTTTCCCTAATTTTGAAAACCTCGTATTAATATATATTTTTAAAGAATAAAAGGAAAATTAATAATTTTGTATGAATATCGAATATTGTCCTTAATATCTCACAACCAACAGCAGCAACAGGATGGCTTAAATTAATTACCTTGTAACACAATTTGTTGTCAGTATAACAAAAAATGAGAGCGACATCTCATATATTAACTTACAACGTAAAAAATATATATACATTTTTTTGGGGATTTTATGAAACTACAGTAAAGACTTGTGATAATGACAAAATTAAAAGATTCCTAAATTTGAAGGCCATAGAAATGAAGTGACTTTTTCAAAATTTTAAAATCATTTAATGTGTTTCTAAAACTCATTTTCCCACATTTCCAGCTTTCACTGTCAGACCTATAAAGTGAATAAAAAAAATCCATCTTGTTAATTTATGAAACATAATATTTTGTACTTTTTTCTCTGATTTTCTGGTTTTTTATCCTGATTTTTTTGTGAAATAAAAAATAATCATAACCAAAGGCAATTTATCATTAAAGAACGAAATATGGAAAAAAGCTGGTAAATTACGATGAAAGAATAAAATTACCTACAAATTAATGTGGAATAACTTTAATAACAGTTATTTTATATTCATTTTCGTTAAAAGTTTGTCTGAAAGCAAATAAATATTGATTACAACAAACAAGTTATTAAGAAAAATTATTAGTTTCCCTTTTAGTAATTTATAGAAAACTTTTGGAGCCGCATAGGACCCTACAAGCCCCTATTTGATCGATTCGAACCGAAGAGAAACGTCACTTTGCAATATTTTCGTCACAAACATGAATATATTCGTGGCAAACATTTATTGTTATCGTCCACATGTTAATTGCTGAAGTTATTTTATTCAATAAAATTATTTTTATTAAATAAAAAAAAGAATTGGGGTGGCATTATGTTTGGAAATATGTTTGACTGATCACAATTTTATTGTTATTAAACAGTCCGTTATAAAGAAAAAACTATTGTTATTAGAACTAAATATTAGTTTCAGTTCACTGACAAATGAATATGAACAGACATACTTTTTTTGACAATTTGTGCTCAGATGGAAAATTATTATTTATAAATAAAAAATATTTATTATTGAAATAACAATATTTTTAATTGGAATAACAATATTTTTAGTCGCGATAACAATAACTATTGAATATGAACAAACATACTTTTTTTGACAATTTGTGCTCAGATGGAAAATTATTATTTATAAATAAAAAATATTTATTATTGAAATAACAATATTTTTAATTGGAATAACAATATTTTTAGTCGCGATAACAATAACTATTGTTATTAATGCAAAGTCACAAAGCGAATAAACAAACTTTTTATTACAATAACAATATTTTTTATTGGTATAACAATATTTTTTGTGGTGATAACAACTATTTTTATTAGTGCAAAGTCACAGAGCGAATAAACAAATTTTTTATTGCCATAACAATATTTTTTATTGGTATAACAATAAATTTAGTAGCGATAACAATAACTAAACAATAAACAAAGCGAATAAACAAATTTTTTAGTTACGGTAATAATATCTAATAACAATACTATGTTGCTTCTCCTTTATGTTTACCGCAAACATGTTTTTCTGCGTGTATTTTGATTTTCTTTTTTTTGAAGCACTAAATTATTTATCGTAACCCACCGCTACAGAAGAAATAGATACACTCATTCACACATAAGACTGAATTTTAATTTGTTCATATTGAATCAGATTTAATTTTAAATTGACTTCAAAGCTTTAAATCTTTTACACGATCTTCTTAAAAAGAAAATGAAAAATATATGATCATGATATCGGTATGAATAAAATAAAAGTTAAAGCCAAGAAAAAACAAATTTAGTTTTTTTAACTTCCAGGATATAAGAAGAAAACGTGTAAGGCATTATCTGGTAAGGGGAACATAGTGGTACCACAACGCTTTTCTTTAGTAATTCCGTTACTTTGAAACTATTAAATATTTTTGAGCGATAAAAGACACAGAAAAAATATTACTACCACCAAGAATAAGAATACCGTTCCACTCAGAATGTCCGTTCATCTGTCTGGCAGGATGACTGGCTGTTCATGTAAACCTTGTGAACAAAATTATGGGTCCATTATTTCACCTGCCCCTCATACAAATGGGTATTTAAGGTCACAAACGTCCTAAATATGAAACAATTTTAATGTAAATTCTAAAACAATGTGCCAAATTATATGAAGATCGGTCCATTATTTCTCATAGGTCCCATATAACTCCCCTTCAAATATCACTTTGAAGGGCTTAAATCTCACAAATACTTTGGTGTTGTAATAAGAATTAGTCAAATCAGACAAATATAGGCAAAAATCAATATGCAAAATTTTACGAGGGTCGGTCCATAATTTCTTTTGGGTCCCATGTAACATCCACAGAAAAAAAACTTTTAGTAGAAATCCCACATGAAGGTTGGTACCAGTATAATGTACTGTACACTTGAGCATAAATTTAAAAAATACTTTATACGAGGGTAGTTCATTAATTTTTGTGTAGCTACCACATATAACCAACAATGTGTGGTGTGGACACAAGAAAAAATTATTTTATTTTGAAGACGAAATTTGGAAAAGCAAAAAAAGGAAATTTTTTTACTTTTTTCAACTAAGAGATTCACTTCCCGAACCCCAAGACTCACTAGAAACACGCGCTTCTCCAAGTCAATGAGAATGTTTATGTGAAAATTCGTTATTCTTTATCAGTTGCAAAGTTACGGATTTATTTCCAAATAATATGTTCCTAAAATTATATCCAAATTGAACGTGGTGGAGGGTATTAAAAATTCATCATAATCGAGTATAATTCGAATTTAAATGGTAAAAGCTTTGGATCGGATTAAAATCGCAAAAAACGATGTTGTTTTTAGTCTAGTGAAAGTGATACTTTCATTCAAGCTTTTTTTTGGACTGGAGAATTTTCATAGAATTCATTTAAATTTTGTGTTATGAATTCCTTCTCCGTTCGTATTAAATTTTATTTAACAATTATTTTTGGTTCCATTTTTTGCTTTGAAAATTTCAAAAGTTTCAAAACTCCATCCAAAATCGTCTGCATATTTTTTCTAACTTTCTATTTTTATATCAGCTGCAGCTGGTAATTCCTCCCTCAAAGCCAAAACGTCTTAAGGTTGAAAGTTTATATTTAATTTCATTAAATTAAAATCATACAAATTCACTTTTATTATTATTTCAATTCTATTTAAAGAGCACAAATTAAAAGAAAAACCCCAAAAGACATAAAAACCGGATCACATTGCAAAAAAATGTGAAGACAAATTCTTCAAAAATTCTCTTTTACCATGACTTCAATTCCAAGGACATTTGAGAGGATGAAGATGAAAGATGGGTTTGGTTGGTTTTGGTTTGTTGCTTTCAACTTGTTGCAAAACTTCCGGACGAATAGTGAAATGTTAGTGAAATGCAACTCAAATAGTAAAGTAAAGTAATTAATGTGAAAACCTTGAACATGACTTTCACAATAAAACTTTTGTTTTTTGCTTTCTCTTTTAACCACAATTATGTTTTGTGGCAAATTCCTAACAAAGTTCCTTTCTATTATGTCTAACAGGAGTATTATGGAATATTCTCTATATATTCATGCATAAGTCCGTCTCTGAGGTTTCTAGCAGGAGTTTAATATTTATTTCCTGGAATGAGGAAAACATACATAAAATAACTATTTTATGAAAACAAGTAAGAAGTTATAGTCGGTCAAGTCCAACTGTTTAATACTCTACACCACATTGTTGATTATATGTGGTAGCTGCCAAAAATTAATGAACTACCCTCGTATAAAGGTATTTCTTTGATTTATGCTTAAGTGTACAGATAACATCCATGTGGAATTAGTGCGTTTTAAAAGGATATTTTCTAATAGGAGCTAGAAGAAATTATGGACCGGCCCTCGTAAAATTCCGCACATCGATTTTTGTTCATATTTGTCTTAATGTCAACATTTCTTATTAAATACCAACGTATATGTGAGATTTAAGCTATTTAGGGTGATATTTGGAAGGGGTTGTATGGGACGTATGAGAATAATAGAGCGATCCTCGTATAATTTGGCACATCATTTAAAAATATCATAAAACTAATTTGTGCCAAATTTCATTAAAATCGCTTTATATTAAGGATTTTGGGGCTTTAAATCCGTATTCCAGGAGGAAAGTTTGTACTTCCGATTTCAATGGACATCGTCCTTGGCCAAAATAATGATACAAGCCAAATTTCAGTAAGATATTTTTAAAACTACCAGCCATCTTGCCAGACAGATGGAAGGACATCATTAAATCGTCTAACGGTATACTTAAAAGTGGCAGTGGCAGTGGCACAAGTTTTTTTTCCCATTACAATTTTGGCCAACGCATACTACCCCAACCACTTATGATGGTGTAGGGTATAATAATAAGCTGATTTGTAAGAAAATTCGTTTGTGTTGGATTTTCTTTCTCCACTGAATGTTGCAGAGATAAAATATATAATAAACCTACACAAACAAACACACCAACACAAATGTGACTTATGAAATGGAATGCAAACACACAAACACCTTTAAGTAGCAAGATTTTTCCTTCTTTATGCCAAGATGAGATTGTGGTTTTTTTTACTCGATATGAGAAACTAATAGAGAATTTATCTTTATATAATTTCTATTCATACATAAGTGCCATCTTAAGGTCCTTTAGAGAGGATATTTGTATTGAAGTACTGAAGGGATATGAACAAAAACACAATGGGTCATAATGGAAAAAATGTTGATTGGACTGACTGTGTTGACTTAAAATTTAATGTCAAGTTTTAAAGCTCAAGTCAATTTGGCTTTTCACAGTGTTCAAAATGGAAAACAACCATTTGCGATTATTTTCATATGTGGGAATTATGTAGGATCTATAGGAAATAATGGGCCGATCCTCGGAAATTTGGTTTGACGTTTTCTGGTTTGTATATCTTAAGCAAACGAAATATGTGTGCCAAATTCATAATGCCAGTCGGACAGATAGGCGGATGGAAATAGTTAAATCAACTCAGAATATAATTCTGAACGGGTAAAATAAAGGTGTAACACAATTTTTTCTCCATGTTGCAAACATCGGCTCACCTATAGTAGTTAAGGGTATAATGAAATAAATCAGTGACGGTTATTCCCATTTCAATATTTAATTTCACATAGTGATACCCAAAGTTTAAGCTTTAAGCTTGTTCTTTTGTAAAACTAACGGGGCCGGCCCATAGAGTTCTAAAGTTGGACATTAAATACTTAAAACGATCAAGATTTCTTATATCTTAACCGATTTTCAATGATTTTCAATGTCAATTATTTTAAATGTGAAACAAACGAATATATTTAGTTAATCCGATTAAAATCAGTGACCAGAATAAAGTTCATACTAAATGATTAAATATTTTTAACAAAACTCGACTTGATCCTACTAAAAGTTGGGAGAACTTGATAGAAAACCTGGTTCAGTTAGAAGGAATGGTTCACATAAGGTTTCTAAAGCCAAAAAAATATAAAGCATTTTTCAAAGAGCTTCCAACAAATCCAGTAGAAAAGCAGTACGGTTAGCTCTCAGTGCTCGGTACGAAAAACTAAAGCTAATGCAGATTTAAAACCATACAGGGCTCAAAAGATCCTGAAATAAAGGCTGCTTTTTGAAGCCAAAAACAGAACATGGAATAGTGGATGATGAAATGTATGTTCGGCCTGATTTTTCGCAACTTCCTGCTCAAAATTTTGTGTTGTTGATGCTCGAGGGAATGATGAAAAAAGTTTAAGACGCCAAAAGCCGTCAAAATTTCCCAAAAAGTTTTTGGATGGCAAGCAATATTTTAGTTGCAGCCAAGAAGCCATCAAACGGGAATTATACTTCATAAATTGTCTATTTATTTTTGGCCTGACTTGGCATACTGTCAACTGTCACTATAGTTAACACGCCTTAAATGGAGACAAAATCTCCATTTTGCCCTGATCTAAGGCCAGTGGCGAGATATGGGCACTTTTTAATTAGAGAATAGAAGAGAACAAGAAAGGTATCCAAAGTGCGGTAGATTTTAAACACAGATGGACTCCCTTCCGCGCGTATAAAAACGTTAGTAAAAATTATTTCACGAATATTTCAACAATTTTCCTTTTATTAAATTATGTCTATTTTTTATTTAATTATGTCCCATTGTGTCTATAGTTATAGTTATAGCAGATATATACATCCTTGTTATTACAAGGATATATTTGCATATAAGCTGAGTAAAGTATGTCATCAGTGTAAATGTTATGTTACAGGATTATAACACACAAACTACTTTACCTACACTTAACACACCTACACACCTTTAATATTAGCTTTAACCACATACAGGTTATTTGTTGTAAACCACATAAAAGGAACTGAAATTTTACTTTGATAGAAAATCTGTAAAATTTAAAAAACTGTTAAATTTTTAAAGTAAAAACTTAATTTTATCAATTGAGTTTCCAGGGAGAACCTGTTGAAACTAAACACAAGTAAGAATGCTTTATTCGACTATGCCGAATTTTAATTACCCTCCACTATTGCATTTGAGACATATTTTATTCCAGGAACTGGTATGACAAAGGATTAATAATCAAGTATCGGTCCGATGATTGTCAAACTGGTTTTCAATATATTAAAGACAGTTTAAAAAATGGATCGCATTTAAAGCATTTTTGTGCGAAGAGACCTTAAATGGGAACTATACAAAATATGGCCCGATATTATTCAAATTAGTAACATATATTTAAGAAAGTTAGAGCAATAAATTGTGAACGATTTCAGTAAAAAGGTTAAAAAGTCTTATATGTTCCGAGAACAAGAATCAGCATGGCAGCTGTTGAAAAATAAGGACCGAACTTTTTATTAAAAAATAATTTCAATAAAAAAATTGTTGATATACATACAAATAGTTTTATAACGTTAAACTCCCTTTTCCGGAAAAGAAGCGTTTAAATGGAGCTATAGCAAAATATATACCGATATAGGTCAGATCTATAGTATATAACTCAAAGATAGTAAAAAAATAATTGAGAAATTGGGTCACTATTTATTTATTTTTTTAGAAGGTCAAAATTTTTTATCTGAAATAGGCCTTACAGGGGAAGCTTAGCAATATATGGACCGAGGGTTGGTCAAATTGATAATAATATTTAATACGTTAGAAAATAATTCCTTATGAATTTCAATAGCATGGGGGATTTATCGGATCAAAACTGTTTTAACCGGGAAGGTGCATTATATGGGACCTACAACAAAATATGGTCCTCTATTGTTCAATATATTATACATTAAAGATAGTAAGAAAACCTCTGTGTCGAATTTTAATGGAATCCGTGTTAATTTAAGATTTATAAGCAAACGTTTCCGGAAGGGACTATAGAAATAATGGACCGATCTTAGTCAGATTAACAACATATATTCAAGACGGAAAAATAATTTAGCCGGAATTTCAATAGATTTAAGGTTCATTAAAGAGTTTTATCGGTTCAAAAACTGTTTTCTGAACAAGAGATGTTATATGGAGCTTTAGCAAATTATGGACCGAGATTATTGAAATTAAATTATATTAAAAATTATTGTGTCGAATTTCAATGTAACAGATTTTTATTTTAATATTCCTTTCAGAATTTTGAGGTTATCTCAGATATCGGGTTTTAACATTTTTGCTGATGAAACGATAAAGCTGCTTTTAAGAAGGAAACTTCTTAGGACAATAACAAATAATGTGGCCGAATTTCATTGAATTCGGAGAATTATTCTAGGCCTGACAATGTTTCCAACAGATAGGCGGATATAGCTTAATCGAATCAGATTTTGATTTGATAATAATAATGATTTATAGGGTCTGAGATGATTCCTTCTTGGTGTTACGTGGGAATGACAAAGTTAATTTATCCTCTTAAATACTTGTGGTGGTGGAGGGTATAATAAATAAATTTAATTAATTTAATTAATTATTTCAATGATTGTATTTTCATAATTATTATTTCATTTTTTCATTGTTTCATTCTTCTCATATTTATTTGAATTTTGTTTTCATTATTTTATAATTTTCTTTTTAATTCCATATTTTGTTTGTTTCTATATTCCGCGTCAACGCGTCGCTTAACATGTGTTTTAATGAAATTTTAATAATTTCTTTTCTTAAAGATGTTAGTGGATTTTATATACATATACAAATGTGCGTATACACATGCAACTGTATGTGGAAATATAAATATTATAAAAGATATTTCAGGATTTCCCGAAATAAGAAATTTAAATGAAATCTACCAGTTTTTTCCAATAAATTTTATAATTCTCTAAAGAGAATTTTTTATATCGTTTAAAATTTTTTCAATGGACTTTTAAATTTGTAAGATATGAGACTTTTTTTACACTCCAAAATTCCTCAAATTATTGGGGAATTTTGAAATTTTGAAATTTCTAAATAATTTCAAAAAAATTCTCGGAACTTTATGCGAATGTTTTCCGTAGTGAAAAGGTTTTATTTTTGTTATTTGAAAAATAATTATTTATTTATAAATTGTTAACCGATCAAAACATTTATGTGAGCCAGCATTTATTCGCAACGTCATACAATATCTAACTGCAAAAGGTACCATTTTTATTGCTCGTGACCATTTTTATTGCTCGTGATTTTAACTTAATTATCTCAAAGAATTCAAAAAGTACCTTTGGAAATTTCATTTAGTACCTTGTAATCTCATTTGGTTACGTTTTATGTGTTTCCAACATATATCTTTAATAGTTATTAACAGTAAAACAAAAAGTACCATTGGTTGTTCCAAAAAGTACCACAAAATCTCATAGTGTTGGTGAGAATACCCAATTGTATCTTAAATTTCGGTTTTTTCGTTTTAGTATTATGAAAAATTAAAATGGATCCTTTTGAAGATTCCAAAGTACAATTAATGTGTTCAAATTTTTGTTTATCCAATAGATTTATTAAGTACCATTAGAAAATTCAAAAAGTTCATAAAGTATATACATGATTTCATAAAGAAGATTTAAAAAGTACCAAATAATGTCCTCAAATTATATTTTTCCATACATACTTATTTTCACAATACCTGTCTCCGTTAACTGAACCACTCGCTCTGCGTTAGGGTAAACACAATGTTTGTACTCTTTACTATTCCTCCTACTTTTTTCTAACCAAAATTAATGTGCAAAAATTCCCAACCTCCTTAATGAGGTGCTTCAGAGCCTCAAATCCCATCTCACAGACACATTGCGAAGAATTGGACATATCATGGCCAAAATGTATATTTCTTCCATATGAAGGGGCACTACCCTAACAAGACCAGATTGGCATAAACGCTTACATAGCTACGCTTTGAAATTAAGATCTTGTTTCTGCTAATAAAGGACATGAGTGTTTCGTACTAAACAGGAGCACCAAATGTGACAAAGGCAACAAAATCCCTTCATAAATAAGAAAAAGTTTTCTGTCACTTCTAAGGATGCGCATTTGACGAAAAGGCCTTCATAATACATAAAGCTTCTTGTTTAGACCCCAGTCACTACTTAAGATGCACCTATTATAGCAGCAATATCTATTATGGCAATAAGCTTGTCTCTGACGAGAGGAAAATGAAACAGAAAGTTAATTCACTCACTAACTGTTATTTCCAGATGATTGACCTGAGTCCCATATTTGAGGCTAGAATTTTTTAAAGACATGTTAGTGAGAGTATTAGGATTTCATCATATGGAATAATGTAGGATGAGTAGGATCAGGGGGAGGAATAATAAAATATATTTTATCTAAAGAATCATTACAGCCAGAGTTCTAAAATTTAGTCAATTTCTCAAGGAACTATTTGTCTGGGAAAGGGCGGCAAAGCTTATAAGCTTCAGCTACTAATTGAAAAAAAAATAGATTTATATTTTTTTCTTTCTTTTCTATTTTCAGTTATGTAATCTTGTTTCAAATGGGAAACCCTATCAAACACATGGTTACTTGTCGTTAAGTATTTATACACGAGTATCTTTATGTCAAAGTGACACGCGTGTTTGCAATATAAACCGATTTACTATTGAAAGATTTTTTTATTTCTCTATTTAATATTTTTTCTTTCAAGATTTTCATGTTTTTCTTTTTACAAGAGAAATCTTAAAAAGAAATAAAAATATTAAAATATTTTTAGCTTAAATTTTACTCTTTAAAATACACGACCCATAATTAAATATGATTTGAAAAAGGAAAGAAGAAGAAGAAAAGAATCAAAACGAATAAAAACAACCGTTGTCTGGTTTTATTCGAAAAAAAAGAAGAGTCCTCTCAATAGAGAGGGTTGAATCATTTTTTTAAATATAAAAATAGCAACTGAACTTCAGTTCAAATATAATTCCGTTAAGTTCCTTTAATACATAACCTACAAAAAAATATAGAAGAAAGGAACTTAATTTGAGAGTTTGAGTGAAAGCACAACTGAAAAAAAAGCAACAGCAAATCGTTGTCAGTTAATTTGGAAAAAAAAAACAAAATATTCTTTGATAAAAAAAAGAAATCAATAACAAGAGAAGAATGAACGAAACAAGAAAAGGGAGAAATTTGAAATGAAATGCTGTTA
>PYHX02000413.1:17588528-17630248 GCA_004302925.2 Cochliomyia hominivorax | reverse complement strand
TCTATATGATTCTTAAGTACTGTACGTATACTTGATATAATTTATTTTATATTAATAATTCGTTGAGTAAACAAATTGTTTTAAACTAATCGAACTATAATTCTAAATTTAGTTTATTTTGAAAAAATACTTAAAATGAATTTTATAAAATCATATTTATTTTTTATAATTTCACTTACCGTGAGCATCTCTATAATAAGCGTGTGTAACGCTACGAAAACGTTCTTGACCAGCTGTATCCCAAATTTGTAATTTAACCCTTGTGCCATCCACCACCACAACTTTATTCTAAGAAAAATTAAAATTTAGAAATTTATAAAAATTTTCTTTTAACTTTAAAATTTAAAAAACAAAAATCTCTTTTGCTGTTGTTAAACTTTAATTTTTATACCCTCCACCACCACAAGTGGTGAAGTGAGTGTATTGACTGTGTCATTCAGTGTCTAACGCTAAGAAGGAATCATTACAGATCCCATACTGTGTAAATATGCTTGAAAATATTCAAAATCGGTTGAGAAAAAAAAAGTTATAGCCAAAAATATATCCAATTTAATGGCTCATTTAATATTCGTGTGCTACATTTTATATAGTGTTTGTAAGTGTGTACGTACATAATATAACATGCATTTGTGGTGGAGGGTATTAAAGATTCGGCATAACATTCTAACTTCTTCTTAAATTTATTATTTGGAAAAAAGGACAATTTGCATAAAACATTTAAATAAAACAAAAACTTTTATAAATTTAAAATAATCAATCAAAATACATATAAACATTCACAAACACACACAGATGCAGACTCTATTTAAATAGTTAAAAGTTAATATTCTCTAGTTTATTTTATTTAGTTTATTTACGTGAGAGAGTTATTTTTAGAAGTTTCATTATAAAACATATTTACAATAAATTATGATACCTAAAAATGTATATGTAGTGTGTTTATGTTTATGTGTAGGATTTTAATAAAAATAAATTAACCATAAATACTCTCTTAATAAATTATGTAAAATTAGTCCTAAAACGAGTATAGTATTCATACTTTTATGCAAAGTTTGAAAGCATTTGCGCTTATTACGTGTTAAAATTGCTTTGTGTTTTAGTAAAAAAATTTTCATTCATCAGCCTAATTGGAAAAATAAGTGTTAAATAATTTAAATTCACCATATCTTGTGGACAAAAGTCATTCGTCACTGCTTCTTAATATATATACAACTTTAAGAAATTTGACTTTTATTCACACTTCAGTCAAAATTTATGTAATATGACTACTTATAATTTGATTAGTCAAAATTCAATAACGGTACTTAATTTTTAAAAAAATTTGCTTACGCCATTTCTTTTAAAATTGAGTCAAAAAGTGAATAGAAACTGCAATTGAAGAAATGAAATATATACAAACAAAATAATTTGGAATATATGTTCATTGGTCAACTGTCCATTTATAAATATTACTGGAATTATAAAACGTTTTAAAGGCGACCCAACATGTGAGAACATCACTAACTGTTTGAAAAAGAGGGGAATAGAAAAAGAGTCTAAAACTTCATCATAAGAAATTGCTGCAATGTTAAAGAAAAAGACTGGAACAGAAGTTTACCTCTGTACTGCACCCTTAAATGTTAAATTCTGCCGGGTAAAATGCCAAATTTAATTATCAAATGAAATTATTTTATTTTTTTTTTTTTTGAAAAAAAGAGAAAAAGAAAAAGATAAAAAAGCAATTTTTTCATATACAAATCAGCCGGACGTGTTTTGACATGAAGATAGAAGGGAAGGCTTAGCAGGACAAACATGTTCACGTTGTATGTCGGCTGGGAAACTACTTCTTTTGGATGAAATAATGGATAAGAATATTTATTTTAATAACCTTAAGTATCATCTCCATAAAATCGCTGTAAAAGGAGGATATTTTAAGACTAAAAATGTGTCGAAAATTGTTCGATCTTGTATAACACCCCTCACACTTTTAAAACGCCTCCTCAAACCAATGGAGAGTCACATAACTTCCAAAAATATGTTTAAAGAGAAATTAATGAAGGAATGAAAGAAAATTGATCTAGAAATGATAAAAAGTTAGTTCTATTATTCTATTCAGAATTAATGCAAACATTAACTTTACCGTTATATAAACTCTTTTATATATATTGATTTTTTTAAATCAATTAGAAAAAGAAGTTCATTTAAGTGAAATTTTTATTTGAATAAAATAAACTTTGTTTTAACTTTATATTTATTTTTTTTTATATTTAAATTGTTTTCTGAGAATTTATTATTCATTATATATGACGGTAACTTTTGTCCATGTGTATATGAAGGTTTATAAAAAACGTATGAAAATGAGTGGTCAAAAAAGAAATTTTTAACAAAAATAATCTTTTAGTCAATGTATATATATGAAAATGTCCCATAATGGACTTTAATTGTATGGAAAATATGTCAATTATTGTACTGTACACCATCAAAGATGGTAGGAGTATTATGCGTTTGTGCAGATGTTGTAACAGGTAGAAAAAATAGCCCCACTATCACTTTTAAATATACCATTCAACTCAGAATCACTTTCTTAGTCGATTTAAGCATGGCTGGCTGTCCATGTAAACTAGTACAGATCGCAGTTTTGCAGTTATCTTAATGATATATAACCCATACAAGTGTCCCCGGGAATTTGATGTTGATTTATAAAATTTCTAAATAAAAAACTATTTTATTCAAATTTTGCGAAAGTAAGTGGAAATTCAAGAAGTATTTAAGTAAATAAAAAAATATAAGCCAAAACCGCTGTGCGAATATATACGAGTTTGGTGCATATTTTTTTTCTAACTCCAATAAATTCTCTTTAAACGTATAAATTTCACATTTATGTCATAATAATCTATTGCACACATAAGCATAAATAAGTAAAACATATTATATGAGGGCCGTTCATAAATTTTTTCTAACATTCATTTATATATAAAAACAATGTTTGTAGACTAAAACTTAGTCGTACTTGACCGACCATAACATTTTTACTTGTTTTGTTATAAAATTATTATGACTAAATAAATGAACATAAATATTTTTGTTGAGCTTTTTAATAATATTTATGTTGGCACTTGAATTTAATGTGATTTTAATATCGTTTTTCAAAAAGTTAATAAAATTTCTATACTTAAACCAAAGATGAAAAAAATTATTTTCCAATAAATTTTATTATTACATTTTTATAAGAGTTTAATAAATTGTAATTAAAGTTGTTTTTTATTAAATTCATTGTTTTTTTTTAACAAATTTAAAGACCATTTTTTAAATTAGATTTTTTTTTAATTTTAACTGGAAAACAAAATTAATTAGCGTGAAATCTTTTAGCCTTAATGCCGCATAATTGAGTTATAATAACGCAAAAAAACAATAACATGAACAGAATAGATAATTGAAAAATTTCCCAGAATATTATTTTTTATACCCTACACCACCAATGGGGTATCAGGCATTGTTGCAGATGCTCGTAACGTGCAGAAAAATAGTCGTACCAACAATTTTAAGTATACCGTTCCATTCAGAATCACTTCCTTTTTTCGATTTAAGCATTTCCGTCCGTAAGTTCCTCCGGTTGGATGTCCATGTAACGCTTGTTTGCAGAGTACAGGTCGCAGTTTTGAATAAATCTTAATAAAGTTGAACAAATTATTTTGGCCAATGGAAGATGACTATTGAAATGGGTTATGATCAGTTTTATTATTTCATATAGATTCACATACAAATGTCCCCCTGGAATGGAGTTTTTAGTCTAGTCCGATGTGCAAAATTATACGAGCCACCTTTCAAAATATCTTGATACTCATAAATCGCACATATATGTGGGTATTGAAGGAAAAAATATTTAGTCTAACGATAAATATAAACCAAAATCGCCGTACGAAATTAAACAAGAGTCAGTCCAAAAATTTCTCTAACTTCCATATAATATTCTAGAAAAAAATCCTTTAAAAACACATAAATTTCACATAAATTTTAGTATCACAATAATCTATTGCACACATAAGTATATTATACGAGGGCCATTCACAAAGTCTTCCTAGCAATCCGTTTGACCGAATAAAGCAAACTTTTTTCTATGGCTTTTAGAGACTAAATAAACTTAATACTCGAGAACTTTAATTAAATTGTTTAAGTTAGTTTGGGGTCACGCCACAGGAGGGGGCTTTTAATTATAGTTATGATTTAAGTTATTGTTATTGTGAATGAATATTAGGATACTTTGATAGGTGAATTAGTTAACACTTAGTTGCTTTTATTTGGTTAGTTTCTTTTTTTTTTTGAGGGGGAGGGGGTTCTTATTGGAAAATCATTAAAAAAAACTTTAAGGAGAAATTGTAACTTTTTTTGTTTTATTAAGTTGTTTTTGAAGAATAATAATAAACAGAACAACAGGCGATTATGATTGACAATATAATACCCAACCCCATGGCGCATTCAACCCTCAAAGTGTTTTATTATATGATTTGTGCTCTACAATGATACAGGATTTATTTGTGCTAAATTTAGTTATATTATTCTCATATTTATGAGTTTTATGTGCTTATAAGTGATTTAATTTTGATAAGAGGAAGACTATTTTAGGTTGAATTTTTTCAAAGATTTATAAGGACTGTCTATTTACAAAACATCTTTTGTCTCAGTTCATAAATTCGAGATGGCCAAATTCCTTTGACTACATAGGCACTTGAACTCCTTCACATTAGCACCTCATCTGTAAGATATCTCTAAAGGTCAGTTACAGCATTATTTCCAAAACTTTTGTGTTTCGTTTTTGGTCCAAAAAGTCATATGTACCTAATTTCATTGCGACCTCTTTAAAATTGCAACCGGTAGAGTGTTTACATTCAGGCAGGCTCAGATTGAAGAAGTGATTCTGAATCTATCACTTTAATCATAAGGAAAGCATTATTTTTTCTGCACAAACGTATTAAAACTCTTAAGTTAGAAAGCAATCTAGTTATAGACCGATATCTAAGGTTACCTCAAACTTCAGAGGAAAAACTTTTGTAATTTTTTTTCTGAAATGTGACACGAAAAATCATCAAAATGAAAAATTTTGATATCATCCAAAATCATAGAATTATAAAAAAACACATATAAAAGTCATTATTTAACGTTACTCCCAACCCCCTTTCCACAACAGCATTTTAGCTTGTAATACCCTTAAATGTAGACCAACTCTATTAAAACTTTTCACAATTATTTTATTAATTGTCATGCAAGCGAATTAATAATATTTCTTTTTAGCAAAAAGTCATTGAAAAAGGATCCCATCTTTGAATAAGATTTATGCCTTTTGTTTGACTTAAATTCGGCACAATTGTTCTCACATAAAATTGTAGCTTCCATATAAAGCTCCTTTCAGGAAATAATTTTTTAAGTAATAAAACTCCTTTATATTATTTTTTGCATCACTAAAATAAAATACAGTCCACAATGGGAATTCTACCCATAAGAGTGTATTCCTAAATCATTATTTTTTATTTAAATAAATTCCAAATCTAAAAATTTTGTCATATTTCACAAATATCATTTAGCATTCCAGATTCGAAATCGTAACCCGGGAAATCCAAATTTGGATGAATATGAAACGTTAACACAGAAACATCGGAATATGATTTGTTAGTACTTTGTAGGGGTAGGAAAGGGAATGACAAATAAGCAAAGCTTTCCACCACTTCATTACACATAGAGGGCGATGTTCTAAGAATTTTCTATGAAAGCACAAATCATAGGATCAGCTTCTGTGAAGGTCAATTTTAATTTTTCTTGTCTGTTTTACGGTGTAGAGTATCTAAATCGATTAATACACCCTAATTTACTCTAAAATATAAGTTTTTTACTCGCTTTCTACTTGTTATACCCTCCAACACATCAAGTCGTCTTGAGGATATAGTAAGTTTGTCGTTCTGTAACGCCAATAATAAATAATCTAAGATCCCATAAAGTATATATTTTGAATGATATTTTGGAATTTCTCATATTTCCGGAACTTTTAAATCTAATTTCTTGAAATGTGGCACATAGATAAAGCGCTAATAATAATAATAATAATAATAATAATAATAATAATAATAATAATAATAATAATAATAATAATAAATACCGACAAAATGTTGGATTGGTTACGAGGGAGCTGTATTTCCATTGTAAACGAAATTTTGCATATCGCATATCATAAATTAAACAATAAAATAAATGATTTTGGAATAGGACCAAGGGAGTGGCATCCTTTTACACCGAAATTTTTAATATGCTCCTACAATTAATACCAGATTGATTCCACTGCGGTATAAAGATTCGGCATAGCTAAATATGTCATTCTTACTTGTTTTATCTTAAATCGTCAAATAAAATTTTAAAATCTTTTTGCAAGTCATGTTTAACATCATTAAAGTAGTCATTCAGTCATTCCGTCAGTTTAATTATTTCAATCTTAATTTCGTTTTCTTAAGATTAAAAAAATTCTTACATTAACATTCTCATTAAGGGGGAAAAATCACTTGATGATTAATGACGAATTCTTTACATTAACAATATAAAAGAATGAATTTTGTGGAAATGGAATGAGAATGTTAATGTTAAGAAATGAATGTTAAATAACATTCATAAGTTTTTTTACACAATAATTAATTGAATTGATTAATCTTCTTGTTAGAAGAACATTAAAATGATTTTAATTAAAAATCATATTAATGGAACAACTTCTTTTTTAGAAAAAAATAAAGTAAGAATACTATGTTCGGCAATGTAGAATCTTCAATACCCTGCACCAGAAATTCGTGTGAAGAAAAAACGTTATGTTTCATACATACACACTAGGGTGGGTCGATCTCTATACGAGAAAAAAAGCAAAATTACGCCCTAAAACAAAGAATAGTTGATAGTTTTTTCAAAAATGCAAAAATTATTTTTTGTCACGCCCCAAAATACAGTCCTCTTTGTTTTTTGTATATAGCGCCGACATTCTATGTCCGATCGGAACAAATTATAAATTGTTCTTTATGATTTGAAACTGGCTACATTTTGTATTAAAATCTGCCATCACTTCTGGCTTTCGAGTCCTTCCCCTAAGGTCCAACAGCCTTAAAATAAAAAAATAGTAACAGTCATCCACTACAATAAATGAATAGTTGATGCTGTTTACAGAAATTCAAAAAAATATTTTTTGCCACGCCCTAAAGTACAGCTCCATTTTTTTTAGGTATGGAATCGCCACTTTAGTTTCGATCGAAACAAAATGTATATCGTCGTTAATGGTTTAAGAAGAACTCAATTTTGTTATTTTTGAATTCGTTGTCAATTTCTAGTATTCACTTTGGTCCATTGATTTTTTCCTCCTCTTAGGTGCTTTTATTTTATTTATAAAGAGAGAGGTCTTTCAAAATGAACACGCTGTAGCCAAACTTATAATCACCTTTAATGGGATTGATCCCAAGTACTTAAAGTGAATTTTAGAAATTGACAACGAATTCAAAAATCATCGGAGAACAAAATTGCGCTGTCCTTAAACAAAAAGCATTGACTATCTTTTTGGGGGGTACAGATATAATTTTTCTTTGACCCACAGTAATACAAACTCATACACACACTCACAGACTTAAACAATATATATAAAAGTTTTATTAAATATTACACAGGAACAATTTATGGTCATAATATTAGTTATATTTTTAAGCTATAACTTTCTTTCTACTGAACCGATTATTATAGCTTAATATTATGGCAACATTTCATTTTAATTTGTCAATTTATAACTGACAACTTTACGAAAGTTTTGGCTTAACTAAGAGATTGCCTCAGATATCGGTCTATATCTTTAACAAATATTCAGGTCAAATTTCGTTGAGCTCTCCCTGACGGAAAAGATATATATACATCATGGAGTCTGAGATGATTTCTTCTAAGTGTTTAACACGGAATGTAAAAGTTAATATACCCTCTTCACCACTAGTGGCCTTAAGGGTTATAAAAAAAACGCTGGATATTAAAGTATTATAGAGGATTTAGAAGATTATTAAAGTATAATTTCTAATATATAATTATTAAAACCCTTAAGTTTTTTATATAAATTAAACTGCATACAAAATTTTAAGCTTCCCCGATATCAGTTTTATTTATATTTATTGTTGTTGTAGTGCATGCAAAGTAAAAGATAAAATTTTATATAGAATAAAAGTTTCTTATCCTTTTAGGAGAAATCTCAATATACACAATGGAAAATATATGTTTGTATGTGTTTAAAATATTACAATGCTAATGATATGTTTTCCAAAGGATCACAAAATAATATATTTTTTCTTTTCGTCTCTTTGTTACTGTATACGTGAAGAAAATCTAAAAAAATCTTTTGTAACAAATAATATATCTTAAAATTACCTTATTGTTTCGAAATTGTAATATATATATTTCAAACAATTTTGAATCCGTACGTATTTCAAAATTGTTCCGATTTCAAACTTTTCGGCGAAATTTAATATACATGTTCATTTAATTAATATACAATATTAAAATCTTTAAAAATTGAAAACATTTTAAAATTCCTTTTGTTTTATTTATTTTTTTTTTTTTTTAATTTTCATAAAATAATCAAAACTTTTGTAATGATATACCTTCATATCCGATTTTAAAAATTTAGATTCAAGTGATTTCCAATTAATGCAGTTTTATGTATAAATGTTCGTCCTTAATTTGGACCATATCTATGGATCTTTTAACAGATCGTTTTTTTAAGAGATTCTTTCCAATAATTATCTTGGTTAAATTTGAACAAAATTTATTTTGAATACTAAAATATTCATTAAAAATTCCTCAAAAATTTTTTCTTTATACAAAATTCATAAAAAAATTTTCTTTTATGAAAATTTTGATCAGTTTTCTTTTATAGAAATTATATAAATTTGTTTTTAATACAGAATTTTCTTTTAATAAAATTATTCATAATTTATTCAAAAATTTTTATTTTATAAAAGATTTTCTTAAAAACTTTATTTTATAGAAAATTGGCTCTAAAAGTTTCGTTTATAGAAAATTGGCCCTTAAAATTTCTTTTACAGAAAAATTTTCAAAATTTAATTAAAAATTCAGAATTTTCTTTTATAGAAAATCTGTATAGAATTTTCTTTTATAAAAAATTTGTTCAGAATTTTCTCTTATAGAAAATTTGTACAGAATTTTCTTTCATATATTTTTTCAAAATTTTCTCTTATAGAAAATTTGTTCAGAATTTTCTTTATAGAAAATTTATTTAATAGTTTCTTTTATAGAAATTGTTCAGAATTATTTTTAAATTTCAATTTTTATAGAAAATTGTTCAGAACTTTCCATTATAGAAAATTTGTTCAGAATTTTCTTTCATAGAAAATTTGTTTAGAATTATCTTCTATAGAAAATTTGTTCAGAATTTTCTTTTATAGAAATTTTTTTCGGAATTTTATTTTAAAGAAAATTTGCACAGAATTTATTTTAAAGAAAATTTGTACAGAATTTTCTTTTATAATTTTTTTTTTTTGTTCAAAATTTTTCTGTTATAGAAAATTTGTTCAGAATTTCACTTATAGAAAATTTGTTCGGAATTTTCTATTATAGAAAATTTGTTTGGAATTTTCTATTATAGAAAATTTGTTCGGAATTTTCTATTATAGAAATTTGTTCGGAATTTTCTATTATAGAAAATTTGTTCGGAATTTTCTATTACAGAAAATTTGTTCGGAATTTTATATTATAGAAAATTAGTTCAGAATTTTCGGTTATTAGAAAATTTTTTCAGAATTTTCTTTTATAGAAAATTTTTTTCAGAATTTTTTTTATAGAAAATTTTTCAGAATTTTCTTTTATAGAAAATTTTTTTCAGAATTTTCTTTTATAGAAAATTTTTTCAGAATTTTCTTTTATAGAAAATTTTTTCAGAATTTTCTTTTATAGAAAATTTGTCAGAATTTTCTCTTACAGAAAAATTTGATAAAATTTTCTTTTACAGAAAATTTGATCAAATTTTCTTTTATAGAAAATTTTATCAATATTTCCCTTTATAAAAAACTTTATTTCATGGAAAATTTGTTAATTTTTTTTTTTATAGAAAACTGGTTAAAAATTTTCTGCTTTAAATTTTTCTTTTATAAAAATTTCCTTTATAGAAAATAACTGAAATGTTCTTTTTTAGAAACTTTGCTCAAAATTTTCATTTCATTTCAAAGAAAAAGTATTTTTTACCAAATTTCTTGTATAGAAATTTTTCTTAAAAAAGTATAATTTAAAAATTTCTTAATTGTTTTTGTAGAAATTTTTCTAAAAAGAAGTTTTTTATAGAAAATTTTCTAAAAAAATTAGAATTTTCTTCTTAGAAAATTTGTTTAGATTTTTTTATACAAAAATTGTTTAGAATTTCCTTTGATAGAAAATTTGATTATAATTTTTATAGAAATTTCATCAAGAAATTTCCTTTATAGAAAATGAGATCTAATGTTCTTTTTTAGAAACTTTGATCAAAATTTTCTTTAAAAGAAAAGTATTTTTTAGCAAATTTTTTCTTAAAAAATAATCACTTTATAAAATTTCGTAAAAATTTCTTACTTGTTTTTATAGAAAATTTTCTAAGAAAATTGTTTCTTAATTTCTTTCATACAAAAATTCCTAAAAAATTTTTCTTACTTTTAAAGTTTAACGGTTTAAGAGAGCACAATATAACAATGAATCGCAATTATGGTCGTTTTTATTATATAATTCAATTTTTACGATTTCAAATGTTGATCAAATTATCCTTTAAAATGGAAAAAATCGGCGCTAAAATCTTTTTAAAAGTTTTTTACTTCAAGAAAAATCGTTTTATTGCCTTAAACCACAAAAGTATTGAAAATATAACGAAAAATTAATTTCACTTAAAATGCCTTTAACCACAAAACAAAGTGTATTTTTTACTCTCAAAAAAACGGATAAAGTGCTTTTTAACGCTCAGATGAAGAATTAGATCACACATGTTTTCACATTTATTTAAAAAAAAATCATTTTTTGTTCACTACAGTAACAAAAAATACAATAAACTTACACACAAACACACATACACATTTAAAATGAAATATACACATATACATAGAGACACACACACATATATACACATAAACATTAACATAAAATTGTCTTACCATAAAATCAATGCCTACGGTGGTAACATAATAACAAGGCATATAAACCCCGTCCCGAAACATTATTAATAGAGAAGTTTTACCAACACCCGAGTCACCCAGCATTATAACCTGTTGAACGAACAAATGAACGAATATGGAACGAATAAAATACACAATACAAATTGAATGAAGGAGTGAATGTCTCGTTGAAAGTGAAATGAAAAGAAAATAAAAATAATAGTATTTTGAAAAAGAAGTAGAAAAATAGAAAAAAGGAAAAGAAAACCCATGTTGATGGATATGTGTCGGTCTGTCTCTCGGTCTGTTTTGGCGTTAGGGGTTATGTGTCACTGGTTTCTTGGTCGATATAACAATAAAAGAAAAACAATATTCGAATAACTTAAAGAATAAAAACCTTAAATTTTATAAAGACCACAAATTGAAGATTTTTCTTTCCATTTTATGTCATTTTCGTCTTTAAGTCAAAATAATTGATTATCAAAGCAAAATATTAAGCCGATTTCAATTTAATCTGATATTTGTGTTGAAAAGGAAGGCTAAAGCTGTGTCCCTTCCTTGCAGGAAAGAGATTTGTTAAAAGGAGTCAAAAGCCAATTGAATTATCCTTTTCATATTTTCCGCCAAACTTCATTTTATGCTTTTTCTTCTCTTAACACCTTGACAAAATTATTTAAATTCTTACAGGATTTTCATTTCCTGTAGACATTTTGTCTGTGAATGTATCTTTCAATATTTTCTTAAATATCTAGAGATAATTTGAGAGTATTTTAAGGAATTTAATGGAAATTTGTGACCTAAAAATGTCTTAAAATTCCAAAACAATTTTGTGATAAATTTAATTTCTTTTATAAAAATAACGAATGAAATCAATTTATTTCCTTTTTTTAGTTGAATAAAATTCTTTCACATATTTTTTGGGGTTTTCTAAACAGAGTTGCCAAAAGCATTAAAATTTTTTAAAAAGAAAATTTAATAAAAAATATTTTTAATAATTTTTTCTATACAACATTTGTTAAAAAATTCTTCTGTATAACAAATATGAAAAAATTTTATTATAAAAAAGTTTTTTTTTTTTAAATTTTCTTATGTAGAAAATTTGTGAACAATTTTCTTATATAGAAAATTTGTGAAAAATTTTCTTATATAGAAAATTTGTGAACTTCTTATATAGAAAATTTGTGAACAATTTTCTTATATAGAAAATTTGTGAACAATTTTCTTATATAGAAAATTTTTGAACAATTTTCTTATATAGAAAATTTTTGAACAATTTTCTTATATAGAAAATTTTTGAACAATTTTCTTATATAGAATATTTGTGAACAATTTCTTATATAGAATATTTGTGAACAATTTTCTTATAAAGAAAATTGTTGAACAAGTTTCCTATATAGAAAATTTTTGAACAATTTTCTTATATAGAAAATTTGTGAACTATTTTCTTATATAGAAAATTTGTGAACAATTTTCTTATATAGAAAATTTTGAACAATTTTCTTATATAGAAAATTTTTGAACAACTTTCTTATATAGAAAATTGGTGAACAATTTTCTTATATAGAAAATTTGTGAACAATTTTCTTATATAGAAAATTTGTGAACAATTTTCTTATATAGAAAATTTGTGAACAATTTTCTTATATAGAAAATTTGTAAACAATTTTCTTATATAGAAAATTTTGAACAATTTTCTTATATAGAAAATTTTTGAACAATTTTCTTATATAGAAAATTTTTGAACAATTTTCTTATATAGAAAATTTTTGAACAATTTTCTTATATAGAAAATTTTTGAACAATTTTCTTATATAGAAAATTTTTGAACAATTTTCTTATATAGAAAATTTTGAACAATTTTCTTTATAAATTTGAATTTTATAGAAATTTTTGAACAATTTTCTTATATAGAAAATTTGTGAACAATTTCTTATATAGAAAATTTGTGAACAATTTTCTTATATAGAAATTTTGTGAACAATTTTCTTATATAGAAATTTTGTGAACAATTTTCTTATATAGAAATTTTGTTGGAAATTTTTCATTTATAGAAATTTTCATTTATAGAAATTTATTTTGGAAATTTCATTTATAGAAATTTTTTGGAAATTTCATTTATAGAAAATTTTTTTGGAAATTTTCATTTATAGAAATTTTTTTGGAAATTTTCATTTATAGAAAATTTTTTTGGAAATTTTCATTTATAGAAAATTTTTTTGGAAATTTTCATTTATAGAAAATTTTTTTGGAAATTTTCATTTATAGAAATTTTTTGGAAATTTTCATTTATAGAAAATTTTTCGGAAATTTTCATTTATAGAAAATTTTTCGGAAATTTTCATTTATAGAAAATTTTTCGGAAATTTTCATTTATAGAAAATTTTTCGGAAATTTCATTATAAAATTTTCGAAATTTCATTTATAGAAAATTTTTCGGAAATTTTCATTATAGAAAATTTTTCGGAAATTTTCATTTATAGAAAATTTTTCGGAAATTTTCATTTATAGAAAATTTTTCGGAAATTTTCATTTATAGAAAATTTTTCGGAAATTTTCATTTATAGAAAATTTTTCGGAAATTTTCATTTATAGAAAATTTTTTGGAAATTTTCATTTATAGAAAATTTTTTGGAAATTTTCATTTATAGAAAATTTTTTGGAAATTTTCATTTATAGAAAATTTTTTGGAAATTTTCATTTATAGAAAATTTTTTGGAAATTTTCATTTATAGAAAATTTTTGGAAATTTTCATTTATAGAAAATTTTTTGGAAATTTTCATTTATAGAAATTTTTTGGAAATTTTCATTTATAAAATTTTTTGGGAAATTTTCATTTATAGAAATTTGGAATTTTTTTGGAAATTTTCAGTTACAGAAAATTTTTTGGAAATTTTCATTTACAGAAAATTTTTTGGAAATTTTCATTTATAGAAAATCTTTTTGGAAATTTTCATTTATAAAATTTTTTTTGGAAATTTTCATTTATAGAAAATTTTTCGGAAATTTTCATTTATAGAAAATTTGTTGGAATTTTTCATTAATAGAAAATTTGTCGGAATTTTTCATTTATAGAAAATTTGTTGGAAATTTTCATTTATAGAAAATTTGTTGGAAATTTTCATTTATTATTAAAATTTTCCTCGAAATTTTATTTTACATTTTTTTATTTTTTACAGAAATTTCGTAAAAATTTTTGTTTTAATGAAAATTTCTTTAAAACTTTTTGTTAACAGAAAATTTTCTGTTTCAAAAAAAATGTGGGATTTTTTTCATTGAAAATTTGTCTGGCATCCTCAGTTTAAGGTTTTTGTATTTGAATTGTTTGTTTTTTTTTCAATTTCATTTTTCCACTTCAATATTTTTTTTGGAGATGATGGAGTGATGGATTCTTTTGTTATAAAAAAATACAAATAATCAAACGAAATTGATAACATATTTTTATTTGAATTGAATCTTCTTTCACCATTAAATTCGAAATTTTTCATGCCACAAAAATTATTTTATTAAAAAAGGTTTAAGAAATGAAGTGATAGAAAGTGTTAGTGATTAACGGTTTAATTCAATAGAAATCACTTTAAATCATGAATTAAAATCTAGAAAATATGAAATAATTTTTAAATTTTTTCTACTTTAAATTTAAGTTATTTAAGTGAAATTATTGGGAGATTTCGCTAATAAAGTTTAATTTTTTTATATTTATAAGTTTTTTTAGGGAATTTTCCAGTTCTTAAAAATTGTTTATTTATTTACACGACTTCCCTTTCCTACATTTTAGTCATTTTTTCTATTAAGTACACAAATCATCATCATTATTTTGAAGATAAATAGTAAATATTCATTATTCATCCATATTTTGCAAACAAAAGTATACAGTGGATGTTCGTTAGTACGAATTATATATTGTCAAGAGCTTTCGTACTACGTTACATAACTAAGAAAGATAATTTGTATTAGTTTAGTGTACTTAAAATGGCATGAAAGGATCTCGGTTTTTGAGCTGTTCCTATTGTTTAATTTTCTTTGTTCCTCCCTTAACAATTTTCTTTCTGGGGCATATTTATCTCCTTTGAAAGCCTTTGCTTCGAAATATTGTAGAAGAAGACAATTTCTCATCAGACCCTTTTAGCAATCGTACTTCATAGCGCTTTTTAAAAGTTGTTAGGCAAAACTGACAATTGTAGAATTTTTAGTGCAGGTCCACAGCTTAGCATTTTAATAGTTCTCCACCTGATGTTATATGGAATTTCCACTTTGCTAAAAAACATTCGTAAAGTTCATTTTTTTATTTCACCGCCTGGAAGTCTATACCGATTTTTACTGCACCATGGAATTATCCAGCAGTTGTGTTTTTGGTCTAATGATTGTACAAATAGTGGATTTGGATAATACAAATTTATTAAAAATTTCCGTTTTAATTTTTGTTTTATTTGGTGCAAAATTCTTATAAGAAACCAACATTCGTACTATCGAATCGAAAAAAGATGCCCCGCTATTTGTACTACAGTGATTTAAATGCAAATTTGTGAATCTTTTGTATTGAAAATTCATAATAAAATGCGTTCGTACTACTGGACGACCACTGTATTTCGATTAAAAGAATTTCATTCGATTTAATTTTTGATTTTATCTCTCTCCTCCCATGTTTTCCATAATTTTTAGGAAAATTTCCTTGGAGTGGAACAATTCTAAGAATTATTTGTTTTCTTTCTTTTTTCTAAGACATCGAAATAAAGTTATTTTATATAAAAAAATATCTGCTTTTTCATGTTCTCATCATAAGAAGTAAGAAAATCTCTTTTTCTTTTAATTTCCAAGATTTTTTATATTTGAATTTAAGTGAAATTGCAAGTGAATTTACATTTAAAATGTTCTCTATTTCACTTTTAATATTTTCCATTTTAATTTATGAAAGTTTTATGTTATTTTAGATGGAATTTAATTCATTTTGCAGAAATTTATGCAAAACGTCATTTTTTATGAAAGTAAATTTCTCTGATATTGCGACATAGGAAAAGTATTGGAATGAATAAATGAAATATGGTTGTGATTCCAAAAAGTAATAATTGTCTCACAGCCATATTATTGTTCTTTAGTATTACAATATTATCGTTATTTTGATCGTACTGCATGATTTCCTAATTTATGCATCAAATAAGTAATCAAATTAAAAGCGAATTAACACTCATGTCATATTAAGTTCCAACTATTATATTATTGTTAATGAAATAATAATAATTTTATTACAATAACAATATTATTATCAAAATTTATTTATTCAAAAATCTATATAATAACAAAAAATATTATTCACGATATTTTTTAACACGAGTAGTAAAGTTTGGAAAATAATATTCTTCGGGAAATATTACATAATGGAAATGAGTTCTATATTTTATTTGACCAAAGACAGGAGATTAAATGTTTAGTCGAAATGAAGAATGAATGAAGAAATAAACGTCAAAGATAATTAAATGGAATTTCACATTTTTAGAGCAGATTTTTTTAGGAAAAAATTGTATTAAATAATTTTATTATAAAAAATCAAAATTTTTCAATGTTAATTTTACATTATAATTCTTTCTGTGTTTACAATTTCATTGTTGTCACATTTGACTTTTCTCCATGAAGGATATTTAAGACTCCATATGGTGAATTATAAATTTAATAAAACATTTATTCCAGAAAAGTGTTTCAAAAACTGTTCCTTGATTTTAGTGAATTAAATTAACTTTAAATAAATTAAAATTCTTAAAAAATGACAAAAATGGAAAATGTCCTTATTTACCCTCCCTTTTTTTAACGTTAAGTCAAACTGTTTTCAAATTACTAAATAAATTATATAATTGCCACATTTAATTAATTGTTTTTGTCACCTTATTTAACTTTAAGTAATTTGTATCCTTTTGCCCATAGGACTCCTCACTTTTAAGACTACAGGAGGTGGCTGTTGATGGTGGCGGTGAGGATGGTGATGAGGATGTAGATAACATTTTTATTAAGTTGCGTCCAGTGGCTTTGCAGGCACGTATGCCGGTGGCCATTTTCGTTGAAATATTTTTGGTTTGTAAGCTGCCATTACCACCCACTATACTTCGACCTCCACCACCACCACAAGGTGACCAATCTGTAGTATTTGTATATTCATGTTTTATAACACTAGTTCTTTTGCGTATTTGATCCTTTTCGGATTCATCGTCATCGTCGTCATCATCATATTCTTCGGCTTCTGCAATATGATTATTGATTTGAGTTTGATTGTTTTTAATGATAACACCTCGACCCACACCAACACCTCCTCCCACACCAATTCTATTTTGTTTATTGTCATCATGTTCCTCTTCATCCTCATCTTCTTCGCTGCTATCGCTTTGTGCCGAAATGCTGGGAATTTTATCCAAATGTTTTTTATTTATTGTGGGCGTTGTTGGTTGAGATAATGATGAAGATGTTGTATTTGTGGTTGTTGCTGATGTTGGTGTACTGTTGACTCTATTAAATTTGGTATGTTCTGAAGTGGAATGTGGTCCCGCCGATATGGATCTTGCCATTATAATGGGATGTTTGGAAAGACCAGGTACTGCTGGCATACGTACTGAATCAGGACGTTTGCGATTTCTAAAAGTTCGGGACATTTTTTTTGTTTGTTTTAAGTTTAAAGTTTAAATTGTTTTTGTTTTATTTTAGTATTGAAGGTTTTTTTACTTTAATTGACTGTAAATTGGTTCCTTATTTTCAATATAAATTTAATTTTTTAAATTTTATTGTCTTCTTTTTTAGATTTTTTGCTTTAGGAAAAAATGTTTTTGTTTTTTGTTATAAAATAAAACTAAAAATTCTTTGAAATTTTTCTTAATCATTTATTAAGTTTTGTTATAAAAGGATCAAGTTACAATAACAAATGTCCTTCTATTTCCTACTCCTGCTCCTAATCAAACATCAGAATGTGTGCAGAACGTTTTTATTTTGCAAATAATTCTGTAAATTTTGAATCAGTGGACACATTTTAAAGAAATTTCACATGGTAAATGCTTAGGAGTCTTCAAATTGATTTGCAGGAGTAGAGACCCATATATGATCAGAGGATTAGTCGGTAATCCTTTAATATTGCCCACCTCTTGTATAAATATTTCAAAAAATCCCAAAAATTATTTTATGAATTCAAACAAAAGAATGTTTGTATGTACACTGATACATATTGCTATAAACGCATTTAATTTTTGTCATTCATTCAAAAATTAAATTAAAAGTTTTTTGTGAGTCAACTAAAAGGTACTTATTTAAAGTAAACAAGTCTTATTCATGCGATCAAATATTCTTGGTGCTATTCTATGTGGAATATTTCTATAAACGCAGACGTAAAAACTGGTTTTACAAAAAATTACAAAAAATTAAAATATTATAAATGTCTGTTAGATGTATATTTTTACTCAGTTTCGCCGCAGAATTTTCTAATTTAATCGATAAATATCATAACATTTAAAGGTGACCAAGGGAACCCAGAAAATATCCAAATTAAATTTTTTTCCTGACCAAAGATGTTCAAATAAAGAAATTGATTGATTCCTTAAGAAAAGACAGAATTATGGTGTTCAGAAATCTACCAAGGAAAGCGAGTGAGCGGCGACTTCCAAACACGCCACCCACGTTTTACGAAGAGATGACATAGATTGGAAGAAGAGAGGTGTAAGAATAATATAAAATGGAAAGGAAAGTGGAAAAAGGTTATTTTTCTGATGAAAAAACTGAATTTTTACTGTTTCGACTCATACTCACGCACATTTGCACAATCGAAAATTAAACTATGTTCGGATGGCATTTGTAATGTTATACTTCCGGAAGATTTATCTGCATATAAAACTTTTTTTGTTTCTACAAAAAAAAAATAGCTGCTCTTCTCTCCATTATGAATGAAGATTGCATATTCCATGTGAAACATGTTTCAAAGCAGCCTAAATCATGGTTTAACGAAACACTATACTTCTGTTGGACTGGCCGGCTTGCAGTCCCAATGGGAATTTGTACTGATACACGGCCTATCAAATAGGGATTTTTGAGATAATTCAAAACAAAGGATCATAAAACCACTATTAATGATGCTATAGAGGCGGATAAGTCGTTAAGTTCATTTATAGGAAAAATTGGCAGTTAAACTGTAAAATTAAATTAAAAAATTAAGTACAAACAAATAAAGTTTTTAATTAACAATATTTTCAATGAAGTCATAGTGAATTGAATAAAAAGATTATTTGGGCACTAAATATTTTCCTCTTTAATTTTTTCTAATTCATTTAAAAAAATATGTGCTTTTATAGGGATGAGCACTAGTGTATAGCTGCTTATGTAAATACCCAAAAAGTATTTCCTGTCAAACGACCCTTATAATGACAGGGTATTTGTTTCAGTGAAAAAAGTCAAATCTTTAACACACGATTTATATGGATTGGAATTTTTGATATTCCCACATGGACAAGTGTAATTATTTTTAATTCTCTGTAAAAAGGAGAAGTTCATTTACATCGTGTTGAAATTTTAGATAAATATTCATTCATTTGTTTTTGTCATTAAATGACACTTTCACGAACTGTTTCTTTAAGAATTATGAATCTTAAAGTTTAAGGAGTAAACACTGCCTGAATGTCCAACCTAAACTGGGTTTTCTTTATTTCATGAAATGTGAAATTTTACGGTTCAAAAATTTAGAGGATTTTTCAACAAATATGATTTGGACACATTGTACAGTTATTCGTTCACATGCAAAAAATTATCCCAGAGTTCAGAAAAATTGCACTCAATTACATATTGAAATAATTTAAAAAAGTGAAGAAAATCTGAAGGATTTCAAGGATTTAGACACATCGGAGGAAGGAAAATGGTACCTATCACAAAACCTTTTTACAAAAAGTGCCTTAAACCATTCTTATTGTAGGACTCTTTACACTGCCCAAATTCGATGAATTTGGTTAAGTATAACAAAAGTTGTTTTACATTTTACTTACTAATTTTTTATATTAGTAATGCAGGGAGTATACTTAATAAAATATATATGTGCACATATATATTTATAACTCATACGCCTAAGTATTCTTTGTTTATGTGTTAAATAGAAGACTATGCATAATAAAAATAAAAATTTTGTATTAATTGTAATTTTGTAGGAAACATTACATTTTTAAAAATCATTTTCCCAAACTAAACAAAAAACTGGCAGCTGTTCTCCTTTGACGTTCAATCTAAAAATATGTATAATTAATTTAGACTAAAAAAATTATTCGTTATTTGTGAAATTTATGTAGAAAATGAAAGTGTACGTTTATATAAATCGTTTTTCTCAAATTTTACAAAAAACTGGCAGCTGTTCTCTTTTGAGTTTTAATCTAAAAATGTGTATAATTAATTTAGTCCAAAAAATTAGAAAAATTATAAAACGCGTTTTGCCTTTTTTCCATGTCAAACATTCGATATTTTGTGAAATTTGTGTCAAAAATTGTTGAAAGATTTTACGTTTATAAAGATCGTATTTCTCATTTTGAAAAAAAAAAAAACTGGCAGATGTACAATTTTTCAAATATAACATGATTTCAGCGCTCCCTGGATTAGTTTATCATAACTTAAAACGATTTTTGATTCATCATATCATTAAACCAAATTTCAGTTCATTCTTTAGAATTTAGATCCATGAAATGAAACACTTTGCACTGTATTGCTTTGCTAAACGTTTGTTTTGTTCGCTTAACTGTTGTTTTTTATTACTTTGTATTTGTTGTTCTTCTCTAAACTTTTAATCTCTCAAATGTTATAATTATTGAAATGAACATGAGATTTGAATTTGAGTGAGTGAGTGAGAGACACATCTTTTGACCTTTTTTATTGTTAGTTTTTTTTTTATTTTTTTTGCCTTTTATCTCAAAAACTGTTATTTATTCCCTTTTTTGCTTAGTTGTCATTGTATCTGGGTAACGTATCTTGAATGACAGTTAAAAGGAAGTTGAATTGAAATATCCTTTTTCATGTTTCAATCATAATAAAGATAAAGTTGTGTCATTACGTTTCATATTAATATTCGTTAAAAAAATGAAAATGAAATTAATGTTTTATTTAGGTTTCATTCATATAAATGTGAGTTTTAATTATTTGTTTTTTATTCACTTGAAAAAAACTATTCGGCCTTGTTAATCAGAATTAAATTTATATAACAGTTAGTTAAAGGGATCATTAAGTTAAGTTTAACTTAATATTTAACAAGTAATTTCATTGTTATTACGTTTTTCAATTTAAATTACTGAGAAATTACGGACTGAGACACGAAAATGTTAATTATATTCCAGGAATCTGAATTTAAGAGAATCCATTTAACGAAATATTGTATCTAAATGTTGGTAAAGTATCTTGATTATTAAGCTAATCTGCTGCCACACAAAGAGTCCAAATTAATTTATCTTATATATTTCTGTATCTCTTGAACCGTATGAAGATATCATATCAATATTTAATGTGGTTAAAGATGAAGTATTTTCGAGTTCATTTGAAGGGGTACAAATCTCTGTCCGGTTAGGGGCGTAGTAAGTAACTGCACCAAAGTTGCTCACTTCAGATGTGTTGAATTATTTCACGAAAAATTAATTCATGAATTGAGACAAAATAAATTTTATATATAAAAAGTCCTGGTAAATCTCATAGAGTTTTCATATGAAAGGACTATTTAGGTTCACTCTTACAGATCTTCAATTTAGAGTCAGCTTTTGGTTTATCGCATTACTTCGAATTGTGTAACACAAATGGACAGTCTTTAATAAGCTTTGGTATGTCTATATATTTAAGAGTTTACACATTAGATGGGTCCAGATCATTTGTGCGGCTTTTCACACACGCACACACACACAAACTATATAGGATTCATAAAACACATGTGAAATTCGAATCTTTTAACAGAATGTAGAACAGAACATAAATAAGTTTTAAAAATAGTAAAAGGTAAGTTAGACAAATCGAGATGGCGGTGTTTTATAAATAGCGTAATAGTGGTTTTACATAATGAAAAGCACAGTGAATAACTTGCTGTTATTTGAATTTATTGGGAAAGATTTTCTAAATTTCACCATGTTAAAAATATATCTCGATCTTGAAACAGTTAAAAATTTCAAATGCAAATATCTCGAAAACTTTAATAAATATATAATCGATTTATTAAAGATTGGTGTTTAAGAATTATTGTTTTAATTGGAGTTAGAGAAGAAATTATTTTAGAAATAATTTGTTTCAATATTCCAGATACTTAACTTCAGAACCCCATAATTCAGATCATGAACTCTCCATGGAGCTCTTTTACCGACCCATTGTAACGATTTGTTAAAGTTATACAGAACAATCAAAAACAAGTCCTTTCATTTTAAAACTCGCAATCAAATACTGATTCCTTTAATGGATGTTAAAGTGATAAAGGACATTTCATTAAAGGAATAAGTTTTTGATTGCGAGTTTTAAAATTAAAGGACTGTTTTTGAATGTCCTTAATCACTTTATCAAGTCAATATCGCTTTACCGAAAAAAAATATCGTTATAAATTTAGCCAACAAGACGAAATATCGGAAATAAAATATTATTTCAAAAGCATTTGATCGCTTGAATATTAAAAATTAAAGTTCCAAAATCAACATCCTGAAATTATTTCTTTTTTAAACTCTTATTTGTGAAACTGAATTTCATTTAATGGCAACAAGAAATTTAAAACTTAATTCAAAGACTAAATAATGAATACACGTGTCATTAAATGGTTACTATTAGTAACATTTTATTCGAGTTTATTTTAATTTTAAAGGAATTTCAATGAGACTTTAGTCTTAATAAATTTCAAAAATCAAATTAATTATTATTAATTTTTGGAAAAAAAAATATTTTAAAAATTATTTAATAAATAAAAAAGTAGCGACATTCCTGGCAACAACAAGTGTTGTAAATAGTAAATATAACCATAAACATGATTACAACATTTATTGTGTAATAAAGTCAGAATGCGTAGAAAGAACTCCTAATTCGGAGAATTTTTCAAGGAACCAATATCGGGAATATTTCAAATATTTAAACAACAACTACAATTATTGTCAAATTCACAATATCATTATTGCTTCAAAAAAAATTTTACTTCAAAATTCCTTCTTTTTATCAAGTCTCTCCATTTTTCCCCACTTTTGAAAAGGTATCTAACGATATCACAGTGGTCCAAAATGCTTTTTTTTTTTGGAAATAATTTTGTAATTTTTTTAAACGAAATTTCACATGAATATTTTTGAGGAGTTTTCCTAGTTGATCCAAAGTTGATCACCTCGGTTATGATGATTTTTAAAAAAAAATCCAAAACTTTATTTTTTATTTGATTAAAAAAATAATGTACAAACATATATTATATAATTCTCTATAAAAGTTATCTCTATATAATATTCTCTATAAAAAATACACTTACATGTTTGGGATATCTTTTATAGTTTAAGAGATATTTAGACCAAAGTAAAATTTTGACCATTTTTGAACAGAATTTTTTTTAGTTTTTGAACATGGATCCAAAAAGAAGGTGGTTACATTTTTTTCACTTTAAAATCAACTATTTCCGTCTGGACTATACAAAATTTTTCTCAGTTCTCAAAGAATTTCTAACGAATCCGAACAAATTAAGTGAAATACTTTACCTGCAAGCCCTATCGAATTATCGATAATTTTTCAAATATTTGTAACATTTGGCATTAAATAGATAAAATAGATTACATATTACGATATTGTTATATAATATGAAAAAAGTTGTCCTTAATGTAGGACTATAAAAATATTTCCATTTTTCCTTTCAAAAATATCCAAAATTCCAGTCCGGGGAAAACTTATTAAAAAAAAGTCACTCTGTTTAAGCACATTGCTCACCCTGCTGTTATTAGAGGTTTGGCCCAATACAGATTTGTTGAGTGGACAGCTAGCAAATATTGCTATATGTACTTTTTGACGATTTTAGCTTTAACATTTTTTTAACTAAAAAAAAAATATTTGAGAATTATCGAAATTCCGATAGGTCTTGCGTGGAAACTCTTTTCCATAAGTTCCATACTTTCATTCTTTAGAATTGGGATAAATTTTATAGTCCAGTAAGAAAAAAGTTCATTTTAAAGCAAAAAAGTGTTGTCACTTTTTTGGAAAAAACACATGAATTCCATGTTTTTTAAAAAATTCTATTTCAAAATAATATAATTTTTTTAGGCGATTCTGTTTTGTACGATTCCTGCATAAAAAATTATTCAGAATTTTCTACAGAATTCAGACAATATTTTGGAATTTTTTTGGACCCAAATGAAGCCCACAAAGTTCAGAAAACTAAAAAGACTTGTCCGAAAATGGGTCAAAATTTTATTTCTTATCTAAATATCTCATAAACTATCGTCATACTAACTTTGGAGATCCACTTCCCAATTTGCGTTTTGCGACCACTGTGCGGTATAATATCTATAGATATCACAGTCATACATTAATTTGAAATTACACCCTCATTTGTATTTTCATCTGTTTTCTTGAGCAAATTGTCTATAACTTCTTTTCTTTTCTCTCCTCTCTCTCTCTCTTTCATTTTTTTTTTTTGCATTTTAATAAGAATTTCTATTCAATTTATGGATTCTGTTTTTCTATCTTAAACAATAAAAAATATTAAAAAATTCTATGACGATGACAATTTTCTTAAATTTTTAAAAAAATTTACCTCCGATTCGATTTTTAGTCCCCCAACACAAGATAATTTGAAGTTTATTTAAAAATTTAAATTGAAAAATTATATTTTTATTGTTATCCTCCCTTTTAACCCATACAGTGATTGAGGGAATATTAGAACTGTCATTCAGTATATAATAAATCGTTCATTTATTACAGAACTGCCATAACTCAAAAAGTTAAAAATTTTCAGAAACTTTTTTGAATTTTTAATGAAAACTATACCATGATACACTTTTAAGACTTCTTACGGCGATATCGCTAAAGTTTACAAGAGAAATAAATTATCTAATTGAGATAATACGATTTTACTACAAACCTGACTGATATATGAATTATTACTCAATAAAGTCGTTTTTTTCCTACTCTCTAGTGATGTTACATCGAAATTTGCATTTTTTGGGGTTATGTCGATTTTGCTGTACATAAGCAAAATGTATAATCTAAGACCTTCTGAATTTGAAATTTGTTAATTTGTCTCTTGATGTGTCCATCTGTTCTTTATCCTTCTCCCTTTAAAAAAAAATTTGTCTTTAGGATAAAAGTCTTCATAGATTTTTCTCCAAGACCAGGCACTACTAAAGGGTGGCCAATTTCAAAATGCTGTACAGTATTCCGGATCTGTAGAAAATATGAATACTTATGCTCGTTTCTACATTAAAATATATCATTTAGTCAAGCTCAAGCACGGCTCTCAAAACCGAGCAGTCATTGTCTCTTTCTCATATGTATCATGGGGACTTCAACAGATTTAGTTCGAATTAGAGTTCCTCTAATTCAGTGAACTAAAAATAATCGACAGGAAATGTTGACACAGTCAACTAACCTGTAGCTTGTTAAGTTGCTCGTCGGCAAATAATGGAAGTCTTCCGAGTATCGCTATCTTTAATTTTACAGAAAAATTAAACCTTCACTCTTACAAGGTTCGGCAAATAACGGAATATCGTCAATACACATCGTGCAATTTGATTGAATCAAATAAATATTTCTTTGTGATTCCGTGAGTCCACCTGTGTATTACACAGTCAAAGTTAAAAATTATAGATAGATTTCTGAAAATTTCTAAAACCAGTTCCGCCCGAATTTACAGTGGGGCAAAATCGTTTTTTTTTCAGAATAAAACTGAAACCTTTGATTTGCTGGATGAATTTGTATCAAAATTATTCAAAATTTGGATAAAAAATGGGTAAAATTTCAGAGGATCGCGAATTAGACCTTAACTATCCATACACGTTGCGTTTGCACGTTATATTCGTTTAAAAGAAAAATTTAATTTTAAGTGAAAATTAGTGTTGACACTATTTCGAATAAAAAAACAAAAGTTTGTAATTTTTTGAATTAACGAACGGAAAATTGTTTATTTTTTTGGACTGAGTAGAAATATGAACCTTAACCTTTTTTTTAACTAATAAATAATTTTCTTTTTTCTAAGTTTAATACTTGTGGGTTTATATTTAAAAAAAATTCTCAAGATCTTGCAAAATTTTGAAAGTTGAAAATTAATTAACCAAATATCTCGAAAACTACAATCATGTATTTTTTAAGGTTTTGTCGGGACTTAAAACATTACAATTTTTTCAAAACTGAATAAAAAAATTGTTGCACAGATTAAAAAATTTGATGTCCGATGTACCCTAATTTGTTTCCCTATAATTTCCATGCCCACGGAGCTCTGTTGGAGTTCAAGTTCCCAAGTTTTAATGTTATACTCTTCTGTTATCATTATTTTAAACTTCTTTTAAATCCATCCAACCAATAAAAAAATTACTGATTTATTACCAAAAAATTCTGTCCCATTGTGCTCTTTTATTGGTAAAACATATTTTTGATTAGGACCTGCCTTTTTGCATGCAAAATATAATTTATCAACCTCTCTAACTTATAATAACCACTACAGGTAGAGATATAAACTTTAAAGTTTATTTTTGCATCAAATCAAAATCTAAGTCGATTTAACTATGTCCGTCTGTCTATCTGACAAAGTCTGAAATTTTAAAAATTTTGATACACCCCAAAGTCTGATTTGCTGAATGGGTCGCAATTTTAAAGATAAATAAGGCTTCTTCCTTAAATATGGTTCATAGTTTATAAAACTTTCAAATATGAACCGATTCTAAGACCTAATGGTCTTGAATATATGTTATTATTTTATTTTTATTTATATCAGTCCATATTTTGCTTTTGTATCATTCCCGAAAAATATCATTGAGCCTTAAAAACTATTAAATTAAAAGGCCAAATTATGTTAAAATTCGAAAGAATTAATTTTCTAATTTTTAGTTGAACAATATCGTTTCATATTTTGCTATAGCTCTCATATAACGTCCCTTCCCGGAAAACATATTTGAGCTTATAAAACTCTTATATAAAGACCAATTCCATTGAAATTGGGCACACTGATTTTGTCTGACAGTCTTTCATATATATTTTTAATTTGAACAATGTCAGTCTATATTTTGCTATTGTTCTCATATAAACTCGCTTCCCGAACTCGGTCCATATCTTCCCGGAAAAACAGGTTTGGGCTTACAAAACTAGCAAATAATGATAAATTCTATTGAAATTCAAGTATTTTTCTGTCTTCAATATACGTTATTAATCTGACCAATATCGGTTCATATTTCGCTACAGCTCCCATATACTATGTATTTTTAATAAAAAGCTAATTTCAAGAACATCTTGACATATTTCACTATAGTTTTTATAGAGTCCTTTTTCCGTAATCGCCGTTTAAGCTGATGATCGAATAAGTTTTTTGTTAGTGTAGTATTTTCTCATGCTAATTTTTGCTTAATGTTTGTGGTGCTAGATTCGGCACAGCCGAATATAGCACTCTTACTTGCTTTCCTTTGATTTCATATGACTAAATTACCAACAACTAAAAGAACAGAAGACAAAAGTTTTATTGTAAAACTTTTTTATGATTTTTCTTCTTCATTTTTTTGTATAAAATAAAATTCTTGGGATTAAAATTATTAAAAAATGGAGAAAAAATTTGTTTTTAAAAACTATTTGAAGTGGTCGAAAAAGTGGTTGAAAAAGTGGTTGTGGTTGGTTTGTCATTCGCACAGGTGGTTGGTTTCTTTATTTTTTTCATAAACTGATGTTGGCTCGCAGGTATCAAATTTACATTCTCATTAGCATAGACTTTATCATCATCATCAACATCATCATCTTACACATACACACATTCACACACACACACTCAAATAAAAAGGTAAACTTCATTTTTTGTTAATTTCTAGGAAAAATTTATAAGAATGAGGGGGAGTGATTTAAGTTTTAAGTTTCATCATAAAATATTTTTTTTGCAAATAACAACAACAACAACAACAACAATAAATTATTATTTTTATTGTTATTAATTAAATGTCTGTGTTAGTGAATGATGTTACCTGAATATCCTTAATGTTTTTGTTAGTTATTTTAAATTTGAAAGTTTAAAATCCAGTTTTGGACTGTTCTATAAATTTTATTAGGTTAAGTTAGGTTAGGAAGGGCGGAGACTATTAGGGACTCCGCCACTCGGAGACCCTTGTGGTACATTGCGATCCCATCTAAGTAAGTTGTAACTAAATAGAAATAAAGAAAATGAAGAATAATGACAGTGCAGAATTAGCTCATTGAAGAGATATCTGAAGAAATGCTATGAGAATCCTCCTAGCAACTCTATACTATTTATGAACCCCTACAGACCATCCAATCTATAATCATAGATATCGAACAGTTCATCAAATTAACGAGTACCTAATAACCTCTGTCTACGAGACTGCAGACATGGACAATGGCACAATACATGCTCCGCTGTCTCCCCTGAAAAATTTAGGGGTGTCCCTATTTGTCAAAAAAATAAATTTTGAAAAAAGGTCCCCATGTATGTTTTAAGGAAAAAATGAGTGAGAGATCTGAGATCTATTTTTTGATAAATTTAATTAAATCTTAATATGGAATATTTTATTAAAAATACAATTGTTTGAGAAGGATATTAAGTCCTTTTTAAGATAAAATCATTTTCGGAATTGAAAAAAGAAAATATGAAAATTAAACAGTGGGACTGAATCGTTTTTTTTTTTTTTTTTTTTTTTTTTTGGAATTTAAACTGTAACTTTTGATCGGCTGGATACATTTACATGAAATTTTATGTAATGATAGCAGAGGAGTATATCATTATGACTGTAGCAGTTAGAACCCTCTAGGGACTCAATGGTCAGAGTTATAGATGCGTGTCGTATAGATGTACGATTTCAATAAAATTTTATTCTAAGATAGCAAAGTTGTAGGTGAGTTTAAGTTTAGAGTTTGAACTTTGTAGACCAAACGAAGGCCGGAGCACAGGGCCCCAAACTAAGGCTCCTTTGTTTTAAAAATATATTTAAAATGATCCAGATTCCTTAAATCTGAATTGATTTAAAAAAAAATTTCATTCATACTAGCTATTTTTAAGGGAATCAAAAGTTATAAACCTTTAAATTTAAATTTTCCAAAAATGCCGATTTTTTGAAAAAAAAAAAAAAAAAAATGAAGTTACACTCTTTTGAATTATAAAAAGTTTTTAAAACTGAAGGTTTGGAGAACATGTGTTTCCCTAATTTGACCCATTTTTTTTTTTCAAAAGATCCCAATTTTCGGCTGAATATCTCATATTCAGATTAATATAATTTTTAAGGGATTTTTATATTTCTATAGTTATTCAAGCGATATTTGTTAGATTTTTTTTGGGGAAATCTGGCTCATATTTTTTAGGACTTATATTAAGCACGCAAGCTATAAAAGTCTAATAAAGATGTTACACTGAATTTAGAAATAAATTTTTAATCCCGAGTAGGCCTAACCACGTAAGTACTTTAACTCCGCCAGATCATTTTAAAAACCTCTCGTCTCTGTCCATGCAAATGTACCAATAAATCGATTTGCACAAAGTTTTATAAGACATTTAAAAAAATATGACCTATATTAAGCCCGCTAAATTAAAGTTCATTTTTAATAGAGATTTACAATGATTTTCTTTATACAATTCTTTTGTCTAAACTAACGAACTTAAAAGAAAATCATCATGGTCAAGCTGGGTAACTTTGCTGGCTATGCCGCTGACCACCTTGAACCCCTCCAGATCATTTCCAACATAGCACACTTCTAAGCTTGTTAAATTTCATTATAATACCTCAAACAGTTCTTATGTTACAGAATTATTTCCAATTAAAAATTCGATTTAAGATCACTGTGCCACATTTTATAAAAATTTTGAAGGAATTTTAAAGAATGAGAATTACAACATACATTAAGCCTGCTAGTTTAAAGCTTAATTTTAAAAGAGGTTAAATTTTTTAAATGAATGTTTTAAAAATCACCATAGCATATGTGACCAAATTTGGAGGGGGATTGAATACGCGCGTGTCCACGTAGAGCCTTATACTCCTACAAATTGACTTAGAATGATCTCACTTCTGACAATGTGAAATTTCATTAAGATGCCTTTAACGATTCTTAAGCTACAGAATTTTTTCCACAAAATCCATTAAGACACATTTTCTATTGAGAGATCTAGTTTTGATCTGGGGAAAAAATCTTGGAAAAAGTGGAACTATGAGACCTTAGAGAAAATTTTTCGAATATTTGATTTTCGAAAACCGTTAACTATTTCAGATTTCTTTATTCTGAACTTGATTTGTGGTCTATGGTCTACTTCTTACAGTTTGCATAAAATAAATAGTTTCATGTCATTCTCTGCCAAATGTGATTAACTGATTTGTTTAATATATTTTTTTTTTTTTATATGAAAATATTTGTTTATATAAAATTCCTTTGATAATTCTCAATTTCCAATTAACTCATTTCACATATGCACACATTTGAGAAAAAAAAAAAAAAAAAACTTATTTATGAAAAAGAAGGACATCAAAAGCAATTAACTGTCAATTTACAAAAGAGAAAATTCAAAAAAATATAGTAAAAATTTCAAAGAATTTCTTTTATAATTTATTTTATTTCATAACCAAAAAATCCAATTACACTTTTACAACACAGTTTTTTTTTTCAACACTAAAAAATTATTCTTAATTTCAGAAATTTTTCTTAATTCACTTTAATCAAAAAAATGCTGAAATTTATTCTTATTTTTTGGTTTTTTCTTTTAAATTTTTTTTCTTTAATTTTCCAAAATACACATTTTTCTTTAAATTTAACTAATTAACAGTTACTTTCACATTTTCTTATATCGAAAGTTGTTTAAATAAAATTTTAGCCGTTATAATTTGAAAATATTTGAAAAAGAAAAGAAAACTGAAAATTTTTATTATTTTCTTTGATTTAAATTCAAATAGAACACAACCGTTTTAGGGAGAAACTCAAAACAAACTGATGATTGAATTCATCAGTTATTATCAAGGATAATGGGGATACATGGCCTCTGTGTGCTAAACATACATACAGCACACCAAACACTCGATAAATACAACAAAAACAAAACAGTTGCTACTTTTTTCCTTTTTTCCTTTTTAGAATCGAATGATTTTCAACAAAATGTTAATAAATGAAGCAACATGTTGTTGATGATTAAACATTAATTGTTGCTCAACAACATGTTGCTTTAGTTTTTAGTTTTGTGTTTGTTGTTTTTTACTCTTAACTTATGTTTCTTTTTTAAGAAAGAGAGAGAGGAGAGAGTATAAAAACTTTCTGCGCATGAGATTGAATGAGCGAGTATAAGTTTTTTGCAGGAATAAGGATGCCAGATTGAGAGAAATAATAAATTCTCATTTCTGTTATTAAAGAATATGAAATTATAGAAATTGTTGCGATTGTGCCTGAAGATTTATTTTAGAGAATTTTTCAAAGGCATGAACAACTAGACATATGAGTGCCAGAGGACACAACAGTTTATTTTTCATATCGAGTCAGATTTAAATGGACTAAAAAATTTAAAAGTACAAAAATTATTTTAAGTTATAGAAATAATAACTAAAATTGGTACCGAATAATAGATAAGAATTTCAGCATTATATAAATTTTATAGTGGGTCAAAAAGTCCATATCATAAGTTAAGGCCTTCAAAATAAATATATCACCTTTTCTATGTTTTAAACGAGGATTTTTATACTCTTTACCACCACAATTGTTAATGAGAGCATATAAATTTTGTCATTCCGTTTGTAAAGCCAAGAAGGTAAGTATATATATTCCTTAATTAAATCAAAATCTCTGTCGATTTACCTACTTCCATTTGCCTATCAGTTGATGACACGACTACCTCCTAAAAGTGAAAATTTGAACATCCGTTATGGCTAAACTTTCCAATGAATTTTATGAAATTCAACAGACTGATATTTTCTTAAATGGAGAACGCTACGCTTTACTGTGTACTCTGAAACTTTTATTAAGGCGATAAAACCTTAAAAACAAAAAATTAAAAACTAACCAAATTTTGGATAGTGCTCGGGGGTGTAGCATCCCCCTTTAATATCGCATAACTCAGAAACTGTTACTGGATAATATAAAGTACGAAATTTTGAAATAGATCACGTATTACTTGATCGTACTTGTCAGAGTTTCTTGATATTATACCAGGATGTTAAAAAAATAATAAATTATGTGCTGTAGCCCCTAAGATTTTCCTCAGAAAGTTTTTCCGTCAACATTTTGTAGCTACAGGAAACGTCTTTGCTCTCAAAACTCTTTTTTAGAAAAAATTAATTCTGTAACCTTGGAACGATTCAATACTTTTTAACTTTCTTGAGGTCATTTTTGAAGTTTGGCTTAGGATATATTCTTTGAAAGATTCTCTTGGACATTCTTAAGGTGTTTTTCCAAGTCCAGCAAAAAGAAAAACTTTTGATATACACATTCACCTCTAAATCTTTGTTAACTAGATATTTTTATTTTTCAAATAACTACTTTTCTAACGATACTGCACACTTATATAAAGAGTTTTCGTTACCTTTTAAAAATAAACTGAAACTTGATTCCTCCCAGAGAAATGTGCAGCATTCTTTCATAAACTTTTAATAAAGAAATAAATCTATTAAATTAAAATTTTTTTCTAAATTCCTAAAAAATTTATTTTACCATTATTTCCTTCCTTTTCTTTCCATCTGGCATCTCCTTAATATACTACACTTGAACTTGGGAAATTTTGCAGAAATCTCCCTTTGACTCTCTCTCTCTCTCTTTCATTTGTAAACGTGTATTGGTATTTGTAAGCAAACAAGTGTTTTTTTTAGCTTTTCCTAAGGACTAAGGACTCGTGTTATACCGTCTAGCCATTTGAAATAATCGACAATTCATATCCTTTAAAACTTTCGCCTGTTATTTTCTCTCAATGCCCAGCAAACACATATGGCAAATGTTTGTAAATGTGTGTGTATGTGACGAATTGACATACAAACACAATTCTTACCTGTCTGATTTTCATTTCACTTATTTTCAATGTAATTGATTTAGTTTGAGAGATATGAATGAAATTGTTGTAATAAAATATATTTTATTCCAGATGTTTTTTTTATTAAAAATAAAACGATTTTTATTGTCTCGATATAAAAATGAACATTAATTGTTCATGACAACAAAATGAAAATGTGGAAAAAATATATTTAAAGATATAAAATACGAAAAAAGGACTCAATTAAAGAAATTATTGTTAAAGTGCTGAAAATTAAGAAATAAAAAAATTATAAAGATTTATTGAAAATTATAGTGATTTTCAGTTTATAGCAAAAAAAAATTTGAATTAAAGTACATTTTTCTTGTGCTATAAATTTCTCAAAAATTATGTTGACTTTAATAATTTTGTTCTCTTTTTGGTTTTCAATCTTTCGATTGTCATTCACATTTATGACAACAAACTGAAATTAATTTCATTGTCATGTTGTTGCTGGTATCAATAGCAAACAATATGTTGTCACAATTTCAATCAAACAGAAACTGAATATTGTTACGTATATGTTTTGCCTTAAATTTAACGTGGGATGATCAAAGAAATTGGGAAAAAAGGGGATAAAATTAGTAATTTTTAAATTAAAATTAAAAAAAAAAAAATAAGTCTTTAAAAGACAAAGAAGAAATTGTGAAGCAAATTCAACGTTGAACATAGTTGATTTGAGATTGTATATATTTTTTCATTTAGTTTAAATTAAACGTTTTTACGTTTGTGGTGAAATAATATTGTACAGAATCTTTCGATTTTAATATATAAAATTATAAAATTTTTGAAAATATTAAAATTTCATTGTGAAACAATATTAAATTAAAATTTTTTATGTATGAAATAAAATCATAAATGAAACTTAAATTATTTCACTTTTAATTAATTTTACATTGATTTTTCATGTGTAGAAATGAGCGATTAATTATATATAAGCCGAAAACTGATCTTTCAGATTTCCCCTATCGGGTCAGATGTTATTTTTTAAATTTGTAGAGATATAAATTTTAAAATAAATATGATTGATAATGGGTATCAAATAACAGATACGTATCTCTGTTATATATAAAATTTATTTTATTCTGAATAATAAATTAAATAAATTAATAAAATTTAGATTTTACATGAAATTTATATAACCAAATCGATCTTTCTAACACTTTTAAAGCATTTAATTTATCCTAATAAAATTTAACATGTTTAGGACTGAAATGTTTTCATGTTGATTTAGAAGTGTACAGCTGCCTATCTGGTCAAAATTATTTCCACTCTCTGCGATATTGAAGATACAAATTTTGAAAGGAAATTTTTCTTAACTTTAAAACTTGATTTATTACCGATATAAGGATCATATACTTTCCATATTCTTTGGGTAGAAAAATCCTAATGGCACTGTTCTCAACCAGTTTTAAAATACTGTTATAATAGTTTTTCCCAGACCTTAAAATGTTATGTAGAAAACAACATTATTCAAACATCACATGGTAATATAGAAAAATCCAGATGGCACTGTTTATAAATAGCCTTTATGGGTGTGTACAACTATTATATTATGTAGATGTATAAACATAATATGTAACTCCCGTTATTTTTCCCTGATTTTGAAAACCTCGTATTAATATATATTTTTAAAGAATAAAAGGAAAATTAATAATTTTGTATGAATATCGAATATTGTCCTTAATATCTCACAACCAACAGCAGCAACAGGATGGCTTAAGTTAATTACCTTGTAACACAATTTGTTGTCAGTATAACAAAAAATGAGAGCGACAGCTCATATATTAACTTACAACGTAAAAAACATATATACATTTTTTTGGGGATTTTGTGAAACTACAGTAAAGACTCGTAATAATGACAAAATTAAAAGATTCCTAAATTTGAAGGCCATAGAAATGAAGTGACTTTTTCAAAAATTTAAAATCATTTAATGTGTTTCTAAAACTCACTTTCCCATATTTCTAGCTTTCACTGTCAGACCTATAAAGTGAATAAAAAAATCCATCTTGTTAATTTATGAAACATAATATTTTGTACTTTTTCTGGTTTTTTATCCTGATTTTTTTGTGAAATAAAAAATAATCATAACCAAAGACAATTTTTCATTAAAAAACGAAATATGGAAAAAAGCTGGTAAATTACGATGAAAGAATAAAATTACCTACAAATTAATGTGGAATTACTTTAATAACAGTTATTTTATATTCATTTTCTTTAAAAGTTTGTCTGAAAGCAAATAAATATTGATTACAACAAACAAGTTATTAAGAAAAATTATTAGTTTCCCTTTTAGTAATTTATAGAAAACTTTTGGAGGCGCATAGGGCAAGTAGTCGGTGACCCTACAAACCTCTATTTGATCGATTTGAACCGGGGAGTTGTTGTATATGCACGCAAAGAAACGTCACTTTGCAATATTTTCGTCACAAGCATACATATATTCGCGGCAAACATTTATTGTTATCATAAACATGTTAATTGCTGAAGTTATTTTATTTATAAAAACTATTGTTATTAGAACTAAATATTAGTTTCAGTTTACTGACAAATGAATATGAACAAACATACTTTTTTTGACAATTTGTGCTCAGATGGAAAATTATTATTTATAAATTAAAAATATTTATTGTAAAACTAACAATATTTTTTATTGGAATAACAATAATTTTAGTCGCGATAACTATAACTATTGTTATTAGTGCAAAGTCACAAAGCGAATAAACAAATTTTTTATTACAATAACAATATTTTTTATTGGTATAACAATAATTTTAGTCGCGATAACTATAACTATTTTTATTAATGCAAAGTCACAAAGCGAATAAACAAATTTTTTAGTTACGGTAACAATATATAGTAACAATTGTATGTTGCTTCTCGTTCATATTTTTTTCTCTACGTGTATTTTGAATATTTTAGAATCACTAAATTATTTACCCGTAACTCACCGCTACAGAAGAAATAGATACACTCATTCGCAAATAAGACTGAATTTTAATTTTTTCATATTGAATCAGATTTAATTTTAAATTGACTTCAAAGCTTTAAAGCTTTTACACGATCTTCTTAAAAAGAAAATGAAAAATATATGATCATGATATCGGTATGAATAAAATAAAAGTTAAAGCCAAGAAAAAACAAATTTAGTTTTTTTAACTTCCAGGATATAAGAAGAAAACGTGTAAGGCATTATCTGGTAAGGGGAACATAGTGGTACCACAACGCTTTTCTTTAGTAATTCCGTTACTTTGAAACTATTAAATATTTTTGAACGATAAAAGACACAGAAAAAATATTACTACCACCAAGAATAAGAATACCGTTCCACTCAGAATGTCCGTTCATCTGTCTGGCAGGATGACTGGCTGTTCATGTAAACCTTGTGAACAAAATTATGGGTCCATTATTTCACCTGCCCCTCATACAAATCGGTATTTAAGGTCACAAACGTCCTAAATATGAAACAATTTTAATGTAAATTCTAAAACAATGTGTCAAATTATATGAAGATCGGTACATTATTTCTCATAGGCCCCATATAACTCCCCTTCAAATATCACTTTGAAGGGCTTAAATCTCACAAATACTTTGGTGTTGTAATAAGAATTAGTCAAATCAGACAAATATAGGCAAAAATCAATATGCAAAATTTTACGAGGGTCGGTCCATAATTTCTTTTGGGTCCCATGTAACATCCACAGAAAAAAAACTTTTAGTAGAAATCCCACATGAAGGTTGGTACCAGTATAATGTACTGTACACTTGAGCATAAATTTAAAAAATACTTTATACGAGGGTAGTTCATTAATTTTTGTGTAGCTACCACATATAACCAACAATGTGTGGTGTGGACACAAGAAAAAATTATTTTATTTTGAAGACGAAATTTGGAAATACAAAAAAAGTAAAATTTTTACTTTTTTCAACTAAGAGATTCACTTCCCGAACCCCAAGACTCACTAGAAACACACGCTTCTCCAAGTCAATGGGAATGTTTATGTGAAAATTCGTTATTCTTTATCAGTTCCAAAGTTACAGATTTATTTCCAAATAATATGTTCCTAAAATTATATCCAAATTGAACGTGGTGGAGGGTATTAAAAATTCATCATAATCGAGTATAATTCGAATTTAAATGGTAAAAGCTTTGGATCGGATTAAAATCGCAAAAAGCGATGTTGTTTTTAGTCTAGTGAAAGTGATACTTTCATTCAAGCTTTTTTTTTGGACTGGAGAATTTTCATAGAATTCATTTAAATTTTGTTTTGTGAATTCCTTTTCTGTTCGTATTAAATTTTATTTAACAATTATTTTTGGTTCCATTTCTTGCTTTGAAAATTTCAAAAGTTTCAGAACTCCATTCCAAATCGTCTGCATATTTTTTCTAACTTTCTATTTTATATCAGCTGCAGCTGGTAAATTCTCCCTCAAAGCCAAAACGTCTTAAGGTTGAAAGTTTATTTTTAATTTCATTAAATTAAAATCATACAAATTCACTTTTATTATTATTTCAATTCTATTTAAAGAGCACAAATTAAAAGAAAAACCCCAAAAGACATAAAAACTGGATCACATTGCAAAAAAATGTGAAGACAAATTCTTCAAAAATTCTCTTTTACCATGACTTCAATTCCAAGGACATTTGAGAGGATGAAGATGAAAGATGGGTTTGGTTGGTTTTGGTTTGTTGCTTTCAACTTGTTGCAAAACTTCCGGACGAATAGTGAAATGTTAGTGAAATGCAACTCAAATTGTAAAGTAAAGTAATTAATGTGAAAACCTTGAACATGACTTTCACAATAAAACTTTTGTTTTTTGCTTTCTCTTTTAACCACAATTATGTTTTGTGGCAAATTCCTAACAAAGTTCCTTTCTATTATGTCTAACAGGAGTATTATGGAATATTCTCTATATATTCATGCATAAGTCCGTCTCTGAGGTTTCTAGCAGGAGTTTAATATTTATTTCCTGGAATGAGGAAAACATACATAAAATAACTATTTTATGAGAACAAGTAAGAAGTTATAGTCGGTCAAGTCCAACTGTTTAATACTCTACACCACATTGTTGATTATATGTGGTAGCTGCCAAAAATAAATGAACCACCCTCGTATAAAGGTATTTCTTTGATTTATGCTTAAGTGTACAGATAACATCCATGTGGAATTATTGCGTTTTAAAATAGGAGCTAGAAGAAATTATGGACCGGCCCTCGTAAAATTCCGCACATCGATTTTTGTTCATATTTGTCTTAATGTCAACATTTCTTATTAAATACCAACGTATATGTGAGATTTAAGCTATTCAGGGTGATATTTGGAAGGGGTTGTATGGGACGTATGAGAATAATAGAGCGATCCTCGTATAATTTGGCACATCATTTAAAAATATCATAAAACTAATTTGTGCCAAATTTCATTAAAATCGCTTTATATTAAGGATTTTGGGGCCTTAAATCCGCATTCCAGGAGGAAAATTTGTACTTCCGATTTCAATGGGCATCGTCCTTGGCCAAAATAATGATACAAGCCAAATTTCAGAAAGATATCTTTAAAACTGCCAGCCAGCCTGCCAGACATATGGACGGACATCGTTAAAACGTCTAACGGTATACTTAAAACTCGCAGTGGCACAAGTTTTTTTCCCATTACAATTTTTGGCCAACGCATAATACCCCAACCACTTGTGATGGTGTAGGGTATAATAATAAGCTGATTTTATAAGAAAATTCTTTTGTATTGGATTTTCTTTCTCCTCTGAATGTTGCAGAGATAAAATATATAATAAACCTACACAAACAAACACACCAGCACAAATGTGACTTATGAAATGGAATGCAAACACACAAACACCATTAAGTAGCAAGATTTTTCCTTCTTTATGCCAAGATGAGATTGTGGTTTTTTACTCGATATGAGAAACTAATAGAGAATTTATCTTTATATAATTTCTATTCATACATAAGTGCCATCTTAAAGTCCTTTAGAGAGGAATATTTGTATTGAAGTACTGAGGGATATGAACAAAAACACAATGGGTCATAATGGAAAAATATTGATTGGACTGACTGTGTTGACTTAAAATTTAATGTCAAGTTTAAAGCTCAAGTTCACAGAAAAACAACCATTTGCGATTAATTTCATATGTGGGAGTTATATGAGGTCTATAGGTGAGCCGATCCTCGAAAAATTTGGTTCGACGTTTCCTGGTTGTGTGTATCTTAACCAAACGAAATATGTGTGCCAAATTTATAATGCCAGTCGGACAGATAGTCGGATGGAAATAGTTAAATAAACTCAGAATATAATTCTGAACGGTAAAAATAAAAGTGTAACACAATTTTTTCTCCATGTTGCAAACATCGGCTCACCTATAGTAGTTAAGGGTATAATGAAATTAATCAGTGACGGTTATTCCCATTTCAATATTTAATTTCACATAGTGATACCCAAAGTTTAAGCTTTAAGCTTGTTCTTTGTAAAACTAACGGGGCCGGCCCATAGAGTTCTAAAGTTGGACATTAAAGTACTTAAAACGTTCAAGATCCTTATATCTTAACCGATTTTCAATGATTTTCATGTCAATTATTATTTTTAATGTTAAACAACGAATATATTTAGTTAATCCGATTAAATCAGTGACTAGAAAAAGTTCATACTAAAATGATTAAATATTTTCAACAAAACTCGACTTGATCCTACTAAAAGTTGGGAGAACTTGATAGAAAACCTGGTTCAGTTAGAAGGAATGGTTCACATAAGGTTTCTAAAGCCAAAAAAATATAAAGCATTTTCAAAAGAGCTTCCAACCAAATCCAGTAGGAAAGCAGTCCGGTTAGCTCTCAGTGCTCGGTACGGAAAACTAAAGCTAATGCAGACTTAAAAACATACAAGGCTTAAAAGATCCTGAAATAAAGGCTGCTTTTGAACCCAAAAACAGAACATGGAATAGTGGGATGATGAAATGTATGTTCAGGCAGATTTTTCGCAACTTCCTGCTCAAAAATTTGAATTGCTAATGCTCCGGGTAGCTCAGTGCTCGGTACGAAAAACTAAAGCTAATGCAGACTTAAAACCATACAGGGCTCAAAAAGATCCTGAAATAAAGGCTACTTAAAGTTTTGAAGCCAAAAACAGAGCGCGGAAATTGAAGTCAAATTTTCTACAAAATATTACTGTTGGATAATGGATGATGAATGTATGTTCGGCCAGATTTTTCACAGCTTCCTGCTCAAAAATTTTGTGTTGCTGATGCTCGAGGGAATGATGAAAAAAAGTTTAAGACCCAAAAGCCGTCAAAATTTCCCAAAAAGTTTTTGGAATGTCAAGCAATATTTAGTTGCAGCCAAAGAAGCCATCATATGTTACAACTGGAATTATACTTCATAAATTGTCTATTTATTTTTGGCCTGACTTGGCATACTGTCACTAGTTAACACGCCCTTAAAGACAGAAGAACCAATAATGTGTATTCGTAGCAAAAGAGACAAAATCTCCATTTGCCCTGAGCTAAGGCCAGTGACCAGATATTTGGCTCTTGTTAATAGAGAATTAAAGAGAACAAAAAAGGTATCTAAAGTGCGGTAGATTTAAAACACAGATGGACTCCCTGTCCGCGCAGTATAAAAACGTTAGTAACAATTATTTCACGAATATTTCAACAATTTTCTTTTTATCTGAAATTATTTAATTATGTCCCATTGTGTTATAGTTATAGTTATAGACAGATATATATACATCCTTGTTATTACAAGGATATATTTGCATATAAGCTGAGTAAAGTATGTCATCAGTGTAATGTTATGTTACAGGATTATAACACACAAACTACTTTACCTACACTTACACACCAACACACCTTAATATTAGCTTTAACCACATATAGGTTATTTGTTGTAAACCACATAAAAGGACTGAAATTTTACTTTGATAGAAATCTGTAAAATTTAAAAAAAAACTGTTAAATTTAAAGTTAAAACTTAATTTTATCAATTGAGTTTCCAGGAGAACCCAGTGAAACTAAACACAAGTAAAAATGCTATATTCGACTATGCCGATTTAATTACCCTCCACTATTGCATTTGAGACATAATTTATTCCAGGAAGTGGTATGACAAAGGATTAATAATCAAGTATCGTCCGATGATTGTCAAATTGGTTTCATATATTAAGAAAGTTTAAAAAATAGATCGCATTTAAAGCATTTTATGCGAAGAGATCTTAAATGGGAACTATAACAAATATGGCCGATATTATTCAAATTAGTAACATATATTTAAGAAAGTTAGAGCAATAATTGCTGTCGAATTTCAGTAAAAGGTTTCAAGTTAAAAAGTCTATATGTTCCGAGAACAAGAATCAAATGGCAGCTGTTGAAAAATAGGACGAACTTTTTATTAAAA
>PYHX02000413.1:17552095-17588428 GCA_004302925.2 Cochliomyia hominivorax | reverse complement strand
AAAATAATTAAAAAATCAATAAATATTTTAAAATGTTTTCAAAAAAAAAAATTTAATAAAAATGTAAATTTTCGCTAAAAAAATATAAAAAAATCAAGAAGAATTTTAAAATATATTTTTGAGTAAATTGAAACAAAGAATTTCAAAAATAAGTGATTAAAATAGTAAGATTTTCAAAAAATTTTTGGAACCCCAATTTTTGAAAAAAATTGAAAAAATTTTTACTTGTTCCAATAAAAATGAAGGCAAGTTTTAAAACAGTATTTAGGAAGAAATTTAACCAAAAGAGAATATATTTTCCGAGGAGTCATTAAATTTTATAGATAAAAGTTTCGAAAATATTTTGCTAATGAAACAATTTTTTTTAAATGAAATTAATAAAAATTAAATAAAAAAAAGATACGGAAAATATTAAAAATTGACAGAAATTTTTCCAATAAAAAATCTATTTGTAGGTTTTTGAAAAATTTTTATAAACAAAACATTAATTTTTCTTAAAAAATTATAGATGATCACGCATAAACTATGTAATACCCTACACCACATTGTTAGTTACAAATGGTAGTTAGCAAACCTTCAAGAACGACCCTCGTATATATTTATTTTCTAACTTATACTTAAGAATTTAGTTATGATGTTTAAGCTTTAAGCTCCAACCTTAATTTTGTTTTAAATGTTTCATTGACAGTCAACCAGCCAGATGGACAGACATCTTTAAATCGGCTCAGAATTACTTAATAATTATGAGTCGTACAATATACTTAAAAGTTGGGGTAGCAATATTTTTGTGCCCATCACAATCGTCTGCGCAGAAGTATAATATAATTTGTGGTGTAGGGTTTATAAATAACAAGCAAATTTTCTAAAGATAATTTTTTCTTAAGAAAAATTTATAATTTTTTAAGAATTTTTTATACAGAAAAAATTTTAAGCATTTTTTGTAAACAAAAAAATTTAAAACTAATTTTAAAAAAATAATACATTAATTAAAAAAAAAAACAATTTTTGAAAAGAAAAATATTGTTAGCAGTTTTTCTAAAGGAAAGAAATTCTCTAAAAGAAAAAGTTTAAGCAAATTCTCTAAAGAAGAATGCAGTTTTTAAAGAAAATATGCAAGCATTTTTAACAAAAAAAGGGGAAATAAATGTAATTAATATTTCTAAAGAAAAAATTTCAATCAATTTCTATAAAGAAAAAAATAACAAATTTGAATGGAAAATTTGACGTAATATTTTCAAAGAAAAATTTTTCAGAAATTTTTAGAGGGAAAAATATCCATCAATTTCTCTAGAGAAACAAATTTTGAGCAATTTTAATGCTAAAGAAAAAAATAAAAAAATAAAAAAAAAAATAAAAAAATTATAAAGAAAATATATAATTTTTTTAAAGTAACAAATGGAAAAAGTTTTTGAAGAAAAAATATTTAAAAAAAATTTCTAAAACAACGAAAATTTCAAAAAATTTTTAATGCAATTTTTCTAAGAAAAAGATTAAATTTTTTTTTTTAAAGAATTTTTCTATAGAAGAAATAGCAAGTAATTTTCAAAAAAAATCCAAGCAATTTTTCTTATATAAAAAATAATTATAAAAAAATTTGCAAACAATTTTTTCAAAGAAATAATATTGCCATACATTTTTAAGAGAAAACATTTTTTATAAATTTTCTAAAAACAAAAAATTGATTTTTTTCGACAAAAAAAAAAAAAAAAAAAACAAAATCAAAAGAAAAAATTGCCAGCAAGAATTCAACTTTTTTAAAGAAAAAATATTAAAAAAAAATTACAATTAAAAAAGAAAACCTGTAGAAAATTCTGTATAAATGTTTCTGATAGAAAAAATTGTAATCTATTTTCTAAAAAAATATAAAAAAAATTCTCTAAACGACAATTTTTTTCCATAGAAAAAAACTGCCGTCATTTTTTTAAAGAGAAGAATATTTTTTAAGAAAAATGCATGCAATTTTCAAAAAAAAAAAAAAATGCAATAAAATTTTTCTGAAGAAATAATGGAAATAATTTTTCTAAGAAAAAATTTGTCAGAAACTTTTTAAAGAAAAATTAAAGAAAAAAACCTAAAGAAAAAATAGAAAACGTTTTATCTATTATTATTATTATTATTATTATTATTATTATTATTATTATTATTTTCAAAATTGTTAGGCAAATTTTCTAAAAAATAAAAATTGGAACAAACTTTTCTAAAAAAAAAAAAAACAAATTTTCCATAAAAAAATTTACGAAATTTTTATAAAGAAAAAGATTTTTCTAAATAAAATATTTTAGAGAAATTTTTCTTAATTGAGTTGGTCCAGTTAAGCAATTTCTTTCCCCCAAAAAAAAAATGTTTTTATTTTGCATAATTTTTCTCTTTACACATACATATGGATATGCATATGTATGTAAGATAACTAAAAGAAAAAAATGTGTGTGGGTGTGCGGGTGTTTGGCTTCTCTTTAACTCTGATTCTTGAAGTTTCAAGTAAACGAGAGATATAAAAAGAGAGAGAAAAAATATTAAAGAACAAATAATAATTATTTTATCATTGAAACAGATGTGTGCGAGAGTGAGTGTTTTGTGAAGTGTTAAAGTGAATTAATAATTGTGGAAATATAAAGAAATTTAGATAAAAATCATCATTCATCATTTAAATATTTATGTGAATTATTTATGGAAATAATAAATAAATAAAAATAAAATATTTATAATAAATAGAAAAGTTTAATAAGGAACATAATTTGTTATGTATTTATTAACGTATGAGTAATTTTTAAATTAATTATTAATCATACGTTTAGTAATTAATGTTATTTTTTGTAAAAAAACAAGGTAAAATTGGTGTAAACAATATTTGAAAATTGTTTTTCTGTATGTGAAAGTAACAGCTGTTACTTTTAATTTCTTTTTTATTGTTTTTATTTTGTTTCTTAAGAAAACTGTCAAAAGTTTTCCACTACAAATGCGCGTGAAGTAAGTATGTTATGTTTCATACATACCTACATAAAATTGCAAACGTATACATAACGATAATAATATACGTACATTTAATGAGTCATACAATTTGTTATATTTGTGGCCATAACTCTTTTTTCTACTGAACCGATTTTGATAATTTTTGGAGCGGTAAAAAAGTACATAAAACTGAATATTATAGCAAAAATCATTCTAATTGGTCGACAAATATTTGACAATTTTATGAAAGTTCTTCGCTTAAACCTAAAGGAGGCCTAAGATATCGGTCTTTATCTTTTATTGTAATAAACCGACTTTGCTGGTTTTAAATAGCAAACTTCTCAGGACTCTAAGAAATACTCAGGTTTATACTCATTGAGCTCTGTCAGTTATTGCGGTTGTGAGACAGACGGACATAGCTAAATCGACTTAGATTTTGCCTTATTATAAGAATGCACATACATTATGAGGTATGAAATGATTCCTTCTTAGCGTTACACTCGGAATGACAAAGTTAATATATCCACTTCACCACTTGTGTTGGTTGGTGGAGGATATAAAAATTCAATATTATTAAAATATTTTGAAATATTAACGATTCTAAGAACAAATGTAAATTATATATATTTTTTATTTCCGTTGATGTGCAAAAAATCATATGTATTTTGCATTTATTTAGCTGCGGGTATTTTATTTCATTTGTCGATAAATAATTTTTTTTCCAGGTAAAATTGTCTCCAATAAATTGTTATTTGATTTGGTTTTAAACTTTTTGATTTAATTCTAAAAATAACTCAATAAAGAAGTCAATATAATGTCATGGTAATCCATATCTCATTTATATCTTCTTTATTTTCCATTTATTCTTAAGGTTTATATAAATACAATATCAAGGATATCAGGGATTTATAAGAAAAACTTAGATAATTTTAATTAAACTAGAGAGTTTTTTAAATTAAATTTCAAAGAATCTTATGAAATGGAAAAAAATTAAGTTCAATATCAAAAGTCGTAGTACAAAGAAATTTTATATTTTACAGAAATTATTATTTTATTTTATTCTTCACAGAGTTGGGATTAATTAATTGAAAGGAAATACAAAATTTTCATATAATAAGTGTAAGAATGCAATATTCGGTTAAGTCGAATCTTCAAAACCTCAACCACAAATGCGTGTAAAGAAAATATGTTTTGTTTCGTACATACACATTCAAACATATACTCACAGAAGTATACAATATCTAAAAGTTTTTCTTATATAACTCAAGAACACTAAATGATTTATAAAGTACCGATTTTGAAAATGGTAGCGATGTACAGCTTAATATTATGGACAAATTTTATTCTTATTTGAAAATTTATAATTGATAATTTTACGAAAATTTTTCGCTTGAATCTAGAAGTTGCCTCAGATATCGGTCTATATCTTTTGATATACTGAACCGACTTTGCTGATTTTAAATGAGAAGCTTTTAAGGATTTTAAATAAGAAACTTTCGGACCATATTTCATTGAACTCTGTCAATTATTGTGGATGTGAGCATGCCAACAACAGACAGACGGACATAGTTAATTCGACTCAGATTTTGATTTGATGCAAGAAAATATGTATGCATTATGGAGTCTGAGATGATTCCTTCTTAGTGTTATACATAGAGTGACAAACTCACCACTTGTGGTGGTGGAGGGTATAAAAATCAGAACTTTGAAAATGAATCTGAATTAATATTTGGAAAAAATCTGAAAAAATTGATTTGAAAATTTTTTGCGAATTTTTGTTAAAAATATATTTTGAATTTATAGTGAATTTTCATAAAAATTTTCTTCAAATTTGAAATTTTTCATAAAAATTTTCTTCAAATTTGAAGCGAATTTTTCTAAAAAATTTTCTTCAAATTTGAAGTCGAAATTTTCTCGAATTTATGATGACTTTTTTTAATTTCTGGTGAATTCATCCTCAAAATTTGCCCCAAATTTGAATTGAAATTTTCTAACAAAATTTTATTTAAATTTATGATGAAATTTTCTAAAAATAATTAAATATAAATTTATCATCACTTTGTATAAAAAATGACCTATAATTTGTGGCGAATTATTCCTAGAATATTTGCTTAAAATCTGCGGTAATTTTTTCTCAAAATGAAAAATTCTCCGAATTTTTGCCAGATTTTTTTTTCAAAACTGTAGCGAATTTATCTAAAAAAATTTGTATTAAATTTGTAGCGAATTTTTTTTTTTAAATTTCTTCAAATTTAAAAAGTTTTTCCACAAATGTGTGTTTATTTTTTGATCTAGTGATCTTCGTTTTTGATCTAGTGATCTTCGTAAAACATGAATATATTGATAATCGATTAAAATCTGTGACCAGAAAAAAGTGCATATTAAAAATATTAAATACTTTTAAGAGAACTTGGTTCCTCATGAAGTTCTGCCGTCAAACTGTTTCCAATGTTATTTAACAGTATCGGAATAAATTGTCTGTTGATCGAAAATCTGGTTCATGTATAAGAAATGGTCTACAAGATGTTTCTACAGTGAAAAAGATAAATGAGTTCCCAAGACATCTGGTAGAAAAGTAGACCCCTTAGCTCAGTCCTCAAATTATTTGGTACGAAAAGTTTAAAAACATACAAGACTTAAAAAGTTCCTTACAGAAACACAGCTATAAATTTAGAGGCTACAAGTAGATCACGGAAATTGAAGTCTATTTTTCTAAAAATAATATTCCTGCTAACAGATACCGTAACTTTTTGGTAAAAAATTCTAAGTTGCTGATGCTTGGGATAATACTGAAGAAATGTTTAGGACCAAAAAGCAGTCAAAGTTTCCTAAAAAGTTTTTGGTATAGCAAGGAATATACAGTTGCGGCAAAAAAGCAAATATTGTTTACAAAAAAAAAAAAAAAAAGGAAAAACGCTGCTTCCATTCATAAGACTTGGCATCCTTTCACTTTAGTATGGAAAACAAACCCATGAGTGGTACAAGAACCATTGTGTGGTATTTGTACTAAGATAGCAAATCCTCCAAACTGCCAGAGCTAAGGTCAGTTGAGACATATTAGACTCTTAATAAAAGAGAAATGAAAAGTACAAAAAGGGTGCACAAAAGTCTGCTAAATTTTAAAAGGAGATAGACCATCTGCTCGAGAAAAGTGACAGAAAGCTCTATAAAAACTTGAGATTAAAACGATAAACATTTTTTTTAATTGTAATAATAATTTCAATCAAATTAAAAAAATGAAAACTACAAGTTTAGTGATTTCGTTTTTGTTATATATGTATGTTAAGAATTTTTTTATCTCACTCCTTAATTTGTGTTAAATTTTAAAGATTTTTTAGAAAATTTGGTTTGTATTCGCTTAACATTAGTGGTGCTTCAAGTATGTTTCGAATTTTTTGTTGAAAATTTGCTTCAATTTTGAAATAAATTTTCACAAATATTTTGTAAAGATTTTTTCTTTTTAATTTGAATTTGAAAAACTAATTACATATTTAGAAATTCATTTCAAATTATATTTATTTATTAAAAATATTTCAATATAAAAAAATCATTAAAATTTTCCATTAAAGTTTTGCTGAAATTCCTCATAAAAGGAAACACGATTATATCAAATGATAAAATATATCAAAGGAATTTATTTAAATCATTTCCTATTCTCAATGTGAGTGTGAATGTATATGTGAATGTAAATGTAAGTATGTATGTTTAAAATAAATGTTTACATACGAATAAATGTAAAATCTATTTTTTTTCTTTGTGGCAAAACAAGAGAATAGATACAAAGAAAAAAATGGCGTAGGGTTTTGCAAAAATAAACCCACCACAGGAAACCATGATGATTAGTTTCCGTTTCCAGGTTGCACAAAAGACATTCATTGAAACATCTAAACAAATACGTGCAAAAGATATGGTTACACATATTTAACTTTAAAAATAAAAATGACATTTTCCACAATATTCCTATGTGAGTGCGTGTGTGTGTGTGAGTATTTGTATTTGTGTTTGTTTAGAAATAAAGTTCTTTTGAACATTTGGGCTAAATGTTAAGGATATTTTTGGATTTTCACTGTTGGTGTTTTTGTTGTAAATTTAACATTTTACAGTTGAAAAGTTACAAGTTATTAATGAAACGCTCCACAACAACAACAATAACAATAACGAACTACAAAACATAGAGAAAAAGAGTTAAAAGGAAAGTTTTGTTAAAGAAAAGAAAGAAATTCAAAGTTACTTTTGATTAATTTTGAAATAATTATGTTTACAAACAATAATAAAATAAGTTTGAATTCATTACAGTGTTAATAACAACTAAAATAGAAAATTCGAAAATAAATTAAAAACTTTGAAAATTCCAATTAAACTAAAATAAATCTTAAAATTAAAAAAGATATAATTTTTATCTGAAATTAGAAATTTAAAGAAAATTCTAGAAATATTTATGAACTTTATTATGCTGTGTGATACGCTAAGAAGAAATCATATTTGACCATATAATGATATATATTCATGCATCAAATCAAAATCTGAGTCGATTTAACCATGTTCTTTTGTCTGTCCCTCTGTCTTTCCGTCTGTCTATTTGTTATTAGCACGCACACGTTAGCAATAATTGATAGAGGTTCATGAAATTTGGCCCAATTATTTTTCATGGTCTGTGGGCGTTTTCATGTTTCTGTGGGCGTTGCATGGAAGCCAAAAGTAGTTATAGATCGCTTCTCGTAAAATTTCGCATATCGATTGTTGCTTATATTTGTCTTGATACGAACAATTCTTATTACAATAATATTTTTTGATATTTGAAAGGGAGTATGAGAGACCTATGAGAAATAATGGACCGATCCTCGTATAATCGTTTTAGAATATCATAAAACTAGTTTTTTGCTAAATTTCATTAAAACATTTGTATGGTGGCTAGTTGAAATAATGGACCCCTTGGGCCAAAATAATGACACATGCCAAATTTAATTAAGACATCTTTAAAACTTCGGTCTGCATTTTGTTCCTAAAAACGGAACGGACATCGTTGAATCGAGTCAGAAAGTGAACCTGAGTCGAACGGTATACTTTAAAGTAGAAGTAGAATACCCCAACCACCCTTGGTGGTGTAGGGTATAAATATCGGTTCAGTAGATAAACTTATTTTTTTTATTTTTAGTTATATAAGAAAAACTTTCATATACTGTATGCGATTATTAATGTATATGTGAATGTATATATACATATAATGTACTATTTTTTACATCTATTTCTGAGACATTTTTGGTGGAGGGTATTAAAGAGTCGGTTTAGCCGAATTTCGCACTTGTTTATATTTTCAATTTTTATGTTTATATTTTTAATTTGTTCATTCCACCCCACTGTTACTAAAAACCTTCATTTTAAATTAGTCTTTTTATTCTAATTAACAATAATTTGTGGTTTTATGTATGCGAATTTGTATTTTTCAAATATCATTTTCATTATAATTTCGCAATTGGTTTAACAATTTTCAAAACAAAATATAAACTTTATTAGAATTTTTTTTGTTTGTTAAGCATTTTATTCATTTTTCAGTTTTATTCCCAGTATTATGGCAACATAATTATAGTGACCACTAACATTCCTATAAAACCTTTTATAGATTTCGCTTCACATATTTCAAACTATTTTTGTTAGTACTCGTAACTAACTAATATGATTTTAAATTTAATTCAAATCAATTGATACGAAAAATATGCACACAAAAGTACAAACTCGAACATGTTTCATTAATATTATGTAATTAACCCAGTTGATCATTTTCCCAACACCAAAGCAAGTTTCATACTGAAACTATAACAATTTCGCTAAAATAATCTTCAGAAAATTTGTGTTAAATTTGCAGCAAATTCTTTTAAAATAATTATTACAAATTTGCTTATTTTTAGAAAAATTCGCCAATTATTTTTAAGAAAAATTCGCTACAAATTTGAAGAAAAGATTCTTGAAAAGTACGAAGCAAATTTTAAGCAAATTTTCTAGATTAGTGAAATAACTGTTTAAAACAATTTTTTACTAGAAAATTTTCCTTAAAAATGTGTTAAACATCTTTTTCTAGAAAATTCGCCTCAAATTTGTAACAATTTTTTTCTAGAAAATTTGTAACAAATTTTTTCTAGAAAATTCGCTTCAAATTTGTAAAAATTTTTTTCTAGAAAATTCGCTTCAAATTTGTAACAATTTTTTTCTAGAAAATTCGCTTCAAATTTGTAACAAATTTTTTCTAGAAAATTCTCTTCGAATTTGTAAAAAATTTTCTCTAAAAAAATCGCTTCAAATTTGTAACAAATTTTTTCTAAAAAATTCGCTTCAAATTTGTAACAAATTTTTTCTAAAAAATTCGCTTCAAATTTGTAACAAATTTTTTCTAGAAAATTCGCTTCAAAATTGTAACAAATTTTTTCTAGAAAATTCGCTTCATAATTGTAACAAATTTTTTCTAGAAAATTCGCTTCAAAATTGTAACAAATTTTTTCTAGAAAATTCGCTTCATAATTGTAACAAATTTTTTCTAAAAAATTCGCTTCAAATTTGTAACAAATTTTTTCTAGAAAATTCGCTTCAAAATTGTAACAAATTTTTTCTAGAAAATTCGCTTCATAATTGTAACAAATTTTTTCTAGAAAATTCGCTTCAAAATTGTAACAAATTTTTTCTAGAAAATTCGCTTCATAATTGTAACAAATTTTTTCTAAAAAATTCGCTTCAAATTTGTAACAAATTTTTTCTAAAAAATTCGCTTCAAATTTGTAACAAATTTTTTCTAAAAAATTCGCTTCAAATTTGTAACAAATTTTTTCTAGAAAATTCGCTTCAAAATTGTAACAAATTTTTTCTAGAAAATTCGCTTCATAATTGTAACAAATTTTTTCTAGAAAATTCGCTTCAAATTTGTAACAATTTTTTTAGAAAATTCGCTTCAAATTTGTAGCGAATTTTTTCTAAAAAAAAATAATTTTTTATACCATTTGATCACCTGGGTTATTCACATACATATGTATGCATATTTTATGTAATTGTGCTTTTGCATATCTACACATGTCTATTTCGTTGTATTTGTGTGTGTGTTCAATATATTTTCACTGTCATGGTCAATTGATGTTTTTGTCTCTAAATGATGGTTTTTCAGTTCAAATTACAATTTTATTAAAACACAAAATATTTTCCACATTGTTTACTTTTCAAATATCCATAAAACACAGATACAGATGCAGATACATAGAAATATGAAATTAGATTTTGGGTCAGGTATAAATTTGATTTTCAACTACAAATTAGGATTTATTTTTTGAAAAATAAATGATGATTTTTAAAATCTAGAAAATTCAACGGTCGAGAAGAGCAGTTATTGCAATAAAATTTTGTTGAAGCATTTTTCTATTTCTAGTTTAGAATGTGGTTGTCAGACTCTCACTGTGCTTCTACCCACACATTCATAAACAATACATCAACAATATATACTTAAACACACAATTGAGTTGTGTAGAACAAAAGAAAAAAAGAGCTAAAAGCCACTTCTATCAAATGGGATTTTGATAGAATTCCACTACCTAATTGAGGAGTTATGTGAATCCAGGGGGAAAACATTTTTAAAGGCCACTTCTCAACAAACAATTTAACTGGGTTTTTATGGTTAATTTTATCCCAATAGTGGAAAAAAGGTTGTAATTATTTTTAGACAAAATTAAATAAACATTTTATTTTGTAGTTATTTTTTTTAATAAAACAAAGTTTAAAAATCTTATGAAAATAGTGACAAAATGTGCTTTATTGCATTATTTTCGATAAATGTCCTATTTAGAGAACATTTTCGATAAATCTCCTATTTAGAGAACATTTTCGATAAATCTCCTATTTAGAGAACATTTTCGATAAATCTCCTATTTAGAGAACATTTTCGATAAATCTCCTATTTAGAGAACATTTTCGATAAATCTCCTATTTAGAGAACATTTTCGATAAATCACCTATTTAGAGAACATTTTCGATAAATCACCTATTTAGAGAAAATTTTCGATAAATCACCTATTTAGAGAAAATTTTCGATAAATCACCTATTTAGAGAAAATTTTCGATAAATCACCTATTTAGAGAAAATTTTCGATAAATCACCTATTTAGAGAAAATTTTCGATAAATCACCTATTTAGAGAAAATTTTCGATAAATCACCTATTTAGAGAAAATTTTCGATAAATCACCTATTTAGAGAAAATTTTCGATAAATCACCTATTTAGAGAAAATTTTCGATAAATCACCTATTTAGAGAAAATTTTCGATAAATCACCTATTTAGAGAAAATTTTCGATAAATCACCTATTTAGAGAAAATTTTCGATAAATCACCTATTTAGAGAAAATTTTCGATAAATCACCTATTTAGAGAAAATTTTCGATAAATCACCTATTTAGAGAAAATTTTCGATAAATCACCTATTTAGAGAAAATTTTCGATAAATCACCTATTTAGAGAAAATTTTCGATAAATCACCTATTTAGAGAAAATTTTCGATAAATCACCTATTTAGAGAAAATTTTCGATAAATCACCTATTTAGAGAAAATTTTCGATAAATCACCTATTTAGAGAAAATTTTCGATAAATCACCTATTTAGAGAAAATTTTCGATAAATCACCTATTTAGAGAAAATTTTCGATAAATCACCTATTTAGAGAAAATTTTCGATAAATCACCTATTTAGAGAAAATTTTCGATAAATCACCTATTTAGAGAAAATTTTCGATAAATCACCTATTTAGAGAAAATTTTCGATAAATCACCTATTTAGAGAAAATTTTCGATAAATCACCTATTTAGAGAAAATTTTCGATAAATCACCTATTTAGAGAAAATTTTCGATAAATCACCTATTTAGAGAAAATTTTCGATAAATCACCTATTTAGAGAAAATTTTCGATAAATTTCCTATTTAGAGAAGATTTTCGATAAATCTCCTATTTCGATAAATCTCCTATTTAGAGAAATTTTTTGATAAAAAATCTATTTAGAGAAAATTTTCGATAAAAAACCTATTTAGAGAAAATTTTCGATAAAAAACCTATTTTGAGAAAATTTTCGATAAATCACTTATTTAGAGAAAATTGTCGATAAATCTAATATTTAAAAACAATTTTAGTTAAAAAAATATTTTATAAAATTATCGATAAATGTCTTATTTAAAGAAATTTCTTGATAAAGACAATTTTAGAGAAATTTTTTTATTGACATTTTTTTCTTTACAAAAAAGTTTTGATTAATTTTTTCTTCTGAGAAAATTTTTTGAAACAACACAAAAATATTTTCATAAAATTTATTACAAATTCTTAATAATTTTGTGTTTAGAAGAGAAGAATAATAAAAACCAATAAATTAAATTTTGCTTGTTTTTAAAGAGTTCAAGGAAAATTAACGGGAGTTTAGTTTTAAAATTAATTTATTTATTTAAAATTTTAATTATTTCCAATTTACCACTAAAACCAAATGTAATATTTATTCTGAAACATCTGGATAAACAAAATTTTACAATAACAATAAATTATTAATTTATTCTTTTGTGTTTAAGTCAACTTTGACATTAATTAGAACAGTTGAAATAGAATTATTATTGTATATGAAAAAAGGACAGAAAGGATTGTTGATGATTACTTTTTGTATTTTAAATTAAAAATTTGGTTGCTGCATGGCGTAATATTTATTTAATATCGAAAAAAAATAGAATTATAATCTTAACGGTTTCGAAATTATTAACCTGTATATCTGTCAAGTTTTTGTCGGTCTCATCCTTGACTGGTATTGTTACATTAAATATCAGAAATTACTCTTTTTCTTATTTTTATTTCTCACGATTTATGGTGTCAAAACAACCCAAAATACGAATAAGAACTTTTAATAAAGTTAATAATTCCAAAAAAAGGTGCAAATAAAATCAAGGCGGAAAACATTTTAATTAAAATGATTTTTTTCAAATGAAATTAAAATCTTAAATTAGTTTAACAAACCCAACAACAATTTTTCATATTTTTTATAATCTTTATTTAGTGACCTTTTGCTGACCCCTCGCTACAACACAGTATGATTTATTTTATGATTCTTTTCATTTGTCTAAAAAAGTTTTGTTGGGTTATTTAGTCCTTGAATTTACATACATTTCTTATTTATTTAAAATTTTTTTCCAGACTGGTTAATCCTTAATTTTTTTCAGTTAAAAGGAATAACAACAAGAATTTTTATTAAAAGTTGTTCATAATAAAAAATATATTAAATCAGATTTGAAATAATTTCTGCTTGTAAGTTGTTGGAGTATTTTCTTTAAATGACAATTTTTCATGAATTTCAGTGAAAGAGAAAATTTTCGATAAATCTTCCATGTAGAGGAAATTTTCGATAAATCTCCTACTTAGAGAAAATTTTCGATAAATTTCATATTTAGAGAAAATTTTCGATAAATTTCATATTTAGAAAAAATTTTCGATAAATTTCATATTTAGAGAAAATTTTCGATAAATTTCATATTTAGAGAAAATTTTCGATAAATTTCATATTTAGAGAAAATTTTCCATAAATTTCATATTTAGAGAAAATTTTCCATAAATTTCATATTTAGAGAAAATTTTCGATAAATTTCATATTTAGAGAAAATTTTCGATAAATTTCATATTTAGAGAAAATTTTCGATAAATTTCATATTTAGAGAAAATTTTCGATTTCGATAAATTTCATATTTAGAGAAAATTTTCGATTTCGATAAATTTCATATTTAGAGAAAATTTTCGATTTCGATAAATTTCATATTTAGAGAAAATTTTCGATTTCGATAAATTTCATAGAGAAAATTTTCGATTTCGATAAATTTCATATTTAGAGAAAATTTTCGATTTCGATAAATTTCATATTTAGAGAAAATTTTCGATTTCGATAAATTTCATATTTAGAGAAAATTTTCGATTTCGATAAATGTCATATTTAGAGAAAATTTTCGATTTCGATAAATTTCATATTTAGAGAAAATTTTCGATTTCGATAAATTTCATATTTAGAGAAAATTTTCGATTTCGATAAATTTCATATTTAGAGAAAATTTTCGATTTCGATAAATTTCATATTTAGAGAAAATTTTCGATTTCGATAAATTTCATATTTAGAGAAAATTTTCGATTTCGATAAATTTCATATTTAGAGAAAATTTTCGATTTCGATAAATTTCATATTTAGAGAAAATTTTCGATTTCGATAAATTTCATATTTAGAGAAAATTTTCGATTTCGATAAATTTCATATTTAGAGAAAATTTTCGATTTCGATAAATTTCATATTTAGAGAAAATTTTCGATTTCGATAAATTTCATATTTAGAGAAAATTTTCGATTTCGATAAATTTCATATTTAGAGAAAATTTTCGATTTCGATAAATTTCATATTTAGAGAAAATTTTCGATTTCGATAAATTTCATATTTAGAGAAAATTTTCGATTTCGATAAATTTCATATTTAGAGAAAATTTTCGATAAATTTCATATTTAGAGAAAATTTTCGATAAATTTCATATTTAGAGAAAATTTTCGATAAATTTCATATTTAGAGAAAATTTTCGATAAATTTCATATTTAGAGAAAATTTTCGATAAATTTCATATTTAGAGAAAATTTTCGATAAATTTCATATTTAGAGAAAATTTTCGATAAATTTCATATTTAGAGAAAATTTTCGATAAATTTCATATTTAGAGAAAATTTTCGATAAATTTCATATTTAGAGAAAATTTTCGATAAATTTCATATTTAGAGAAAATTTTCGATAAATTTAATATTTAGAGAAAATTTTCGATAAATTTCATATTTAGAGAAAATTTTCGATTTCGATAAATTTCATAGTTAGAGAAAATTTTCGATTTCGATAAATTTCATATTTAGAGAAAATTTTCGATTTCGATAAATTTCATATTTAGAGAAAATTTTCGATTTCGATAAATTTCATATTTAGAGAAAATTTTCGATTTCGATAAATTTCATATTTAGAGAAAATTTTCGATTTCGATAAATTTCATATTTAGAGAAAATTTTCGATTTCGATAAATTTCATATTTAGAGAAAATTTTCGATTTCGATAAATTTCATATTTAGAGAAAATTTTCGATTTCGATAAATTTCATATTTAGAGAAAATTTTCGATTTCGATAAATTTCATATTTAGAGAAAATTTTCGATTTCGATAAATTTCATATTTAGAGAAAATTTTCGATTTCGATAAATTTCATATTTAGAGAAAATTTTCGATTTCGATAAATTTCATATTTAGAGAAAATTTTCGATTTCGATAAATTTCATATTTAGAGAAAATTTTCGATTTCGATAAATTTCATATTTAGAGAAAATTTTCGATTTCGATAAATTTTATATTTAGAGAAAATTTTCGATAAATTTCTTATTTAGAGAAAATTTTCGATAAATCTCCAATTTAGAGAAAATTTTCGATAAATCTCCAATTTAGAGAAAATTTTCGATAAATCTCCAATTTAGAGAAAATTTTCGATAAATCTCCAATTTAGAGAAAATTTTCTCTAAAATCCAATTTAGAGAAAATTTTCGATAAATCTCCTATTTAGAGAAAATTCTCGATAAATCTCCTTTTTAGAGAAAATTCTCGATAAATCTCCTATTTAGAGAAAATTCTCGATAAATCTCCTATTTAGAGAAAATTTTCGATAAATTAAGAGAAAATTTTCGATTTCGATAAATTTTATATTTAGAGAAAATTTTCGATAAATTTCTTATTTAGAGAAAATTTTCGATAAATCTCCAATTTAGAGAAAATTTTCGATAAATCTCCAATTTAGAGAAAATTTTCGATAAATCTCCAATTTAGAGAAAATTTTCGATAAATCTCCAATTTAGAGAAAATTTTCGATAAATCTCCAATTTAGAGAAAATTTTCGATAAATCTCCAATTTAGAGAAAATTTTCGATAAATCTCCTATTTAGAGAAAATTCTCGATAAATCTCCTTTTTAGAGAAAATTCTCGATAAATCTCCTATTTAGAGAAAATTCTCGATAAATCTCCTATTTAGAGAAAATTTTCGATAAATTAAGAGAAAATTTTCGATATTTAGAGACAACTTTCGATAAATCTCCTATTAAGAGAAAATTTTCGATATTTAGAGAAAATTTTCGATAAATCTCCTATTTAGAGAAAATTTTCGATAAATCTCCCATTTAGAGAAAATTTTCGATAAATCTCCCATTTAGAGAAAATTTTCGATAAATCTCCTATTTTGAGAAAATTTTCGATAAATCTCCTATTTAGAGAAAATTTTCGATAAATCTCCTATTTAGAGAAAATTTTCGATAAATCTCCTATTTAGAGAAAATTTTCGATAAATCTCCTATTTAGAGAAAATTTTCGATAAATCTCCTATTTAGAGAAAATTTTCGATAAATCTCCTATTTAGAGAAAATTTTCGATAAATCTCCTATTTAGAGAAAATTTTCGATAAATCTCCTATTTAGAGAAAATTTTCGATAAATCTCCTATTTAGAGAAAATTTTCGATAAATCTCCTATTTAGAGAAAATTTTCGATAAATCTCCTATTTAGAGAAAATTTTCGATAAATCTCCTATTTAGAGAAAATTTTCGATAAATCTCCTATTTAGAGAAAATTTTCGATAAATCTCCTATTTAGAGAAAATTTTCGATAAATTTCCTATTTAGAGAAAATTTTCGATAAATTTCCTATTTAGAGAAAATTTGCGATTAATCTTTGTTTAAGAAAAGCTTTTACTAAATTTTCCATAAAAGAAAATTGTCTGTACATTTTTTCTTTTTTTATAACAATTTTTCCATTTAGAAAAATTTTGATATTTTCTTAGTCTTAGAAAGTTTTTAAAATGTTTAAATTTTACAATTTTTTACCTTCCAATAAAATTCTTTTTTGATTCATTCTTCTATGGATCAGAAATAATAAAGAAATCAGAAAAATATTGACAGTTTTCTTCTTACGTTGTGTGTTTTCTTATTCTAATAAAATTCTATTACTCAAACTTTTGACAGACAAATCGACAACAAGAAGGATCAAAATAAAAATAATAAAAAATCATCTCCGATAAAATTAATTTTGTCATCGTCTGTTTACTTAATGCAGTTAGAATGATGATGATGAAGATGATCATGATTACCTTTATTATTATGTTAATGATGATAATCATTATCGTTGATAAGCATGTTTAACGGAAAGATAATAAAAATTCTTAACTTAAATTTATTTACTGTACTGTTGTTTGTATTTAGATTTATTCCATTTTTTATTGTTGTTGGAAATGAACACAAAAAATCATTCCCGTGTTGAGTTTTTTCAATATGCAAATAAGAACTTTAAAAAATAAACTTAAACACACAGACGTAAATAAATATTAATATACACAAACAGTAACACTAACACATAGAGAGAGTGAGTGAGGGAGAGTGAACAAACTTAAATTGACACCCACAAACGGTACAAGGATAAACATTTTATTGCATAAACATGATTTTATTGTTGTGAATAATGAATAAAATAAAATAAACAACCTTCAGCAACAACCTGTGTTTAGGATTAGAAGAGTGAGAAAATTAGATACTGTTAGAGGGGGAGAGAGGATATATTAAAACGGTCAGAATAACCCAGTGATAAAAATAATTGGAATAGGAAATGCAAATGGCGATTTGGGAATAATAAGCTGATAAGAATGTTATAGTCGATCAAGCCCAACTATGTAATACCTTATTCCTCGACGACCCTCGTATAACTTTAATTTTGTGAGAATATTATTAAGTGTGTCAAATTCGTATAATTATGCACATCCATTTTTGCTTATATTTAGCTTAATTAGACCAATTGTTATGTGAGATTTACGTTATTTAAAGTGTGTATTTGACCTATGAGAAGAATAGACCTACCCTCGTATTATTTGTCATATCACTTAAAAATATCATAAATTAAATCGCTTTTTATTTAAAGGACTTTTTTAAAATTAACACCTCATTTCGCGAGGACATTTTTATGGGAGGTACGTGAACTATTGGACCTAACGTGGCCAATTTTAATAGGCCCTTGTCCTTGGGCCAAAATAATTGTATGTACCAAATCTCCAAAAAAATATCGACCTGAACAAAAAAATTCCAACTGATACTTTATGGTGAGTGTAACTCCATTTTCTTTCTGTATGCTACAAACATGAGCATAAATGCATAAAACCTCAACCACCTACGGTGGTGTAGGGAGTAAAAACGGAAACTAAGAAATTAATTGAATTAATTTAAATTTTTTAATTTTGAAATTAATTTTTCTTAAGGGTCATTTTAAGGCAGCTGAAGCCTTATTCCTGCGGTTGCTAGAATTCATTCCATCTTTTGAAATTTTATTCAAACATTTTCTGTAGCTGTTATTTTCTTTTTTATACCCTCCACTACCACAAGTGGTGAAGAGGGTGTATTAACTTTGCCATTTCTTGGGTAACGTTAAGAAGGAATCATGTCAGACCTCATAATGTATTTATATTAATGCATTAAATCTTAATCTGAGTCGATTTAGCTATGTCCGTCTGTCTATCTATTGGTCTGTCTGTTGTTCGCCCGCTCACATCCACAATAATTGACAGAGTTCAATGAAATGTGGCCTAAGTATTTGCTACAGTCCTGAGTAGTTTCCTATTTAAAACTAGTAAAATCGGTTCAGTATATAAAAGAAATTAACCGTTATCTAGGTTCAGTAAAAGAAGTTATAGTTAAAAATGTAACTAATTTTATGACCCATTGAGTGTTCCAAGTTATATTTGAGAAAATCACTTATATATATTCTATACGTCTATGAGTTTTTGTGTGTGGATGTAACGTAATTGTTTCAAACGCATTTATGGTGGAGGGTATTAAAATTTTGGCATAGCCGAATTTAGCATTCTTACTTCTTTTCTATTTATTTCTTATTTCATCATGTTTGTTATGCTTACAAAAAAAGAGAGAAAGTAATTAAAAATTGGTCTTTTGCTTCAAGGTATTTTATTTTATTTAAAAAGGAATCATCTTTGGGATTTATTTCAAAAATTCTATTTTTCATAGATAAAACAAAAAAAAGGAGAGAAAAATCTTTGTAAAGAGCCGGAATGGAGGAGGAATAAAGGAATTGTTAAGGGCAAAATAAACCATTTTTTCACAGACATTTAAAAAATGATTACTTTGTTTTTATTTGTTGATTAATAAGAAGAAAAGAAAAAAAATAAATCTACAATTTAATGCTTAAATGCAAAAAGGTATGAAATTAGAAACATTTTACTTGGAACTTAATAATTAGCAATTATTTATTGACATTTTTCTGGGTGAAAGATTAAATGAAAAGGTTTACTGTTTCCAAAATCGTTAAAATTAATGAGACGTTTTCTAATTGAAAAAATTGGGAAAGTTTACACTTAGACAAATGAGTTGTAAATCAAAACGAAATAAATAAAATGGACATTTATCAACTTTTTACTAGAAATAAAACAATTATCGAAAATTTATCACAAATTTTTCTTTACAAAGAAAATTCATTGGAATTTTCTTAAAAATGGTATTTCATCAAACTTTTTTCTACAAAATAAATCTATCGAATATTTTCTCTAAAACAAAAATTTAGCAAAAATTTTCTCTTAAAGAGAAATTTAATATAAAATTTGTTTCTCTAAAAATCTATTTTTTTATTATCATTAAACGAGAAATTTTCTAAAAATTTTCTCTAAATAGGAGATTTATCGAAAATTTTCTCTAAATAGGAGATTTATCGAAAATTTTCTCTAAATAGGAGATTTATCGAAAATTTTCTCTAAATGGGAGATTTATCGAAAATTTTCTCTAAATGGGAGATTTATCGAAAATTTTCTCTAAATGGGAGATTTATCGAAAATTTTCTCTAAATGGGAGATTTATCGAAAATTTTCTCTAAATGGGAGATTTATCGAAAATTTTCTCTAAATGGGAGATTTATCGAAAATTTTCTCTAAATGGGAGATTTATCGAAAATTTTCTCTAAATGGGAGATTTATCGAAAATTTTCTCTAAATGGGAGATTTATCGAAAATTTTCTCTAAATGGGAGATTTATCGAAAATTTTCTCTAAATGGGAGATTTATCGAAAATTTTCTCTAAATGGGAGATTTATCGAAAATTTTCTCTAAATGGGAGATTTATCGAAAATTTTCTCTAAATGGGAGATTTATCGAAAATTTTCTCTAAATGGGAGATTTATCGAAAATTTTCTCTAAATGGGAGATTTATCGAAAATTTTCTCTAAATGGGAGATTTATCGAAAATTTTCTCTAAATGGGAGATTTATCGAAAATTTTCTCTAAATGGGAGATTTATCGAAAATTTTCTCTAAATGGGAGATTTATCGAAAATTTTCTCTAAATGGGAGATTTATCGAAAATTTTCTCTAAATGGGAGATTTATCGAAAATTTTCTCTAAATGGGAGATTTATCGAAAATTTTCTCTAAATGGGAGATTTATCGAAAATTTTCTCTAAATGGGAGATTTATCGAAAATTTTCTCTAAATGGGAGATTTATCGAAAATTTTCTATAAATGGGAGATTTATCGAAAATTTTCTCTAAATGGGAGATTTATCGAAAATTTTCTATAAATGGGAGATTTATCGAAAATTTTCTCTAAATGGGAGATTTATCGAAAATTTTCTATAAATGGGAGATTTATCGACAATTTTCTCTAAATGGGAGATTTATCGAAAACTTTCTATAAATAGGAGATTTATCGAAAATTTTCTGTAAAAAGGAGATTTATCGAAAATGCCTACATAGGAGAGTTGTTGTAAAAGATAGAAATTAAAATAGTATGATGGTTATGAATGGTATTAGGGGTCACTTATCGTATAATTAATATTTTATATACAAAAAATATTTGTTCATTAAGTATACGTTACGTGAAACTATGTTTTAATTGATGTTCAGTGGTGATGATGAATTATCATTATTTTTCATCTATTTCTTATCTCAAACGTAAACATTTTTGTGTATAAATTAAATTAACATAAATTTCTTCCCGCCACTTCAACCGACATTTTACTATTTTCAAATACTTGAAATTTTGGCCTGAAGCAAAAATATGGAATTCGCTTTTATTATTAGAATGACAACAATTAGTAAGATTGATATCAATGTGAGTGTGGATGTATGTATGAATGTGTGTAATATTGTAATCTACTTAAAATAGGAAACACGATAATGAATTACAAATAGAGAGAAGAAAACAGGAAAACAGAATATTTCTGTGAAATACAAAAGGTAAATCCCACATTCGAAATCGCGAGGAAGAAGAGGGAAGTAAATTACTTAATTAAATAATAATGAAGCAATTCTGCTATAAATTAAGATAAAGACTAAATCTTAAAGATTTTGATATCAACTACACACACAAAATACACACACATATTCATGTAAACATGTCTGCATACGTGTTTTTAAAAATGCAGGGGAAAACATGTCAAAAACATAAGAAAATCTTAAGAATAAAAAAAAACAGAAATTAAAGAAGAAAATCTTAAAGACATTTTTTTTCAATCATCGAAAGAAAATTAAAGGAAAGAAATCATAAAAAGCTAAAAAGGTGAACTTGAAGAAAATTGAATAAAGTTCGAAAAAATGTCATATTAAATAGAAATAAATATATTTTTCCTATAAAAAGGAAATTTATCCTATAAAAGGAAATTTCCTATAAAAAGGAAATTTATCGAAAATTTCCTATAAAAAGGAAATTTATCCTATAAAAGGAAATTTCCTATAAAAAGGAAATTTATCGAAAATTTCCTATAAAAAGGAAATTTATCCAAAATTTCCTATAAAATGGAAATTTATTGAAAATCTCCTATAAAAAGGAAATTTATCGAAAATTTTCTATAAAAAGGAAAATTTATCGAAAATTTCCTATAAAAAGGGAAATTTATCAAAAATTTCCTATAAAAAGGAAATTTATCGAAAATTTCCTATAAAAAGAAAATTTATCGAAAAATTCCTATAAAACTTTTTTTTTAAATAGTTAAAAGGAAAATTATCCAAAATTTTTTTGTTATTAAAAATTTCTTAAAGAAGATAGATTTTTTGAAACTTTTGGTGAAAGTTCGGAAATTTAAAAATCTCTTATTTCTATTCTTTTTAATGTAATAATTCCTTTAATTCTTCTTATAAAATACTTTATATATTTTACGATTAAACAAACTTGTATTTAATTTAACAACTTGTTGAAATGTGGTAGACAAAGCAAAAAAATACATATAAACATAAGACACACAAACAGACATACACACATGCACATAAACTCCAGCAAATGTTATATTCACACACAAAACGTAAAATAAGTACACATACAAGAAAATTCCTTACAAATACAATAAAATAACATCTACATTTACAAGAGAAACATACCTTCATTAATTTCGAATGAGACAAACAGAAATGTTGCTCGCTTCTTTGTTTTGGTCAGCAACAAATTAAGTTCATTATTAACAAGTGAACGATAGAAACAAAAACAACATGTCATAGAAATATTAAGCAACATTTAAATGTTTATAAACAACTTGTTGCTAGGATAAGTATTTTTCAAAGAAAGAAACATGATAATGAAATTGTTGTTGGTTGTAATGTTGCTGTTGTGTTTACCTTAAGGATTATTTGACATTTTTTACATGAAAAGAATAAAATAGAAAAAAAAACCTTAAAAACACAATTCTCTATATCTAGTGTGTTTAAGTCTTTGTTTGTGTTTGTATACACACATACAAATACAAACACATAAACACACACAATTGCATAAATAAATAAGTAAAATGGAGTAAAATGTCCACGATGATGATGATGATGACTGTGATAATGATGGTTTTTACACTGATGATGGCAATTCATGTTAGTAATATATGTTGAAGCATCAGCAAAGGTTGTCATTTTGTAAGACACCTTTTTTTACCGTTATAGAAAAAAAAAAAGAACTGAATAAATATAGAAAGAAAAAAACATATTCGAACAAAAAACGTAAAGTGAACAAAATAAAAAAGGAAAATATTAAACGCTAAAAAAAGTAATCGAAAAACTACTGCTTTTTTCAGCTTTACAACAATTTTTTTCCACGTAAAACTTTTGTGTAAATATTTTTACTTGTTTTTCGTTATTTGCGCTAAATTGCAGGATATTTAACAGTTTTTTTTTTCTTCTTTTCATGTGCTTTTTTTCTTGTTTCTGCTCTTTTGCATTGACATTGATATTGAACTTTGTTATTTTTAGTGGAATTTAATTTATTTCACTTTTAATGGTAAAATAAAGTGAAATTTTATAAAAATGATACTTTTAGTCAAACGAAAAAGAGTGAATTAAAAGAAAAAATAGTGGATAATTGAATTGTTATGTTAAAATTAAATAAAATGCACTTGAAATAAATTAGAATTATTAAGGAGAAAATTTATTATTTTTTTTTAACCTCCATCACCACAAATGGTGCATAACGTTAAGAAGGAATCAGCTCACACCCTATATTGTATATAAATTCGTGCATCATATCAAAATCTGAATCGATTTAGCTATGTCCGTCTGTCTGACTGTCTGTTGTTGGCTCACATCCACAATAATTGTCAGAGCTCAATGCAATTTGGCATGAGTATTTGCTATAGTCCTGGGAAGTTTTTAGTTTAAAGCCGGCGAAATCGGTTTGGTATATAAAAAAGATATAGACCGATATCTGTTGCAAAAAAAAAATTGTTAATTATAAATCGACAAATTATAATAAATTTTAATAAATTATATTGTGAGTGCATGTGTGAGTGTGTATGTACAAAACATAACATATTAATTTCAAACGCATTTGTGGCGAAGGTTATTGAAGATTCGGCGCAGCCGAATAGAGTATTCTTATTTATTTGAATTGAAGTGAAAGACGATAATTAAAATAAAAAAATTAAATTTCTAGAAAAACATTTAATTTAATTTATTAAAAATATTTTCTCGAAAAGTTGAATAAGAAAATTTATCGAAATTATTTCCTATATGGAAAAAAATTCCTTAAATGTAGGGAATTTATGGAAATTTTTCTCTAAATTAGAGATTAATCAAAAATTTCTTATAAAAACACTTTTGCTAAACAAGAAATTTATCGAAAATATTCTCTAAGTAAAAAAGATTTATAAAAAAAATCTAAATAAAACATTTTAAAATTTTTCTAAATAGAAAATTTATAGAAAATTTTCCCTAAAAAGGTAATTTATCTGAAGTTTCCTTTAAAAAGATTTATCAAATATTTTTTTCGAAATAAAACATTTATCAAAAAAAATTCTCTTGAAAGGAAATTTATTGAAAATTTTCTCTTTAAAATTTTTCTCTTACTGTGAAATGAAAATTAGTAAAAAAGGAAATTTATTGATTTTTTCTTTTAAATGGGAAATTTGCCGATTAAATTCTGAGTTGATTTAAGCTTGTCCGTCCGTTCGTCTGCCTTGCTGACTGTTCATGTTTACACTATGAATAAAATGAAAGTCGTAATTTTTAAAATATCTTAATGAAATTTTTCAGTTATCATAGGACGGTGCCTTTTGAAATTGGGGATGACTTATTATACGGTGCTTTTTGAAATTGGGGATGACTAATTATACCCCGGAATGGTGTATTAAGTCCATACATGGCCATACAAATATAATACGATATTATTTAAATTTGGCATAAATTTGTTGTTTTCATAAACAACATTTTATAATGTTCGGTTCAGTATTTCTCATGCTTTCCATTTTGGTATTGTATTCATATTTGGTTTATATAAGATACTTCGTAATTTTTACGAAGGTCGGCCTAAAATTTCCTATATTATATATCATATAACCTCTAATTTCCCCAAATACTGGAAAAAGTTTTAAAAAGCACAATTCGTACATAAATGTTGTAACACATGAATGTTAATCAAATTCTTAAGCTGAAATATGAATTATACGAGGGTCGTGGCATAATTTTTCGTAGGTATTATTTATAACTAAAAATGCGTTGTAGGGTTTTCCATAGTCGTGCTTGAAAAATTTCTTATTTATTTGTAGTTAATCGAACATTTTCTAATTCTATTCTACAGATATTTGAGATTTATTTTGCAAAATCGCCGAAACTGATATGAAATCGTTTATACTCAGCTTTTAAGGAGTTTAAGGTTAAAATGAAGGACAATTATTAGATAAAGAAGATTTCAAAAATTTTATAATAGAAAAATATAAAAAAAAAATAAAGATAATAAAAGAAAGATTAAAAAAGGACAATAATTTCATATGAAAAAAACAGTGCTATTATTAGAGGCATAACTGCAAGTCATATGAAAAGAAATATTAGAAATGACACTTTATAAATATTAATTTCATTTAATAATTTTTAATTTTAATGAATAATAAATTTTTGCTTAAGGATATTTATTCCTGTCTTGAAAAATGTTTAGAAAAATTTGTAGTGCATAATGAGCAAAGAATAATACTCTTAATTTATATAATTTATAAGGAGTGAGATTGAAAAATTCTTAACATATAAATATGTTAATAAAAACGAAATCATTTAATTTATAGTTTTAATAATTTTTAATTTGATTGAACAGAAAAAAATTTGTTTTAATTGCAAGTGATGAACTTTTAATCCCTGTTCGGAATCCCTTCTTTTAACGTTTTTTTAGTGCTTTCTATCACTTTATCATACATCTCTTCTGAAAATTTACCACACTTTTGCACACTTTTTTGTGCTCTTCAATTCTCTTTTAACAAGAGCCAAATATTTTTCCATTATCTTTAGCTCCAGGCGGTTTGTAGGATTTGCTTCCCTTGAACAAATACTCCAATTTTGTTCTTGCAGCACTTAAGGCCTTGTTTATCATAGTGACAGGATTCCCAGTCAGACCAGAAAAAAACTGGACACATTAGAAAGTTTTATGAACCGAAGCAGCCTTTTTTGTAAATATTCCTTGAGGTAAATTTTTGACGCGACTGCATATTGCTTGTCATACCAAGAATTTTTTGGGAAATTTTGAGTGCTTTTGGATCCTTAACTTTTCTCAACATCCCTTGAACAACATAAAATTTTCGACCAGGAAATTGCAAAAAAAAAAACTGGCAGAACATATGTTTCGTCATAAGTAATGCAGTTTCCGTGTTCTGTTTTTGTCTTTAAAATTTTTAGCAGCGTTACAGTCAGGAACTATTTGAGCTTTGTATGTTTTGAAACCTGCGTTACCTTTAACTTTTCGTACCAAATAGCCTGAGCACTGAGCTAAAAGGCTGCATTCCTAACGAATGTGTTGGGAGCTCTTTTGAAAATTGTTTCTATTGTTTGTCTTTAGAAACATCATGTGAGCCTGAACCAAGTTCTCCAGGTATTATTTAATACAGGCCTTTAAATGCTTGACCAACGTTTTGTAGGACCAAGTTGGGTTTTATTGAAAAGTTTTTATAGTCTTAGTACATACTTTTCTTCTGTTCAATCATCAAATACGATTTGGCTTTAAAGTTTGAATGAAAAACGTGTGTTATGAATTTTTTAATCTCACTCCTTGTCATATTAGGACATTTAGACAAATTTTATTTTAATTGATTTATTTATTTTAACTAATAATTTAATTTATTTATTCATTTAAATTTTATTATATTTTTTTGTTTATTTAATCTTAAATTATATTAAATAAATTTTATAATTTAATTGCAAAATTCGAAAATTCACGTAATTTTCTCTATTTCATCTAAACAATGAAAATTTGTGAATTTTGTCTCCTTTTTTGTGTGAATTTTAAAATAAAAATAATAAAAATTAAATTTAATTAATTTTTGTTATTTTGCTCATGTGGGCATGTTCTCATATTCTATATCTGTGTTTGAGTATAAACACACACCCACACAAATACAGATACAGACATACATACGTACGTATGGTTGACTGGCGGTAAAACAAATGTAAACAAAATAATAAATTTACAATAAATTTTTATAAACATTGAGGATTATTTAATTAAAAAAATGTGGTTTCTTATGTTAACAAATAAAATACAAAATTATTAAAATGGAAGAAGAGACTCTAAATGAGAAGAAGAAGAATTGTAATCATTATCAGGTAGAAAATGTTTAATTAAATCTTAATTTTATTAAAATTCAATTTTTGTTATTTTTAAAATGAAAACCCAACAGACGAAAATAAATTAATAAAAAAGAGTCTTTTTGTGTTGCACTTACAAGGTTTAATAAGCAGACACATGAAGGCGTATAAGTTACTTAACAATAAAAATTACTCATACGTATGAGTAAAATTTAATATGAAGAAATAAATTAAATGATAAATATAAAATTAATTTTAGAAAAATTCGTTTGTTATCGAAATATTTTACAAAAATTTGTTATTCAATAAAATTCTCTATAATTTTTAATAAATTTTATATTTAAAGAAAAACTTCGATAATTTATCCATTTAAAGAAATATTTTGATAACAATTTGCTTTAGAAAAATTTCGCGAAAAACTTTATATCAATAGAATTTTTCAATTAAATTCATTTAGATAAAAATTTCGATAAATCTCCTACTTGGAGAAAATTTTCGATAAATCTCCTATTTAGAGAAAATTTTCGATAAATCTCCTATTTAGAGAAAATTTTCGATAAATCTCCTATTTAGAGAAAATTTTCGATAAATCTCCTATTTAGAGAAAATTTTCGATAAATCTCCTATTTAGAGAAAATTTTCGATAAATCTTCTATTTAGAGAAAATTTTCGATAAATCTTCTATTTAGAGAAAATTTTCGATAAATCTTCTATTTAGAGAAAATTTTCGATAAATCTTCTATTTAGAGAAAATTTTCGATAAATCTTCTATTTAGAGAAAATTTTCGATAAATCTTCTATTTAGAGAAAATTTTCGATAAATCTTCTATTTAGAGAAAATTTTCGATAAATCTTCTATTTAGAGAAAATTTTCGATAAATCTTCTATTTAGAGAAAATTTTCGATAAATCTTCTATTTAGAGAAAATTTTCGATAAATCTTCTATTTAGAGAAAATTTTCGATAAATCTTCTATTTAGAGAAAATTTTCGATAAATCTTCTATTTAGAGAAAATTTTCGATAAATCTTCTATTTAGAGAAAATTTTCGATAAATCTTCTATTTAGAGAAAATTTTCGATAAATCTTCTATTTAGAGAAAATTTTCGATAAATCTTCTATTTAGAGAAAATTTTCGATAAATCTTCTATTTAGAGAAAATTTTCGATAAATCTTCTATTTAGAGAAAATTTTCGATAAATCTTCTATTTAGAGAAAATTTTCGATAAATCTTCTATTTAGAGAAAATTTTCGATAAACCTCCTATTTAGAGAAAATTTTTGATAAATCTCATATGTAGAGAAATTTTCGATAAATGTCTTTTCTATAGAAAATTTTCTGTTAATTTTTTTATATTTAAATAATATTTTCTATTTAATTCAAATTCGTCCTTTTTATAATATTTTAAGCAAATTAACTGTCTTGTTTACGATAAATCATCTCAATAAAATTTGATTGTTTCTCATCCCTCTAATTCTTTATGTGTAAAAGTATTCACTCCATAAGTCTTTTAGCTTTAACGGCTTAATAATTCAAGACTTAATAAATTGTTGATTAAATGCCATCGAATTAAATACCTCTCTGATCTCCTATTTAGAGAAAATTTTCGATAAATCTCCTATTTAGAGAAAATTTTCGATAAATCTCCTATTTAGAGAAAATTTTCGATAAATCTCCTATTTAGAGAAAATTTTCGATAAATCTCCTATTTAGAGAAAATTTTCGATAAATCTCCTATTTAGAGAAAATTTTCGATAAATCTCCTATTTAGAGAAAATTTTCGATAAATCTCCTATTTAGAGAAAATTTTCGATAAATCTCCTATTTAGAGAAAATTTTCGATAAATCTCCTATTTAGAGAAAATTTTCGATAAATCTTCTATTTCCAGAAAATTTTCGATAAATCTTTTATTTCCAGAAAATTTTCGATAAATCTTCTATTTCCAGAAAATTTTCGATAAATCTTCTATTTCGAGAAAATTTTCGATAAATCTTCTATTTCGAGAAATTTTCGATAAATCTTCTATTTAGAGAAAATTTTCGATAAATCTTCTATTTAGAGAAAATTTTCGATAAATCTTCTATTTAGAGAAAATTTTCGATAAATCTTCTATTTAGAGAAAATTTTCGATAAATCTTCTATTTAGAGAAAATTTTCGATAAATCTTCTATTTAGAGAAAATTTTCGATAAATCTTCTATTTAGAGAAAATTTTCGATAAATCTTCTATTTAGAGAAAATTTTCGATAAATCTTCTATTTAGAGAAAATTTTCGATAAATCTTCTATTTAGAGAAAATTTTCGATAAATCTTCTATTTAGAGAAAATTTTCGATAAATCTTCTATTTAGAGAAAATTTTCGATAAATCTTCTATTTAGAGAAAATTTTCGATAAATCTTCTATTTAGAGAAAATTTTCGATAAATCTTCTATTTAGAGAAAATTTTCGATAAATCTTCTATTTAGAGAAAATTTTCGATAAATCTTCTATTTAGAGAAAATTTTCGATAAATCTTCTATTTAGAGAAAATTTTCGATAAATCTTCTATTTAGAGAAAATTTTCGATAAATCTTCTATTTAGAGAAAATTTTCGATAAATCTTCTATTTAGAGAAAATTTTCGATAAACCTCCTATTTAGAGAAAATTTTCGATAAATCTCCTATTTAGAGAAAATTTTCGATAAATCTCCTATTTAGAGAAAATTTTCGATAAATCTTCTATTTAGAGAAAATTTTCGATAAATCTTCTATTTCCAGAAAATTTTCGATAAATCTTCTATTTCCAGAAAATTTTCGATAAATCTTCTATTTCCAGAAAATTTTCGATAAATCTTCTATTTCCAGAAAATTTTCGATAAATCTTCTATTTCCAGAAAATTTTCGATAAATCTTCTATTTCCAGAAAATTTTCGATAAATCTTCTATTTCCAGAAAATTTTCGATAAATCTTCTATTTCCAGAAAATTTTCGATAAATCTTCTATTTAGAGAAAATTTTCGATAAATCTTCTATTTAGAGAAAATTTTCGATAAATCTTCTATTTAGAGAAAATTTTCGATAAATCTTCTATTTAGAGAAAATTTTCGATAAATCTTCTATTTAGAGAAAATTTTCGATAAATCTTCTATTTAGAGAAAATTTTCGATAAATCTTCTATTTAGAGAAAATTTTCGATAAATCTTCTATTTAGAGAAAATTTTCGATAAATCTTCTATTTAGAGAAAATTTTCGATAAATCTTCTATTTAGAGAAAATTTTCGATAAATCTTCTATTTAGAGAAAATTTTCGATAAATCTTCTATTTAGAGAAAATTTTCGATAAATCTTCTATTTAGAGAAAATTTTCGATAAATCTTCTATTTAGAGAAAATTTTCGATAAATCTTCTATTTAGAGAATTCGAAAATCTTTTAGAAATTCGATAAATCTTCTATTTAGAGAAAATTTTCGATAAATCTTCTATTTAGAGAAAATTTTCGATAAATCTTCTATTTAGAGAAAATTTTCGATAAATCTTCTATTTAGAGAAAATTTTCGATAAATCTTCTATTTAGAGAAAATTTTCGATAAATCTTCTATTTAGAGAAAATTTTCGATAAATCTTCTATTTAGAGAAAATTTTCGATAAATCTTCTATTTAGAGAAAATTTTCGATAAATCTTCTATTTAGAGAAAATTTTCGATAAATCTTCTATTTAGAGAAAATTTTCGATAAATCTTCTATTTAGAGAAAATTTTCGATAAATCTTCTATTTAGAGAAAATTTTCGATAAATCTTCTATTTAGAGAAAATTTTCGATAAATCTTCTATTTAGAGAAAATTTTCGATAAATCTTCTATTTAGAGAAAATTTTCGATAAATCTTCTATTTAGAGAAAATTTTCGATAAATCTTCTATTTAGAGAAAATTTTCGATAAATCTTCTATTTAGAGAAAATTTTCGATAAATCTTCTATTTAGAGAAAATTTTCGATAAATCTTCTATTTAGAGAAAATTTTCGATAAATCTTCTATTTAGAGAAAATTTTCGATAAATCTTCTATTTAGAGAAAATTTTCGATAAATCTTCTATTTAGAGAAAATTTTCGATAAATCTTCTATTTAGAGAAAATTTTCGATAAATCTTCTATTTAGAGAAAATTTTCGATAAATCTTCTATTTAGAGAAAATTTTCGATAAATCTTCTATTTAGAGAAAATTTTCGATAAATCTTCTATTTAGAGAAAATTTTCGATAAATCTTCTATTTAGAGAAAATTTTCGATAAATCTTCTATTTAGAGAAAATTTCGATAAATCTTCTATTTAGAGAAAATTTTCGATAAATCTTCTATTTAGAGAAAATTCTCGATAAATCTTCTATTTAGAGAAAATTTTCGATAAATCTTCTATTTAGAGAAATTTTCGATAAATCTTCTATTTAGAGAAAATTTTCGATAAATCTTCTATTTAGAGAAAATTTTCGATAAATCTTCTATTTAGAGAAAATTTTCGATAAATCTTCTATTTAGAGAAAATTTTCGATAAATCTTCTATTTAGAGAAAATTTTCGATAAATCTTCTATTTAGAGAAAATTTTCGATAAATCTTCTATTTAGAGAAAATTTTCGATAAACCTCCTATTTAGAGAAAATTTTCGATAAATCTCCTATTTAGAGAAAATTTTCGATAAATCTTCTATTTATAGAAAATTTTCGATAAATCTTCTATTTAGAGAAAATTTTCGATAAATCTTCTATTTAGAGAAAATTTTCGATAAATCTCCTATTTAGAGAAAATTTTTGATAAATCTCATATGTAGAGAAATTTTCGATAAATGTCTTTTCTATAGAAAATTTTCTGTTAATTTTTTTATATTTAAATAATATTTTCTATTTAATTCAAATTCGTCCTTTTTATAATATTTTAAGCAAATTAACTGTCTTGTTTACGATAAATCATCTCAATAAAATTTGATTGTTTCTCATCCCTCTAATTCTTTATGTGTAAAAGTATTCACTCCATAAGTCTTTTAGCTTTAACGGCTTAATAATTCAAGACTTAATAAATTGTTGATTAAATGCCATCGAATTAAATACCTCTCTGACTCATTACAACAAAAAAGACATTTTATCATAATTCCTTTGTAAACAAATAACAAATTAAATCTCAGTTAAAAATACAACAGAAATCGAGACGAGTGGGAGTTGATTTATAAATAAAATCGTTTTGTGATTTTCTTTCTAATCCGCTTTAATAAACAGAAATTACACAAATAAAAATTCACTTTCACAAAATACAACCTAAATGTTGTTAACAACAATTTTAAATTGTTGGCCTTCAAAATTTACACACCTTTCGAGAAAGAGAGAGAGAGAAAGATTTTGTGAATAAAACACACAGGTTCATCCTTTTTTTATGAAAATCCTTTTGAAAAATACATAAACACACATACAAACAAATAAAAATAACAGTCAACAAAAATAAAAACAAACAGCAGTTATTACAAACAAAAGCAAGAGAAAACAATTGAGAACGTTACAGGAGGTAAAGGCCGACTATGTAATACCCTATATGAATATGAATAACCCTCGTACAATTTTATTTCCTGATTTATTCTTGTGTTTGTGCAGTACATTATTGTGAAACTAACATTCATGTGAAATTTCATTTGTTTATCTTGTAGCGTGTTATATGGTAGCTACAAGAAATTGTGGACCGAGTCACGTAAAATTTTGCGAATAAATTTTTGCTTATGTGCCAAATTTCATTAAAGTCGACTTATATAGTAAGGACTTTTATAAGCTTATAACCTCATTCCGTAAGGATGTTTCTACGGGAGGTATGTAAAATATTGGACCTAAAGTGGGTAATTTCAGTGGGTTTCGATCTTAAGCCGAAATAATAACATATACCGAATCTGAAAAATTGCGACCTGTAGAATGTTCACAATGTTTACATAAACAGGCAAATGGATGGACGGATAGACAGATTAACAGACAGACGGACGGATATCGTTAAATCGACTCAGAAAGTGATTGCAAGTCGTACGATATACCTAAAAATGGATGTAATGCCATTTTATCTGTATGTTATATTATACTCCAACCACCTACGGTGGTGTAGGGTATAAAAACAACAACATGAACATACTTGTGTTTATTTTTCAATAAATATAAACAAAATCCTACAAAGAGATGTTATGTTTTGTTGTTTGTATGTTTGTTTTCTCTCTTTTTACATTTTTTAATAATAAATAATGTTAAAATAATAAAGTTGAATAAAACATAAAAAAGAAATAATAAAAAATGGAATTAAAATAATAAAAAATGTTTTAAAAATAACATTCAGAACAAAACATCAGGAGGAACAACAATAAATCGTTACAAAAGTGAAGCATTCAGGTGGCAAAAATTGTATTCATATGAAGGTGAAGGTGAATTGCAAGGATGTCTACGAATAAATTTAATTTTAACAATAACAACAATAACAATATTAATAATATCGAATGTTATTTTAAATATATTAATAAATTGAGATAAATTTTCATTCATATTTTTAGAAAATTTATTAAACAGTTTCGATAAATTCAAAGAATTTTTATAAATAATGTCCTTTGATATATTTTTTCTATAAATAAGGTATATATAAATGGGAAAATTTATCGACGAGAATTCCACAAATAGGAAATTTATCGAAAAATCTCCATAAATACTAAATTTATTGCAAATTTTCTTAAAATCGGAAATAAATCAAAAACATTCTATAAATCAAAAATTTGGCGAAAAATTTCTGTAAAACGGAAGTTCGGGGAAAATGTTCTATAAACCAGAGATTTTTCGTACGTATTTATTGAAAATTTTCTCTTAATAGGAAATTTATCGCAAATTTTCTCTAAATAGGAAGTTTATCGCAAATTTTCTCTAAATGGGAGATTAATCGAACATTTTCTCTAAATGGGAGATTAATAAAAATTTTCTCTAAATAGGAGATTTATCGGAAATTTTCTCTAAATAGGAGATTTATTGGAAATTTTCTCTAAATTGGAGATTTATCGCAAATTTTCTCTAAATTGGAGATTTATCGCAAATTTTCTCTAAATTGGAGATTTATCGCAAATTTTCTCTAAATTGGAGATTTATCGCAAATTTTCTCTAAATTGGAGATTTATCGCAAATTTTCTCTAAATTGGAGATTTATCGCAAATTTTCTCTAAATTGGAGATTTATCGCAAATTTTCTCTAAATAGGAAATTTATCGCAAATTTTCTCTAAATAGGAGATTTATCGAAAATTTTCTCTAAATTGGAGATTTATCGCAAATTTTCTCTAAATTGGAGATTTATCGCAAATTTTCTCTAAATAGGAAATTTATCGAAAATTTTCTCTAAATAGGAGATTTATCGAAAATTTTCTCTAAATAGGAGATTTATCGAAAATTTTCTCTAAATAAGAGATTTATCGAAAATTTTCTCTAAATAGGAGATTTATCGAAAATTTTCTCTAAATAGGAGATTTATCGAAAATTTTCTCTAAATAGGAGATTTATCGAAAATTTTCTCTAAATAGGAGATTTATCGAAAATTTTCTCTAAATAGGAGATTTATCGAAAATTTTCTCTAAATAGGAGATTTATCGAAAATTTTCTCTAAATAGGAGATTTATCGAAAATTTTCTCTAAATAGGAGATTTATCGAAAATTTTCTCTAAATAGGAGATTTATCGAAAATTTTCTCTAAATAGGAGATTTATCGAAAATTTTCTCTAAATAGGAGATTTATCGAAAATTTTCTCTAAATAGGAGATTTATCGAAAATTTTCTCTAAATAGGAGATTTATCGAAAATTTTCTCTAAATAGGAGATTTATCGAAAATTTTCTCTAAATAGGAGATTTATCGAAAATTTTCTCTAAATAGGAGATTTATCGAAAATTTTCTCTAAGTAGGAGATTTATCGAAAATTTTCTCTAAATAGGAGATTTATCGAAAATTTTTTTATCGAAAATTTTCTCTAAATAGGAGATTTATCGAAAATTTTCTCTAAATAGGAGATTTATCGAAAATTTTCTCTTAATAAGAGAACTATTGAAAATTTTTTCCAAATCAAAAATATATCGAATATTTTTTTAAGTCGGAATTTAATTGAAAATTTTATTAAATAAAAAGAAAATTGATTCAAAATTTTTTTTTAATTTTAAAATTTTATTTAAAACCGCAAAATTTTCATTAAATTCCAAATTAAAGGAAAAAAGTTAAATTTTTAAAGGATTTAATTATTAATTAAATTAATAATTAAATCCTTTAATAATTAATTAAATCTTTATTTAGTCATTAATTAAATTATTATGTTTATTTTCTCCATAAATAATCGAAATTTTTTATGATGAATAATAATTGAAAACGAAATATTTGTGTAACAAAAATTATTAAAATTTTCATTATAATTCCAAATTGAACAAAAGGAAATAATCGACAGGATAATAAATTAAAAAAAGATATAAATTTCATTACAATAAAAAAACAACAAAAACAATAAAGAAAACATTTTAAAAATTTAATCAAGTGAACAAAATAAAAAAACTAAAAAAATAATAAAAATTACAACAACTACAAAATGCGTAGAAATTTACCACCCACCACTCAACGTTCACGTTCACAATCGATAAGTTGTGCGAATCCTTCATCCCTTTTGACCACAAACAAATCCCAATTGCAACATCATTTATCGTATGACATGAGATCAGAATCGACAAATTCCTCACCCAATCATGGACGACGTGAGTCATTGGTTAAACCCACCTGGCAAAATATACGTCCCGGTCAAATACCCTTGAAAACTTTGGAGAAAATTAATGGCATCACTTCAGATTCGGACAATGAAGATTGTGAATATTTGCGACGTTCAAGTTTTAACTACACCAACAATGGTCACAGTCCTATAGCAACAACAGCAGCAGCAGCAGCAGCAACATCTGCAACAACATCTATATACAATACATCAACAATGGTAAATCAACAACAACAGCAACAAAAACAACAACAATTTTCCAAATCCACCTCCTCCTCCTCTTCAACAACAGTACGCAAACATAGTGGCAGCAATTTAGGCCAATTGACACGTAAAGGAAGTTTGGTTGTACATCGAGATTCATTATCTTCGAATGCATCTTTGAAATCATCCCGTTTAAGTATGGATGCGTCTAGTATTCTCTCGGTAGCTGGACAAAGTATTGAAGGTAAAGGAAACAGAACTTCATCCTCTTCATCTGGTCGCTCATTAGTGCGTATGATGA